>OU785226.1:2693716-3893716 GCA_917051295.2 Erebia ligea
TTAAACTACTCGTATATTTAGTTTCACTTTCGTATTAAATCCGAGATGGATTTTTTCAATCAGGTACTTCTAGGTTCTGCTGACTTCATCCCCATGTCAATAATAACTTAATGTGATTTCCGGCTTACAACCCTTCAATCTTGATGCTGCAGATGTACTACTATATAGCCAATCTATACCGCGAAAACTCAGGAGCTTTTTGTGTATTAATTATTAATTAATTACATTATAATACATATGGGTTATCTTGAGAATAAAGATATATTAATCTTCAAACTTCACAATATTATCAGATCTTATGAATGTGTTCTCCAAGGCATGAAAGAAAGAATAAAGCAGCACTATCAATTAATGATAAAATTAAAATTGATTTTTGGATCAACATTGATTCTTGGATCAACGTTGCTTGAACAACACGATATTTTTTTAAAATCAGTAGCTAGTAGTTAATTAGCTTCGCAACTATATAGACCATGCTATCTTCATCAAGGTCCTCTTCTTATTATAATATATAGGTCCGAAAAATCCTATATATACATTCTAGATAGCTATGGCACTGTATATAGATATACAGTGCCATAGCTATCTAGAATGTCGGCTATGACAAGACGGATCATTACCACAACAAAACAAGCAGATGAACAAGGACGTGCGAAGCATATCCATTAGCTTAATTTAATTAAGCCTCCCGTGCTCCGTATCACGCGAACTATTCACAGATACGAGTAGGTAAGGTTATGACATACGAGTGGTGTGCTAGCTTCATGAATTATTTTAATTAAGTATAGTCCCTATCAGGCATGAGGAAGGTAATATATTTAGTGAGAAATGTGTTTTTAAAATCTTTATTAATTTTTATAGGGCTCTTAACTACAATACAAGTCGATGCCCGCGATTCCGACCTGGTGTTTAGGTTTTTGATTCCTACGGGAAATCTTTAATTTTCCATGGTAAAAAGTAGCCTATGCCCTTCCCCGGGATGATTGATACCTATCTTTGTACCAAATTTAGTCAAAATCGGTTGCACACATGGGCCGTAAAAGCGTAGCAGATAGACAGACACACTTTCGCATTTATAATATTAAGAAATTAAGTATGGATGTTTAGGGCACTCCTATCGTATTATCTACTTGCTTAATTATATTGTTGAAAGCTTTAATGTTTTTGTTAAAAGGTTGGGGATTAAAGATGGAGAAGCATATTATGTAAACAAAATTATAATAATGAATAACGTAGGTAGTTATAGGTGCTCGCCATACATAACAGGGTTTATTTAAGCGGCTTTTATAAGCTGCTTACTTATCGTGTATACAAATCACGGTTTCCTGTACAGCGAGATAGCAGTTCTCATAGTCTTTAGTGGTATGATATCGACAGAATTCTAAATTATCTGTGATCTAATCCAACTATATTCAACTATCCAATTTATTTTATACTAGCTGATGCCCGCGACTTCGTCCGCGTGGATCGAGGTTTTTCGTTTTACGCGGGAACTCCTTAATTTTCCGGGATAAAAAGTAGCCTATGTGTTATTCCAGACTATAATCTATCTCTGTGCCAAATTTCATCCAGATCCGTTCAGCCGTTGGGGCGTGATTGAGTAACAAACATCCATCCATACATCCATCCAAACTTTCGCATTTATAATATTTATTTGATTTTTCAAAAAATAACTCCCGCACTAGGTAACCATTAAAATTAGCTTATTAGTGAATAATGGCGAATGTACGAACTAGATTGAAGTAGTCATTTGATGTTTGATATGAATGCTGTATCTATGTATTCCAATAAACAAAAGGAAAAAAAACTATCGAATGGTTATACAAGGTGTTTAACCAATATATCAATCTTCTTCATTTCACGTAATTCTGTTAGCCGAATTCTTTGCCAAAAAACGCCTTACGACTCAGCTCAGAGCGTCGACAAAGAGCCCTCTTTGTCGACGCTGGCCGAGTAGCAAATGATTAAGAGATTGTACCTAACTTAGGAATTTTCTTTTGTTCCAGGAAACAGCCAAAGACGTTCGCGTTCGACCACTGTTTCTTCTCTTTAGAACCCACGCTGCCCCACTTTGCCTCGCAAAAGACTGTATTCGAATGTCTCGGTCGCGACATCCTAGACAACGCCTTCGAAGGATACAATGCTTGTATCTTCGCCTATGGACAAACAGGTCAGTAGAAGTAGAATTGAATATAATTGCCAAATACAACGCAGGTGGTACTGTGAGAATGTTATGGCGCGTTACTCGATGGCCTACTGGTAAGTAGTGGTTAGCATTTTGATTAGTGGTTAGCATGTTCGACTTAGGCCGACGAGGTGTCGGGCTGAGTCCCGGGTCGGGCCATAATTAAGTACCTATATTGGGATTTTGTGACTAGAAATTCTCAGTACTTCCTAGCCCGGAGTTAGGAAGTTGGCGGTTTTTACCCCCGTGCCTCGGAGTTGAGTTTGAGTATTTAACCAACATTGCCTCAGGTGATTATTGTTATTGTTCGTTGAAAACAATTTACGCAGTCGTCCAAAACTGAAACGGAATGAGCAATCGCTAAGCACGAAAAGTTTACAGACAACTACGAAATAGAGCTATAGTTATCACGTCATTATTTAAGGGCTAATTTTTCAATCGTCAGATAAATTTTATCGGAGGAATAAATTTGACGTTTTGGCAGATTTTCAATACAAAACCTGTCAAAACGTCAAATTTATTCCTCCGATAAACTTTATCTGACGATTGAAAAATCAGCCCTTAAAATAATAAATGATTTTAATCATTATATTCTTCGGTTATAAACGCAATTTTTTTTAACGCTTAAATTCATTCGTCCGTTGAAGTTTTTATAATATATGGTTAAGTAGCAGAAAAGATTTGTTCGTTTACGTGTTCGTGAAAAAATACTTAAATTGCTGAGCAAAGTACTTTCACTATAGACCAGGGTAGAAGCCTTTAAAAATAATAAAAAGTGAAAAAAAATAATAGTAGGATGAAACCCATTAGAAAAGGAGGGGAATATTATAAAAATGAAAGGAAAAATAATTTACGGGCGATCTGAGGTCGGGAAGGGGATGGGGGGGGGGGTTTTAAGGGTAAAAAACGGTTTTTCTCGATTTCCGGCAAAACTAAAACTCCTATCGAAAAAAGTCAAATGGCAAAGTTGTAGGTAATAAAAAGATCTAAAACTTTTGTATTTACACTTTTTTCACATAACCTCAAAATTTATGTGAAAAATTCAAAAAACCAAGTTTTAGATTTTTTATTTTTATCTTTTACAAATAATTTTTTTTTTAAACGAAATTTGGTGAAAACTTTCCTTTTTATGTCCCAAATATGCTGTAATTTATTTGAGTAAAAATATTTAGTTTTTCACCTTATTTTGAATTAATATCGAAAAAGCACCCTAATTTTCAATCGAAAATTCACCCGTCAAAATATCAGCTTTTTTAAAAAAGTTGGTATGTTTTCTGTTCGTTGAAATCTTTACTTTCCGATGGTGAAAAAAAATATATATGTTACTATAGTAAATCTTCTCAGAAAATGCAAAAATCGAAAATCGAAAACACGAATTCGAAATTTTTTTTTTAATTATTATAAATCATTTTGAGCTATTTATTAAAATTTACACTTTAATTACTCGAAAAACGTTAGATTACATGTTAAGTTGATAAAAAAAAAATTGCAAATCAAAATATACTACTATAATTAACAAACAAATAAGTTAATAAAATTAATATTTATGTAATCTAACGTTTTTCGAGTAATTAAAGTGTAAATTTTAATAAATAGCTCAAAATTATTTATAATAATTTAAAAAAAAATTTCGAATTCGAGTTTTCGATTTTCGATTTTTGCATTTTCTGAGAAGATTTACTATAGTAACATATATATTTTTTTTCACCATCGGAAAGTAGAGATTTCAACGAACAGAAAACATACCAACTTTTTGAAAAAAGCTGATATTTTGACGGGTGAATTTTCGATTGAAAATTAGGGTGCTTTTTCGATATTAATTCAAAATAAGGTGAAAAAATAAATATTTTTACTCAAATAAATTACAGCGTATTTGGGACATAAAAAGGTAAGTTTTCACCAAATTTCGTTAAAAAAAAAAAATATTTGTAAAAGATAAAAATAAAAAATCAAAAACTTGGTTTTTTGAATTTTTCACATAAATTTTGAGGTTATGTGAAAAAAGTTTAAATACAAAAGTTTTAGATCTTTTTATTACCTACAACTTTGCCATTTGACTTTTTTCGATAGGAGTTTTAGTTTTGCCGGAAATCGAGAAAAACCGTTTTTTACCCTTAAACCCCCCCCCCCCCCCCCCATCCCCTTCCCGACCTCAGATCGCCCGTAAATTATTTTTCCTTTCATTTTTATAATATTCCCCTCCTTTTCTAATGGGTTTCATCCTACTATTATTTTTTTTGGTTTTAAAAATTATCGACCCTGGTCTACTACCTAAGTATATCAAATAACATTTTGAGATAATGTCTTCATGACATTGATTTATATTTTTCCATTTCGTATATTATATTTGAGATAGAACAGTAAAACTAGGTATTTTCCTTTATTTTGTAGAAACATTTTCTGAAAGGGTAGACAGCATCAGTATAGATTCTTACACAAAAATATTTTGCGACAAGATATTATAGCGTATGTCCCTGTCAGCATTCCTGAAAGCTATCTCCTGCGAACCTGAGCACACAGCCTTGTTGCCGTCACAAACTTGATACAATTCATGTTACTCGTATCTTCAAGAAAATAAATAGGGACCTGTTTTCCCCGAAGAAACGAGACTTTTTTACGCCGCTACAAGTTAGCCCTTGACTGCAATCTCACCTGATGGGACTCTTAGTTTGGTGCTGGGTGTGATATTTAAAGGACAGTGAATTCTTTTTATAAAGATAATTAGTAGTAGAATACATTACAATTTTCTTCCCTTTAAAACAATTAGAATATGAAGCTTACTTTTTTATTCTGTCGATGGAAGTGGGCCTTGTTTAACCCAGTTTAATAAGTGAGAATCAATTTTAATTTTTGGCTACCAAAGCGGTCACTTTAGTTTCTTATCAGTGTCATTATAATTTAGTTGATTTTGGATGAAATTTAGTTTATCTTGAATGAAATCCAGTTTCCAGTTAATTATTATAATAATAATAAAATTGTATGAACCCGGGATCTCTCACTTTACATTGATCCGGCTTGGCGTAGCGTGGCCTGCCCACAGTTATGAATCACTATTTTGTTAACAGAAAATTAAAAAAAAAATTACTATTAAAGGTAGATCTATCAATAAGTATATCCTGTGTATGGAAATACGAGTACCTTCAAAGCTTCGTGATTTCAAGCAACAGCAAATAGCAATCTTCGCGGCGTTGATATTCCAGGCAGTCGATCAATCACCCTTTGCCAGATAAATCTGGATAAGTTGAAATGCCTCGGAACTATTCCAATAAAATCCACCACTTAATATCGGTGGCGTAGTCTATTTCGCACCTACTCAGTTTTCCCGCTGACTCACGGGAGCAATAACCCTGTTTGCGCAGATTACGAACCCCACTAAGTTACGCCGAGGTATTAAATTCGCCTTGCCAAGTTTCTGATTAGGAAAATGTATGGTGTGTGTAGAATCTTGACAAATAACTAGTAGGAATTGAAGTGAAATGCTGTTCAAAGCCGTTCCTTGCGTTTTTGGTGAAAATATTTAAAGTCAATCAGTTATTAGATTATGCCCGCGACTTCGTCGGCGAGGTTATTGATTCCCGTGGGTAGGTACTCTTTAACTTGCCGGGATAAATAATTAGTAACAGCCTATGCATGAATTCAGGGTATAGTTAAGCTAAGTATGTAAATATATTATTCCTTACAGGCTTACAGCAAAATCGGTTCAGTCGTTGTGGCGTGACGAAATTACAAACATACCAACATCCAAACTGTGAAAGTTTGGAAATTAATTAACACATTAATTAAGTAAGATAACATTTTATAATAGATCGTAATATTCCCAAAGAAATCCTTTAAATATACCTACCTCTTGAGGTGTCCGTCTCTTTAGATTAAGTTGTAATGACGTCGCTTTTTCTTCTTTAGCAAAGGTTTATACAAGATTTTTTAAACTTAAAGTAATTTTTACTGGTTCACATATCTTTATGTGAACCAGTAAAAATTACTTAATGCCTTAAAATGTTCATAATAGTCATTAATATTAATGGTCTTACCACTATACACTAAATATGTTTTAGATACCTGTAGACTTGTTATGTAAAAATTGCATCAATCATTGTTCTAGTCTCAACTGTTGTGATTGGCTGAACTGCAGCCCTATTCTCTAACTCAGTGGCTATCAAAAAATGAAAGCCACACACGACATATATTTCTTATCCATTGAAGGTTTGCTGTGAAATGTTATTTTTTTTTACATAGCAAACCTTCAATGGGTAAAAAATATATTATGTCAGTGGTTTCCATTTTTTGGGGGCTGGTGAATTTGTGGTACTCGTAATCGGAGGTGATTGATGAAGTATAGCCTGTCAACCCTTGTTTGTTTCTATAACAATTAGCAAACATTAAGCCTTTGCAAAAAGAGCACAAAGGGTAGTTACATCTTATTGTTTTGCAAATCAATCCCGTACCCTTCAACGCGTACCCTACTCGTGTCATCCCGTCACTTTTGTGTTTACGTGAGGGAATTTTTAATAACGCTCAACTCACAAGGGAGCGTTGGTGGTTGAACGGAAAAAGCTTTGTTTTCTGTGCTGTGCAATAAATATATTATGAAGCTATTATTTACAAATGGCGGTGGAACAATTATTATTATCTGAGCTGTGTTAATTTTGCTTATAGCCTGAAAACATGCATGGGCAATTTTGAGATAGTTGATAAAACATGTCAGCTAGTTCAAGTTATTTTGATCAAACGTCTTTAAAAAGTCCTATATACATAACTAGCTGATGCCCGCGACTTCGTCCGCGTGGTTTAAGTATTTTTGGTTCCCGCGGGAACTCCTTAATTTTCCGGGATAAAAAGTAGCCTGTCACTCTCCAGGTCCTCAACTATACCTACCCATGCCAAAAATCACGTCACGTTGCGGCATGATTGAAGGACAAATCAACAAACCAACAAACAAACACACGCATTTATAATATTAGTATGATTTTAAGCCAAAATGTGTAGTACGTTGACGACCTGTAGAGCAGCGGTGGGAGTGTACGTACTACGTATGGCAAGTAAGTATGGGATCACGGGTTGGATTAAAAGAAGGGTGGAGAAGCCGATAAGTTACACCTATGACTATAAGAAGTAAGTTACTCGGAGAAGAAAGAGGAAGAACTAGTCCAAAAGAAATTACTGGCGGAAAATGGGTGACTTTCTACTTTACAACATAAGAATTTAGAACTTAAAAAAGTTATGCATAAAAGTATATTTTGTAGAAAAATTTACCTAGCTCTACGATTTTATGACGAAACATCGTAGAGCTAGTAGGTTTTGTTCCCGTTAGAGCGAGAATACACTAGGGACTTATCTATCTCGTCAGTCACTTTTATATGGAGCGCGTACGTTAGCGCGATAAGACAAAACGTTGTTGCCCACCTACGTTTCGAGCAGAAGTACTTATTATCCTGTTCGGGCCCTATGTGTTTTCTCCTTTTAACAATGACCAAATGAAATAATAACTAGAGGAGATCGCTGTTTAAAACACAATTGAAGTCAGTTTCGCAATTCAGTAGCGCGAAGCTTAATTACTTCCCCTTCCTAAGTTCATTATTTTCTTCGCTCAATACAATCCCGCTACTTCTATAGAATCTTTATCTTGATACTAAATAACTTTTAACAGTAATCTTTCTAGACCGCGCGTTTAAGGAAGGGTGCGGAATCTGTAGTGGGATATTTAACAACCATCTAGCTGCTGCATTCTCTAATAAAAGCTTATTTACCAACCACAAACCCACCACAGGTCACTCTATCTCCTTCAATCAATTACCTATACTTGCAGAGAACCTACTCTTAAATGATGTCGGTTACTAAAACGGGCCTGAGGCTGCGACACACACAACGCATAAAGGCTGTTACGGGGCGGCCACAGTTTCTGGCGGTGCGGGGCGCGGTGAGGCGAGAGGCGCGGCGGGCAGTGTGATTTGCGGTGGTATGCCACAGCTAGACTAGTAGGGACCACGGCGGCGTCAGCGGTGGACGTATTTAGGGAACGGCTTAATTATTAAAATGTCCCTGTCAAAAGTGGCACGGTATTGCCTTGAAACAAGTGCGTTCTTAGCTCAAGCTATCTATCAGTCTATGATATTAAATTGCCGTATCTTGTTTAATTACTCGTAAAAAATAGGTAATAAATACTTACCACTACTACCAGGAAATTGTTGTTTTATTTCGTCCCACAATTTTTTTACAACATGCCTATATTTATGATGTGGATGTTTTGACATCCATATTGCGGGTCTACTCAGTATTTCACTAATAAATTGTTCCACATTCATTATTTTAAGTTAAAAACGCGCGGTAGAAACAAAATTATTTGTTTCGGTCGTGCGATGCCTGAATGCGTCCACCGATGCCACCGCCCGCGCCGCTCTGAGCTGTGGCCGCCTCGATACTCGCTAGTACATTTGTTTCACTCGCACACTGCGCAGCCCATCGCCGCCGTGTACCGCGCGTCTCTCCCCGCGCCGCAGGTCGCGCCGCGCTGCGCGTCGCCGTTAGCTGTGGCATACTTCTATAAGTTGTCTACCATTTGTTTTCGCCGCTCACCGCTTGCCGCGTCTCAAACCGCGCCGCAATCCACGCCGCTTTTGGCTGTGGCCAGGCGGTAAAGAACGATCTACGGGCGTCGCGGTCTCATTGCATGCTGTGTTATTATTGTATCTAATACATTGATCTAATATTATCATCTCGCTGAGACTTTTACGACCCGATTTTCTTTTCATATTAGGTAGGTATAATCTTTGAAGGTGTTTTTAAGTTCGCACGTCTCGCATAAAAAAATTTGAGCGGTTTTTATGTACAGTACCTACTTGCGATATTACCTCTGTAGTGTAAACGTGAAGGTAGGTTGATCATTATCGTGAAATATACGACGCGTTGGTACGCTTGCTTTCTCGGGTGTGAACTGATAGACATCTTTTTGGGAATTGCGGGCCTCTTGTTAAATTTAACGTAATAAATTTTAAAAACCTCAATATCATGACGGTATAAGGGCATGTTGAATCGTTTGAACCTCAGCCGTTAACACGTTAACTAATATAACGTGCAATGGTAGTGCGACGCGACGCTAACATTCCCTATGCGGTTCCTAGACCAGAAGTTTTAATACAAGGAATTGTATAAAAATATAAAATCGTTCACACACCGTTGAAGTCGTGCGACGTGGGTTTGTGGCGGTTTCCACATAAAAGTATAGATGATCCTATACAAATAATAACATAATTCGAGACCCGAGAAACATACGCGATACTACAGATGTCGCTAGCTACGACGAAAGTAACTTGTAAGTAACCTTCGTCTACTAATAACTTATGTAACCTTATCGTTCCCAAGGTCTCCACTCGTAACTTTATGACCCGTGACCGATTAGGGATAAGGATTTTCAAAACTGTCTTCCAAGTTAACTAGCATCCATCTTAGACTGTGACACCGTTTTCGTCGACTAATTAATTATTGTCATTAGATAAGACTGAGGAGGTGCTAATTTTAAAAATAAATAAGAACAAAAATACCATCTATCTATCTATTAAATCTATACTAACACTAAGTAACTAATATTATAAATGCGAAAGTTTGGATGGGTGTATGGATGGATGTTTGTTAGGTACTCCATCACGCTAGAACTGCTGAACGGATCTGGACGATATTTGGCACAGAGATAGATTATAGTCTGGAATAACGCATAGGCTAAGGCTTTTATCCCGGAAAATTAAAGAGTTCTCGCGAGAACCAAAAACCAAAAGTCGCGGGCATCAACTACTTAAGTACTTTTCTATAATAATGCAGAATTGAAAGTGATTTTTCCAACGGTTCGTCTGCTCCATTAATTCTTCATTCAACACTCACTCACTCAAGCGGAATGACGAGGCCTCAACGCAACAGTTAGTTTTCCCTCCGTAGGCTTTTAAAACGCTTCACAGTTCACTGCCTGGAGCGTTTATGAATCAAGGTGTATGACGTGCTTACTGCTTCGCGTTGAAAAAAAAGAAATTTTACCGTAAACACCACGAGGAGGGTTCTTGCATAACGCATATTTGCGATGAGAAGAGAGAGTTTTTAGTCTGTGGTATCGACTAATAACACCTAGTAAACTAAACTTACTTAAATACATATAAAAAATTGCGGAACCGGCAGGCGTTGCGGGCGTGATTCCCAGAGAGACACAGGTTCAAATCCTGCCGGTTCCGCTTTCCCCGTGTGTGAAGCTCTGTAATAAAATTTTAAAACCTATAAGTAAGCTGATTTTTTGACAGTTTACTTCAATGGCTGGCTTGAAAATGTAATAAAAGCGATTGCCATGACTCGATTCCAATATATTACATTGCTGTTTACCTTAAAATCGTCATTTGAAGATGTTTGTAATTGTAAATCAACCTCATTGCCTAAAATTATCTTAGAGAGAAAGAAAGAAAAGAAAGAAAGAAAAAACATTTATTCACAGCATTGTGCCACACAAAACAATACCTTAACGTAAATGTTACCATGGCGCTTCCAGTACCTGAGCATTAGACTCATGATCAAGTCATAGAAGCACCATGATAACACTTGTGGTGTGTGGCACAACCTGAAAAAGGCATCAGCTCAGCATAATGCTGAAACCCTTGCAATGAATTACAAGGGCATTCAGCGCTGATTTTCAGCTGAAGCCCTCCTCCAGGTGACACCACGGCTACATAACTATACTAATTAAAACTAAACAATCTCTAGTTAAGGCTTTAGGTACTGGTAAATAATAAATAAGTATACATTTATAAAATAATATGCATATAATATACTACTTAAATAGTGAGGCTAGTTAAAAATAAAAATAAAAACCCAATCACCAGATACTTCAATATTTATACTATATTTAATAAAATAAAATACACCATATAATTACAGTTTAAGCTAAACAAAAGAAAACTGAGCAAATAAGACGCTTTGATTTTGGACATCGGAAGCAATTCAATCCAAATTCCAATCTTGGTTGGCTTGACTATCAAACTCGGCTTAGGCGATTGTGATTGCGAGCGCCTTGCGCAATTAACCCCCAGTTTACTTCTAATATAAGAAAATGGCGTCGAAAATGTAAGTTGAAGGTGATATTGGAAATCCCTAGAGGCTTTGCACGAGAAATTATGGCGGTGAATACGGACTTACCGAATAATTTGTGAGGTGCTAAGTGGGCCTGATATTGCGCGTGTTGAGCAATATATTACGTTTTATGTGTATCTAGAATGTAGGTATAAGCACTGGGAAGGGTCTGGCAATAAATTCTTCGCGCGTCGATTCTTCTGAGACACGCAATTTGTTTTTGGTTGTTTGGTAAATTCTGTTGGCATTTGTTTTTATGAAAGCTAGTTGATTTGTAAATTCTTATTAATTACCTAATGCTAGAGATTGTTACTGCATTTTTAACAGTGAATGTGGCACGAAAGTTTGAAATGAGGGCTTCCGAAGGTACTGCCCTTAAATCGTCTACTTATGAATCTAGTACTAAGCGAGTTTGACTATCAATCCTAATAGGTAACTTCGTAACTTTTACATTTTAGTCATCGCTATCTTTTTAACCACGTGATGTAAATAGCATCAACGTGGACTTCTTTTTGACAAAATTTTATGACTTCGCTTTATTACACTTGAAATTAAGGTGCCTTCCTTTGGAATGTAATTAAGTGTATACTCTAATTTCTATGTTGTATTTTCGCATTATGCTACTCTAATATATCCTTAGCTAAATGTTCGGGTGTGCAGGAAAGCTCCCTTCCATTTGAAAGTTTAATTACATTAGGAAATTCATGGCGACCTTTTCATCTGGGGCGCAGCGTGGGCGAGTTGTGGTGGATGTATTTCTCGTTTGAAACTAAAAGTTTCTGAAAGCTGTACGTTTGCAACTCTTAAATGAGTAATTAGGTAATAATAATCATTCCGTAAAACAAACTAAAGTCCCTTATCACCAAAATAAGACTAAATTTATAGTCGGTCTGGCGTCCGGCAGAGGTCGCCAGATAAAGGGACATTAGTACTGTACCGGATTGGCTACTGCCTAAGTCCGAGCCTAACTAACTACCTAGAACGACAGAGTTTTTATTGTAATAATCCGAGAAACCTGGCATAAGTGGATTTTTTAATCGTATGGCGTTTAGTATATTTAAGCGTTTTTAAAATATTAACAAGCTAATTAAAAAGAACGCTTATTTCGCCTGAAAGTTCGTCGCTCGTTTAGCACCACCCAGGGGACACGTGCAGGGAGGTAGAAGGTAGTTGCGGACGGTGAGCGACGGGGCATCCCCCAGGCATAAGTGGAACTCTTGCTGATCGAATTCTGACGGAGAGAAGGTTATGAAATAAGCTTTGCGTATATGGGTTGGGAATTGAGATTGCAGAAGAGATCGACGTTAAGGCTTAAGTCGGTCTCTGATGAAAACAACAAAAACATCATGGTAAAAGTTGGCTGTTTCGATAGCCCTGAATTAATTAACACGCCTTATCTTTATTAAGAAGCAAATGAAATTACTAAGATTAATTACTTGATAGCAATTACTTAGTCACTTTCTCTACCAGTAAACATTTCTATTAATAAAAGCCTACGTAAAACCTACGCTCCAATTTAGTCAAGGCCAAGGTCTTAATTAAAACAAATACGAGAGAGTAGGTAATACATTTTTATTTTCAAGTCTCTGTCAGTTACTTGTCTTAACGTCACACAGAAACTGCTATTATGAAAATTGTAAGTACACAAAATTTTTCATAAAAATTGTTGTGTCAAGAAAATTTCTGTTGTATCAAATTTAATCTGAATTCTCTCAAAAACAAATATCAATAGTTAATGTTCCTCACTTCTTAAACATCAGATGATTATTTAATGAATTGAAATCCTCATCAATATCAACGTATTTACGATCTCTTTCACTCTCTACACTACAGGAGTCTAGAGTAAGTGAATTCCCATGTTCCCCGCTAGCACGCTGCACGATACCCAATCAGTTCAAATTATTCTTTGCTTGAGGGACGTTTGAGTTTGCTTTGCGCCAAATTTAACGTTGCAACCGTGAAATATCAGCTGCAAACTTTGTTATAAGTTATAACATTGAATCAGCATGGTCGGTTGGTTCGTTCTATGCTTGTATAAGCGCGCTAATTGCCATTTCAGTTTGCTATCAAACAAAACTACTATCAAAGGAAATTAATTTTGTCTTTTACTGAATGAAAAATCAGAAAAACCATAGTTGAGGTAAAACATTTAACTTATTTATAGCATGATAAGTCATTGTTCTCTTCTGATTCATTCCTTCATTGTTAGATATTCTTAACAGAATCTATAATTATCTCTATTTCGCTGTCCACTGTTTCGGTTACTGAGCTCTGTGGCAAGAAACACCAGGAAAAGGGCGATCCAATCCTCAGCAGTTCGTATCAGTGTTGAACATAACTTCTAGCTTAACTATCGTCAGAGGCTAAGATCCCCACCACTAGACCAGCAAAGTAAAGCTCTATTATTGGTTTCGTCTCTGCAAACATTACGGGACGCTTAAACCAAATTCTGCATTAATTCAATTTTACGGGCGTTATCCAATTTCAATATAAACCCCCTCGCTCTGCCTTAGTGTCTTAAGTGCTTTACCATGTTGCAGTGGTACCCCGCAATAGAATACCAATTCTTCCTAATTGCTTCTAGCTTTTGAAAGGGAACATTTTTAGGTTTGTTTTCAATTTAATACTTTCATTGATGGCTTAAAATCGTTACTGTAGCTCAGTTAGAACCACTAAAAAGCCTTCCTTTAGAAATTCACTCAAGTACAATGACCATGTTCAGTTACTTTTAAAACTTGAGTCAGCAAAAGTTTTAAGGGCGGGTCCATTTTTTTCCCTTGTTGAAGTTTAAATATTCTAACTTATAGAGGCTTTCGAAGGTTGAAAATGTATGGACCTGCCTAGTAATTTCCTTCTTAAAGAAATCTCACGTATCCTGGTACTAAATACTTACCACAATACTGTTTACTGTATTAATTGTAGCTGTAATAATATCATGAATGTGCGTTCGTGCGTAAATTTTTAATTTGTATCCATCCCCGAAATCGAACATCAATTATTTCTCCCCAATCCAGACGTGTTAATTGATGTCGTATGCAAATTCCAACAGACAGCAAATTACATTTTAGGGCTCGACCCCTCTCACTCTACAGTACATAACATAAGTACCGTGTACCCAATTTTAGTTAACAAATATCTATAAACGAAACCTACAATGGTATGTACCTACTTGACCTGTGTTACGCCTTACGACCACATGAGTAAATAAACTTAACTTTATCTGCTCATGTGTTACGGCTGCGTTAACGATATAACGATGACATCCAAATTCGATGGCCATGATTTTTTTCGTCCCTATAAATAACGTTATTCGCTGAAAATTATGCCCGGCTGTATCTTATTTCTTTAAAAATATACAATTCCTTTTCATATTTTATTCAGTACTAGCAGACTCCTCCCGACTTTGTTCAAGTAGAATATTTTAAAAATCTTAGTGGGAGTCTACGTTACAAAAGGCAAACTTCGTGCAAAAAACAGCTCTAACCTCTGGGTCCAAAAAGTTAAAGTTTTTAGACTCAGTGGTTAGAGCTGTTAGTTGATATTAATAATATGTTAGTTAGTCGGTTTCCCTTATTTATATATATATCCACTACCACTGCCACAACTACAGCCCATTAACGTCCCACTGCTGGGCACAGGCCTCCACTCTCATAGGAGAGATTAGAGCTTAGACCCACCACGCTGCTCATCATGTTAGTGATAATAACCGGGACCGACGGCTTAACGTGCTCTCCGAGGCACGGGGATGAAACACCGCCAACTTCCTAACTCCGGGCTAGTACTAAGAATTTCTAGTCAGAAAAACCCAATACTCAATTATTATGGCCCGACCCTGGACTCGAACCCGGGACCTCGTCGGCCGCAGTCGAATATGCCAACCAGTAGACCAACGAGGCAGTTACTATATATAGTCCATTCATTCTAGATTTCAATGTATGGGGAAAACGGCAAAATTAATAATTTTTTGAAACCACTGTGGTTTTATACCTATGAGTGAGTACATTAAAAAACACAACTCTCCCCCCCCCCCCCTCCGGTGGTGGCTTCCCCCCTCCCCGCCTTGAAAAGTGTGCCATTTTGCAGATTTCCTAGATTTTCAAGAAAACTATACAAGCTAGGACAAAACTGTCAAAGAGAACATTGTTCCTTAATAAATTACCTACAAACAAGTTCATAACATTTATGGTGATAGGAGTTATAGTTTACAAGCTATGGTGCGTTAAAGTTGACTAAAAATCGCAGCTCAGTAAAATAAGCCAATTTTCAACATTTTATATGTATTCTGTAATCTCTAGAAAACTATTAGAGTTAGGCAAAAACTGTCAGGAGTAAAAATAAACACCATTTAATGACATATAAAAAAATATTTAGTTCATAAAGATAGGACTAATAATTTCGCATATATATCCACGTATTGTATACGAAGAAAAATAAAAAAATTGTTAGAATCCTGTGTTATTTGCAATTTGCACAAAAACTATTAGAGCTAGGAAAAATCCTTCGAAGAGCAATTAATTTCATTAAATTACCTACAAAAAAATGTTATGTTTTATTTAGTATTAAATCCAAACACGGTTTATCCATTTTAATACTTTAATTAGCAATTATTTACACAGACACACGTCACTCGCGTTATGCCGTCGTCATCACTCCTCCTAGAGCAGTGTTGCCACTCTACAAAACCATAGCAGAGATACCATACATAAATTGTATTTAACTTTCAATCTAACAGTTCGGTCATCCTGACCCAAACTTCGTCCCGAAGTCTACATAATTTGAGCACTTAATTAAAATCACGATGATTGCTGATGCTACTCTGCCATTTGTAGTATTAACGCTGGTCTTTAATGCCTGAGACCCCAAATGTTAAAGCACTGGCATTATAACCCTTAGCCAAGTACAGTTGCAGATAACAAGACTATGTTTTAGGGTAAAAGAGCATCAGTCTCCATCGTCTTTTCGCGTTACAAAACATCACCTAATAAGTAAATATGGATTTATCACCCATGACACATCTCATCATATTATTCTAACTCTGGTGAATTCACGTGTAGCAAGATACTGAAGTAACTGAATCACCATATTTCACAAACAACAAAAGCTTTCCTACACATGTTCATTTTGTAAACATAACCTTATTCAGAAGTAGCTTTCCAGCGTTACACAGAGTTTTCCGTTAATTACCCAAAAACATGTTGTTTAATAACTTTGCCTTACTTACTTTAGTTAACTCAGTGCAATTTAATGACAATTAATCTTTAGGTATTAATCAGTGAAATGGGAGAAACTAACTCTGTCTGGTCTATACCATCATACACTTGCTTACTCTTAACACAAAGTTTCAATTCTATAAGTGCAATTTGTAACAATTTCGACATTCTCACGGAGATGAGACCACAATCATTTGATTAAATGATAGATAAGATCCTTATAGTCTACTGGTGCTAATATACACCTATAATTAATTCTCCTATGAGTATACTCATGTTCACTTTGTTACTTTCCAGAATGATTATTATTACTCATTCATTACACTTAATTATACTTTCCTCTTTACACATGGCATAAATGACATATACCTTTTCTGTAAGCCTTAGCCAGGCTAGCTTATGTTACAATTCACCCCCAGAACTTCATCTGACAATCGGTTACAAAACTCAATAAAACCCGGAGACGTCGACCGACGACGACCACGTTCTCTATAATTAGCCATTTTGTATACTTTGCACATGCTCCATCTTTTGAGCAAATCTCTACGTTCCTAATTTCATTTGAAATGTTGAAGTTTCAAAAGCACCTTATTCCCACCGGAAGAATAGATTAACCTTATACCGTGGCCCTGCATTGTATTGTTCGTTTTAAGTTAACACAACAGGCAACTCAACTGCCCGGTACTGCCTTCATCAGCTCTTGCCAAATTTCAACGTTTCGTAAAACCGAACTCAAATGTTGATACTATTCAATACAACATACCTTGGCATCTGCTTAGCAACTAATATCATTTTGATTTGTGCAGTCGTGATAGTGTGGTGAAAATGTATATTATCAATATAATATAATATCATAATATAAATATAATATAATGCTAATAAAAATATAAATGTGTAATAGTGTACCTAGTTGGTTATTCAATATTTTGGTAATTTACTTTTCACTGTTCCTCCTCAATCTAATCATGGTATTCATATCACTTTTATGAATGAATATCCCAAGGAACATCATAGAGCGAGTCTCTTTACAAGATAAGTAAATCTCTTTACACGATATTTTTTTTTACATCGCTCAACCTGCATAGAAATATTGCTACTCTCACATGAATCTTAGTGAACTCCAAATGGCATCAAAACATAACACCGATATAAATCGCGTCCCGTAACTTGACCCAAAATGGCGGTCGTCTGCGCAGGTACATCGTACTACAGAACTATGGTATGGAACGTATGGTAACGTGCGGCCCCTAGCGGCGCACCTCATAACGCACATCATTTGACACCCGAAATGTGTTACTGTGCATAGCTCAACTTACGCGGCGGTTATATTACTTGTTTGCCACTCAGTGCCTCGCATTTAAAACAATAGTTGATATCAGTGAATATCATCTGGAATATCATCTGCGTATTATACAGACCTATTAAGCCTTTATGTCACCTAACCGTGACACTCACTGAACATCATCATCATTGCGCTTTTGCCTGAAACACAGCTGTTTTGCTACTTGCATACTATCATGCCCCCAACGGCGAGTAATAGATTACCTGTACTAATCTGGCTAGCCCCGCGGGCAATTTACCTAAGCTTTGCTTTATTTTGCAACTCTCGCTACCGAAAATCGAAACGTAGCAGCCCCGCAGGCTAGACTTTCCAAGTCTACTGGCATCATGGCCCCTGTTTTCCACACCAGCGATATATTCAAAATGTAGTAAAATATAAGAGGTACGGAATTACTTACATGAGCGGTGAGCCCCACGGGCAAGAAACAACCACATGAGTTATGCGGTCAGCGTACATGAGCTCCACTGGTAACTTATTAGTGATTCGCCATCTGCTCATCAGAATCCGATAGGCTTTACATTCCAGCCCCGAGGGCGCTAATGTCCACACTTGAAAGTATATCATATAAGCCCCGAAGGCGAGGTGTGTCGGCCCCGAAGGCAAGGTTCATCGGCCCCGAAGGCAAGGTTCATCGGCCCCGAAGGCAAGGTATGTCGGCCCCGAAGGCAAGGTTCGTTAGCCCCGAAGGCAAGTGCATTGGCCCCGAAGGCAAGTGAGTTGGCCCCGAAGGCAAATGCGTAGGCCCCGAAGGCAAGTGCGTAGGCCCCGAAGGCAAGTACGTAGGCCCCGAAGGCAAGTACATTGGCCCCGAAGGCAAGTACGTAGGCCCCGAAGGCAAGTACGTCGGCCCCGAAGGCAAGTACGTAGGCCCCGAAGGCAAGTACGTAGGCCCCGAAGGCAAGTACTTTGGCCCCAAAGGCAATTGCGCTGGCCCCGAAGGCAAGTGCGTTGGCCCCGAAGGCAAATGCGTAGGCCCCGAAGGCAAGTGCGTAGGCCCCGAAGGCAAGTACGTAGGCCCCGAAGGCAAGTACGTAGGCCCCGAAGGCAAGTACGTCGGCCCCGAAGGCAAGTACGTTGGCCCCGAAGGCAAGTATGTAGGCCCCGAAGGCAAGTACACAGGCCCCGAAGGCAAGTATGTAAGCTCCGAAGGCAAGTATGTAGGCCCCGAAGGCAAGTACGCAGGCCCCGAAGGCAAGTACGTTGGCCCCGAAGGCAAGTATGTAAGCCCCGAAGGCAAGTCCGTTGGCCCCGAAGGCAAGTATGTAGGCCCCGAAGGCAAGGTGCGACAACCACAACGACCAGCTGCCCTTTACTGAAAAATAATTTAAATTATACTGAAGGCAGTCTGTGTAAAGTAGCCCCGCAGGCATGTGCTGTAACACATAACACATAATATAACTCCTCAGGCATGTTCTATCAGCTGTGTGCCCTGCAAGCTGATCCGTTACGCAGTAGGCATACGCTATACGTACTGCAGCCCCTTAAGGTATGCGCTCTGTCGCCCCGGAGGCGTGTGTATTAATTTGCATTGGAGCCCCTTAAGACATGTGTTCTGTAGCCCCTTTAGGCATGCTCTGAAACTTACCAGTAGCCCCGCAGGCATTATATGCATGAATAGGCACTGAAGCCCCTTAGGCGTGTCTTACCATTGAGCCATAGGCCCCTGTTAGGCATTTCCCTGAATTAATCTGCAACCCTGCAAGTCAATGTATTAGTTTGTACTGAAGCCCCTAAGGCATGTTACATTTACTGTTCTGTACTCTGTACTGTTCTGCCGTGCACCCCTGCTGGCATATGCGTTAATTCGTATGAAAGCCCCTTAGGCATGTGACATATACAGTAAGTGTACCCCACTTTAGGTATTTAGCTAAAACTGATCTGCTGTGCAGCCCTGCTGGCATATGCGTTAATTTGTATGAAAGCCCCTTAGGCATGTGACATTTACAGCAAGTGTACTTCACCTTTAGGTAATTTCCTGAAACTGACCCATGGCCCCGCAGGCATATTTATTTCTATTTTGTTTTTTACCTTAACAAAAATCAAACCAAAATATCACAAATGAGTCACTCCCAAAATACCGTTATATTCTCATATACACTCTGTTCATCTCAACCATATGAATTATTTGCAATATTATCATTACCGGTCCACCAGTACCATTCCACCCCGACATCCTCTTTATTTTATTTTTCTCCAGAGTAACATTTCTATATTCAACAGCCGGGCTTTAGCTCCCAAATTCATAAGAAACCATTTTACTCTTCTCAGACCAGGGCGCGTTTGGAACCCTCGTAGCTCTAGTTCAAGATACCGTTGTAATTATCACCATCACGTCTTATACTTTGTATACTTGACGTTCACCAAGTGTACTGCATAAGTACCAACTATGGATAAATACATTTTGACTTTGACTCTAACTATAGAAGTTAAATCTTAAACTGTGCATCATTCTTGTAACTCCTTGCACCATATAAGATGACTATAAAAGATCTCCTTGCACTAAAATGTACCATTGCCTTTTACAAACTTGCCAATCTCCTTTATTTTCCCTCTAAACAAAAATTATAATTTTCCTTTTTTTTTCAAAAATGTGGCATCCTCCTTTATTTTTTTGCCACTTATCCTTTTTGACTTTAGAGTCATCATCCATTACAATTAAATTTGAATTTACCAAAATTACCACTTAGTTCTTTTTGCATTTATTTGCTAACATGACTGCAAGATATGCGACCCGGACTCGGTCCATATGTTATATAGACATCATTCCATACCATTGTTATTAAGGTGCAGGTTATGCAACCACCATAACATAATATGCCACTAGCTTTTGGTCTTGGCCAGAGAACATTGCGAAGACCACACTAAAACTCAAGAATTAATTTATTAATTACACCTGTAAAATTAAAAAATATTATTATCTTGGCAAAACCTCGGCTATCTTAACAGACATTAGCCCGTACACAGCACCATAACCATGGTACCCCAGGTGTGAGTACAATCACTGATGTGATATCTCTCTTTTCCTTCAGTCTCTCCGCATAATGAGAAATCATATGCTCTATCAGGCAATAAAGCACACCGCTCCAAACAGCCACTGTGCAATACTTGAGACAGACAACACACTTATTATTAAATACCAACTTCAGTATAACCGGGTCTCAAAACCTGTCATAATAATAATCATCATCATAATTCACACCCAGTTCGGCTAACCCATTTTTCATCCAGGCAGATTTGATATTATTTCAATCCACATTTTCCGAACAAATGTATCTATGCCACCCAATCTTTATATATAATGTACTTACTCAATTATATACTTGCTCTAGCCCTTCAAACATGTATAGCTCTGATATTATTTATACTAAACGGCTAAACTGTAACTTAATTATTATTTTAACTGGGTATCACTCTACAAATGCAATTTTCACTTGTAAGGACCTTTAATGGGTTATACTTGCTTTAATGGAATGTATTATTACAGTTACTTTTGACCTCTGTTCATTTACTCAAACAATATTAGGTATATATGATTCACATAACTCTCAGAATAAATTGAATATTCACTATCAATTTAGGTACAAGATTATCAATTAAACTAATTTCCAACTAAATAAATTAGTAAATACCTCTTCAATAAGTTACATAATACTTATACCATGTTATGTAGTCGACCAACTACCATACCAACCTATTATAGCTTTGACTTAACTCTTTAAATATCTCATAGGTAGATCATGTTATGAACTACCTACCAGTGTAATTCACTATGATCTTTCACATAAAACTTAGATACTTAAGTACTTAATGTAAGCAAGTACAACCTGCAAGTACTTACTTATCTCCCTCTGTAGGTATGATCTATCTATTTATTATACTAGTTATCTTTAGACCTTTAGCCCGCCAACCCGCATTGGATCAGAGTGGTGGGTCTAAGCTCTAATTCCCTCTCTCCTATGAATGTGGAGGCCTGTGCCCAGCAGCGGGACGTTAATGGGCTGTAGTCATAATGGTAGATACCTTTATAACCTTTAATCATTTCTTTCAAATAAATATTTTAATAAACTCACCGTTTCCATGTACCCTACACACAGTACCACTAGGTAGGTCTCTCTCCAGGCACTTTACATGTTGAATGGAATTGATATAGTAGTAAAACCTCATAGGTACCTCATTGACCTTTGGTAATTTGTATGCAAGTACTTGATAAGTACTAACTATTCCATTGATACCTCTTTTTAAGTTTTCCATGCCAACTTTCCAATGCAATTCCGATTGCCAACCCACGTAGGTATTTATGTACTTACGATCATTTCACAATACGAGTTGTAGCACTCATTTATCCTTCTTGTATTTTATAGTTCAACCACGTTCAACCTTCCGTCATGACAACAATTAATAATTCTTTTCTTTTTTTTGCTTCACGTATTACGTCACGGTCATGGCGTCATAACATCTTGAATTACAATTTGTACCATTTTCAGGATAGGTCCGGATAAACAATTAATTAGCACGTGAAATACATTATCCCTCTTCTGAGATATTAAATCCAAACACGGTTTATCCATTTTAATACTTTAATTAGCAATTATTTACACAGACACACGTCACTCGCGTTATGCCGTCGTCATCACTCCTCCTAGAGCAGTGTTGCCACTCTACAAAACCATAGCAGAGATACCATACATAAATTGTATTTAACTTTCAATCTAACATTAGATAGGACCGATAGTTCGAAAAATATGACTACCTTTATTCCATGTTTTTTTTTTTTTTTCAAAAACCATGTATATATTTTTTAATTTTCACAGAAACTATTAGAACTAGGAAAAAAAATATCATAAGCAAAAATGAACTTCATTAAATTACCTCCAAAATAGTTTTTAGTTTATTTTGACAGAACTAATAGTTTCGGAAATATGGCTGTCTAACTTGCATAAAAAAAGAAACCCTTGTAAAATCCGTGAATGTTTTTTGTAATTTCAAGAAGAAGTATTAGAGCTAGGAAAAAAGCTGTCAGGACTTAGGACAAAGATAATTAATTTACCTATAAAATAGTGTTTAGTTTATTTTGATAGGACAAATAGTTTTTGAAATATACCTTGCTATTTTGTAAGAACCGGTGGTAGTCATCTTGACTTACATAATAGTATGGAATAAATAGAAATTAAATAACTTTTTTTTTAACGCATCATAGCTTGTAAACTATAACTCCTATCACCATAAATGTTATGAACTTGTTTGTAGGTAATTTATTAAGGAACAATGTTCTCTTTGACAGTTTTGTCCTAGCTTGTATAGTTTTCTTGAAAATCTAGGAAATCTGCAAAATGGCACACTTTTCAAGGCGGGGAGGGGGGAAGCCACCACCGGAGGGGGGGGGGGGAGAGTTGTGTTTTTTAATGTACTCACTCATAGGTATAAAACCACAGTGGTTTCAAAAAATTATAAATTTTGCCGCGAAAAAATCTAAAATGAATGGACTAATATGTATATGTGTAGACGATATTCGCAAGAGCTTTGGGAATTTGTGTCATCAACAAGTGCTGTACTTTGTCATTAGCAACGCAATGCATCTAATTAGTAGTACCTACTTAATAAAATGATTGTCGCTTTTTTTCTGTTTCGTCTACTTAAAATAAGTCTCGTCATATTATAAGTCTTATATGTAGCTATGAAGACAAGATATGTTTTTTACTAAGCTCAAATTACTTTTAAATGGTCAGAAATCACTTTTTAATATATGGCCGTCACACGTTAAAAGGAAAGTCTTTTGAGACAGTAGATGCTTGACATTTATTAAGTTTCTAATTAGATACTTTGTGTTTCTAACAAATTTTATATTATACCTAATTCAGAATAGAAAACGGGTTCTGAAATAGAATATTGTTACTTAAAAAGCTTCTTCGAGTTTCAGCTCGGTGTATTCGCAAGCCTTTATATTTTTCCTTGAGATGTCAAGGAATGGAAAAATAAAGAGGCACAATGGAAAAGAAAAAAAGCCCTTTCGTATAACCGACACCAGAAATATAATGGAAAAGACCCGTTTCTGTAAGAAATAGTCTGCCACATGTGACGCTTATTGTGCCTACTTTCAGAGGTTCCGATGTTCCTTTTCACATGGACTATCCTATTAAACATGTGAATGTTGTGTTGTTACGCCTATGTTTGAC
The DNA here is from genome assembly GCA_917051295.2 of Erebia ligea. NCBI lineage: Eukaryota > Metazoa > Arthropoda > Insecta > Lepidoptera > Nymphalidae > Erebia > Erebia ligea. Next base: position 2,717,726 of record OU785226.1, read on the forward strand.
TACAGGCGTCAGACACGAAACTAGCGACGGCCGAGCGACGGCGACAGCGGGGCGATGGGGTCCGAAGCTGGCGACGAATACCGGGAAGGTCCTTTAGGCAAGCTGAAATTGTGGAAAAATATAATTTCGTTCATTGACGAATTCAGTCCTGCCAGTCTGCAAAAGCGTTTGCGGTTATTTCGCTACTGCGCAGCATATAACATTTGCAAAAAAAACCAAAAAAAACATTTTTATGGCAACTCGATTTTTTATCTTTAAATTTTATACTTATAGAATTTGAAAAAATAAATCCCAGACGTTTTTGTCGGTAATAAAGTATTACCAGACCTCTTTCAAATTCTTCCCGAAATTCGTCGCCAGCTCTCCGACTAATCGCATCGCCCCGCTACCGCCGTCGCCCCGCTACCCCCTAATTTCGTGCCCGTACACTAAAGTTCTAATACTACATACATACATACACGAATACAAGTAGTTTGAAGATTCATTGGATGTTATGTGAATGGTACGTTATGTGACCGGATCGATTTTACGAGGCACATGACCGTTCTGGGTAAGAATTTCAAGTAGCCGTTTAACTGTATTTAAAGCATTCGCTATCGTTCCGATAGCTGCCTAGTGTATCCTGGAAGACTGCAAAAATTACGTCTTGCCATTAAAGTAACTAAAGGACTGCCTTTAAGTAATTTAAATATTGCAAAAATATTACGCATTTGAGAGTAATTATACCGGCTCTTCTATATCATACATCTACTCCTCTTCCAGTCTTTCAGGCTCTTTTTTTCCGGGTGTAGGGGCACACATACCTACATGGATATAACGTAACCATGACGCGGCCACGTCTGCCAATCACGTGCCGCCGCCTGAATCACGATTACGAAGTTCTTTCGGAATTGTACTATATTATAGAACTTTCAACCTACAGCAGTAGGCCCAGCTGGGAGCCCCGAGCATGGCACCGGCTCGGAGGAAGATCTTCCTATTCCTCCTCGAGATCCTATTGTCTCAGGAGCATACACCATACGCTCCCGACACAGGTATCTTGCCTTCAACCTTCTTGCTTACCTATGGTTACATATTAATTCTAGCCTTGAATTTAATACAATAAAATATGAATCCGTTTACAGTATTACAGTCGGCATTATTTGCTGAAACCCTCACCGCAAGGTCGGCCATCGGAACTCGTTAGGTCTCGGAACAAAGCCTCCATTCACATCGCTAACCCAATAACGTGCCCTTTGTTTAACGCCCCATCGGCTTCTGTTCGCTTATGTTTAATGGAAATTCAAGCTTAATTTGTGGACAAAGATTGTTATTATGCATGAATTAATACAGATTTCTAGCATTGTTATCTGTATTTAATACGTCATTCCTGTAGCATATTTATTGTGAAGATAAATCGCCCCACACTTCGGTTTGCTCGTAAAGGCTTCACTGTATATCCAGCCAATATTTATCTTTAGTATGAGATGGCTGAAGTGAATACAGATTTTTCTTAAGGATACATCTTCATGAATCATATTTCAACCGCACCAGTTTCAATCGCAGAACAAACTCCACGTCCCTATCTCGGCCCCTTTCTTATAAGCCCATTTACGCCCAATCAAACTCTCTGCCATAGATAATTATTTTGTTAAGACGTCATAGTAACATGCTACTGCAGTGTAGCCTCCAGCCCGCTCGACTGTGCTCTCAAAGTGGACGATTATTTTAGGCTGATGGAATGAAGGGAAAAAATAGAAGGCTCAATTGTAACAGAAAATGCTTCAAGTTTTACATCTTTATAGGCCTTATAACAGTGAATTTTTTTTCGCTGGGGAAAAATTGTAACAATATTGTTAACGTTTCACTAATTCTATTTAGCGACGGTTATTGCCTGGTCTTCAGCAATATAACAGCCTCGTTAGAGCAATTTTGGCCGAAATTGAACAATTACGCGGCGCTCTTTGAGTCGCCTGATACATCGGCGACTCTGTAACGCCATAATTTAATCCTCTGCTTCATTGCCTCGCTGGTTTAGTACCTAGGCTTATTTGACTGCGGATTGTGAGGTCCCGGGTCTATCCGAGTTTTCTCAAGTCAAGTAATTCTCAGTAACAGTTGCAGCTGGGATGGTTGGCGGTGTTACAACTTACACCCCTGTGCCTCAATACCTATTAGCCCCAATACCTACTACTACTACTACTACTATTTTTATCCTTACCCGGGAATTGGATTAATCTACTTAATTGAACGGCATTAGTTAGTTCACTTGGCAGCCGGACCATTTGAGTTGTGAAATGAATTTGTTTCGTGTAACTTAATCTTGCAGCTGCTCTGTTGATTATTTATTTGTGTGGGTTGTTTCGGAAGTGGTGCGAAAGAGCTCATATACGGCCTAGACCCGGCAACAGATACTAAAAGTGCATTATTTAGCTATAAATAATTAATTGATTATCCTGAGCATTGGGTCGAGGCATCGTGGTCGTCAACCGATAGACGCCTACCAAGAAGGACTTCTACGTGCCGCGGTCGAGAGCCACCTGGATCCAGCAGCTAAGGAGCCAGTTGTTTGGTGTCATCCGTCCATCAAGGGGGCGGCGGGGGTACCTACGCCCCATAAGAAACCTCAGGTTCACTCCGCGGGCTATAATGAAGCTAATCATTGGAAAAATGCGTGAGCAGCGGTTATTAGCAGAATATCTGACGTAGATGAATGATGAGACGGCCAAATCTATTTTACTGACGAAGTTTCACTTAAACTATCCAATAGTAGGTACAGCTCGCTAGCAGTAGGTGGTAATATAAAACGGGGTAGTATGGACCCAAACCCTTGTCGCTCAGGAAAAAGCTCTCGAGAGTCTATATTGAGTAATTATTTTTATTTCATTTTTGAACAAAATTTAAATTTCAACGATTCATTTCGTACATTTAAAGATTTTCAACGATTAGAATATTTTCCTCGACCAATTTAGAACAACTTACAGTATTATGAACTTAAAAAGATTTATTAAAAGACTTCGTTAGGATGCCAGTGAACATGATACAGTCTAAGATGGTAGCGGGCTAACCTGTTAGGGGCATGGCAGTTTTATTATTAAAGTAGTAAAGTATTTTTCGTCAAAGAAAGCGACATCTCTCTAGAACACTTCCCCAGGCGGTTTTCCAGACTCACCCTTGGAGTGGGCTTGTTCTCAAAAATAGGTGAAGTGCCTATTCATTCACACAGGTTCACAAGGCTGAAAGTTACTAGGTAACACATGGATGTATGTTACATAGACGTTTTTTTTATCCACTACAAGTTAACCCTTGACCGCGATCTCACCTGATGGTAAGTGATGGTGCAGTCTAAGATGGTAGCTGGCTAACCTGTTAGGGGAATGGCAGTTATATTAAACCCATACCCCTATTCAGTTTCTACACAGCATCGTACCGAAACGCTAAATCGCTTGGCGGCATGTCTTTGCTGGTAGGGTGGTAACTAGCCACGGCCGAAGCCTCCCACCAGGCTAGACCAGGGAAAATCCAGAAATTATAAATTCCCAAATTGACCCTGCCGGAGACCGAACCATCTTCGCACGTTAAGACAACAGCGCTCAACACTGCGCCACGGAGGTCGTTACATAATGAGGCTACTATGTAATCGGGCTGCGAAGCCGTCACACCACGGTTTAAAATATTCCATACTAGCTGATGCCTGCGACTTCGTCCGCGTAGAATAAGTCGGGAACTCCTTAATTTTCCGGAATAAAAAGCCTATGTCATTCTCCAGGTCCTCAACTATACTCATGCAAAAAATCACGTCGATCCGTTGCTTTGTTGAGGCGTGATTGAAGGACAAATCAACAAACGAATAAACCAACAAACAAACATACTTTCGCATTTATAATATTAGTATAAAGTATGATGATTATATAGAGATTTTACACATAGAGAACCCTTTTCCGCTAAAAACAATTTTAAGCTAGTTACTTTTCAAAGACAAAACCAACAGACGTCGCGTCGTCTCGCCTCCCTCATTGCATAATACAACAATAAACCACCCCAACAACGAGTGAATGCACGTACACGTCTGCAATAAATTTGAAGATTTCTATCAATCTCTGTTTCTCTCCTAGCCAAGAGCGCTCTCGGTCAAGAGTTATACCCTATAAGAGCCGCCGCAGACGACAAACTTTTTATCATCCGAGTTAAGGCAAGTTAAAGTCATTCCTTTTGTTCAAAGTCATAGCCCTATTCGAATAAACCTCCAGCCGAAAAATTCTCTGGTTTGTAGGAGCCTTTGTGTAGTAGGTACCCTCGTAAGTCTGGCTAGAATGTTGCCATGCATGATATGGCAAATAGCTGTTATTACTTAGCTCAACCTGCCTTACCTGCTAGTTGATAGATACCTACCCTGGTTTTATAGGTCGAATTCTGCATTGTCCGACACTGACTGGACTGCGCAAGCGAGTGTGTCGCGCGACTGTTACAATACTACAAAAACATTAGTCGCCGTCTCCCTGTAACGGGCGCCAAGTTCCTACGACCTCTATGTAAACTAATGTATTTCAATGCCAAGATCCGAATGCTTCCTTTTGTTCAAAGTCATAGCCCTACTCGAATAAGCCTCCAGCCGAAAAATTCTCTGGTTTGTAGGAGCCTTTATGTAGGTACCCTCGTAAGTCTTAAGGCTGGAATGTTGCCATGCATAATATGGCAAATAGCTGTTATTACTTCCGGGAGCCTCGCCCTCGCCAGTCGCGGTGCCCCCTCGGTCCTCGACTGGATTGCTCGGCGAACTTGTTTGGCCTCTCTCCAACCATGTGGTTGGTGTTTTATGAAACCAATCCAACATGGTTTGGGTCTGCGATGTCTCACTTCGATTTATTTATTCCAATCTCGCAGAGTTGGTGATGTTTGCAAATTAATGAAACGTGAAAATATAGTTCCTATCATTCCTATCAGTTCAATCATACATCCATAACCTGTACGCGTCCACTGTTGGAAACAGGAATTTAGGAAAGCGCGCCACTACACACCACACACTAAATATGGAAATTAACTACAACTTATGGTATACTTGTTGGATAGAAGTTAGTCTCAGGCGATATTTAGCAGAAGTCCATGATAACCAAGAATCATTAAACTTAGTCGCTATATCCGTTGACAAATCTATGTAGTAGGTACTACGTGGAACGTGCGATATGTCCTCCTGCTTCTAAACATACAGCTACCACGTAGCTTTGTCTGGTTTAGAGGGTAATAAGGAAAAGGTTCTGGTTCCTAGGAAATAGCATTTTGAAAATAGGTATAACATTTAGAAGGTACTGTATTTAAGTTATCATCACTAACCGCCAGGTCAATCGCAGTCATGGGCTAACTTGTAGGAAACTACAAATTTATCTGAGGGCATTTACTTGATTCGCCATAAAATCTGACTAATTTTGACGTAAAGAGACGATGTTGTTCTAAACCGGGTATTTTAAAGGGGACAAACAACAGGGCGGTGTGGAAATTGGTCCACGGGGACGAATCTTATCCCGAGTATACGGATAAAGGACGCTTTGCTTAAAGCCATTTCGGACAATGAGCCACCTAAGAGTAGATAGATTGCCGTGCGGTGTATACCTGCCCAGTATGAATACTACTTACGAGTAGGTACATCTGTTACTCAAATGGATATTGCACGTCTCCCTAAGTACAATTAATAGTAAATACATTTTATGTCATTGAAATTCATTGGAACCTATGTAGGTATTTAGTGATAGATTGTCCTTTTAAATTTATCCTTTTAAATTTACTTTATTGATCTCTGCGGCCTCGGCATACAAAAAGCACACCGGTTTTTACTTTTGTATCAAGGAAGTTTTCTGTAATAACTAAAAGCAGAGTCGGTTATTCCATGCTACATGGTCTGGCATTTTATCATAACAAAGAATTGCAACTTTACTGTTGCAAATAAAACCTTGCTTTAGTTCACGGTATACCCTAAGAACAAAATATGATGGCCTGCGAGGTTAGCTTTGCATTGTTTTTGAATTGCGGCGTGTCGTGTAGGTTGGAGTGGAAAAGTTGGTGTTATTTCGGATATGCTCATGGCTCTCACTTTATATTTTTCATTATCTTTGAAAATCACATGCTGAATTTTCATCATACTGTAAAGGACCAACAAAGTTGATAGTTATTTTTAGAGAGCCATTTGAAGTGCGGTGCGGTACATGACTGAAGCAAGCGCACAGCCTGCGCTCTCACACTGATCTAACTGCATTGTAACCGCCCAACGACTTAATGTTTTAAAGATCATAGTAACCGCCTATTTTCCAGATTGCGTGGCGCATAATGTACGTTTTTATTTCCCCTCTAAAAAGTTGGATCCCTATTCCCTACGCTTGTTGTAGCAAGCTATAGAGTAATAATGCTCGACGTTGCTTAAATTAACTTAACTTAAAAGGCAAGCATACCTATACATATTTTATACATACTTGTTGCAAAACTTAGCTAACAATGGCAAGGTCTAAAAACTCTTCCCTATGCATGACGTAATAATAGTACACATACCAACTATTTGTATCCCGTCAAACAAATTGGAGCATTTCTCTCTACATTTGTAGCTGTTTCAAAATCTAAACGTCAACTAAACTTTGATATGAGAGTTATGCGCATAACTTGTAAGGGATTTGAAAACTTTATATTAGTATGCTTTCAAACTTCTGTATGCTGGAAATGTATGTAAACTCGAAAGTTGACTGTGTTCATTCATGGAAATTGACTTGCTTTACCACAAAACTTTTAATTATATTGCGTACTTTTATCCTACTAATATTATAATTAATGAGAAAGTGAGTTGGTTTATCCTTTAAGCCGCAATGGAGCAACGGGTCGACGTGATTATTTTGCATGGATATTGTTAAAGATTTTTATGCTTTAACTACTAATTTAGTAGATCTAATAAGTGCCAATATGTGACCTAGTGCCGTAAAAAATGTATACCTTTCTGACACCTTTTTTGAATCCTCAACAGTCTATATCGTTTATACATGTATGTTCCAGAATGCAGTTTACAAAAGTAAATTTATTACAAAAGTTTACGCCAAACGCGCATGTGAATAGCAGACACTGAAAACAAATGGAAACAGTCGATTTAACTTTCCATTCAGCTTGCATGTGCGCTTCAAAAGTTGAAGTGAATAGTTTGCCTTGTTCTTTACACTTTATCGATAGTGATCAACTCGATTCGCAAGATACGTGTATCACGTGGATGGAAAGTTTTTCATTTAAGGTTCAATCTCGATTTAAAATGCGTGGAAGCCATCAGCTTTGTTTTTGGAGCTGTTCTCAAGATAGAACAATAATATTTATTTGCGAGTTGCAAGAGTTGTGACTGTTTTAAACAGCAATATAGGTAGTAGTTTCTTTGGCTATACTCTCAGTGAATTCGAATCGTTGGACGGTAAAAAGAGTATATAAATAATTATACCTAGCTTTACCACCGATTTAAAATGCAATTAAAGTTGAACTTTTGAACTAGACGTTTCAAACTCTGCTTTAGATGAACGTCGCGTTGCTCATAATATTGTGTAGGCACTAGAGCTGACACGCACAACATCCCTCGAATGGAATTTTTGAAAATCGTTCATGAGGTACCTAAATTACAAAACGATTTATTTCTTAATCTTAATTTATCTACATATTCGAAAGCAAGTTCAGAGAGAACCTAACCTATTGCATAGAGATTAATTTTGTAATGTAAGAGTAAGGTCGGATTTTTTCGAAATTCCCTCGGGAGCGAAGCCAGGTGGAAGATAATATTTTTGTACTTAGTAACAATGTAAACGAAACTCTTTTGTCCCGCTATAAAACAATAGTTACACCTTCCTTTATAAAACCGGCTCCAGCTAAAGTGCACTTTGCTGGCAATTCTCACTAGAGTCATTGTAGGTTCGCTCTTCGTAGGCGACGTAGAAAGGGGCTACGACGCCCACACCTCTGTAAAGTAAAGCTGTTTAATTTAAAGTCCAACTACGCTTTACGTCCTATATTGCTAACACTAGCTGATGCCCGCGACATTGTCCGCGTGGATTGAGGTTTTTTGGTTCCCGCGGGCACTAATTTTCCGGGAGGAAAAGTAGCCTATGTGTTATTTCAGACTATAATCTATTTCTGTGCCAAATTTCATCCAGATCCCTTCAGTCGTTCTGGCGTGATTGAGTAACAAACATCCATCCATCCTTCCAAACTTTCGCATTTATAATATTTGACCGAGCGAAGCGAAGGTCTCTGAGTCTACTTGGGTGAATTGGCACTTGTCCGTCCGTCCGTCCGTCCGTCCGTCTGTCAGAGCCTTATAACTTCTGAATTGCTGGACATAATTACTTCAAATTTAAATATAATATGTAAACCGATGGCCTCCCGCCGAATATGGCTTAAAAAGTTTTAAAAATCTTTATTTCAGGGGAGCTCTCATAGAAGCGAATGCGAAGTAAAATATTTTTTATAGCGTTACATAGGGTTGCAGTATATCATTTTAAAGATACTTAATTAGGAGTAGAGTCCAAAAATATTTTTTTTGAATTTTTCTCCTAAAATTGACGAAATGGGGGGCTTTCAAAGTGGCGATTTTCTAACGTCCAAAGTTGACCTCAGAACTCTCAATTTTCTGAACTCTCAAGCCTGAAACTTGATCAATTATTTGAAATATATCCTGTACTTGAACAACAAATACTAAAATTAGATAAATATTATAAGGAAACGAAATTATTTAATTTTTAATGATGATGATATTTTTAACAGAACTTCACACTGATGTCAATAGATGGCGCTCTGTGAAACCGCGAGGTCTCAGTTCGGGGCGAACCACTAGTAGTATAGAAGTATAGATTGATATAGATTAGGTTGCTTGCAACTTAGGGCCGATTTCTCGAACTCCGAATTAGTTTGATGTTTGAAAGATGTTGTGTAGGAATTCAATCAAAATTTCATTCGTAGGTTAAGAGTTACTTGGAACTTGTTACTTGGAGTTAGAAATCGACCCATAGATTGAATATTGACTAACTTTTGTCCGCGACGTTGACCGCGTTGATTAAACTACTTAGAAAAACCATACGAAGCTTTTCTCATTCCCAAATAAAAAGTTGCCTATCTATCACTCCTTGTGACTACTGTCTTTCTTCTACGAGCCTGTGAAAGTTTTGTTCTAAGAAATTTAAGCTGTCTTAAAGATACTTACTCGTAAGTAGACTGACAGAAAAAACTTTGGTGGTGTTTAAATAGCATGTAGAAAATCAAATGAGCTTATAAAGTTCGGATTTTCATACTTAAACATGGCTAAATAATAAAAATTATTGGATAGAAGCAGGCGTTACTTTGCTGAAGTCCATGATATTGAAAAAACCGGCCAAGTGCGAGTCGGACTCGCGCACCGAGGGTTCCGTACAAACCTGTAGTAAGTTTTACGATTTATGACGTATTAAAAACAAGACGAAATGAACCGCAAAACTAACTTTGTTTGTAGAGGTTTATTGTTAATATCAAAAAATTACGTTTGTTGTATGGGAGCCCCCCTTTAATATTTACTTTTTTGATATTTAATTATTTATTTTGAAAGGTAATATACAAGTTAATATTCTGTGAAAATTTGAACCGTCTACCTGTTACCGTTTTTAATATTGAGCAAAAAAATACGAAAAAAACACGTTTATTGTATGGGGACCCCCCTTAATATATATATTTTTTTAATTTTTAGTATTTGTTGTTATAGCGGCAACGGAAATACATCATTTGTGAAAATTTCAGCTTTCTAGCTATCACGGTTTATGAGATACAGCCTGGAGACAGACAGACAGACAGACAGACAGACAGACAGACAGACAGACAGCGGAGTCTTAGTAATAGGGTCCCGTTTTTACCCTTTGGGTACGGAACCCTAAAAACTAGAAGTTTAATTCGCTATAATCCGCCACAGAAGGTAAATCTATGTGGTACAGTGCGTATCTTGAACTGGCAGCCCGCGATATTCTCCACACCACATAAATCTTCGAAAATAACCTCAACGTACGTTTCACTCCGACACTGGAGCATCTTCAGGAGATGTTGACTCTACAATGCATGATTGTGAAGTGACGATTTTGTCGCAAAATCTGTCTTTTATACCTATTTTAGCATGAGTCAAACTATAGCCCCGCCCCATCCCCTCTACTACTATGTAAATTGAGTAAAGGTGAATTTGATAAGTTTATTTGTTCATTCAGCAGCTCAAATCCTTTATTATTGTGTTTAATTATTTCTAATCGCTCCCATACGCACAGTCGAAGTCCCTTATTACATGTATGTAGGATTTTATATGAATGACTATTGCCCACTTCATGTCCACTGTCTTAAAGATGTTTAGCAAAGTGGGACCTTTGTGGTTGATTGTTTCTAACTGCAGAAATATGTTCCTTATAGCGCGTCTCAAAATTGCGCCCAGTTTGACCAACATATGTGGCACCACATTCAGGACACTCAAGTTTATAAATACCCGATTTTTGATGATTATTTAGTTTATCTTTCCCATTACAAATCCTCCGAAGTGTATTATTTGTCCTGAGGTTAGAGGCTATTTTGGAAGATTTATGTGGTGTGGAGAATATCGCGGGCTGCCAGTTCAAGATACGCACTGTACCACATAGATTTACCTTCTGTGGCGGATTATAGCGAATTAAACTTCTAGTTTTTTCAATAATAAAAATTGTTTATTTCTTCAGGTGTAAGAATAAACTTAATCGATAGTTACTAGATTTGAAAACGAAAGTAGTTTATGTTAATAAGTTCCAGTAAATGATGTAAGGTTAGTTCGAATAAATAAACTCCCTTGAATAGTGTAATATTGGTTTGAATTGCACTATGGTAAACCACCAACAACTTAATGAATTAACAAGTTTAACAACCATTAATTAATTGTTATTGTAGGTCAATTAAAAGCTCGATGTATTTGCATTAACGATCAAAATAAAAACATTCTCTAGATTTCTAAATATCCATACTTTCATACTAATCTGTCTTTATGTCTGCTATACTTTCCCGGCTTATCTTTCCGACCGATTTTAACGAAATTTGGTACAGAGGTAGGTTGCATCCTGGGGAAGGACATAGGCTATCTTTTTTATCCCGGAAAATTGAAGAGTTCCCGCGGGAATCAATTCTTAATCCACGCGGATGAAGTCGCGGGCATTATTTAGTTAGTACTATTGAAGTAAAATAATATTATCTACTCATTGATGTTCTCATAACCAGAAGAGATAATTCTATAATCCTCAAAGCTTTTAGCTCTGATTTAATTTGTTGTTTGAATTTACTGTGATAAATGTTTGAATTTCTTGATAAAATGAATAATAATAAATTCTTTATTGACCAAAAATAGAAACACAATTATTTACCAATTCTACATATCGTCGTATTCCACTCGCTTTATTTCCCGATCTCTACAAGAATAAAACCTTTTTATTTTAAAAATGTAGCAGGTAAGTGAGTTTTTCTCTACAGCAGTGTGATAAAAATTAATTTTATATTGAGGCTTAAAACAAAGACTATTGGTTTAGAGAATCTGTTCACTTGGAAATGCAGTAATAAAATGCTTAAAAATAGTGAATGAATTTATATTTTTACTTCAAATTGATTTTCTGTCTGAAATTATTTTCTGTAAGTATTAAAACTACATTTATGTTCCGAACATGAACATATTAAAACATCTTAGATTTTCTGTTGTTAATTCATTTAACTAATAGGTAGGTATAACATTAATTATTTTAATTGATCCGTTTGATTCGAACCTCCATCCGTAGCTTTTACAGTTAAGATATGGGTACACTACCTCATCACCGATTGTAGAGTTGGAACAAACAGTTTATAATATTACGTACTACCTGATGGCCGCGACTTCGTCCGTGTGGATTGAGGTTTTTTGGTTCCTTCTTCTTTGGTTCTTTTGGTTTCCGGAACTCTTTAACCTTCGGGGAAAAAAGTATGTGTTATTTCAGACTATAATCTACCTATGTGCCAAATTTCATCCAGATCCTTTCAGCCTTTCTGGCTTGATTCAGTAACAAACATCCATCCACCCATACCATCTATCCATCCATCTATCCAAACTTTCGACGATTTGAAACAAATGCATATTCGGAAGTGAAGCTAAATAAGTAGTTAGTATGGAAGATACTTGCTTAAGAGTATGAGAGAACCGTAAGTATTATTTTAACCGATGGAACTTCAACAAAATAGAAATGAAGGCAGGTGCTGCGTCCGGGTGACCTAAAATGAAGGCGCAGGCACTCTGGTGCAGACTTATGTCACCCGCGAAGCGCTAGCTTAGGGACCAATACACAAGCGCAAGCGGGAAAGTAAATAATGTTTTGTTAAAAAAAAAGCACAAATACGCCGCGTTGGCGCTTGCATTTGCGGTGCGAAATTACAAATGTTTGGCTTTTCCGGCAAAAGTATATTTTAAACTATTTCGAAATGCAAACGAGCGGTATCATCACAGAGATTGTAAACGTTATACCAGTGAACTCTGCAAACGTTTGTTAAGTATCATAAGGGTTGCAGCAGGTTGCGGTGATATGGTATCTGCCTAGTAAATTAGGATTAGGTCGCATAAAGTGCCACTAATAATAAAATGTCCCGTTCGCAAAGGTAACGTACGCAAAAGGTCCCGTTCGCAAAATGTCCCGTTCTCAATACGTTTCATCATGCGTTAAGACAAGATGGTCTTTGTAAATAACAAAGCGTAAGTCTATCAATACTTATAACTAATCTACCTGGACGATTCAGCATTCGGTATTCATAATTGTTATTTCCTCATAATATTAGTAGACGATCCTGCGTATACTATATGTATAATCGCGTTCCAGATAATATTATATAATCGCCTTCCAGATAATATAATCGCTTTCGCTTAAACATTAATCCATGAAAACTAAATTAAGTTTCAACTGCTCTACAGTTTATTTTCGTTAATTGTTCAAGAGCAAGCGCTGTTTCTTCTGTATATTTAACTGTTTTTTAAACGGAATAAATAAGTTACGAAATACTCAGAATAACAATCATATTTGCAAGCAAAATAAAATAACAATAACATTTAAAAGAAAAGCCATACTGAGTTAATACATTTATTTTATCATAATTTCGTTCAAGTCCAGGGTTGACATGAAAAGGACAGATAAAGTTTGCCATTTACCTACCCAAGTTTGCAAGTGAAACCTAGGCTTGCATTAGTGAGATTCCTACGCATGATTCGGGCACATAAGCAACACGTCACCTCACTCGACGTTCACGTTATTATTCACCCCACATCTCACCAAGCGTATTAAGTCAAATCGAATCACTATTTTCTATGTCCTGAAATCACGCCACCAACACCCATATCGAACCTTCATAGTGCGTTGAGTGTTTGTATAAAATTATGAAAATTACGATTTACCTTACCTTACCTTACCTTGATTGACCTTACTTGCGTGGATGTCGTGGTGGTGGAGGGTTGTGAATGTGTTTTCGCTAATTGTATATTTTCTAAGTAGACACATATCATAAAATAGATAGAAGAGGACAGAAGTAGGGTTCCAATGGTGGGTTATATGCTAAAATCAATTACATACTAGCGTGCGCTCTCAAATTCGCGATCGTACGGCAATCTCAAACGGATTCGTGAGTGTCAGCGCTTTGAAGAAAGTTTTAATTAGTCTAGATCAAAGGTCTAAATCTAGTGCTATCCTTTTCATATTCCTATTCCGTATATTAAGACCTGTTTTTTTTGTTTAAAGATTGTATTGGTATAGGTAATATAATTAGCCACATTGTATTGACATATTATGGGAATGCAATTTGCCATTTCCATATGAATGACAACATATTATATGTAGGTATATGCAAATAACAGGCTGTGTTAGTGGGTTATTATATGCTCAACTGGTCATGACGTGCTGCTTCAGGTATTCAGCATAATTATTAATCGCCATGGTTAATCAATATGTGGTACATTTGCATAGCTTCATAATTTCTTTGCTCTTCTTCAAAGAAGAACCAAAAATATTATTAGCACAATGTAATAAGGGTACACTAACTGACTGAAACATCAACGATAGAGCCGTAGAGCTCAAACTCCGCCCTGGAACTCTTGCTTTACTATTAGGTAAAAAATATGCTAAGTCGTTTTGTTGCTTAAATCTCAAAAGATCTCCATCGAAGATTTCGATTTAATACAACAATAATATGGTCTTAACGAGCGCGAGAATGTGAAATGAAATGTGGTAAAAACGCACACAAAATTGAAAGTGCTGTCCCCGGTAGGGGATGGGGGGGGGGTGGGGTTGGTTTTAGAGTGGTAGTGAGATGTAGAAAACGCCCCTGAATTATTGCTGACACACTGTAAACAGTGACAAAAAAGTCAGCATTACGCTTGGGAGGCATTAATAGTAGGTATTTTTTGCAATTTCGCAACAACAATGCCCATGATGAATGCCGAATACGAGGCTAGACTCCTTGGCTTCGCGCCAGCGCTGACGAACATTTTATCAACCGCGAGGAAATGGAAGTTGGTGTTTAAATATTTTTTTCATCTCCTGGCGTTTTTGAAGGCGGCGCCAAAGCATACAGAAAAATATTAATTAGATAACGGCAATAATAACGATTTATGGCTAATTAATATCATTACTTACATTCGTACACGTACTTATTTGGACAAGAATACGTATTATACGAATATTTGGACGTAATTTGTCTGCGCACATTTCATCTCCACACGTTGATGGTTACAATTAAAATTCAAAATTCAAATGTTTTTATTCAAATAAACTTGTATAAGTGCTTTTGAATCGTCGAGTGAATCTACCATTGGTTCGGAATGGCATTCCTACCGAGAAGAATTAGCAACAAACTCGATGGTTGCTCTTTTGAAAAGAATCATTTACAATTTCATTAATTTGTAGATACACAAGTAATTCGCTGTCCTTAGCATTTCTGGAGCGAGGCAAATCCATGCTCCTTTGCCCTCCTACAATTTACAATTATTGTACCTTCTCGAAATATAGTGTTCAGCTAGAATTACTTAGGTAGATTTTGTTTGTTGTAGACAGGTCGGCGTACACAGCGTTTTCACACTACTTGAGGGCAATAATAGTAGTTTTTGCAACTTCGCAAGAACGATGTCGTGTTATGAACACCGAAACTGCTTGGCTCAATTCCAGCACTGACGAACATAACATCAACCGCGAAATTTCAGCCGCAGTTGCATTATAGGGTCTACTGAGTGTAAATGTCTCAGGATTTTGTGATTATTTTTTTATTAGGTAGGTAGGTACGTAAAATTTCTCTTCTGGCAAGCGTTGATAATACCGACAGTAAAGAGTATATTTTATTGTCGGCGTTTATACGCTCGAATAAAAGCTGTTCAAGACTTCCTAGACATAGCTGGTAAAGAACTTTTATAATCAATTTCAACCTTACGAAATAATTCTTCACTAAATTTACTGTAGCCAAATGCCAACGTACAAATTTTTATAAGATCCATTTTTGTGGTGGTAGTGGCGATAGGTAGAGATTACAGTTTAATTACTAATGTTTAATAGTTTAATTTAATTTAATTATAACGTGTTAACAACATCATCGTCATCATTTCTTCTAGATTTCAACACAACTGACTGAGTAAATACTTGGTCAAAACGCGTCACTGATCCTGAAAGAAAATTAACAATAGTATTTGAGACGTAAAGGTTCATTGATAGGTGAATAATGGTTGTAAATGATCATAATCATTCCTATCCGGTAGCGACATAATAGTCGGTTTCTTTTACTTGCGAGCACTGACCCTATCCCAACCGTATGTTACTGTGAGACCCTTTTATGAGAGACATTAATCAAAGAGAAGCAAGGTATTTTCAGTGTAGTCCATAGTGTATGGGGCGATTAAGCCGCGTATTTCAAGTGAAGAGTTATGTCTGCTTTCTAACCGCCCTCTTCTGTCGGTACCGCTACATGTCAACTATTTTTTTATCCTTGATTTATAAGTCCCGTTTATAAGGGACATTTCTCAGGCACAATATGTCGCCTGACACGAATTCGACGTGTCGGGCTACGTCGCAGGGGGTATAAATCCATATCCATACTAATATTATAAATGCGAAAGTGTGTCTGTCTGTCTGTCTGCTACGCTTTCACGGCCCACCTATTAAACCGATTTTGATGAAATTTGGTACAGGGACAGCTTATATCCCGGGGAAGGACATAGGCTACTTTTTATCCCGGAAAGTTAAGGAGTTCCCGCGGGAATCGAAAAAACTTAGTCCACGCGGACGAAGTCGCGGGAATCATCTAGTACCTACTTAAATTATATAGTAATTATATATTACTATCTTTTACCCGCCGCTTTGCTCACACTAGGTTCGATTTTCATTCAAATTTCAAAGCCCTATTTTACCTCCTTAGGGGTTGAATATTCAAAAATCCTTTGTTAGCGGATGCCTACAACACAATAACTATTTGTATGCCAAATTTCAGCCTGATGTGTCCAGTGGTTTGAGCTTTGCGTTGATAGATCAGCCAGTCACCTTTTCCTTTTATATATTTAACTAGCTAATGCCCGCGACTTCGTCCGCGTGGTGTAAGTTTTTTTCCCCACAGGTACTCCTTAATTTTCTGGTTTAAAAAGTAGGCTGTCACTCTCCAGGTCCTCAACTATACTCATGCAATCACGTTGATCCGTTGCTCTGTTGCGGCGTGATTGAAGGACAAACTCTATATTTCACCCCTTTGGGGGTCGAATTTTCAAAAATGGTGAAACACGTACTCTTGCATAAACTGAAAGCCCAAATGCTAAGTTTCATGGCTATAACTTGAGAAATTAAGGACTTTCATACAAACTTTCAACCCCTATTTTACCCGGTGGGGGTGGAATTTTGAAAAACTGTGACACACATACTTCTTTATTTATTACTGTAAGCCAAAATACCAAGTTTCGTTGATATAACTCGAGAAATGAAGGACTTTTATACAAACTTCCATCCCCTATTTCACTCCTTCGGGGGTAGAAATTTCAAAAACTGTGAAACAAATATTTCTTAATTTTTTACCCGTAGCTTGAAAACCAAGTTTCATGGATATAACTTCAAAAATGACGGAGTTTCATACAAACTTTCAACCCCTATTTCACCCTCTTAGGGGTGGAATTTTCAAAAATCCTTTCTTAGCGGATGCCTACGTTATAATAGCTATCGGAGTACAAAATTTCAGCCCGATCCGACCAGTGGTTAGAGCTGTGCGTTGATAGATCAGTCAGTCAGTCAGTCAGTCAGTCAGTCACCTTTGCCTTTTATATATTTAGATATTTATATTTGAACACGTTACACACATATTTATTTATTTACTTCAACCGATCCGTGTGTACGCGAGTTAAGTGTTATTGTAAGCTGCGATACCTATATGCCACGTAGCGTTGGCTCTTATCAAATTCATCACAGACTCTCGCAGAGCTTTCACAGGCCTCTTCAAATCAAATGAAAGCTTAGAGTCTTTGATGTTTTTAATCAAAAGGAATCATTTAGCTTCCGCTGTCGTTACTTTTATTCATTTTATATTTCATCATAGAGACCGTAAACACGTGTCTATACATTCGTAAGTATTTAGGTGCTTTGCTTTTATCAAAGCAAATAAATCAACTTTTTTTTTTATCCACTACAAGTTAGCCCTTGACTACGATCTCACCTGATGGTAAGTGATGATGCAGTCTAAGATGGTAGCGGGCTAACCTGTTATTAGTTATAACCAACATACTGTAGAAATTGCAGCTTACTTTGCTTATCAATTACTCGATTATGACCGCGACTTCGTCCGCATGTATAAGTATGTAGGTTTTATAAAAATCCCTTCAAAATCACGGATAAGAAGTAGCCATGCCCTTATCCGGTATGCAACCTTTTCTGTACTTCCGAATTTCGTTAAAATCGTAGGGTTTCAAAATCCCTGCGGAGCTAAAAAATGCCGGCATAAAAGTAATATGTCACTCAACTACTCGTATACCCATGCAAAAGATTACGTCGATCCTTTGCAGAAGCATGATTAAAGGACAAACCAACAGACAAACACACTTTTGCATTTATAATTTCCGCCTTTTCCCTGGTAAACTGATTGACCTTATTTTATCTCCAGCGTCTATGTTTACAAAGCGGGTGTCTTAGCAACGTTCACGTTAATTAAAGGGTAGAGTATATTATGTTCTATATACGCCGCGTTTACGCCTTAAATTGCGTTTTCAGACTAAGCACTTGTCTTAATGCGCCTCTCAGCGTCGCCTAGAGCGTCGCGCGGCCTCAGCGTTGGCGTATTTAAGCTCGTTTTACCGTATATATCCCGTAAACTTAACACGTGTAAGCAACTAGTAAGGGCGAAAACACATTACGAACTTAGTATTTTAAAGCCTCAGCGTTGGCGTATTTAAGCTCGGTATGTACGTGGTATGTACCCTATACTTTAAATATCCGGTTAAAATTTCAACACCTGTGAGCAACTAAAAAGTTTTTGTTTGGCTGAAAAAAGTCCTCGCGACACAGACTAGTGCGATAGGACGAAACGAATTTCCTATGCGCAGTCTACGTTTTGCCCTGTCTTATACGTAGTGTGTTTCGCCCTAATCATTTCTTAACTATTTGGTTTTTACTTCATTTGCTGAAATGGATCTATTCGCTATTTTCAAGCCACAATAAACACAAATGATTAGTGTTCGAAACCACATTATACCCGATTCAGCTCGAATTAATAAATCATTAATTAAGCCTGTATTAAGCAGTCCAATTAATTCTCGTAGTGTACTAAGTTTGGTGAACTGTATTATTATAGAGATTCTCGTTGCGAGAAATGTTGCGTTAATTGACGGTCAGGTTTCCTAAAAGGAACATATATACATAAACTAGCTATCACCTGCGGCATCGCACACGATTAGTTCGATTTTGATTGGTTTTCAAACCAATATATTAACCTCCTAGGGATGAAACTTTCAAAAACCTTTTGCTAGCTAACTCTAAGCCAATTTTAGCTCGGTCTGTGAAGTGGTTTTAGCTGTTATGATCAAGCGAATGAAATGGAATAAATCATTCATAAATCATAATATTATTTTTCAATTCTCCTGGAATAAATTTAAAATTTTCTACAGCGGGTTACATATTTATGATTATAATATGTGATCGTTTCTGGTAGCTCCGTTGTGTCGTAATGCTATCAATTTAAAATTCAAAATCGCCCGACCTGCTTTCTATCCATAGGTAATCTATTCTATCCAGAGGGGTAATATTGAATGCACACATGCGCGGCATACGGCACGTAAATTTTGAAACGATGACAACAGCCGATATAGATAACGTTCGTGTAATGTGCAAAATATGGTGCGCTATCCATTTGTGTTGAATTTACAGCAGAATTAAATAATATTGTTATTACTATAAAGTTTCAATTTCTTAACTTAGAAATTTTGAATTGGTTTTGATTAAGAACAGATTTTTCTTGTCAGTTAAAACATTCTCTTATAAAAATTTAAGGTCACTCAGCAAAGCTTAGAAAAAAAACCGCGCCGAATTGAGATTCCCCTCACTTTTGGAAGTCTGCTAAAACTTGGAAATGGGTTAAAAAATCTGCTTCACCTTTTTTTAAATTCGCCTATTTAATGTTTTGAAAAAATATCTTTATTATTTATAAGATGAGATAAATATGAGATATGAAGATACTGCCGAGTGCCGCTATAGGTACTATTTCCTGTTCTTAGTCATGAGGTCCAGAATGTCCCTGGATGGTTCCGGAATGAGTGCCTCAAATTCGGAAAAACTTTCTTATTGTCTTTCATACATGATTAAAAACTTTTTTTCTGCTCTAGGTTCCGGGAAATCCTACACTATGATGGGTGCGCCGGGCCCTGACGAAGTCGGTATCATCCCGCGGCTATGCGATGCGCTCTTCGAAAGAATCGCCCGACAACAGTCACCTCCGGCTCTTACTTATAAGGTAAGGTTTTATATTCCTTGAATTTGTTTCAATGCAAAAAGGAAATAACTAAATTTAAAAAATGATTGTTTAATCTTTTCTTAATTTGTTTTTCATCTTAATCCCATTAATTTCTATCCATTAGAAACAACCCATAAACTCTTAGTTTCACTATAACACTACACTTTCACTCACAAACACTCACCAACAAACAAACACACACACACACACACACACACACACACACACACACACACACACACTTACATCCCTAATTTGATTTTTATAAATAAATGAAATTAAAAATGAAATGAAATGTTCATTTCGAAACTTCATTCGCGTTCATTAGAAAATAATTTTGCATCCGTTTTCGATGCAGTCAAGCAATTATCGGGATGTTAATTTATGATAAAATCAGTAATTTAACTATTTTATATAAGCAATCCATCAATTAGAACTCAGCAGTGCAGAGAAATACACAGTAGTTTAGTAGTTTGAAAATGCATCTTATAATAATAAAAAATTCACGGTCCCGTAAATTTTGAAGATACTTGAGGGTGGTATACGTATTAAGCAATAATATGTTGACGACGTAGCCGTGGTGGATCAAGCCAAGGCCCACCCAGGGCTGCAAGGTGATAACTATAGCGTTGATGATGATGTATTAAACGCAACAATAAATAATTGTACACAGGTGGAAGTGTCCTACATGGAGATATACAACGAGCGTGTCCACGACCTGCTCGACCCGGAGACGTCGCGACGGTCGTTGCGTGTGCGAGAGCACGTGGTGCTGGGGCCGTACGTTGACGGCCTGTCACAACTTGCCGTTTCGTCCTTTCAGGTATGTGCAAAATTACTTCACACACGCAAGAAGCAGACTTGCGGAAGTCCATCATTGATGATATGCAAGGAACAGCCGCACTCAGAGTCGTTTAATTATTACTTAATGAACTCTTTAGTATAGATTTCAAAGCGAAATCTATACTAAGGAGTTCCTTAAGTAAAGACTAAGCACATCCGTGCTTAAGCAATTCCACCAAAGATGCTGCAAGCGATATTTATCGTTGCTCCGGAGTCGGAGTGAATCGTACGTCGGGTGTATTAGGAGATTTGTTTTAAAAATCCTTTCCCTACAAAAAACAGAGGCAACAAATATGACCGTAGAATTATTTATACTTTTTAATTAATAATACTTTTGCTACTCGTGGCGTGACTTAAAGGAGTCCTTTTGAAGTTATTAACGATATGATCATATCTCGCATCTCGTTTGACGAGGGAAAGGTCAAAGGTCTCGGAGTCTGTGGGTCTGCGATAGCAATCCTTTGTCGCTTAGTTTAGTATAATATTCAATTACTAAGCATGACCTTCATCACCATTATGATTTTATTGAAAATGTCTTTTATGTGTTTTACAAACTTATATTTAGCTTGCGATGCATGTGTCTTGTTTAGGTCATGTAAAAAAAAAATCAAATGTTTTTTATTAAAAACAATGTTCACAAGTGCTTTTGAATCGTCAAATGAATCTACTACTACCTACTTCGGAATGATATTCTCGGCTAAAAAATTAAGGCTTATTTATAACTATGTCAGTGCTAACCTGCGCATACCGGAACGCTAAATTGATTGAAGGTACTGCCACAGGTTAATTAATAGTTACTTCGTATTTACTGCTTCTTCTACACGGTAAGATGGTAATTAGCCACGGCTGGATACTCACACGAGACCCCGTCAGAGCCAATTCAAGAACTATGAGCGCTTAAAACTACCTCGAATAAAGAGAAAGGTCGTAGAAATCTACCGAAGCAAGGGAAGCGAAGATAAATTATTATTACCGTATTTTAGCAAAATTTAAGCCAAATTAAAGACGAAACCTAATTTGTACGGTACAACTGGTCGTTTGTTGGGATTATCCTCAAAGTAAAGAGGCTGCTAAATAAATATTGTACTCGGTAACGTCAAAAATTCGTATGCCGTAGATAAAAGCGTCGGTTTCTCGGAGATTGGCCGCTTCTATAGCTCCATTATGGCTAAGGCTTGGACAGACAGTACCTACGTGGTAGCACGGCTCAACGTTATAGGAACTTCTTTCTCTCATTATTTTTTTACTGCATACTCAGGCGTCAGACACGAAACTAGCGACGGCCGAGCCACGGCGACAGCGGGGCGATGGAATCCGAGAGCTGGCGACGAATTTCGGGAAGGTCCTTTAGACAAGCTGAAATTGTGGAAAAATATAATTTCGTTCATTGGCGTATCCAGTTCTGCCAGTCTGATAGAGCGTTTGTGTTTATTTCGCTACTGCGCAGCATATAACATTTGCAAAAAAAACGGAAAAAACCCATTTTTGGCTACTTGATTTTTATCTTTAAATTTTATACTTACTTATAGAATCCGAAAAAATAAATCCCAGACATTTTTGTCGGTTATAAAGTATTACCAGACCTCTTTCAAATTGTTCCCGAAATTCGTCGCCAGCTCGCCGACTAATCGCATCGCCCCGCTACCGCCGTCGCCCCGCTACCGCTAGTTTCGTGCCCGTACACTCAGCGTCAGTGCTGCGCTCTGCCGTAGCCGTGCTTTAATGACTCTATTGACTGCCTCATTGGTCTAGAAGTTAGCTTGTTCGGGTGACAAAGTCCTGTGTTTGATAAAAAATAGTCCAAAAAAATAGAGATTGGCGTTTTCTGTCAAGTTATTTACTAACTAGCACGGAGTTAGGAATTTGCTGATGTGAACCGCGTGGCTCGGAGACCACCTAAAGTACTCTATCTTGCGACTGATCTCTCTCCATTCGGATTGGCGACCCATCGGATTATGAGGGAATAGGTAACACATGTGTATCCCGCACTGATGGCTATAATCTCTGAAGAGACTGGCCGCCGTGGCTGAAATTCAGTGTCCCGACTGAATTTTAAAGCCAATCGTACACAAATGATAGGTGTAAAGTGTAAATTTAGTAACGGGTTCCTAAGTAAGTGCAGTCGTGTGCCTGAATGCCGTGCCAAGTGCCAGTGCCGTTGGTCGTTGTCTTTCCAAGCCTTTATTTGAGGCTTGAGGGCTTAACGGCATCCATTATTTTCTCTCAATTCGCATTGAGCACCCTCGTAGTCTTAGCACGAGTTTTCACATCACGTCTTGGACTTTATCTTTAATATTATCTATTATTATTAAGTAAAAAAAAACAGTTTCTATAATCAAATTAACACAATCAACGTTCATTTGAACGTGTTTATGAGACGTGTAGATTTTCTTTTATAATGAACTAGATGATGACCGCGACTTTGTCCGGGTGGATTAAATTTTTTTGATTCCCGCGGGGTCTTCTCGATTTTCCGGCATAAAAAGTAACCTTTTTCTATACCGAATGGTACCGGTTCGGTACCGAACCGATGCAACCAATCTCTATACCGAATTTCGCTCCGCATGGGTACGCTACCGCACCCAGGAACACGTTTTCGACGTTGGGACGCGACACATTGACTTATACTTAGTGCTTCGAGTTTTCGATCTTCGAAATCTACCAAAGTTGCCAAGATGTTTAGGTCGCACTAAGGTCTTTCAAGGATGTTTAATTTCCTTCCGACCCACGTTAGCCTGTTCATCGGTTTCGGTTTGTGCTACTTTCGGTTTGTTATCTTTAATTTGTTATAATCTGATAATATTTTGCTCGTTTACCTAATAAGTTTGGTTTACGTTGGAAAATGAGATAACAATATAAATAATAATATATATGTACATATATTGTTTGGGTTTAATATTAAAACCTACTTATCTTTTAGTAAAATAAATGAGCTTAATATTTTTAGTAACTTATTTTATTTTCTAAGATCGTGCGATAAACTCATATTTTTATATTATTTATTGCTTTTATATTAATTTTTGAAAAGCCAAAGCAGCTTGGGCACGGTAATATTATGTTAATATTACCGTGGCTTGGGATTGTGGGACTTACTCTGAGTTGCTCGAAACTATTTTAAAAATTTAAGTGTTTATTAAACTAATTTAATCACAAGACTCCATACGATTCTTGCGATTAAATTAGTCTAAGCACCACTTAAATTTTTGTATTTGTTTCGTGCAACTCAGCGTTAGCCTACTTGAATTAAATGTACTTAAGTACTATGACCATTGACTTACCAATACCTTAGACGCACCATCGAAACGCAAAAAACGGCACGGTCAAATTGTGCACAATGAACAATTTTTGCCTCAGTCGCGCATGAGTACACTAGGCGACAAAATGTCGTATGTGTCGAATTGTTATTACAAAATTGAACCCTAAATATAAAGCTATATGGTTGGTTTTTGTGAACCGTTTGGTGTCTCTTTGTCTATTATCTATAGCTGTGTTTGTATAAGCGATTGTGGACGCTTTTTGAGTATTAATTTGTAGGTAATGTTGTATCCTTAGTTGGTAAATCGATGACTATGACGTTGAATTTATTAAGCGGTGGGATAGACACCTTAAGAGGGATTAACAGCTACCGACAATAATTGTTCGTTGGTCAAATTTTTCTTTTACTCTTGAACAATATTTTTCTTCTTTTGCAAAAGCATAAGCCATAAAGCCTTATGAAACATAAGGCGGACGGACGGATGTGTGTTCCTATAAAACCAAATGTCTGAAAATGATTTAAGTAAATAGTTATAAATTAAAAATAATACCTGTTTAGAATTAAATAAATATTATTATTAATATGTTGGCCAATATGTTAAAATATACAAAAGCCCGGTGAAATTGCGAGGCCGGTTATTATATGGCATTGAGAGCATCATTGTAAATTAATAAGTTGAATATTACTTGTTCATAATTTGATTCAATGGTCGTGTTGGTTTTAAGTTGTATAAACATCAGATATTATTAATTAATTTGTAGTTGTCATTATGGTGGTTAAACGTAATAACAACGTTGCATGGATATTGGATATAGTTAATCAACGAGTTCTCAAGGGATTTTTTAAAAACCTATTTGTTGGTTGAATAGTTTTAAAATCGATGATTAAATTGCAATATTCAAAAGTACCACACCAATGTTCAATACGCAAAATGTACCTACAGAACGCAAATTGTTTAATTTTTGTTATTTTGTAAATGCAAAATGGTCAGGGAGCTTACTAAAACGCAGCATAATTTTGATATTGTTGACGCTCTTGTTTCAGAATTATAATCTTTATTTTAGGGACGTCAAAGTACGTCATATAAAACGTCGACTTTGAAAAATACCGCTGTAAACGATGGCAGTAAGCCCACTATATGCAGAATGTTAAAAATGCAGAATGTTCAAAACACAAAATGTTCATACGGAGAATGTTCAAAACGCAAAATGTACAAGTGTAAATGTAAAAGTCGAAGGGTCGGCTACGTGTCCAACATCTATCTCAACTCAAAAAAGGAAGAGATTTTATCTCGAAACTCTGATTTAAATTTCGGTCCAGTGTGGCATACTTGCAATATGTGACGTAGAAACTGATGGATCGCTGACGTCGATCTGATTCGGAACGTTCATTTTTACTGTTGACGCAACCCTAGGGTGAACGTTATTTTATTGGGTGGTCATTCGATTCCGCAGATAGGAAGAAAAATTGAGCTCCCATTCAGATTCAGATAGGGAAACAAAATCAGGCATGTTTTTTGTAGAAATTGGTATGGATCATAGGGGTCATTTCAGAGGGTTATGGGGCGCTGATGACGTATGATGTGCAATTTGTAATTCAAGATGGCCGTCGTATTTTAGAACAAAGCTCTATATTTTATTTTTTGAAGATTCGATTACACAAAGGCAACATAACATAATAATTAAGTAATAACGAAAAAAACAACAACTAGGTATACAACTAAAACGAAGATAACATGATAAACAAAGGGTTTTCATGGTGTTCTCGGAAATTATTGTCAATTTCGAAATCTGAGATTGCTGTCGTATTTTTTAGAAAATCAATACGATGTACGTGTGTGCCAGGGTGCTGATTATGAAAATGATGTCTGATATCGAAGAAATCGGAATGGAATCTTCATTTTTACTTTTGATGCAACCCTAGGACATGAACTTTGTTTTATTCGACGGTCATTCGATTCCCCAGATAGAAAGAAAAAATTTCGCTCTCAGTCGAGATTCAGATAGGGAAACAAAATGAGGCACACGGGTGAAAAGGAAACGAAATTGAGATTGCTCGGTGAAAAGATATTCTATAGATTGTCTCTGTGAATTTGCTAGCTTTATGAGACAAACCTTCTTGTAAAGGGTTACTGCTATGAACATATTTTGTTACGAAACTGAAATAGAAAACCTTTTTATAGTCAAATAATATCTTGTAGAGTGCTTTTGTATATCGTCAAGTTAATGTACTATGTACTTGCTATGAATTTCCTTCTTAGGTAATCTTACCATTCGAAACAAATTTGCTATGAAGGCGCAATGTGTTATAACACAAAACATGAACCGTCCATGTTAATTTTTTATTATTGATGCCCGCGACTTCGTTCGTGTGGATTAATTATTTTTTTTAATCTCGTGGTAACTCCTTAATTTTTCGGGATAAAAAGTAGCCTATGTCCTTTCCCGGGATAAACCTATCCCTATACCAAATTTCATCAAAATTGGTTAAACGGATGGGCCGTGAATGCGTAGCAGACAGACAGACAGACACACTTTCGCATTTAAATTATTAGTATGGATTTGTTAACTTTCTCTGGAATATAATAGGACTTTTTTGTAAACCTAGAAGATGCACTCTGGTACTTACCAGAGTGAGTAGAGTATAGACTGGGATATCAGTACCACTAATTATTATAATTAGTTTTATACTCGATAAGTATAGACTCAGGTATTATTAACCAATTTAAACTTGTATGTGTGCTTGTATGAAATTGCAATCCATTCGTGTATTCAGAAAGCGAATTCGACTGGTAAATCTCTCGTAAATACAATGAACTTTTATCCATGATTCGTGATTGCTATAATTAAGTGTCATATTCCAATTATATTGTAATACCTACTGCGCTCGCAAAATAACATTGCTTTTCATGAGGGGATTAAACTGTAATTTATGTTACATTTAGAACTTAGATCAGATACAATCAATCGTCTTGCTTCATGTCAGGTTTTCGGGCTAATAGAATTTTAAAAGGGCTTTTAAAAGGGGCTAAATTAGGCCAAATATTTTATAGCAGGGCTATATTTAAATTAAATTAAGGTGTTTAGTTTCAATTACTTATTGTCGTTAATTTTGATTTTTCGTTAGGTATGCTAACATTTTTTTTCTTATGACTAAAATTAACTGTTACAATTTACTTACTTCCTTATTAGCCATCACCTCCAAATGTTAGTAAGTATTGTTAATATTTTTTTATTAAGTGATACAAAACGTTTTAAACATCATTACTTGATTACACCAATTCAGAAGGAATGATTCCATGTTTAATTACTCCAAATCGAAGTAACGACTCCACAGAGAGAGGTTCGAGTATAAAATAGGGCCATTTACATCGCTCGGGGAAAATCAATTGCCACTGGCTGGGGTAAGGTCTGCCTTTATAAGTATTGGTTCGTACAACAAAATGTTTAAATAGAGGCCGTTTCACCAGTTCAGAACACTTATTTGATACACTGAAAGCCGGTGGGCGATTTATTCAACGCTTTTAATTTATTTTTTAAAATTTTAGGAAATTACCTCTGTAAAGTCTTCTAGTTTTGGGTTTGAAACCAATGACACTATTTGTAGCATCTGTATTTTTAGCATCTGTATTTTTAGGGAACGATCAATTTGATTTGTCGAATCATTTGTTCTGTTTTTATGTTGGCTTTTGTAGCAGTTCGTCTCTCCGTTTGTGTGTCACAGATGGACAGTCAGACAAAACTATGAAATCCTTGTTTTACTACGAAACCTTAAAAAACGTCTGGAATAAATTATTCGACGAATCAATTTGTTCGCCAGTTCTAGGACCAAGAGCTCATTTCGTGAATTCGGAACGCGTATTTAATGTTTAATCATGCACTCACAATTCAAATTACGGATCCTCGGAGAGCGATCAAATTGCGCCCATTACAGCGTTCGCGGTAGAACAAGTGCTGGTGATTGGAGGGCAAATGAAGAGTTATACCTAAACTAGATGATTCCCACGACTTCGTCCGCGTGGATTAGGATTTTTTGATGCCCGCCGGAAATCTTTAATTTTCCGGGATAAAAAGTAGTAGGACATACCTTCCCCGGGATACAACCTACCCCTGTACCAAATTTCATCAAAATCGGTTAAACAATGGGCCGAGAAAGCATAGCAGACATACAGACAGACACACGTTCGCATTTATAATATTAGTATGGATAAGTATAATAAATATTTAGCGTTTAATAGTAGATTGTTACACAAGGGACGTAAGTAAGCTATTACAGAACAAGATCCAATTTGGCGCCAGTGCGAGCGCAGCTCGCATAGGGCGCTAATGGATCGCGTGCACCCGAGATATTTAGTCACACGAGCGAGCGCAGCGAGCGAGGGTTAATATAGTTCGAGGGTGTAATAGCTACTTGCAACCGAGGTAAGCATTCTACTTTATATCATTCTTGCGAGGTAAATAAAACATTGGTAATGCAAAATGAAATTTTAATTAGAATAATTAGCAAATTTAGAGAAAAAATAGAAAAAAACCGGCCAAGTGCGAGTCGGACTCGCGCACCGAGGGTTCCGTACAAACCTGTAGTAAGTTTTACGATTTATGACGTATTAAAAATAAAAATTACGTTTGTTGTATGGGAGCCCCCCTTTAATATTTACTTTATTGATATTTAATTATTTATTTTGAAAGGTAATATACAAGTTAATATTCTGTGAAAATTTGAACCGTCTACCTGTTACCGTTTTTAATATTGAGCAAAAAAATACGAAAAAAAACACGTTTATTGTATGGGGACCCCCCTTAATATATATATATTTTTAATTTTTAGTATTTGTTGTTATAGCGGCAACGGAAATACATCATTTGTGAAAATTTCAGCTTTCTAGCTATCACGGTTTATGAGATACAGCCTGGAGACAGACAGACAGACAGACAGACAGCGGAGTCTTAGTAATAGGGTCCCGTTTTTACCCTTTGGGTACGGAACCCTAAAAATGGTTACTTATTATAATTAATTATAGTAATATTGCTGCAATTATGAAAATGCTGTGATACTGGTTGACTAGGCAAGTTTTCAATTTTTTTTTACGGCTCTGAGTTCCAAGGGGTTTTGCATACTTAGTTTGAAATGTATGGAAATTAAATGCCGCCATGTTCCGTGTATTTTTCAGTAAAAAGTTTTCTTACCATTTTATAAGAAAAGAGATTGTTTACCAAGGAGTTTTGCATAGCTTGAACTGTAATGTGAACATTACAATTCAAGCATAGTGCGACGTAATGTTGCCTTGAATTGCAAACACCAACTTACAAGGAGACTTTCCACCATAGTAATCCCTAGTTACTGAGCAAGTATGATATAAATAACTGCTATTGATAGAGAGGATTGCTGTTCTAATTCATTTTCAAGTGCTTGAAGATAATGGTGCTAATTCGTTTTTACACAATCTCTCAAATGTAAACTAAGTTACCCTGCTTTATTTTTTCTTGTCAGAATTGTGGAATCCAGACATGCCTGTGAAGATGAAGATTAGGTTATAAGAAACTATTCCATAAAGAAAAACAGTACTGCGCTTATAATTTTCACAGCAAAATAAAATACCTTAATACACCATCTCAACAAAATTGAAAATGAAATAAAAAAAAGTAACATGAATGAAGAAGCGTAGTATTTTTAAACAGTCGTAATCAAGGGAAATGTGGGGTTGTAAAACGGATAAATTCTTGTGGAGAGTTAAATAATGACTGTCATTTTTTATTTTACTTTGCGAGGTAAAACAAGAGCAACACTTCAATAATGGTATTAAAGTGTTGTGTGCTATTATGGAGTATCTTGAAATAAAAACTAAATTGTTACACTTAACCAAAGTGTAAAACATTTAACTGTTGAACAGAGATACACTATTAATTTTATCTAAACATGCCATTTCTGTTAAAATAAAAGCGCTTTGTAGTCCCTGTTGACTTTAATCTTAAAAGCTTACGCTCTAGAAAATATGTGTTACAACTGCGATGTTTAAAATGAAAAAAACCTTTTAAATGCATAGAAAAATAAATTTTGGCATTTGAACCTTAGTCTCCAAAACACCTTTAATTTTTATAAACACCAAAATTAATGTGAATATTATGTACGCTTTTGTATCCGATATGAAATTAAGATTAGCTGCTTAAACTCAATCTATTAAGAGTAGGATAATTCCTGAACTTGAAACTTAGTATGAACTACTTACTTCAAAACTTAATTCAAGTACTACCTACTTAATTTTAAAGTTTACGTGCTACGCTACGGTTCTTCATGGAGGAATATGCGACGGGTTGCAAAATTAATTTTTGCGAAGTTCAGTTTCATAATCAGTAGTGCTTAATTAGTAGTGATGCAATATTAAGTGATTTTGCAAGTACAATACGGCTATTCGATGTTTATTTACTCGCAAACCTATGGTTAATCAAAAGAATGACTGGTGATAATTTTGAATGATTTTTTTAAGATGATGATAATTTTGACTGATGTCGTTTGCATAGTACCTACCTACTGCTGCGGTCTGTCTCTTTCTAGTCCTTCACTATTGCTATACACTTCTGATCTGTCAAAATTAACAGCTTAATTTTGACAAACCATTATCAACGACTCAGCGGAGAGCGAGTCTATATTTTCTAATTGCGACCTATTGCGATACTACAGCACTCGTGGAAAAACAAGCCTGATTGATTGGACGGGAAATTGAGAATATAATTGGAGCCAATGCACAAATTGTTGATGAAAAGTGAACAGGTAAAACATCTGTCTCTGCGTAGCAACACTATGGTTTAATAGGTTATTGAGGGATATAGCTCGTTTACTCTAATGGCTCGCGGCCCTTTTGAGGTTTCATATATTTTTTCTTCAGACAACTGGGCCGATAGAAAAAGATAACACACAACCATCGATTGTAATCGAATTTAAAAAAATCTATTAAAAATCTATCATCCAGGTTTTTACTTTTTGGCTTAAAGAGATTATTGACGATGACAGAACTCATAAATACTTGCGATATAGCGATCTTCAGATTGAGAGTTCATTGACACTTGAACAGATTTTATTGAATTGAAAAACAATGTTCAGTAACGTTTATGTTATTAATTTGTATTCCTAGTTTATAAAATAAGACACAAAATAGTGAGGTTCTCATTATATAATTTAAATTCAGCAAAAACTACCGATAGCAGTTTCCAAACACCTAAGCTTTGAGTGGTTTTAGACTACCTCCGTGCTCTAGGGATTTGTTAGCCTAGAGCCCAAAGTTTCAACAGATTGGTCCGACTATAGACTATTGATTAATATTATCGTGATAGAGGTTAGGTCGTCCAACTGTCAACATCGGCATTTGGTATTCAATTAATCAACTACAGTAGGTGTCTACCGCTATGTCCATATGAAACGGGTCTGAGAGAATGATTGAAATTAATTAATTAATGAACTCAGCGCTTCATAACCTACTCGTACAGCCGATTTACGCTTTAACGATTATACAAGCAGAAACACCAATGCAGAGTTTTCCACGACTACTTAAAGAGTTGAGCGGGACATGAGCATAGGACATACTTTTCGCCTTACACTAATTGTTAATTTTTGTACCCTCCTGTAGAGAAACTCTGCTGAGATCACTAACCATTGCAATATGGTGTCCCAGAATCTGTTCCGTGATGACTGTGTGATCGGCAAATCCACTGAATGATGATGATGATGATGATGATGGATGCCTCCAGACCGATTTCGGCCGCGGCTACTGATTTTCCGAATGCGTTTGCTTAGATTTTATATCCTCTTGGAACCCTGTTTTTCATTAATTTGAATAGTTCATTGTGGTTGTTAACCAAAACTACTACTAGTACTTGTATCTATTGTTCTATTGTAAATACCGGTTAGAAAAACTAGAGCAAACAAAGTAAAAGTGCAGAATAGAGTAAAAGTGATATTTGATCCGTTCTGGTATCGATTATGCATCCACTGATCAATTGCTACGTCCGTGACCCGTTTCCTTGCTCGTTGTGTTTTATTCACCCTCGGTGTTCAATCGAGTGTTGGGTCACTTTGATTCCGCTTTGATCAGGACTGTAGTTAAGTCGGATTACAATACGGTTGGATTGAATCGCTTTTATTTCTTTCGTTACGATTAGAACGTGGACCTGATTGGGGTTTGTGTTTATCCTTGTTCGGTTTCCACGAGATGCTATCGTGTGAATTGCAAATCAATTATTAGATTTCACAACACTTGCGTGATAACCACGCGCAAGTTGTGTTTAGCTAAGTTTATGTGATTCTAGCTACAATTATTGTGTTTACTAGCGTATAGTGAGAGGGTTTCAGCCAATCGAAGGGGATTGCGATCGTCACACTGGCAACCGTCAAACGTTGTTAATAAAATAGGTAGCTCTATTATGTAAACCTGCATCAATCATTGTTACAGTTTAGATTTTTGTGATTGGCTGAATTTATGGTATTTTTGCTGCGACAATGGATTATATCCAATCACAGGTGTTATGGTGCAGTTATAAAATGTTTTAAAACACTATAATATTTAGGTACTAGTTTACCCTTCCTAATGTTCCGTATATTCAAAAATGTTTTGAAACATTTTATAACTGCACTGATTGATGGAAGTGGTCGCTGGTGCCTACCATTTTGATCATGAACTTTATTTTCGCTTAAGGTACTTTTAACCTGCGCCAACTTTTCACAGCTATATAAACTATTGGCTGCATAATATCATCTAATACTCAAAAGTTTGATAATTCTCGTCAATTGCACCGTGCACGGTGAAAAGCATCGTGGGCGGTCCCGGCACGTCTCGTGTTACCTACAATATTATCTTATTATAATAAAGAAGTACGCTACAAGCTGTACCCTATAAGCATCATGCAGTAAGTAAGGCTTTTTTACATGAATTGATGCAACGAATTTATCTTTTTCTTTCTTAATAAGAAATTAATAGGTATTAGGGAGTCTATAGTTCTAATCAAGCCAATTGCCGCCAGACTGTTACCGTAACACAACTTAGGATCTAGATATGTGATCATGGCACGCTCATTAAAAATCTATCTCCAGCTGGATTCATACAAGCTGATGCAAAGATGGATGCAAAATAAACAATTCTTAAATTATATCCTGAAAATGATTAGACAATCATAAATATATATGTAAGAACAGAGAATGACTTCGTTCTTGTAGGTACTCTATTACTCGGGAGTCTGGTATAAGTAACTGATTTATCTTTTATCTTGATGTTACGCCGGAAAGTTGAAAGTTGAGAGATAGCGTGAAATAAGTTCGTGTGTGATTTATCGTGGTAATGTTATGTAATAATTCTCTATTTAGGTCAGTTTATGTGAGTGAGTTTTCTCACTCATACAAACAAACAAATGCCGTTTCAATGTCGAAAGTATTGTGGTAGGGGTCCGGTGTTCAAATCCCAGACGCAATACCTCTAACTTTTCGAAATTTTGTGAGTTTGAGCCCTGAAGAAAATATAACTTGCAAATATAACGTTTGAGTTCTCAATAATCAAAGGTTGGTGAAGTCTGCCAATCCGCACTTGGCGAGCGTGGATATCGAAGGTCCTTATTCCTAACACTAACAACGGTTAAGGTGATGACGGCCGGCAAGGTATATGTATAGAGTTAGTCCCTGGAAGTTTGCACAAGTTTCCACCTCGTGTACATAATTTAATTTCCTCGACCGAACTTCATCTGAGGTGCAGATTTGTAAAGGGAGCTTGCTTCTACTCGTATCGTAGTTAAGGTCACTAAATTACGTACTGATTGCTTGTAGGTCACGTAGTTCGGAATTTGCAGTCTATGTCATTGATTAGGTCATTGCTGTTCTCTAAACATATAACAGGTTAAATTGATTTGCTGACATAATATTATCTAGGTGTGGAAATTTGCGATTTAAGTAACTGACTAACTCACTGTCAGTTACTTACTTATTAATTTATGAAGACGTTAAAGTATTAAGTAACTCTTTAGAATTTAGTCTCCAAAAAGTACTTAGTTGAAATTGAAATAAATATTGGCTTATGTCTTATGCTGAGATTTATAGAGCGTACTTTGACTTTACTCAGGCTTTACTTAGAATTAAAACGGGACGGACGTATGAGAGTGTCATAAATCTGTCTCGTTTTAACTCTGTCTGAAGTCAGAGCTAAGACAAATTATGCTCTATAGATCTTACACTCATTAGTGTTATGTATGTTTTGGAAAGCTCGAGGGAACTCTTTGATTTTCCGGGATGCTAGGCTAAGACAGCTTACGCCGAACTAAACGTCAATATCGATTTATCAGGTGGGTCATGAAAAGCTAATAGTGTCGGTCGTAACGGGCTACGGGAGGTATCTAGTATTTCTATTTGTACATTGTTCATTGAACAATGACATGATATTGTTGAACAGGAATATGCAATATTGTAAATTGTTTGTGTAATATTCATTAGAATATATGAAAATGCGTTTTCAATAAATTCCCCTGACGATGGGCATGTCCATAAGAGATCCATTGTTCTTTTGTGAAACACCTCAGTGTGAACTATATTGGCATTCTTTTGTTTTAAATATTAAAGTGCAGTTGTAGGTATATTGATAACATTGTTCCCATACAAATGATATAAGTAAAACAATATTAAATTAAGAAGGAAATACGTAAATGTAAAAAAAACCTCTGAATTGCTTCGTATTGTTATACTTTTAATGAAAGCCCTCATTACTGTCTCCTCTTAAATTCAATGCCATGGAATGCACATTTCTGTATGGACAGAAAGAAATGAAGTATTGGATAGAAGCAGGCGTTACTTTGCGGAAGTCCATGATAATGAAGGAACTAGAAATTTATTTCGCTATAATCCGTAACAGTAGGCAAATCTATGTGTTAGGTACAGCGTATCTTGCACTTGCAGCTTGTAATATTCACCACACCACATAAACTTCCAAAATATTCTCAACGTACGTTTCACTCCGACACCGGAGCATCTTCAGGAGATGTTGACTCGACAATGCACGATTGTAAATGAAGTATTCATTACTAGATGATGCCCGCGACTTCGCCTGCATGGATATGGTTTTTAAAATCTCAAGGGCACAAATATATGTATAAGCACAGATTGCCGTACTGGGTTTAACGCTATTTTAACGCATTCCACCATACCACCTCCACCATCAATCAATATGCTAACCGTTACAGAATGTTTTTCAAAATCTTAACAAAACCATTATTTCATACTTTCCGTTATATTCAAATATTGGGAAGAGCACAGCTGATTTTTTTTAATAATATAGGCTAGCGCTTGGCTGCAATCAGACTTGCTTGCAAGTGGTGTTGCAGCCTAAGGTGGAGCGCGCTTGTCTAGAAATATGACTAGATGATAACTATGCTATGACACGAATATCCATTCCAGTTTTGTTATCAGTCTCAAACTTAGTAGAACCTTTGGATTATGCTCGCGTTGTTTTTGGAATAAATCCTTTATATATCTATTTTATGTTAACAGGACATCGACAACCTTATGACAGAAGGTAACAAATCCCGAACGGTCGCAGCCACGAACATGAACAGCGAGTCCTCCCGATCACACGCAGTCTTCAGCGTGGTCCTAACTCAAACGCTATGCGACGCGGCCACTGGAGTGACGGGGGAAAAGGCGGCCAGGCTCTCCCTTGTCGACTTGGCGGGTTCCGAGAGAGCTGTGAAGACTGGCGCCGTGGGAGACCGGTTGAAGGAGGGGTCGAATATTAATAAGTGAGTATAGAAGCTGGTTATTAGATTATTCGTCGGCAGCACATTATTATCCCAAGAAAACCCCTGCCATTATGTGATAAATGGAATGGGGTCACGACTCCCAGTAATGAGGAATACGACGCAGAGAGAGAGATAGAAGCTGGTAAGAGAAAAGGCAGCCAGGCTGTCCATTGTCGACTTGGCCGGTTTCGAGAGAGCTGTGAAGACTGGCGGCGGTGGGAGACCGGTTGAAGGAGGGGTCGAATATTAATAAGTGAGTATAGAAGCTGGTTATTAGTTTATTCGTCGGCAGCACATTATTATCCCAAGAAAACCCCTGCCATTATGTGATAAATGGAATGGGGTCACGACTCCCAGTAATGAGGAATACGACGCAGAGAGAGAGATAGAAGCTGGTAAGAGAAAAGGCAGCCAGGCTGTCCATTGTTGACTTGGCCGGTTTCGAGAGAGCTGTGAAGACTGGCGCCGTGGGAGACCGGTTGAAGGAGGGATCGAATATTAATAAGTGAGTATAGAAGCTGGTTATTAGTTTATTGGTCGAAAGTACATTATTATCCCAAGAAAACCCCTGCCATTATGTGATTTCTTGGAATGGGGTCACGACTCCCAGTAATGAGGAAAACGATGCAGAGAAGAGATATAAGCGGGTAAGAGAAAAGGCTGCCTGTGCCTTGTCGACTTGGCTGGTTCCGAGAGCGGTGTGTGAAGAGAAATATTTTTTTCGTTTCCAAATCGGGCATTGCCACATTAACGCAAGGCTGTCTTAGAAAGAGTTTACAAGAATAATTGTGCGGTATATTAGGTTTACCACCTAGATAAGGCACTTGGACTGTCCAATTGTAGCTTAGCATCAATCTGTAAGGTTAGACTAGCATTCGATGTGTTAAAATTCCAAATAATTAATAGGTATGTATAGGTCGTACCTATAATATGTATAGAATCTACGTAGTGGTATCTAATAAAGGTTTCTATTATTCTATTAGATGTGTGTTTAGAGTAAATGATTTTATGACGTGCCTTTTATTGCTGGAAGAAGTTTGTGAACAAATTCAGTAGATTATAGTTATATGTTTGCCGTTATATGCAGCGTTGGCGACGTCTGGACTGAATAAATAACTAAAGAACCATAAAAGAGACAAATTACCAGTTAATAGTCAATTTGGATTCACATGTTTATGCAATTGTACATTGCAATGCAAAGTAAATTTATATTTCCATAAATATCAGGCGACTTATTTAAAGTTATTTCCGGCTGAATATATTCCCATTTAAGTATATGGAACTTTTGATTTTCGGGATTTAAAGTATCCTGTAAATATGTCTATGGGACGAAACCTATCTCTGCTCCTATTTTCGTTAAAATCGGTTAAACTTATCTGCCGTGAAAAGGTAACAGACAGATAGACACACTTTAGCATTTATAATAGGCATTAGTATTGAATTATAGATTTTAATTTTTATAACAATTATAAATTACTTACGGTTATTTCCTAACTTAGCCCCATCTTGGCCCCACCCAATGCATAATTAGTTAAGTCTTAACAGCTAGCAGAAGGCACCTAAAAATATTTCGTCGACCGTAATAAGACTATCGTCAGTAATAGGTTTAACTCAATCTCATTGTAAGTATAACTAAAACCTCCTTAACCTAAGACAGGACCGTTTTTTCAAGCCCAACCATCCACTAACGCGAGTTCAAATACCTATGATCCTGGAACTACTTACCGCCTCCTAAGCTATTTGTAAAATATACCTGTTAAGTAAATATAAGACGTGACTTTTATCATTCACAGATCCCTCACAACGCTGGGTCTCGTCATATCAAAACTAGCGGACCAGTCTTCTGGGAAAAATAACAAGGACAAGTTCGTGCCCTACAGAGATTCAGTACTCACGTGGCTCTTGAAGGACAACCTTGGAGGCAACAGTAAAACTGTTATGGTAAATATATGTTTCATCACATAGTAATTATTATTTGGCCACGATAGTTCATCGCCACGAATTAGCCTTGTGCGTGGGAGATATTATTGTAGACTAGATGATGCCCGCGACTTCGTCCGCGTGGAATAAGGTTTTTTGATTCCCGCGGGAACCCCTTATTTTCCGGGATAAAAAGTAAGTAGCCTGTGTCCTTCCCGGGATATAACCTACCGCTATACCAAATTTCAGCAAAATCGGTTAAAAAAAGGGGGCGGGAAAACAGACAGACAGACACACTTTCAAATTTATAATATTAGTATAGATATGGATAAGTTTATGTTGTGCCGCAAACACAGGTGCATACTCTTGTAGGCCGATTAAACGCCAATGTGACACGATGGGAAAGAGATCAGTCTGTCTGTCTGTCCGCCTGTCTGTCTTTGACTATGTCTGTCTGCTACGCTTTTACTGCCCATCGGTTCAACCGATTTTGACGAAATTTTGTATAGAGATAGGAAGCAAGGGAAAGTACATAGGGTACTTTTTATCCCCGAAAAAAAAGGTCCCATGTATTTGAATAAAAATTAAATCCACGCGGACGAAGTTACGGGCATTATATATTATGTAATAAACTGAAACATATTAATAAAAGTCTGAATGAAATTACTTTCCTAACAAATAAAAGTTTATTCAAATTATAGCAAAACTTCCAAATATTTCCCGTGTTATTTCATGAAGAAACCCACAACATTAAGGCTCCCGAAATAGCATCTATATGAAAACAATAAATAAACTCTCACTCTCTTTTATGCTCGTACAAAGTATTTGGGTCACATAACACTCGCCTAATTTTTCAGACGTGAAAGCAATTTTCTATTAAGCACTCTCATTCAGTTTTCAAGGAGAAAATGTTTTTCGAACAGAAATACAAAACAAGGTTTTAAAATTTCATATTTGATATGGATATAATTTGCACATAGGTATTTTACGCTATCCATGGTAATATTATAAATGCGAAAGTCTATTTGTTTGTGTGCTACGTTTCCACGGCCCATCTTTTCAACGGCTGAAACACCCTGTTTCAAAATTTGGAACAGAGGTTCCATCCCATGCAGGCTGCTTTATATCCCGTTATATTAAAGAAAATCGTCTAAAAAAATTCTAACGTTTAAACTATCGTGAGTGATATTCATTATAACTATACATTATTTCGACATTTTTCGCACATTCGTGCATTTTTCCGACAGAACACGTGAGTTTATCCGGATATTATGTATAGTTATAAAAAAAATTCGTAGTCCACGCGGACGAAGTCGCGGAAATCACGATTCTATTGATAAATAATTAATTAAGTAGCATATTATGAGAAGAATTGTAGAATTCCTTTTGTAATCTTGAAACTGAAAGAAGACGAATCGACCTATGGGCGACCTCCAGGTTTGTGGGATATAGGACTTACTTGAATTTTGGAGGAGGTCACTGGCTTTGGTTAACAGCTTCTAATAACTTCACTGCTGTTTTTTATTTTTGGTTGTAAGCACACACTTATTGAGTTATCACACACAGTTACTCACATGATAATTTTTAATAAACTTGCGTTAAACCGGTCGGTAGATATTTCATGTGATTTTCGCAGTATTTCGGTGATAAATTACGTATATCCTTTTTTTTCGAGGCGGGATGCCTCACCATCTTTATAATTTTGTCAGTCTGCGTTGTGTTTGCCGGGTCTAGTACAGAATGTATTTAGAGCAGGGGACCTTCAAGCTCGACTCCGAATTTTTTCTGATAATATGCGGCTGGACTTGTACAATGAGTGACAGAAAAACGAAACTAACTATAAGTTCATTAAAGTAATATCGTTGCTTCAATCTTCCACAGGTGGCCACAATATCCCCAGCGGCGGATAACTACGAGGAGACGCTGTCGACGCTGCGGTACGCGGACCGCGCGAAACGCATCGTGAACCACGCGGTCGTTAACGAGGACCCCAACGCGAGGATCATCCGCGAGCTGCGGCAGGAGGTCGAGGCGCTCAAGGAGATGCTCAAGCATGCTACGGTGCGTTCTAGATGACCAGTAACCGAGGATATCACTCACGATACCAGCCCCCTAGCCCTCCATATGTTTGGTGTCTATTCTCTTTCTATAATCGTAAACGCTGTAGCGAAAGCGATTAAAAACACCAACCATAGACAATTCACTTATTTTTTTCTCTCGCCTTAAAGATTATAGTAACAGAATAAACATGAAACGTATGTAACTTGGCTAGGGGGGTAGATACTCCCCACCTTTGATAAAATTCGTGCGTATACGGACGTGCGTGAATAAAACTGACCTTGAACTATCGTCGTCGGTATATTGAGTCTTGTTTTTTTTCATAAGATCAATTTCGTCAAAACATCAAATACAGTTCAGTCCCGCAAATCCCGCTCAATTCCGGGAGCAAAAATCTCTTACGGATTTCCGCTTGATTGTGCTGTATGGGAGTGTAAGAAAACTCCATATCTGCGCGTGATGTCAGCTAATGATTTTGCCCCTGACTCTAGTAAATT
The DNA here is from genome assembly GCA_917051295.2 of Erebia ligea. Lineage (NCBI taxonomy): Eukaryota > Metazoa > Arthropoda > Insecta > Lepidoptera > Nymphalidae > Erebia > Erebia ligea. The sequence goes on from OU785226.1 coordinate 2,758,033, forward strand.
AAAAATATTTCAGAATAGTTTCTACCACATCAGTCTTCTCATACTACGGAATATTTAAAAATGCTCCTTTTGGGGTTTAATTTAACTTTCTATATTTATGTATTTAGATTTTTAAAGTTGAGTGCATCACCAAACACGGTTGTTCTAAAAGTAGGTCTTTCAACACTCGAGCATAAAGCAAGTGCTGAGACGGGGAGGTTAATGCGCTTAGGAAGATTGTATCGCAAGTAACAGTTTTAACGGATTAATGTTATACCGCTAAAGGACTTTCTAATTAAGTTTCTTAAACTGTACATAGAGTTTCGTAAATTTTAGAAATTCAACCAATTTTGATGCGACATTGAAAATGACGTTTATAAATTCATTATAAAACTGGATGCACCCAGTCGTGCATTCCAATGCGCATATTGATACTATGTCAGAAACTTTCAGGCAAGTGTCAATAACAACTATACAAAGTTTCATCCTAAACGGATGAACGTTGTGCGATGCGAATAATATATAGGTAGGTTATGAGAATACGAACACGCAAACAATATGAGCTCTAGTCTTTCGTCAGTCATCCTCGTCCAGCCACTTCTGACATCCTCTTTATTTCCATCTTGGTCGTGCTAGATCCCACTACACGCTTTCTACGCTGACTTGAGCGCAGTATCGAAACAATATATTAATCATACTAAATTACGATGGATAAATTCTGCAACTGGAAAGCTCATGTTGACAAAACAACAACAAAATCGACCGATTTGTATATGTGCTTAAAAGGCTCACACAGGTTGTAAAAAAAACAGCCTTACTTGCCTTCCGGCCTTACTAGCCTATCATGGATACGTTTCTTCGTTGCTTCGATATGGTTTAGTCTTATGAGGTAACTCAACGGATTCAGCAAAGGTGAAACATTTAAACTTTGTAAGTAGGTCCCCCCCACATTTACCGTGCTGCGGTAACTATTGTAACAAAAATCTGCAGCTTTACGTAAATCATATGACCTGGCAAAAAGTAGGTCTGCCAAAACGTCTTGTATTGACTAGTAGAGTGGGTCAATTTTGAAGTATCACTGAATTATGTATCAAGCAGTGGTGTGAAGGATGCAGCAAAGTGATTAAAAAAAAATTGCAACTTTATACAAAACTGATATTTGGATAGATTTTAATGAACCATTTTTGCATGAAAAAAACTCAGTTTGTTTAATTTGTAAAGGTAAAGACGATTAATTTAACATTATAATTACGATTTCTTTTAAATTATAACTTAAACTGTTCCACATATTTTGTTCAAAATCAGTCAACTCAAATCAAAACGAATGTTATGCTGGTGAAGCTAACGGACAAAAATAGTTCTAACTTTTATTTTTTTAAATTATATTCTCAGCAGTTGTATAATCCAAAATCGATCTAATGCTGTTGTAGTTTAAAATGCCTCTTTATGCGGCTTACGACACAAATACCTTTATCTTATTAGCATTTGCTGGGACGCCTCAGCTCCCTAACGTGTTTTACGGATTATCCCTCCCGAAGGTGCGGAGGTTGCTGTATTTATAAAAGGCTGAGAAGCCAAGGAAATAAATATTAAACTCGTAGAAAATTAATACTGCATATGCATAATATTCTTAATTATGAATGCAAAATAATTATCGATCTAATAAACTTAGAAACAGGCGTTACTTTGCGGAAGTCAATGATAACCAAGTAGCTAAATTCGCTAAAATCCGCCAAAACAGACAAATCTATTTGGTACAACGTGCAGCATGCGATATATGCACCGCCCAACTTTCCGCTTCTAAAAATGCAGGAATACCAAGTGACCAAGCAAGCAATACAGAATACTCCACACCACTTCACACAATTCTTCCAAAGCACAAATAAATAATAATAAGTTGTGCATTGTCGAATCAACATCTTATGAGGATGCTCCGGTGGCGGAGTGAGAGTGCTTTTGAAGATTTGAAAATATCGATATACATGATTATTCAGTCACATATTATGTATTTCACAATATATGATTTGACTGCCTCGTTGGTCTATTGGTTAGCATGTTCGACTGCGGCTGACGAGGTCTCGGCTTCGAGTCCCGGGCCGGGTCATAACAAGTAGGTATTGGGTTATTCTGACAAGAAATTCTCAGTACTAGCATAGAATAGGTAATAGGTACTAGCCTGCAGTTAGGAAGTTGGCTGTATCTCACCCCCGTGCATCGGAGAGCACGTTAAGCCGTCGGTCCTGCGCCTGATTATTATTATTATGTATTTCATATATAATATGTTTTATTCCAGGGCTCTCCGGTGGGCGAAGACGTGCACGAGCAATTGGCACAAAGTGAGCACCTGATGAAGGAAATGTCCCGAACGTGGGAAGAAAAACTCGTCGAAACTGGTCAGTATGACAGAATATTACGTTGTCTTACTATATTCCATTATGCTGAGTGCTGACGTCATCACGTCTCGAAAGTTAGTCTTTATTGCCAGTATTGAGTCCGTGAAAAAGGTCATACCTGCTATATATTTTTATGATGCAGTTTGTGAAGTTTTTCGGCTCTGAAGTGTATAATGAAATTCGATTTATAAAGTAAAGTAAAACAGTTCGAATCCAAAAATCTTGGATTTTGGTGGGACTTATTTGTCTGTATTAAAAAATGCTTGTATTCTGATTGGACAGCTGCATGGTCTGAAATCAGTTTAAATTGTTTTGCGTTCTAATTGTACTATGATTGGTATGTTTCGGGATTCTGTCAGTATACTGTCAGTGTTCCTTGTGGGAGATTTCCTTCCCATTCGATAACAACAATGTCAACTAGCATTTAAATGGAGATGAACGAGCGCCAGCTGTCAAGCGCTTTCCATGCAAATCGTAGTGATCATTGTCGCGATCGAATGGGAAGAAAATCTCCCATACTGTTCACTAATTTACTGACGTGCTGAAGTGATAATATGATGGACTAGTTATATTTATATTCCTAAACATTCGTCGTCTTTCCCACAGGTCGAATACAAAGTGAAAGGCAGCACGCTCTTGAGAAAATGGGAATCAGTGTACAAGCGAGCGGCATCAAAGTTGAGAAGAATAAATATTATCTGGTCAACCTGAACGCGGATCCGTCGTTGAACGAATTGTTGGTGTATTACCTCAAGGTAACTATGTATAACTTCTCATATATAAGTTTTTTTTTTAATTAGAAGAATTTTTTTTTTTTTAATGTATAGGCCAGCGCTTGGCTGCAATCAGACTTGCTTGCAAGTGGTGATGCAGCCTAAGGTGGAGTGCGCTTGCTTATAAGATGCCTATTCACTCTTGATTTGAAGGTACCTATATTAAAAGAGGAGGGGAAAACGGAAGCCGGAAGGGCATTCCATATCCTAGCGGTTCGAATTAGAAACGAGGAAGCAAATCGCTTCGTACGAGCCCGCGGAATTTCGACTGCGTAAGGGTGCAGACCTTGTCGATGCCTTGCGGTTCGATAATAAAAAGGTGACGGAGGAACCAGATCGAACAGTTCTTGGGCACACTCTCCGAAATATATAGGCTTGCGCTTGACGACCATGCTGAGTAATGAGGTCTAGGTTGAAGCGCCCTTGCTTTTTACTATACTTGCTATTTACTTAGAACAAATACTTACAAATTATTGGTAAGTTGTGTTACTAGGAATTTAAAATAAATAAATAAAAACTTTATTGTTACGTTACTAGTAACGTAACAATAAGGTAAACAATGTTAATACATTAATTGGTTAATACACAATGATTGTACTTATGACTGAGTTAAAACATTTAAACAAGATTTTGCCATAAAAAACTCAAAATATGGTATTTTCTATGGCTTTAAAAATACCCTTACAATGCTGGCTCAGTGTCCAATCAAAGAGAATCTTTGCCTCCGACACTAGAAGCTGCGACTCCTTTCTTCCTGTCCTGTGCCAATCGACTTTGGGATGGAGTGACTACAAGGCGTTTTCGTGTTGGGTGACCTAGTATGCTCTTCATCCTTTTAAGTCACGACAATTTAAAAAAATAATATCCTCTATTTAATTTGTAGGACAGAACGCTGGTAGGCGCAGACAGCGAGGCAGACATCCAGCTATCCGGGCTGGGAATCCAACCGCAGCACTGCATGCTAGTGGTGGAGGGGGGCAGTCTACACATGGAGCCAGTGGGCGCCGCCAGGTGCTTCGTCAACGGCACGCCAGTAGTGTCGGGAGTGCGGCTCGGTCACGCGGACAGGATACTGTGGGGGAACCATCACTTCTTCAGGGTCAACTGTCCTAAAGAAACCAGTGAGTACCATATTATATTAAACTCAGATTCTACTGTAGTATTTATGGAGAGGGACAGTTTATGGAGCCAGAGAGGCCAGAGGTTCGTCATCGGCACCCCAGTAGTGTCGCGGGTGCGACTTGGTGATCATCGTCGTTTCAAGGAGTGGCCACACCTGGCCACTCTTGTCACCCTCTCAATGTCATCGGTTCTTCGAACTGGAGGGCGTCCCACGCTATGCTGATTTGTTTGTGGTCTCCATGATGGACCTCTCTAACTCCAGCGGCCATCGGCCCTACGAAACGTATTTTAAATGTCATTTTTGTCTGTTAACTTTTCAAAATCTATCGGATTTTGATGAAATTTGGAGAATGACTTCTTTTATCCCAGAAAATGAATTTATTTTTTTAAAAACCCCTATTTCTGGTTTATCAATAAATAAATTTGTTTTGTAAGGTCCCAGCTGTAAATCAGCGCTGTATCGTTTTTTATACTGCTCTTGTGCGTATTCAAAGTACATACAGCATTATGCTGAGTTGGAGCCTTTTTTCGCGTTTTGCTACACATGACTCCTATTGTCCCGGCGCTTCTGTCACTTGGGCAGTTTTAGCTCATCATTGTTGGTGGAGTATGCTGGGGTAGCATACCCTTGAGGCAAGGAAATTTGTGGCAGAACTGGTAAATAAATGTTTTTTCTTTCTTTCTTTCTTTCGTTTGTAGCAGCGGCCGCATCAGAGCCCCAGACGCCGGCACAGCCGATAGACTACAACTTCGCCCGCGACGAGATCATGCTCAACGAGCTCAGCAACGACCCCATACAGACAGCCATCTCGCGCCTCGAGCGGCAACACGAGGAGGACAAGCAGGGTAAGGTCTATGGGGACGAATCTAACTGCTCAGATTTATAGTGAAGTGGTTGGGGTGTTCAATCAATATTTATTTATTCAAATTAGGTACACTGTACACTTATTGACGTCCAACTACTTATAAAACATGATGGTGATAGTCAGTTACGGTATCTTAAAACTAAAGCTACGAGGTTTCCAAACGCGCCCTGGTCTGAGAAGATCCCACAACACACTCAGCCGGGTTTTTTATTCTACATATCCTTATAATGACTGTAATTTTTAATTGAAAAGAGCAACCACCGAGTTGCTGGCTCCTCTCGGTAGGAATGTCATTCCGGACCAGCGGTAGATTCACTTAACGATTCAAAAGCACTTGTACAAGTCTATTTGAATAAAGAAAGATTGAAGTTTGAAAAATACCACTTGTCGACGATTCAAAGCACTTTTAAAAGTCTATTTGAATACGAACTTTTAAAGATTGAGGTTGTAAAATACAGCTACCTACAAGCTTGGTAAAATTGACCTAAACGTGTCGAATTTAAAAGTTAGGAGAAAGCCAAATATTTACAGTGGAATTCATAATCGACTGAACGGCTCTTTTCCGAGACGTTTCAAGCGCTATGTATCGAATTCAAGCTTTTTGCATTTCATAGTCGAAAGAGACTCTCTTTTGCATTTCATAGTCGAAAGAGACTCTCCATGCGGTCGCTAACAGCGGCTGAATACTGATTCGCCGATTTCCGCGAATCAGACACAATCAAACGAGGCTTTTGCTATGACATGAGTTTGACATAGCTTTATTTTTGTATTTTGTGGGCTATTTGTGCGTAATAAATCTTGATTTTTAATAAAAAATCGAAGAAAAAATGTGATTTGAGTCATATACAACATGTTCTTCGAAGTTTGTACTTGTGGTAAAACCAATAAATCCACCAATTATCCAAAGTGTAGTGTAAAGCGAATGATGGCTTTACATTGATGATGAAATCGCTAATTACAGCCAGTGCATATAAAACTACGACGATTTATGCTGTCCTGATACAGACGGGTATTTCCGGAAGTTACCCTTCTCGTTCTAAGAAGAGGCACGCGCTCAGTATTTAATAGTGGACCGGGGAGGGATTGAAACGATGGCTATGAATTATTGCCAGAAGAAAGAAGTGCCGCATGAGGACGGACTCTTGAAAGCTACCACAATCGGCCAGCCTACATAAAGATGCAAGGCTAGTAGACGCAAAGGCTAATTGATGGTATACAGAACTAGGTAAACAAGAAAGAAGAAAATTTTTATAATGACTCTGTACTTATCTCATAGGACATAGGATGTTGACGAATAATACATAATATCGAGCGCAAAATAAAGGAACTACAGTTAATGTATGTACTACACAGTACCTAAAGGCAATTCCAGAACATACGTTGTTCTACTATCCTCAGTTTGAGCCAAGATCTTGTGTGAAGAAGTTAGAATAAAGGTCGTGGATTAATTCATTTGGTTGGATGACCTCATAAGATGTGCATTTCTTGAGGCGAAAAGGAAGTGGCTAGCAATACAAGAATCATAATAGCAGTCAAAAATATGAATGATGTCCTTCTTCAGCCTGGTATTAATTGTTAAAATAATATTAAATGGATTATAACATTTTGTAGTTTTCTGTACTTATTCATTCATAAATAAAAATAGAATTTTTATATAAAGCCATGTATAAATGCCATAAAACTAGCTCTATAAGTACCTTCATGGTCTTTCAGTCTTGACTACTTACCGACGCTAAAAGAGGGTGTGTGTGTTTGTACATCTGTGTATTTGTCTGCGGCAGCATAGCTCCCAAACGGATGAACCGATTTTGATTTATTTTTTTGGTTTAGAGGACTTGATCGAAAGTGTTCTTAGCAATGATTCAAGAAAATCTCTTCAGCTATTTGCAGATTATCATAATATGTTGAAGAAAGTATGAGAGCAACTACCAATACAGGTTTGATAGATTCGAAATTTGGTATCCTATTAAGTAATAGGATACCAAATAATTCAATGTTAAGATCAAAGTTATCATGTTCTTGTTTAGTCACTCAGTGACTAAGCAAGAACATGATAACTTTGATCTTAACATTGAATTATTTATTTAAATCAGGCAACAATATTTAATCATAATTATAACACAATACAATATAATTCATAAAATACTATAAATACAATTCTAAAAATAAGTATATTATTATAGTCTTATGAAGCAGAAGGAATTCTTGTTCTCGCTTCCCTGTAACGACGGTATACTATGCCCTCAGGCCAAAAGTCTGCACTGATGAACACATCTTTGCACCATGCCGGAACAGTTTAGAACGTACTCGTAAGAGCTGAAGTAGTTCTACTGGACTTCAGTTTATGGAGAGTAAGCTGCACTTTTGTTATCTGCGAACAAACATATCTTCGCGATATTTTTGCAAAGGTGCTCCAGAGCGATTCTTATACGTGCCCAGGATGTACCGTCAGCCTTGGCCGTCTCTGACTTTATGCAGGATATACAAATCATGAAGTTGTGCATCACCGCTATCAAAGTGGTATTATTCGTCAGCGTTTTACCACGTAAATTTCGAATTCGCTTCGGTCTTTGCTTTCTATTATTCCCTAAAATTGGAAACCATTGGAAATTGAAAACCGCGTCAATGTTTGTTTGTAAACAAACATTGACGTTCACTTGAGTGACTCAGTGCGTCAAAGTGACATCCATAGAGAATTTCCACAGATAACATGTCAATCAATAGACAATATTCTGTACATCTCCATTTCTTCTCCATTCAGCTAGGAGATTGTCTGGCGAACGTTTATGAATTGCAACAAAGGTTGATTCTACATTCAAGTCCTACGCGAATCGTGAACGGCATTTTGCCAGAGACTGGTTACCCAACGTTTATGAATTCCAGGGTTAGAATTTCACCTTTTCCGGAGAGAGTTTCACCTTAAGTTAGACATAAAACTGTTCAAATATTTCTCGGATTTAGTATTTTAAAATTAAAATTAGCTTCACAAAAGGTAAAGCATTTTTAGGAGCGCGACTCTAGACCCCTTTTAAATGCATCTGCATCAAAGGGTAACTAGAACAAGTGCTGCAATCACAAATATGGAAAAGGATGTTATGTGTGGGATATATAAAGATATAATAATTACTCAACTATTACTCAACCATATTACTTTTCTTATAGTGGCATTAGAAAAGCAGAGACAGGAGTACGAGCGTCAATTCCAGCAGCTCAGAAACATCCTGTCACCGTCCACGCCCTACCCGCCGTATTCCTACGACCCGCTCAAATTAGGTGAGATTATTCTTTGCCGGATAACCTCTAATACACAGTATGCAATACCGTTTATTTCAAAAACTGAGGACATTGGATTAACTGTCGATAATATTTATCAACAATATTTAATTAAAAAGTCGGCGTCACTATTAAAATATACAAATGGGTAAAAAAGGGGCATGGATGCTCCAAAATAAAGCTCAAAATATTTTGGCTCGTAGCAGGATTGTAGAGAGAAATGAAAAGCGATTACAGTACTAAAATTACATACTAAAGGTAACCTAATTAGCTCTGCCGATTTGTGCAGAGCCTTCTAATGCTAATTGTGATGTGGTAGCCGAGGACCAGTGTACGCAGTTCCACGTTTTCTGCCGCGTCCGGTGTCATATTCGCGATCGCAGACGCGGCGTCCGTGGGAACACGCTATGCGGGCACGTCTAGCGCTTCGGTCTGACTATGCCTGCGTAACAAGTTCGATAACATGAGAAAACGCAAATAATTGGGTATTTGACAAATAGGTAGTCAAATCAGCAACTTTTATTCAAACGTCAAAACGCGTCATAAGTATTGGGATTTATATGAAATTCTGAAATGTGACGTCATTAATGTTCGACGCACTTACGAGAGATCCTCTATTTAATAATCACTAAAAAATAATTTATTTGAATAGTAGTCAAATACCTAATTATATGAACTTTGTTTTTTTAGTGTTCTTATTTCAGTTTTACTCTCGATATCGAATCTTAACTTCTATATTGTGTAGGTAAAATGACGGCGTGCACGCCCACAACCGCGGCGCGCGTGGAACGATGGGCGGCCGAGAGAGACGACACCTTCAAGAGGTCGTTGGGCCGGTTGAAGGCGGACATACTGCGGGCCAATGCCTTGGTGCAGGAAGCCAACTTTTTGGCTGAGGAGATGAGAAGAAACACGCGGTTTAGTGTGACGCTACAGATTCCACCGCAAAACCTCAGCCCTAACAGAAAGGTATGCGACTATTGTGTACATTTTATAGAAAAAGAAAGAAAAAACATTTATTCACAGCATTGTGCCATACAGAATGAATAGACTCATGATCAAATCATAGAAGCACCATGATAACGCTTGTCGTATGTGGCACAACCTGGAAAAGGCATCAGTTCAGCATAATGCAGAATGCCTTACAGCATTTTAGAGCATTCAGCGCTGATTTTCAGCTATAGCCCTCCTCCAGGTGACGCCAAGGCCTCGTAACTATACTTATAATACTAAAGAATTTACAGTTAAGAAGTTAGTATCTAGTTATTAAAGACTAGCTGATGCCTGCGACTTCGCCCGCGTGGAATAAGCTTTTTTTATTCCCACGGGGACTCCTTAATTTTCCGGGATAAAAAGTAGCCTATGTCACTCTCCAGGTCCTCAACTATACCCATGCCAAAAATCACGTCGATCCGTTGCTCCGTTGCGGCGTGATTGAAGGACAAACCAACAAACAAACACACTTTCGCATTTATAATTTTAATATGATTCATGCATGTGTATGTTGCTGAGAGTTTTGTCACAGTCACGTGAGCATAAAATATACTTAAGTGAGATAAAAAATGTGATGAGAGTGGTGGGCGAAGAAGATGGGCGGCCTAGAGAGACAACACCTTTCAGAGATCGCCGAGATGATATGCTGCGGGAACTAGCTCGCTTCTCTACCAGCACATTTTTTACCAAAGGAAATTAAGAAGAAACACCTCATATTATGTATTTAGTTATAACATACTAGATGATGCCCGATGATGAGATGACTCCGTATCCGTCTTCATAAAAAGTATGTCCTATGTCCTTTCCCTGCATACAACCTATTCCTGTGATAAATTTCGTCAAAATGGCTTGACCAGATGGGCCGGGAAATCGTATCAGACAGACAAACACACTTTCGCATTTATAATATTAAGTATGGATTAGTATAGATCTATAATATTAGTATAGATTCGTTCTAAATCTTAAATTCCGAATACCAATCCATTTTTTACATTTTATAGCGTGGCGCCTTTGTATCGGAGCCGGCGATAATGGTCAGACGTCCAACACGAGGAGCTCAAGTTTGGTCCATGGAGAAGTTGGAGAACAAGTTAGTGGACATGCGAGACATGTACGACGAGTGGCGCCGCCGCCAGCGGGACGACATCATCGAAAACGTTAGTTTATGTCTAACTACCCACAGTTACATGGATTTAATATAATATACCCCTAACAGGTTAGCACGTTACCATCTTAGACTGCATCATCACTTACCATCAGGTGAGATCGCAGTCAAGGGCTAACTTGCTGTGATAAAAAAAAAAACTACCCACAGTTTAACAAAATAGTATTGACTACGTGAACGCATTTGACGTGCGTGCATTATATTTGTGTATTATCTGAGCTTGCGTGCGTGCGTCAGCGTGCACCCATGCCATGTAGGAGGGTGTAACGAACGTAGCCAACTAACTTCAAATCTTAGACGTATGCAAAGCGTTACGTTTTCTTATTGCCAGACTGGACAATTATTTTATGAAGATAATATGCGTGCCATACGCCACACAATGGCTGATTCTTTAGTGCACAATCTTTAAACTAAGTGACAGAATTAAAAATATTGCTTACCCTTTCATAATACTCCCTGCGGAAAGGGACAGAGCTAGATTTAATGCTGTCATTTTAGTTTCGTTTAGAGATTGTGTTATACAGAATTGGCCACACTGTCATGTCAAAATAGGGCTTGCATATGTCGGTTATTACAGTCAAACTTATCTGACCCGGTGGCCAAAATTGGAACTAATTTTTATGCCTGTTAAGTTTTTAATTTTATTTTTCATATCTACTAGCGACGCTGTTACCGGGTCAGAGAAGTTTGTGGTACTAAAATTAACTCCATATATTCTGAGAAGATATTTAAAATGCACCAGAGCTTATAACATATTCACTATTTCTATAGTCGGAGGAGTACAAAAATTATATTATTAGTTATATTCTATAATTCATGTATAAAATGTTAACAAAAATGCTAAACGTGCTATTTACTAACATATCACCCAAACTAACGTATTTGTTCCCAGGACGTGGTACCAATCGATCCTGAGTCACCAACGGTGCGTTTAGACATAAACTAAGCAATCACATTAACCATTTAGAAACTATTAAGCTATGTCTGGTCTGACAAATCGCTTTTTATTTCCCATATCATTTGCAACTTTGCCGGTATGGGTCCTTTCATCTTCAAAACATGTTTTCCATTCTAAGCTCTCAAGGCATAACGCTGTAGATTGACAGCTTTATAGTGACCTAAGAGTCACTATTAGTTAAAATGCATAGTTGCGTCACATTCAGCCAATCATTACAATTGCGATTGTAGCAATGTGATTATCACTAGTGTCGTGCTAAGCTAAGCTTGCTTTAGATGCTAGTCAACCGAAAATCATTTTTTTCATTCTTCATGCTTTTAAATTGTGTTCGGGGTTTCATTAGTGGTTCTTTTTATTGAGGTACCTACTGGCATATTTATTTTCTAGTAACCGTTTTATTTTAACCAAATGCCATTTCCATCATGAATACGTATTGTTTTATCTGTGTGTATAAAATTTACGCAAATGTGTGTGTAGAGGTCCTATTTACATTTGTACTCGTTTCTTTTATTTCCATAAATTAAACCATAGTTAATTAGTTTTTGAGTTAGAACATAGACCCGTCTTCACACGGAAAATTGGAATATTTTCACCAAACGCGTTGGCTGAGTTTTCTGGTCGCCATTCACCATTAAAAACGTATTTTTAGATATTAAGCCGTGAAAATAACTTCTAGGGGCTGGTTGCTTAATTGAAGAATATAAGTAGGAGCTTAAGCTGTGTTATACTTTTTGAGGCGCCTTGTTGCTCTATGGTGTATGGTGCCAAAACAAAGGGTGATCAGTAGAACTAGTAAAACATTTTAGGTCCATTTTACTCTGACTTTAATGTGTTTCAATGATAAACAAATTTGTTACATGTAAAATCACCATACAGAGTTATACTTTTTGTATACATTAGTCTGGCGCGTCTCTCGTCGCAATAGATTGCATTGCACCCAATGACCTCTGTTATTACTACGGGATAGGCTGTTAAATTTTTCGGACCTAATAATAATTGATGGCGCTTGAAAACTGAAATGCAAACATTTGCAATATTATTAGTTCCAGGGACACTCGTATGTCACATGTGTGATGTAGCGCTTCAAACCTATCCGCAATTTAAGCTGTCATTTGTGTAAAAGAAGCTAATCTATTTGTAATAATGCAGATCAGTGGTTGCACTACACCACAACACATTGTTGTCTCCTTCCTGCTTTAAAGATATACTCCGAAATTTTCGAAGGTCATCATCTTTTGTAGGAACCTGTCGACAAAGCCCTAGATCCATTTTACGAGACCCAAGAGAACCACAACTTGATCGGCGTAGCAAACATATTCTTGGAGGCGCTGTTTCATGACGTCACACTCGACTACCACACGCCTATTATAAGTCAGCAGGGAGAAGTTGCTGGCAGATTACAGGTAAATTTTCCATTATGACTTTTATAGGCAGGCTAAGCAAAACTAGTTTAAAGGCAAACACTAATTTAATGAAATCTTCTTTGTTATTTATTTTATCGACCTTTCCCTCGAACCTTGAAATTCGTAGATCGAAATGCGCATAACCAACAAATTGTTCTGTCGTCGTCGTCGTCGTCAACCGATGGATGGATGTCGTGAACCGACATAGGTCTCCTGTAGGGTTCTCCACAAACCACGGTCTTGCGCCGCCTGGATCCAGCGACTCCCTGCGACTCGCTTGATGTTCAGTGAATATCACTTTTAGATAAAAATCCCGTTCGCAAAATATAGCGTTGTTTGTGTTTTCAGGTGGAAATTAGTCGAATAAGTGGTCAATTCCCGCAAGACAGAATATGTGAAGCGGGGTCGGACGGTTCGGGTGACATGCGCGATGATGACGAAGGCGTCGAATCTTCTGCTCAACAAGTTAGTAACATTAGTCATGCTAAGCTTAGGCACTCTGAATGCCTTGAATTAGCATTGCGCATATTCGATATAGTCACTTAAGTGGTATCTCTCCTCACTTTCGAGTTTTACAACACTTTTCTAAATGGTACCAAAAAGGATTACCATCTTTAGGATACTTTTTATGTTTTAGGAGTTGTTATATTTTAACTAAAAATATGCGTTACATATTTGTGTACGTATGCGTACACATCTGTTTAGTAGACTAATTATTAGCTTAAAGGATCCGTTATTTAGTTCCATTATTTAAAAAAAGTAAAAATAAAACCATAATTACATTAATAATGTGCTCAGGAGGTATTGCAATTCTCCAAAGAGTTTAAGGCCAATATTAATCCCTCTTCTGATCTTACAAAAATGTTGATTTATTAAAAAAAACTACTTTCCCAAGGTAACAATCCGGGTGGTGATCAAACAAGCGAGCGGACTACCCCCATCGCTTTCAAACTTCGTATTCTGCCAGTACACGCTATGGGGCGGGGGTGAGCCCGTGGTGGTCGCGCCACACGTGAGCGCGGACACCCCCCCGGCCCCCGCCTCCCCCGCGACCATCCCCTCGCCCGCCTCGCCACGACACCAACTCATGACCTTCAGATTCGACCACAAGAAGGACTTCACTATACCGCTCACTGAGGAGTTCATTGAACATTGTGCTGGTAAGTTGAACTATATTGTCTGGTATGCTATAACATATAATTGATAAACCTAAACTCCAGCGCATGTTTGCTGTGTCATTGGAGCCTAAAAGTTTCCTCTGAAGGGAGTCACTATAGAGTTGTAAATTTCGATTTTGTTGTACAGAGGGCGCGTTATCAATCGAGGTGTGGGGCCACCGGTCCGCAGGCTTCAGCCGCACGTGCGGCAACTGGGAAGTGGAGCAGCAACAGTTGGCCAAGGCGCGCTCGCTGGCCGACCGCTGGGCCGAGCTCACGCGCAAGATAGAGCTCTGGGTCGAGATACACGAGCTTAACGAGCAGGGCGAGTACGCGCCCGTTGAGGTTAGTATTTAGGCAGTGGATCAGCAACAGCTGGTCAAGGCGCGCTTGCTGGCCGACCGCTGGGCCGAGCTCACGCGCTAGTTCGAGCTCTGGGTCGAGATACATGAGCTCAACGAGCAGGGGAAGTACGCGTCCGTTGAGGTTAGTATTTAGTCAGTGAAGCAGGAACAGCTGGCTAACGTGCGCTCGCTGGCCGACCGCTGGGCCGAGCTCACGCGCAAGCTCGAGCTCTGGGTCGAGATACATGAGCTCAACGAGCAGGGGGAGTACGCGTCTGTTGAGGTTACTATCAGCTCTTGAATACTTTGTTTTATAGCAAAATTTAATACATAGGAGCAATATTTTATTCAAAGCAACAAAAAATACAATTTTACTTAGTTAACATACTCGAAGAGACCTTACAGAGAGCGTCTTTTCGAGTTACAGAATTAAAGTGAAATTGACAAAAAATAAAATCTTAGTATCCAAATAACAAAATTGTGAAATAAAAAATTTTCAAAAAAAAAATAAAAACCATAATATTTTGTAGAAAAATGTTCTATAATAACATTTTTTGGAGTAATTAGCCGCATGAACCGTCTACCTACTCTTCATTATTGTTGACGTGACTCCACATTGGCACCGACTCCAAAGAATGTTATTATAGAACTAAATTAACTCTTGTATACATAATAAATTAAATTATTTTTTACTTTTTAGTGTTTGTGGTTTTTGAAGTCGGTTTTTATTTTTTTTTTGAAAATTTTTTATTTCACAATTTTTAGTGGCCCCACTGTTGTAAAATACAGAATGTAACCAGAACGAGATATGCTATGCATGGTTAAAACATACTGTTTACAAGACTATCACACTGATCGCGAGCAATTTACTCTTATCCATGAGGAGTTCCGTTCTCCATCTCCGGAGATATTCATCAGATCTTCACCAAATTGAATTGGGACCACACGGGAAGCACCAGCTTTCAAATAAAAAAAGAATCATCCAAATCGGTCCACCCAGTCAAAAGTTCTGAGGTAACAAACATTAAAAAAAAAAAAAAAAAATACAGTCGAATTGAGAATCTCCTCCTTTTTTTGAAGTCGGTTAAAAATACACGAAAACACAGGTACACAGATCACAAGAACAATTTCATTCCAATAAGACGGTAGTCCTATTGGAATAAAACTATAACAGCTATATACGTAATACATAAGCGGCAATAAATTAAACAACAATAGATACACCTGCATAGTTTTGTTGGGGGAGTTGCAGGCAGAATGAAAGTCGATTGTTTTATTCAAGGTCTGCTAGTACTAGACCTGTTTTATTTATTGGGCGCTGAAATCGAACTAACTCAATAATTAATAATATATTACCAGGTGACGCCACGGCCTGATATCGTAACGGGCGGCGTGTACCAAGTCCGGCAAGGGCAGCAAAGGCGCGTCGGAGTGAGAGTTCGACCCGCTGCCAACTCGGGCACGCTGCCCATCATCTGTCAGCATATCGTTAGCGTGGAACTCGGCTCAGTTACAGTCAGGTATGTACTGCTAACTGTAGTATATTGTCTGTGGCATTTTTACTTTGGTATGCAGTTATACCAAAACTCCCCTTTTGGACTGCCTCGTTGGTCTAGTGGTTAGCATGGTTGACTGCGGCCGATGAGGTCCTGGGTTCGAGTCCCGGGTCGGGTCATAATTAAGTATTGGGTTTTTCTGACTAGAAATTCTCAGTACTAGCCCGGAGTGAGAAAGTTGGTGGTGTTTCACCCCCGTGCCTCGGAGAGCACGTTAAGGCGTCGGTCCCGGTTATTATCACTAACACGATAATAGTCGTTAAAGCTCGCCAACCCGCATTGGAGCAGCGTGGTGGGTCTAAACTGTAATACCTCTCTCCTATGAGAGTGGAGGCCTGTGCCCAGCTGTGGGATGTAATGGGCTGTAGTGGTGAATGCAGTATATAGTCTGTGACGTTTCAGAATCTATGATTAGAACAAATATTAATTATAAAACGTGCCTATTGTAAAAAATTTGAAAGTTTATAAGTGTTTAATTTATAAGAATTTATCCCATCCTCATCGCCAAATTTTTCATTTCCATCGATTTACCATCGATTTATTGGTAAGTCAATGTTCATTTCATATATGGACGACTGTGCAGAACCTTCTCGACTGTATTGGATTCCTTTATTAAGAAGTCGTTTAAAATTAATCTAATTAAGTATCTTATCCAATAAAAATAAAACTCCTGACTGACAAACACTTTGGCATTTATAATACTAGTGGTTCGCCCCGAACTGAGACCTCGCGGTTTCACAGAGCGCCATCTATTGACATCAGTGTGAAGTTCTGTTAAAAATATCATCATCATTAAAAATTAAATAATTTCGTTTCCTTATAATATTTATCTAATTTTAGTATTTGTTGTTCAAGTACAGGATATAATTCAAATAATTGATCAAGTTTCAGGCTTGAGAGTTCAGAAAATTGAGAGTTCTGAGGTCAACTTTGGACGTTAGAAAATCGCTACTTTGAAAGCCTCCCATTTCGTCAATTTTAGGGGAAAAATTCAAAAAAAAATATTTTTGGACTCTATTCTTAATTATCTTTAAAATTATATACTGCAACCCTATGTAACGCTATAAAAAATATTTTACTTCGCATTCGCTTCTATGAGAGCCCCCCTGAAATAAAGATTTTTAAAACTTTTTAAGCCATATTCGGCGGGAGGCCATCGATTTACATATTATATTTAAATTTGAAGTAATTACGTTCAGCAATTCAGAAGTTATAAGGCTCTGACAGACGGGCAGACGGACGGACGGACGGACAAGTGCCAATTCACCCAAGTAGACTCAGAGACCTTCGCTTCGCTCGGTCAATTAGTATGGAAGTATGGATGGGACATTAATACGGTTTTGGTGTAACAGGTCGCGTCTACAAAGGCCGTTGGACTCGTATCAGGAAGAAGACCTGGCGGTGCTCAGAGAACGCTGGAGTGACGCGCTCGCCCGCCGCAGGCAACATTTACACGCGCAATTACAGGTTACTGTGTGTTTTATGATTTACAAATTGCAACCGTATTTCAAAGGCAATAAAGCTTAATTTGAATCTTGTCATACAATAGAAAGAAAAGGACTCACTTCGTCACAGACTAACAGATCAAACGCCTAGCCGAACCCTTGGACTTGGAATACTAAAATATTGGAAGCCGCCGACTGTGTGGCCAATTCTGCTTAACACAATCTCTAAACTAAATTAAAATGACAGCATAAATTTAGTTATGTCCCTTTCGTCAGGGAGTATTATGAAAGGGTTAGCAATATTTTTAATGATCTGTCATTTTAGTTTAGTTTTGAGATTGTGCACTACAGAATCAGCCCCAGTAGTTTTGTTTTTTTATTTTAGTAAGTATATTGTTTTTTTTTTTAACAAGATACAAATTCCGTAGGGAAGTGTTCTAACTTTGAGGGTCGATTTATTCACAATGTTATTTTATTTTTACTAGAAACTAGTGAACATGTCGCCGTCAATGAAAAGCGAGCGCGATTCGGAACGGGAGCAATCCCTCGTTGAACAGTGGGTCTCGCTGACTGAAGAAAGGAATGCGGTAAGATATGACCTTTCCATCGATATTCGATGACTAGATGGGCCCTTTCATAGAAAAAAGTTGGGTTTAATATTTAATACTTATTTCAATCATTTAATTTCCGCGGCATACTGTATGATATTTTTTTTTACTAATTGGCCTTACTGCTTCGTTTATTATCTATGACCGAGTCATACGTTTTCAAGCTTTCAGCAGCAGGGGTCTTCTCCGGTTGGCCCGTGAGGGCTAACCAGAGAAGACCTCTTTCATTCAAGATGGGGCATATGGTTCAAGCTTTCATTCAAGATGGGGCATATGGTTCAAGCTTTCATTCAAGATGGGGCATATGGTTCCTGCTTTCATTCAAGATGGGGCATATGGTTCAAGCTTTCATTCAAGATGGGGCATATGGTTCCTGCTTTTCAGACTAGATGGCGTTACTAAAAATACGCCAACATTCTTTGTTGGACAGGGCCCGTCTATGTAAATTGAGGTCGTTGGACCTATCTAATACAATTTACAACATTTTACCTTAAAATTTACAAAGGTAGCTATCCCTTATTGCATTTCAAATATCTGCAAAACATAAGTACTGGTACAAATGAAAATTAAATTTTAAATCTACAACGACAATTTTTATTCATGATGTTATTTTTCTACAAAATAATAGGGACCTGGAATATGAATATCAATTATCAGGCTAAAAAAAAAGTTTGTGATTTAGATGCTCTAAAGTAAATATAGGCGTAGGCATTATATCACCTGGCTATCTAAAGTTGAATTAAATATTTATAATAGGGATGATGACAACTCAATCAAATCAGCAACTCTTTATCAAACTTAAAACCCGCTTCTAGTGTGGAATTTTGTATGAAATACATAGTTGTGACTTTTTTTTTCTTTAATCCATAGTTTAAAATGGTTATCAAACTTAAAATTGACTGAGGATATGAATTTTAGGTCTTTTGGTGTACCTACCCTCTATTTAATAATCAGTAAGAAATAATTGATTTTTGTCATAAATTGGCATAGGCATCATCCCCATTGACTTTATAATATTTTGTAGGTGCTGGTTCCTAGTCCGGGTAGCCCCATCCCGGGCGCGCCCGCCGCGTGGAACCCGCCGTCGGGGATGGAACAACACATTCCTGTCCTCTTCCTAGATCTCAATGGTATGGCACGCACGCATATAGCAGGCAGCATTACACTTACGTTGACTATATACATGAAACATTTTACTTTCTTCCTAAACAAGAAGAAAAGTTTTGAGATAAAATAAATGAAGAAAAAGGTTGTAAACCAATAATTTATTATTATGGTATGGTAGGACGGGTCTTTTCCTTTGGGATCCCTTTTATCTTTTCACTTATATCGGCCACATGGCATTGAGTACAAAGAATTTTATAATCGAAATGCTAAACTTGCATATTTTGACAATATACTAACTCTGTGGTTATGTAACGAGAACATTTGAGTTTGAGTTTGAACGCATGGTACGAGTAGCACCAATCATAATATATATTATTAGCTGATGCCCGAGACTTCGTCCGCGTGGTTTGAGTTTTTTGAATTCCCACGGGATCTCTTTAAGTTTCCGGCAAAGTCTATGTCACTCTCCAGGTCCTCCACTATACCCATGCCAAAAATCACGTCGATCCGTTGCTCTGTTGCAGCGTGATTGGAGGACAAACCAACAAACCAGTAAATCAATAAACCAACAAACAAACACATTTATAATATTGGTATGAAGTATGATTTACAAGGCGATTCTCTACTTTAGCGGACGACCTGACAACACATTCATCAGGCGAGGAAGTAACAGTAGCGGGTCTCAACTCCATCCTACCGAAAGAGCACGGCAACAAGTTCTACGAGCTAACGATTCTGCATCACCACGACAAGGATGTATCGGCGGTGGCTTCCTGGGACTCATCCATACACGACTCTCAATACCTCAACCGCGTCACTGAAGGTAAACTGTCCCTATTATCTTTATTTAACCTTAGTTATCCCACTTCTGATGTAAGTAATCGCTCGAGGGGTATACAGTAGCGGGTCTTTTGGTATTATTGTATTATGAGCTAACTATACTACATTACCACTATTGATTCAATATGTATCGGCAGTCGCTTCTTGGGACTCTTTCTTAACCTTCCTTACTTCTTCTTCTTACTTAACCTTAATTATCCAAATTCTGATGTTACGTGCCACTTTCGGAAGTAACAGCAGCGGTCTACTACCCATCCTTTGAACGACAGACGTTAATTAATTGATTTTAAGGTGGCTCCGGAAAGTGAATTGCCCATACAAACGTAATACCAAAATAATTTGAGGTAATTCGAGAATATTTCCACCATATTGGGGCTGATTCTGTGTAACACAATCTCTAAACTAAACTAAAATGGCAGCTTTAAATGTAGTTCTGTCCCTTTCCGTAGGGAGTATTATGAAAGGGTTAGCAATATTTGTAATGCTCTAATTTTAGTTTAGTTTAGAGATTGTGCACTACAGAATCAGCCCCATTATGCGATTATTAAGATTGAACTTGTATTTATCTAAGTCCCTGGATAATTATGTTTTCAAAATACTTTCCCAAAATTAAATGTGAGCGCATTGCGTATTGCAAGTTTTTACGACATAAATGACATGTTTTCTCGTTATTTGTTTCATATTAAAACCAACGATATCTTACGTACTAATTGATCAGGAACATAGCCTATATTTCAAGTTACAGTATCACAACACGAAGTTAAAAACAACAAGTTTTCATTCATCATTTTTGGTATTTACGGAACAAGACTAAATGTATAACAAATTCTGTACGCTCATATTGCTATCGCGCTTGCACGCGATCATGTGTCATCAGCCAAATAAAGATAGCAATATACCGGCAAATTTATATTTACGGGTTGAATAGAAATTGCGAGCGGCGATCGCCGGCCTCTTAAGAATCAATCTCGATTGGTCAAATGTATTTTGTTATTATGTGTAATGTTATTTGTTGCGCAGCGAACGAACGCGTGTACCTGATATTGAAGACGACGGTGCGGCTATCACACCCGGCGCCAATGGACCTCATCCTACGGAAACGACTAGCGCTTAACATCTACAAGCGACAGAGCTTGACAGACAGGATACGCAAGAGGATTGTCAGGTAATGTGTGTCTTCATCATTTTTTCGTTTGCTAATTTCTACTGAGTCAGGAACCAATTTCACGAGAAAACCCGAACTGAACTGAAATGGTCAGTCTAATGAGTGAGTATGTTGATAACCTCAGCCCTCTATCTCAAAAACGGTTGAGCGCAAGAAAAAAATCAGTGGATTTTTTTGCCGACGTTAACATTATTGGAGCCATAAAAACCTAGATAATCGGGAAAAACTGATTTTTGTGGCCTTTGACCTTGAAAAACTTACGAGCAGACACGCTATTTTATGAGACTTTTGAGACAACTTATAGAACGCCAAAATGAAGGTGTTTACAGATTATTATCTCTCGTTCCGAACTTGGACCCTTATTATAGCTTATGTGACTAGAAAGTTATAATAATATGGACCATTCAATCGTGGTCAAGTAAGGATTTGTTTCACAATCGCCAAGTAAACCTACTGACGAATATTTGCAATTTTGACAGAATTCCTATACATCTGTTAAAACATCAAATCTATTCGTCAGTTTTAGTTACTCAGACATTAAGAAATAGGGCCGTAAGTCTGACTTGGTTTCGTTTCAGAACTGACCAGTTAGCGGCGACGGGCGTGACGTACGAAGTGGTGTCGAACATTCCGAAAGCGTCGGAGGAGCTGGAGGAGCGCGAGAGCCTGGCGCAGATCGCCGCCACCGGGGAGGACTCCAGCGCGGCCGACGGGGAAACCTATATCGGTATGTAGTCTTAATGCTTACCCGATGTCCTAGGTGAACGCAGAAGCGACGCGATACGACGCCATAGAAAATGACAGACGTATCCTCGCGACAACGCAGGCCACGTGAAAGGTCAGCTACTGTTTGATACTGTCAACGGGTAAGCAAATATCATCATCATCGTCATTTCAACCAATTGTCGACTCACTAATGAACGCGAGTCTCCTCCTGCAGGGCTAGCATGGGCCGGAGATAAAAAATTTATCCCCCAATTTTATCCACTGACAAGAGATAAAATTAACTTATCCACCCCTCAGAGCTCAGCAACAGGGGAGAGGAGAAGTTTATCCCCGTTTGACATTTCACGGGTACTCGGGGGACTATTTATCCACAGTTATTTATCGTTTTTATTTATTTATTTAGGGATAAAAATGTTATCCTTTTCTCGGGGAGAAAATTGTCTCGGCCCATGCTAGGGGGGCTGGAATGAGAATAGTTTGGCCATATAGTTCACCACGCTGGAAAAGTGAGGATTGGCAGACTTCACACGCCTTCGAGTTTTTGAAGTGAAAACTTCTTTAGCCGCGTTGAGCACTTTTTAGTTGGGGGTAAACTTGTGGATTCGCATTACTGGATTCGCGTCACCGACATGCTCGCGAACACCGACATGCTCGCGTTGTTACGAAGACAAAAGGTCTTACATATAAATATACTACATTCGTAATTAAACTCTAATGCCAAAGGCATTAGAGTAAGCATTAGAGTGTGTAGAGAGAAGGTGTATATATTTTTTTTTTTTATATTCGTTTTCACTTCTATCGGCAGTACCTATGACTGCCAATTTTTTTTAAATCAACGAACAGGCTTGCGCTTGACGACAATCATGCATAATACAAAGCAATGATGAGGTTCCGCTGTGGTCGGTATTGACTACACCATACATGTTCGCAAATGCCTTTGAAGCCGACAAACACACTTTCATTTGTAATATCTCTATCTTCCTCTTCCTCTCAGAGAGTAACAAACTGGCTAAACTAAGTTTCAATGATTTCAGAGAAATACACCCGCGGCGTAAGCGCAGTGGAAAGCATACTCACACTAGACCGCTTGCGTCAAAGCGTCGCCGTCAAGGAGCTGGAGCAGGCTCGCGGACAACCCATCACCATGAGGAAAACCGCCTCCGTGCCCAACTTCTCACAGGTAGCGCGCCAATCCAAATCATACCCTATTGCGTACATAGCAAGGTTCACTTTTGTTAATCATATCTTCATTTCACTAGTCCAATAAAAGGACTGGATAGTGATGATATGACCATTGATGGCTTTATGCCTAATATTACACGTAGCCTTTTTAGGGTTCCGTACCCAAAGGGTAAAAACGGGACCCTATTACTAATTTAACTGATGAGAAGTCACTGGTAGCATATTTGTATTTAATCAAATCCTAAGAAATAATTTTTGTTTTGTACTTATTTGACATTTTATTGTCGTCTTACGCTGAGTTGCACGAAACAAATACCAAAATTTAGGTGGCACTTAGACTAATTTAATCGCAAGAATCGTATGGAGTCTTGTGCTTAAAATTAGTTTACTCAACACTTAAATTTTTAAAATAGTTTCGTGCAACTCAGCGTAAGAATGATAGACTGTACTGTCATATCATGGTATTTTGGTCTAATAAAAATAGGATAATATCTTTTCCTCTTATAATGACAGTCACTCGAGAGAAAAGGATAGAAGGCTATCTTATATCCTAAATCCTAATAGCATCTGGATCAGGATATGAGTAGTTATTTTGACGCCATATTCAAAGGAATTGTTTTGTCTTCTTTTTGTGTTACACTTAAATGATAAAGTTTCCCAAATAGCGTAAATAAATGTTTAAAGTTTAATTTTAAACATCAATTGAATACAAAATATGGGCTTGGACAGTGGTTTTTCATCAATACTATTCACACTCAATAAAACAACGAAATATGTAGATTTAATTTACGTAACAATTTATTATTTTGCTCTCGTAATCACAGCTTAACATACAAATAGACGTCACAATTACAATTTAAACACGCAGACGAATAACCAATACAAACGTACCAAGTCACTAGTATTTAATTATGGTATTTTCAGGGAACTTTCTCACGACGCGATGCGTATCAAACTTTATGCAACGCAACGCAATACGTTGTACGATTCGTATCAACATTGCAAGGTGCGGATTTGTCGGATTCGGTGCAAATCGATCAAGAAAGCGTTGCATCGCGTAGCGTGGTGAGAAAATACCCTAATACATTATGTTGCGTCTGCTTTACAAGTATATACAACGCTGATACGGCACAATTTGTATCTGTCACGAACTAATAAGGTAAGCCCGCACTGTTAAATTTCACCGCGCGATTTTTCCGCAGAATTTTGTGACATAGATAACTGAATTTTGCCCTCGACTTATCCGCATAGATTTAGATTTCGTAAAAATCCCGTGGAAACTTTTTGATTTTCCTAGATAAACCCGTTCCTAGGATGTAAGCTACTTCTGTAAGTTTTCATCAAAATCGGTCAAACAAATAGGCCGTAAAAAGTAACATATTATAGAATATTTGCATCTATAATATTAGTACCATGAGTGCATTTGGCTTCTTACTGCGGCCAGTTACTATTACTACTATGAACTAAATTAAAATGACAGGTCTTATCTGGTTCTAATCTTTCCACAGAGAGCATCATAAAAAAGGATAGCAATATATTTGGAGCTGTTATGTCAGTTTAATAAACAGATTCACAACCTTTCTCACTGCCAAGGGTCACTGGTAGAGATCTCTTTTAGAGAAGTGTTTCCTTGTCTACTATGTTTCTGTTTTTCTACATATTTTATAACTTTTTGGTACAAAATAAATTAAATTAAAAAAATGATTGTGTACTTAGCCACACTATCCCCATGATAATATGCCACAGAAAGCGGAAATATCGCGCGGTGGAATTTCGCAGTGCGGGCTTACCCTTAGGTTATTTATTATGTATCGTTTCTACACCGGCCAAGTCGATGTTGTGAAGCTTAACACACATAATATTGTATTGATCGTGCGCGCAAGCTTTACTAAACAAATTAAACGCTTTGGCTGTTAAACAATATTGTGTGACTAACAAATTAACATTCGCATATTTATTGCATCATCTGTTATTTTATTAATACTCAATGCCGACATAATATTGTTGTCATTGTTATTTTCTACTACCTAACAATATATTTCATAACTGTGTTAATTTAAACATCAATAAAATGACAATAATAATTAATAAAAATATTATTTATAAGTGCTAATTTTCACATACTATGATTGTAAGTATGTTCAACGATTTCGAAACTTCTATAGCTAAAATTACCGCGTCTAATTACTCTGTCCGGAAATAGTCCTATAAAACAAAACTACACCAAATAGTACACAAAAAACTCAGACAATAAGCACTAGAAAAATAAAAATATGTTTATTTATATATTAATATTGCTTAACAAAGAATTGTACACACGAGCAAGTTTACACATTGCTTTTTTTGCGTGTGAAATGACGCTGGAAAAATTAATTGTTATCAGTTTGAATGATTAGTGTATCGCTTAACATTGTACTATTTATAACTGGCGTAAGATACTACTGTTAGGGTGTGACACTCGTGTTAGTATCAGCCATTTGCATTTAATGTTTAAAGTAAAAATGTTGTGAGGGATGAGAAAAGAGACCAGAAGTTAATTTTCTAAAATGATATATCGATACTAAATGGTATCCATACTAATATTATAAATGCGAACGTGTGTCTGTCTGTCTGTCTGTCTGTCTGTCTGCTACGCTTTCCCGGCCCATCTTTTCAACCGATTTTGCTGAAATTAGGTATAGAGGTAGGTTATATACCGGGGAAGGACATAGGCTACTTTTTATCCCGGAAAATTAAGGAGTTCCCGCGGGAATCAAAAAAACTTAATCCACGCGGACGAAGTCGCGGGAATCATCTAGTACTAAATATACCCCTAATCTATCATTTGTGGTTTTCTTAAAGTACTTGGATTGAAATTATGCCAAGCTAAATTATATTTAACGATTCGATGGATACAAATCTCTTAATAAACAAACTTGAGTTATGAAAGTAGTGATATCCTTTTTTTTATCCACTACAAGTTAGCCCTTGACTGCGATCTCACCTGATGGTAAGTGATGATGCAGTCTAAGATGGTAGCGGGCTAACCTGTAAGGGGCATGGCAGTTATATTAAACCCATACCCCTATTCGGTTTCTACACGGCATCGTACCGGAACGCTAAATCGCTTGGCGGCACGTGTTTACCGGTATGTTGGTAACTAGCCACGGCCGAAGCCTCCCACCAGGCCAGACCAGGGAAAATTCAGAATTTATAAATTCCCAAATTGACCCTGCCGGGGATCGAACCCTGGACCTCCTAACGTTAAGCCAACAGCGCTACACTGGGCCACAGAGGTCGGCAAGAAATATTGTAAAATGGGTAGCCCTTATTTTATACTCGTCTATAGCGTGAAAGTGATAACAATACATTTAAATCTATGCATCAATTTGCTAAGAGATTTGAATACAATGGAAAAGGCGCCATTACACACGTTTTAATATCCAACAAGTCGTGATCGCGTCAATAAGCTTGCTTGTGTAGACAATGTCTAATGTGTGTGTTGTGCTACGCACGCGTGCAGCTGTCGCAGGCGCTCGAGATCGCGGCCAAGAACGGGACGAACGTGAGTCAGAGCATGGCCCCTCACTTAGCCTTGCTATCCTTTTGGTTGCATTTCATCTTGTTATAGGCCTTCTGTTTAACTGAGACTTTTCCTGAGGAAGATGCGCGGTGTGGAAGGGTGAAATTTTACCCAACAGTTTGTAGGAAAAATTCTTTGGGCAAAGAGGAGCTCAAATTAAGTGCACATATGTATAGAAACTTTGCTCCTAGAAATAGAAACTGCCGTAGAAGGATTACAATGCTGTTTCGAGGTCTACAAAAACATGTCTGTGAAAGTGATGTAACCGTATATTGTGTTTCGTGGTTCGTACGTTACCTGTACGTTTGTGCATCGATCATCCGAATGAGTTGAAACTTTCTACCGTTTTCGTTGGGACGTATAGTCCCACCAACTTATCTGGTCCGGTGGCCAAAATTGGAACTAATTTTTATGACTGTTTAGTTTTTTTTTTTGTTTTTATTTTGTTTTTATTTTACTTTTAATAGATAACAGCGACGCTGTCTCAGATAAGTTTGTGGAACTACATGTATATGAACGTACAATGTGCAAAGATGTACGGCACGTGGCTTGTTAGAGGAATTAAAAGACATTTGATAGTATTGAATAAATTGAAATAGTGTTAATGAATGTCACCGTCACTCCTCCCGCAACGCGCATTATTCTCAGGAATCGTCTTGTAAATGGTAGGTCAAGCTCAGGCGTTCTATGGGCACTGTAAATATTACATCATCGATATTTATTTCTCTTTAGGTGGAGACGTAGATTAGAAGTTAGAATCCATAAATCATCGTGTTCCATAACTCATAATATAAACCATAAGAATTCATAAGTGTATCCCTATATAATAGTGTTAATGTATTATTCAATTGTTAGTAAATCATATTCATCGAATGTGTATGATCGTATCGCTTAGCATATTTTTTTAAATTAATGACATTGGTCTTTACTACGAAATTTTAACGTTGTTATGTCCACTTTAGAGTAATTAATGTTTTAAACATAGTTTATTATTGTTGTTTTTATTCTGATAGGTTTGGTAAATTTTAATTCATGATAAATTAAATACCTATTGTTCTTTTTTCCGAAATTTACTATGGTCTGGTTGTGCAGAGTCTTATAAGTAACAAACCAACGTCTGTTGAAACAAATGCACAGTTAAGATTCCTAAAGTTTGACATTTCTGAATACTAAAGCAGTCAAAGCAAGTCTGTGACTTCACTTTACGGGCAAAGCACTACCTATTAAATCTATAGGTTATGGACTATGAGGTTATGGGCAATTTGAATGTTCAACAAGAAATATGCACATTGCTTTGAAATATTTTAAAGAAAAAATATTTACGTATTGGTCATTGTTTATCAAGAAGACGAATAATACAGTTTAAGGATCTCTGTGTCTAATAATATACATATTTTCTTCTGAACCTTTGTTTTGAATGCTGCACATAAAGTATATTGTATCAATCTTCATTTGAAACATTTCGCTCGATACTGCTTGTCTTCATTTCGATTCGAGAAAATTACTACCCCTATTATTTGTGCCTTCGATAACCTCCAATCCTGGCACTTACGAGTAAGTATGACAGTTAAGTCATACTTTCAAGCAATTCCGATTGGTTAACTCCCTTCTGCGGTTGGGTAAAATACGCAAGGACAAAATAAAAGCCAATAACAACAATTGCCATGATATAATCACAAGTTCGGGTTTAGTGGGTGCACCAACTTATTGATCAGCGGAATCCTAGTTATTGGTATTTATATGGCGATCTTTCTCAAACCCATACAATATTTGATCTTACACGTATCTCTAAACTTAACTTGCACCGTCAGTTTAGGTTTAGACAGGTCTAAACGCAGTGCCATTCATCGCCTCATAGAACCTTGTGACACAGATAAAATAATAAAATTATTGCAATTTTAGACCTGTTAATCTAGATAAGATATTTTGTACAACCGAATTTAATAATGGGAATAAGCCAATCGGAACGGTGGTGATTATATTCTCGTCATTTCGGGTCTAGGGGGATATATCTCTTAACCTTCATTTCCAAGATCAGTTTCTGTCTGGAAGGTTCTCCTTACAGTAGATACAGCAAAATCAAATATTTCTCAGATCATGCGTTTGGACTCTTCGTTCGAGTCGCTGTCTGGCATGCATGGCATGGGCGGTGGTCGTTCAGGCAGCGTGGCGGACCTCGCGGACGAGACGCCGCGGCGCAACGTGCACCGCCACTCGTACGCTGCGCCTGCGCATACCGACTCCGATATCATTGCCACGCCTACTAAACCGTTCGGCCTGGGTAAGTTATGCGATAGGAAATCTTTCAAATTACTTTTAATTGATTAATAATAGTGTTATTTGAATTTAAGATGTGGGAAACTATGAAAATTTAACAGGGCAAATTAGTTAGCTGTAAAATTATTTGTTCATGTTGGGTGTAAAATTAACAAATTCAATAGGGATATTTTATTTATGATTCACGTACAGTGTATTTAAATTAAGTGTTTTAACTGTTTATAAATTAAAATTCTGTGAGTAAATTATTCCAGTTATCTGTAAATATACGAGTATGTATTTAGGTAGTTAAGGTAGAATTGAAGAAATCATTATGTGTAATACGTTCTTCTATTTCAATCGTAACACTCCTTTTTCCAAATACTAAGTTCAAAATTCTGTCATTCCTATACAAACCCTTTTCATTCATTGCACCTACCTAATAATATAATAATAATATGTTCTTTCAATTGTTAAAAAAATTTAGTAATTATGCACCAAGTAGTGGTAGGATTTGAACATTTTGGAGTTTACAAAAACCAGAATACAGATGCACGATGTAATAGTTTTAAGAACATAGTTTAGATTCTGAATTTTAGTAGTAAATCCAAATAGAACAGAGAAAAACGTGTTTCAACAAACAACACATCACACAATATATTATAGTAACACCTTCACTTTTTCGTTTCACAAATTCAACCCCTCAGTATTTCTACATGTACCTTCATACCTTCACTATGATTTATCATTTCGTTCCACTTGCTTCATGGCGATGCTATGCTCCATACACTATCACTCTTCTCTTTCTTCCCATTTCTTCTCTATAACTCCCTCGGTTGAGACCCTCTTCTATTTAATCAAAATTTTGAATGGAAACGTATGCATTTGAATGGAATTCCATGACTAAAATATACTTTCGAACATGGAGACGCAATAAAATGTTTTCGACTCATTTCAATGGCAATGGTCTTCGAGCATTTATCAAACAGGAGTTGAGTGACCCACTAAATTATTTGCGAAAAGTATATCACTTAGCCAAAATTAACCAAAATTTAGCTAGTAAACATTATATGCACACAATCAAATACAAACACAGGGACGTGCTATCCATACAGAATAACATCTTGTCATTTTGAATAACAAATATAACAATAGAATGAAACTCTATCTTATACAGAGGCAAAGAGCACTAGGCATTTCTTGCCCACCGCTGTTGGTTAAATGGTCGAAGGCGGTGACGCCAACCAATACAACTATATTAAGTTAATAAACAACATAATATTATATGCCAATAAGATTTGTTGCTTTGGTGTTGAAAAATGATCTTCCTGTAATTATTAAGTGAACTACTTATTTTTGATATTAAATTAAACCGTTCATGGGATTACGTTCAGATAATACTTTCGTTTACACATTAAGAGACTATTCGAGCCAGGTGGCCTAAATTTTGAACCCAGCTTCAACTAACGATGTTTTTTTTTGTATCTTGATTCCTCGCTACCTTCAGGCTCGTTTCTATCAGGTAAACCGATGACAATCAATGGTACTGACTCGGAATGGCAACTGTATGGCAAAATTATATAGACTTTATTGTTTAATGCAACATTGGATCAAAATAGTTGTGCTGTGAAATTATAAATGAAATCATTACTTTTTTTAGAATTTTTGATTGGCTGTAGAATTGTTTGGGAAATCACTAAATTTTTTGCTATATTGGACTAAAAAAGTTCCAAAAAATACTATTTAAACAAAAAGAAGACTTTTCCTGAAAAATAACGACCAGGCTACAGAAAAAAGAACTGCCACCTCCAGGATTTTCTGTAGCTCACACAGTAGTCGGGTTATAAAAGTTTGTAAACAGTCGAAATTAATTGGCAAATAGTGATATACGGTTTTAAACCGTATAACAGTCGAGCTTCGAGCATCCAGCTGGCTTCTGTCGTTGTTTTACCCTGTATTTGTTTGCGTGTCTTTTTTATTTGCATGGAAACGCATGACCTGTTATTATTCCTTTCACTCCCTCACGTGAACTTTTTTGTATGGACTTGCAGCAAAAACTGCTTATTGTTTAGGAAATCTTCCACTGGCAATTATTAATGATCATTGAAATTTCTTATCAGTGTTATAGAGTAAAAGGTTAAAAAGATCTATTAAACTAAATTAGTAAAACAGCCAAACTAAATATTGCTAATCTATTATAGAATAAAAACTTGAAAGACAGTTTCATATCGATGTAAATGTAGATAGCAATAGTAGCAATAGAAAAGAATTGGTCGTAGGATTGTGTATGTGCTAGGTATTATATTTCAGATGCATGAAAAGTAGCGAACTCAAAGTGTGTTTGACTCATTTGAAGACATACTGGTCTAAGATCCGAATCTAAATCGAGACGTACCGGTTTGATAAGAGAATCAAATTTATTTTATAATAAATTTCATATATTAGAAAATAAATTAAAAATGGGTAGACAACAGAAATCCTGGACAGAATATTTTTAATTATTTTTTGAAAAATGATTTTTCATAAAATGTTGCAAAATGAAGATAATAATAAAATTTTATACTGGACTTAAAGTATAGAGCATATAGAATGTGCAATCGTAGGGTAGACTATTATTTACCTGGATAAATAATGGAAATAATAGTCACCCTATTATTTACCTGGATAAATAATGGAAATAATAGTCTACCCTACGATTGCACATTCTATATGCTCTATACTTTAAGTCCAGTATAAAATTTTATTATTATCTTCATTTTGCAACATTTTATGAAAAATCATTTTTCAAAAAGTAATTAAAAATATTCTGTCCAGGATTTCTGTTGTCTACCCATTTTTAATTTATTTTCTAATATATGAAATTTATTATAAAATAAATTTGATTCTCTTATCAAACCGGTACGTCTCGATTTAGATTCGGATCTTCTACTATACTGTAATGTGGATAGAACATATTATATGAATATATAATCGACGCATGGATTTAGAATATAAAATTATGTACTTAAATGTAGATTCAACGTATTTGTCGTGTGAAATTAAAGAGAGATAAAATCTTGCACATTTCAGTGTAGTAACTGTAAAATACTTAAATATAACTTAACGTAATATTTTATTGAATATTAAATACTTATGAAATAATAGCTAATCAATCATTATCAAGTTTTAAATCCTTAAAGCTGTGTTAAATCCGGAACCGTAATTCAATGTTCACATTGAATTTTTCAGGACATTCTATTATTTACAATATTCATTTTTGTTTCTTATTGTACTCAATTATTATTTTGAAATTCTGGATCTAAAAGGTTTGTTAATTGCTCTTCATATTTGTCGCTCAAAGTTAGGATAAAAAATGTACAGTATGATTTACTATGTAAGTTTAGATATAAGAATGTTAATATTTCTATTGCAGCTCGGCCAACGTTCCTTAACTTGAATTTGAACCTGAACTCCCTGCGCCTGCAGACGCCAAACAAGTGTACGTTACGATATTCAGTCGTAGAATCATTAGATTGGCTTGTTTGTATACTTTTGTTTGGTTACGTCTCATACAATTTTTGTTCTGCTCATTTTCTCTACACTGCGAGACTGAGATTATATATATATTTTTTTCCTTCTATATGCCCTTCCTTTCAAAACGGGGTATGGATTAATATTACTGCCTTACGGCTAACAGGTTAGCCCACTACCATCTTGGACTGCATCTCATGTCAACAGGTGAGATCGAAGTCTAACTATTAGTGGAATAAAGCTTTATTTTGTATTGACTTGCAGTAAAAACTGCTTTTTGTACAGGAAATCTTCCACGGAAAATTATGCTATGCTGAGTCGGAAAATTGCGGAATTCCTGACAAAATTAGGAATTGAACTTTCTCCCTTTTGAAAGGAAACTCTATTAGAAGGAGGAAAATAGCAGGAACGTCAAGAAATTTCTCTCAGTGTAGTTATCTAATGGTACTTTTGCCACGCGCCCACAAGAGTAGGTAACACACTTTTGATCGGATATCAGATGATGTTTGCAACGCAAGATTAAGAACTTTTTTAACAATTTATTAATCAATCGAATGTTCAAAGTCGGCCAACCTTTTGACTGATCGATTGTTGTTGTCTGTGTTCTCCGAGGGCATTAGAATTTACATGTACCAATTTCGTATGAAGTGAAACAACAATCGAATCCTATTTGAAGCAGTGTCATCGATTGTTTTATATTAATTTGCTACGATTCTTAAGGATTTTTTTGTTTGGTTTGAACATTGGCATGAAAATTATTTGCAAATTATTCGTAGCATGCCAATTCATTGGCATTATCAAAATTTTGGACAGTATTATGTTGTATTTATTATTGTTGCTATTTCTTTCGCTCTGATCTTTTGTTACTGTACTTTTAAGGCTATATTACTGAGTTTTCATCATGAGTTAAAATCAATTTAGAAAGTAATTATTTCTAGATTTTCTAGTGGCTTAGGAAGTGCTTGTTTTTAAGTTGTTTTACACGTTGTTTTTATTATGTAGTCATTTTTCGTATATTTGATGGTTACTTTTAGCAATAAGGCAATAATTTTATGTAGACTACATTTTTTGAGGATTATTTTGGAAAATTGAGTCACCCGCTCAAGTAGGGTCGCTCATACCATTTTTGATTATACCCTACATACTTATAGTAGCAGATTTTTTTAAGCAAGTGTTTGCTACTAATTCGTGTGTACACTGTACATATTATAATTTTTCTTCGGCTACTTAGTTTAATATGGCGGTTCCTTAGTACGTATAAACGCATCACATACACGCTGCATAAAGACAGCGTTAGACAGCGACCAAAATATCCGCCACCACTTAAATTCCAATAGAATCTCTTCTGTATTTGCACAATGCTCGGCAATGGAGTACATGCAATCCGTTGTTTTCCGGTTATTCTGTTTTCGCCAATTTGTTCCACTACGCCGCTTGATTTCAAGATAGTACGTCAAATCGCACGCACTTATAAAGAATAGCTTGGCGTATATATCAATAGAGAATTCCATATTGTAGCGTCTCCAGCGAGCGCCAAGTTGGGTCTGCGTATGACGACGCTTCACGAGGAGCCGGGGCGACGGAACGACGATGATTCACACTCGGAGCCCGAAGCGGCGCCCGCGGACGACCTCAGCACGCCGAGATCACACGTATGTCATACCAATAACGTAAGTTTTCAACTACACTGGCCCATCGGTATCGATACAGACCTCTGCAAGAGAGAGGTGATACAACTAGAATATATTAATGTTCTTTTCTCAACTGGCTAGTTACTTCTTAACAAAAAATATCGTTCTGCTGATATGAAGAACGTTCTGTTAATTAAAAGTTTTATGACAAGCCTTTGGTAGATTTTAGTGTTCGAGTTTTTTGTATACAATGCTGGCTGACTAGCTGATGCAACAACGTGGTTTACGATGGATGTCCGTTACTGAGATGCAAACTCGCTGTGCCAGATTTTTTCAAGATCAGCTCAGAGCTTGAGCTCTGGTTAGTTGGTCCAGACGCTAGACTTTCGTATTTAGAATATTAAAGTATGGATTATTATTGGTTGGTAATGGATACATTTGATTTCTTCAGCGCACGAGATCCAGAGCATCCTCTCGCGGATTCCTGCCAACATCCAAGACGCTAGACTCGCTTCACGAACTGGCATGCGAGCGAGTGCCCAACAAGAACTCTCCTTCAATATCCTCAAGCGGTTATGGTAAGATACTTTTTTCGTACCCCTGGACACATTTCAATGGAAGAGGGTTCACAATGATGATGATCATTAAGTAAAGTATAACAAGCTGCAGCATATCCAGTCAGGCAACCCTTACGTATAAATTTGGATGTAGTTAAATATTAGTAGTAACTACAAATAACATCAGGCTTTTTAGACAAGGGAACAGTCAAATTACCTTCTCTTACAATAAGTCTATGCATACAATGGACATATTTTATTCTTCATAGCGCCATTTTCTTTGCAGGTTCACAAGCAGTATCGTCAACAAACCTAACAAACGACGACACACTATCAATAAGGAGTATGTCGGTTGACGACACACCTGACTTTGACAAGACAATGGACTACTCACACCTCAGTCGGACGAAAACCTCCATGGCGGGCCTAAGGAATGAAATCACAGAACTAAGGAACGACATAACGGAACTGAAGAACGAAATTGTTGAATCTAAGAATGAGTTAGAAGAAACATCGTTCGAAATTCCCAAAGCGAAGACACCTGTACTAACTCCCGGCTCGAGAAATCGTATCAATCCATTCTTGAGGGATTGTGAGGAGGTTCCTAAAAATGGTCAACTGGTGGATCCTTTGGGGGCGTTACCGGTTGAGAGCACATTCTTATCTAGTCAATCCCACAAAACCGAGCCTATGCAAGTCAACGGGGAGGCGAATCATGAAACTTCATTTGGTGAGTGAAAGATATAGTACAAAATAGCGGCGTTAAACCGTACCGGCGTACCAATAAAACGCATATTGTGTTCAGGAGCCTTATTTGAAGCCTTATATCTAGTGCGTGGTAACAATTTTTTCTCGTTGTATTATCATTTCTGAGAGCCGAGAATAGCGTTGCGGTTCCATTGACATATAATTGAGAATAGAGAGGCAAGGAATGGTAAAGAGCAAAGTCGGTCACCAATGCAGTTTCTAAAATAAATAAAATTAAATAAAAAATAAAATAGTTATGCTTCGATAATGGTTCTATAATAATCTTTTTTTGTTTTAAAAATAGGCGAGGCAGAAGTAGAATCAGTAAGTTCTGAACAGTCAAGTCATGAAGGCCGAAGTCGTGAAGCATCCTCAGTAGGTGAAAGCGACTCACCCGGGACCGATTCAATTGTCAACACATCGTTACCTGCTGGGAAGGTACGTGAAAGCTGCCTAATAAAGCTACTGGAAATTTAAAAATTGACTCGTTATGCGACTTCACACCTAAAAATATTCTAACGACTATTCTGGATAATTTAATTCAAAGATACTGCAAGAGTGAGATAATTTGCAAGAAGTGTTAATTTCGATTATAAGCTATCAGCATTCCAAATTTCTGTCATTTTGGCGTGAAGGTCGAGTAACACACATTCAAACATGCAAACTTGCAAACATTTAACTTTTACATTTATAAAATTAGTAAGATGGATTTCGTAAAATCACTTAAATAAATGTGTCTATAGGTGGTCCGTCGTCGCGCAGGCGCGTCGGCGCGCAACGCGGCGCGGCAGTCGTACCCGGCCGCGCGGCCCAAGTCTGCGCACGAGCCGGTACATGCACACGTACGCGCGCTGCGAGACACGCCCGCCTCCTCCACTGAACGGATCGGGGATGGTAAGTATTTTCTCCTGAACTACTTTCCAGCCAACCCGTTAACCTAGGTGAGCGACAAACGCGGCAACAAGACGCGACAGTATCAAACAGTAGCTGTCACTTCACGTGGCTTGCGTTGTCGCGTAGATACACGTTCGCGTCGCGTGGTGTCGTTTCTGTGACTCACCTAGGACAGCGGTTCACCCATTCATCGTCATCATGAGCCTTTGCCTTTGGCGGTTGTCACGCGAAAGGCTATTTATCTAAAGCCTCGGAGCTTTCTTGTCTGAATTCCTTCCTTCAAATTATTACCTTTACTAGCTGATGCCCGCGACTTCGCCCGCGTGGATTGAGGTTTTTCGGTTCCCGCGGGAACTCTTTAATTTTCTGGGATAAAAAGTAGCCTATGTGCTATTCCAGACTATATAAATCTATCTCTGTGCCAAATATCATCCAGATCTGTTCAGCCGTTGGAGCGTGATTGAGTAACAAATATCCACACATCCATACATCCATCCAAACTTTCGCATTTATAATATTTATTTGATTATAGTGCGCACCGTGAAAGCGTAGCAGACAGATTTACTGATACACTTACGCAATATTAATATGGATATAATATAGTTTTCTACACTATCTTGTGGCCAACTGAAGGCACAGCCGATTGTTTCCAAGCAACTTTGTCATTGAGGAATCATTGTCCTACACAACCTTACAAACTCTAAAATACTCTATTTTATTGTAGAAGAGTGTTCGGATAGCGGGCGCGTGCACACAGTTCCCGAGTGGCTCACAGTGGGAGAGAGTGTGCAGCTGCGGCTGAGCAGCAGTACAGGGGTTGTGGCGTACATCGGCCCCACGCACTTCGCGCACGGACTGTGGGTCGGCGTGGAACTGGACGCGCCTACTGGTAAGTGCAGCTCTGAAGGGCAAAACACAGGAAACGGGCGCGGGCCGGGTCGGGTGCACATCGGCGCATATATAGATATAGCTCGCGCACGAGTTGAATGCAGAGCAAAATATGTATGGTGACACATACATTTACTCTGCATTCGTCTCGCGCGCGAACTGTAGATAGGTTCGTTAGTTAGATTGGTTTTGTATTTATTTACAAAACATAGTTCGCTTTGAAAATGCATTCGAATGAAAAAATTATAGAATGTGTTCGTAAATCGTAAACATATATAGATAATAATTGTACGAGCCATGTCATAAACACTACAAAAATAGTGTTATGAAAGCAAGGATATGACAGCAGATTGATTTCAAATTTCAATCAATATGCATCTGCACTGCCGCTGCCATGGCACGCCCGCGTCCGACCCGCCATCAACCCGCGCCCGCGTTGTGTGAAAACAACGAAACGCGCGTCTCACGCGAGGAACCCGAACCGACCCGCGTCCGCCTCCTGTGTGTTTTGCGCTGGATTGGAGACATTCTGTCTTATCATCATCACTTCAACCCAATGCCGGCTTACAACTTGGCAAATCAGAATGCAGAACAGATTTTTTTCATTCTAATTTCCATTCTAAGACTGGCCAGTCATGCTGGCTAAGTGTGGATTTGCAAACCTTACATACGTAAGAGAATATTACGCAGAACACATCGGGCGGTCAGGTCACCTCGAGATGTTTTTCTTCAATATAAAGCAATATGATTGATGGAAAGGGCTCAACAATGAGGTTCATATTATGATGCATCATATGAACCTCATTGTTGAGAGATCTATAGCCCGGTGACAGCGTCGCTAGTATATATGAAAATTAAAATTAAAAAAAAACTTAACAGGCAAAAAAATTAGTTCCAATTTTGTTCACCGTATCAGATAAGTTTGGCGGATTGTAATTTATTTTTGGAATCTCGTACAGGTAAAAACGACGGCTCAGTGGGCGGTTCGCGCTACTTCAACTGTCGCGCGCGACACGGCATTTTCGTTCGCGCCGACAAGCTGGTACAAGACCGCCGCGGCCGCTCCGCGCGAGCCTTCCGCGACAGCGAGATGAAACGCGCCTCCAGCAAGGGTAAGAGCTCCTGCATACGTATACGATGTATGAGTGGATGGATGGATGAATGGATGTTTGTTACTCAATCATGACAGAACGGCTGAACGGATTTGGATGAAATTTGGCACAGATAGATTACAGTCTGGCTAGATAGATAATTAATACATAGGCTACTTTTTATCCCGGAAAATTAAAGAGAGAGAGCAGAAAAACCTCAATCTAATCCTCAAGCATCAGCTAGTAGCATACATATAGCTTATTATACTGTTAAAGATTATGTAAACGATAAAAGAGCATGGATTTGACTCGCTCCAGCAATGCTAAGCTGCAGGACTGCGGTTACTTATGTATCTACATTGATGTGATTGTACACACACACACACATTTTTTGTACAAGTTAGTTATAAGTAATTGTAAGCGTTTCTTGATATTGTTCCGTGAGTTTCTTTTGTTTTTAGAAGATCAGTTGTATATATTTTCCCCTTGAACAAAACTTTTGACCTACAAAAAAATTGTAAATTATAAAGAAAAATATCACAAAAGGGACCATCTGCCTTTTCACTACGCTTGCGCTTTTGCCGATGGCTAAGCGCGAATCCAACGCCATGTTCCCATGAAAACAAATTAGTTGGAACCATTTGTAGGGCGTTATGGACTTCCTCGCCTGCTACAAACAACTACCTAGTTAGGATTCACTTCCTAAGTGTAGGCGTTGAAATGATACACTCGATAATGACTAACACGATAGTATATTATAATAATGGCTTATTTTATAATAACACTGTATAGATATATGGTAAAAGAAAGGTGGGCCTAGCAGCGCGGCTAGACGGCCACGCTTGTTCACGTCTGTCGAGTGAATAAGCCACCGGCCGTTCGACGTTGCTTTCTGCCAATCAGCGATTCGATATTCGAACTTCAATACATAGCTGGCAGACGTATGCACTGGCCGGTGCGAAGCAAAGAGGTCAGCTAGCGGAGCACCACACATTTATATCTCTATGGTTGGAACCTCCTTAGTCGGGCCGCCAAATAAGGGCCTATGCTCAAACAGTTAATCTCGGGTCGAAAGGTGTACGTGAATATGATCTATGTCATGAAGCCACTTAAATGTATGCATTTATTCCAGGTGAAGGCCTACACAACCTACACAGGTCACGGAGTCGCGGTGACAGTATAAACGCAGTGGGCACCAAGACCCGCGGCAAATAGGCACGCTCTACACCGGCCCGCTGAGCCGGGCCGAGCTCACTCCACGTCCGTTTCTGTTGCACTCCTGTAACGCGTATGGTGCTTTTTACCCGGTGCAAATTGGTGCGGAATTCCGGCTGAACACGACCAACAATCATTCTGAAAGATACTGCATTTAATCCATAGTACATTTAACAAAAACTTGAAATGTTGGATAGAAGCAGGCGTTATTTGCGGAAGTCCATGAAGTTGCGTTCATAAAGATTGACAAGGACTAATTGGAGTTACGTTCGTTTTTTCAAGTTTTTAATGAAGGAACTACAAGTTTAATTCGCTATAACCCGCCACAGTAGGTAAATCTATGTGGTCTTTACAATCCTGCATTGTCGAGTCAACGTCTCCTGAAGATGCTCCGGTGTCGGAGTGAAACGTACGTTGAGAATAATTTGGAAGATTTGTGTGGTGGTGAATATCGCAAGCTACAAGTGCAAGATACACATTGTACAACATAGATTTACCTACTGTAGCGGATTATAGCCAATTCAACTACTAGTTCCTTCATTAAAAACTTGAAAAAACGAACGTAACTCCTATTAGTCCTTGTCAATCTTTATGAACGCTCTGGAGAAAGCAATCAACCAATAAATAGGTTTGAACTTGAGTATGATAATTATGCGTGCGGGGCGACACGTCCCGCTGATGTTGAACGTTGAAACGATCGAACCGTGTCGGTTTTCAGAGCGGTCATTACGCTTGGTCCCAGTTTTAACATTGCGATTTCGTTTGATCGTATTCAAGCATTTAATCACATTGGCGTCAAAGTAAATTGAACCTTAATGCGGGAACGTTTCGAAATTAAAATCGGTTGAAAGATAAATGAATTTAAAAAAAAGTTTGGTCGGAATTTAGCACCTGTTTGTAGAGGTTTTATATGTTACGGTAGTCGCACCTTTTCGCTCATATCGACGCCAGTTTTGTTGTTTCCAAGACTATAAGTTCACTTGGAAGTAGTCTTAATTTTGTTGAACTGAAGTTCTTCATTGTTTTAAAGTTTTGTTCACAACAGAATTGGTAACAATTTTGAAGCAATAATTTTTAACTATGCAGGGTGTAAATCAACATTTTTTTTCATAAATTATTATTAAAAGTTGACGATATCGAGAGATTGATTATAGACAAAATATAGTAGTCAAATTATGAATGTAAATTAAGGCTATTTTACTCATAAGACTGGAAATACATTCCAAACATTTACCTATTAACCAAAAAAAAAGTAATTCAACAAATAATTTAAGAAACTAAAGTAATTAACGATAGTTTTTGTATTACAAATCTAATCTGAAAAAGAAAAAAACATAGCTAGCCTAATCTTATACTTACTGTAAAAGTTATTTTCACGTAGCAAAATCCTGAGTTGATTTACACTCTGTATAGTTTTATAAAGTTTTACACGTTGTATGTAATGATGTTTAGGAAACTAGGAAACTATTTCTCTCTCCTTTATTGACCGGATCAATAAACCGTCGATGGGACAGTTTCCTTACGACGTAGAAGTAATTTGACGACGCGGCGTTGAGACAACGTACATACATTATTTATCTGTCGTACTAGTGTTGCACGAAAACATATTCCTACAGTGTATTGCTATTCTAAAAACTTATATTATCTGTGATTGGAGTTGTCTTATTTTAAATTGCATGTATTTTTTTATAAATGGCGACTTCGATTGAATCTGCGAGCTTATTCTATAAGGGTTTCGACATTCTTAATATTCTTGTAGAGTCATTTCCTATCCTACTCATTGTAGCTATTTACACCTAGGACGCTGCTGCGCTAGGTGTGGGTCACTACTAACTATTCTTCCCGTATATATTTTCTCTAAACTAAGAAGTAAGCAAGCAAAAACAAGGATACAATACACAGATTATGACATAATTTACGACGAAGATTTAAGAAGTAAGATAGTAGACATGAACAATGAACATTTCAATATTTGACATTCATGATTGCCCAAATCAAACAATTGAAAATGTTTTCGTGCAAACATTAATTTAATTTCATTCCTTGACTTGAACTTGTAAATAGATTGATTCGATTATGATATGTGATTTTAATTTTGTTATTTTCAATGTAAATATGTGAATCTTTGTATGTTTTATGTCGATAATAATAATTTAATGAAATAATAATGTTTTTTAGAGAAAAACCAATGAATTCTTTGTGATCGGTAAGTATCGCGTGGATTATTAGTATAGTAATTTTTTTACTGTATAGTTTGTGGTGTAGACGTTATACGCGTAAATTATTTATATATTTCGCTCATTCATTATGCATAATATTATTCACATTCATGTATAGGTTCGCTTTACGTATCAATGTGGTACATTTGCAGCAACGAAACGATTTGTCTCTGTTAGGTATTGGGGTTAAGACATATTGCTAATTGCTATGGACCTTACAAGCGCGGGGGCAAGGATATATCCTCACAAGGTTTTTATAAACTAGCTTATGTCTGCTATTGTAAGTTGATGATACCTATCTGCCTGCAAGCGCCAACAATAGTACTACAAAGATTCAACTCAATCGCGACTAACTAACAGACAAACAATATTTTTTGTGCGAAGTGAAAGGCAAAAAATTTATAACAGCTTTCCGCTGTACGCAGTAAACTATGGGTTCGTAATTTATAAACATTATATACATACCTACTACACATTCGTTATTTTGGAATTTACCGCTTCTCACCGCTTTTGTGATACTACCATGGCCCTGAGAAAGTGTCTTTTTCTAAAAATATTATATGTACTGCAATAACACCAAGTCGCCAACCCAATAAATAAAAATACGCGTTCACACTATCATCCTAACTCGCGATATGTCTTAACCCTAAGGTACTACATAGCAAAGCCGGCGGCCAAACAGGACCCACTGCCGGCTTCGCTATGTTGTCTCCTTAAAAGTTAATAACTTGGCTGAAACATCAGGACCAGTCTTAACTGCCATACAACAAATAAAAGCTAGAAATTAAAGACTAGAATCGTAGGATGTTGTGAAAATGTGACATCGATATTACTAAATTTAGTTCCTATAAGCATTTCGAAGCTTCCCTGAGTTAATGATAATCGTGTTTGAAAATTCCTTAATACTTGCAGCTGATTCTGAAGGCTTTAAAACTGATATTGATACTTAATGCATTTATGTTTCTGTCCAAATAGGGCTGATTTTGTGTCACTTTTCTTTGGAGATGAGTTGTCTAATGCAAAATGACCCCTGTGCTACGAAACTTATGGTTGTATGCAATATTATCGTTGCAAAGTTTAAGAATGCCTGCCAAAAGCCAGATATTCTGTTTAAGCTTGTATCTGTTATACCTAAAAATTTAAACGTTCTGCGAATTAATTGTGGTTTGGCAAAGAATAAAAGGGTGTACGCACTGCAGATAGACAATTACAGTTAAAACGGTTGTGTACATTGCGTACCTAGATAATCTTAAACCATACCCTAAACGATGCGACTATGGTTACTTTAAAGTATCCGCTTTAATATGCTTTTCCACTGAAGTGGAGCGGAGTAGAGTCGTATTCAGAAGATCTAATGCTGAGATCTATAGAACGAACTTTGACTTTGCTTAGACTTAAGACATGGTTAAAACGAGACAGATTTATGTTATTCACATAAGTCCATCTCGTTTTAACTCCAAGCAAAGTCTGAGCCAAGTCAACGTACGCTCTATAGATCTCAGCATAAGAGTTAATTGATGAATGACGTGACAATTTTATTTTATTTATTTTATCTCTCAATAATCAGATTAGTCCAATGAACTTGTCTTCACTCCGTACCGCTTCAGTAGACAAGCATCTTAGGATTGTGATTATGCACGTATCAAGCGTTTACAACTCATCTTTAAAATCCACTGACGCTAAATTAACCTTATATGCTTTATAATTAGCCCGCGTTGTTGCCAGTTCGTTGTGATAGTTTCTTGCCACCGGGACTAAAAACTAAATTTTTATATTACTATGAGACTATGGGATTAGCAATATTGCCCTTTTATTTTGAAACATTTTTACGAAATCGTCCAATGCTACATCTTCGTCCTTATAAAAAGACTTGTACTTAGTACACCAAAAGCCTCGTCACGGACTAACGATGCCCAAAACTGATTACTCTGTACGGCCCGAGCGACGAGCGAACATGCACCGTAGCCTTCGACGAGGCTTATTTTCGTATACATTTGTATCATAGATGGCTCTTTTGACACATTTATCGTTTACAATGCAACCGGATCCCTCGCTTCGCTCGCCGCTCGAGCCACTGTCTTTATATCGATTAGGTTGTGTAGGTAAATTTTGAAATGTAATGTAAAGTAAGTGTTTGTAGCGGTTTTTGGCATGTTGTATATTACATTGAGAAATCATTGTGTCGAAGTAATTTATTGTCCTCAAGTTATTATCTCCATCCACATTCGAACAATAATCGGTAACGTGTATGTTTTGTCTCATTTTGTAGGCCGCTTCCAGATTTGTCGGTGCGGTATCTGTAGTCTTAGTAGGTACGTTCGGTACCGATTCGGTACAAAAACTTCACCGCTTTTATTGAGGGTTTTCTGACTTGCTTTTTTGGTACATAGCCTACCGAGAATACAGATACCGCAATGAAAAATCAATAAACGGCCTAGTGTGAGAACGCTATAGCGTCTGTATGTAACTCGACAGGCGGAATGAATATCATAATAATTTTTATAGTGAGGTAGCGTGTAACTAATCGCGTTAGGGAACGTCCACATGGCGCGTTTCGATCTCAATCGAAGCGACATAGTCTATAGCTCACCTAATGTATATTCCATCCTCTTAGTAAATTAATCGATAAGTACACTTAATGAGTACACAAATAGAAGTTAAAGGCGCCTCGTTATTTACTAGAGTTTGTAAGTATCACTCTCCGCGTACCTACACCGTAGCCCGCCACTTGCCTCCATTCCTGTACACTATGCTGTATATTAACATTTACGTATAAGTAATTATATTATTAAATATAAAATTTATCAAAAAATTATATTCAGCCGTTTTTGACTATGCACTGGTGAATTCGTAGTGTAACTCGTAAGCCTCGACTGAAGTCATGTTTTGCTCCCACGTTCACTATCGAATGCTTATTAGACTGTCGTACTTAAACATTCCATTTTTGCATTACATTCATCGTTCTACCGTACATGGCGTAGATTTTAAGTTAGATTTTATAGACAGACGCGACTTAAGAATTTGCATTTTTAAACTTTTGACAGTTCGTAAGAGACCCGGCCTCGATTAAGACAGCTCGATGTGTAGTCGACGTTAATGAAATCTAAGGAAATAAATTAAAATAAAACGTTTTCGTATATTGTAGGATGTGTCTTTGAAACTCTCGATGTGCTTTTGTCCTGTAGTTTTGGTAGAGCACGGGCAAAGATTAAACCGGTCGGAGTGAGGGACGCGGACGGTAGTCAGGGTGTACTGCGCATACGCATCGGAACGATACGCACTAAGGGGTATCGCTGACTGCAGATTCGAGGCTGAGGCGA
Organism: Erebia ligea; assembly: GCA_917051295.2. Lineage (NCBI taxonomy): Eukaryota > Metazoa > Arthropoda > Insecta > Lepidoptera > Nymphalidae > Erebia > Erebia ligea. The sequence goes on from OU785226.1 coordinate 2,802,978, forward strand.
GGCGCGGCCTAGTTTAGCCGTAAGCGTAACTACTATAACTATGCTTTGTTTCACACATTCTATATACTCGTAGCATCGTGTGAAACAAAACAACCAACTGCGCCGTTAACTCCTGCCAGTAAACGATTGTATCTTCTTGGCAGGTGAGAAGTGAGCGCCAAGGCGGGTTTGCGCAGTTACAGTCAAGATATAATCCCCGACTGATTGATTGATACGCAAATTATTGCGAAAATACGTCTTGTGCGTTGTTTTCAGCCGCCAAAAAGTTTGCATCGAACGCCTTAGCCGCTTAGACTCTTGGTTTTGTGAGCGATACCCCTGAGGCTCATAGACGTAGGCTAATAGTGACCTTCAAACAGTGTCGTAGGTCCTAATTTAATTTTTGTTTAGAAATTAAGCTGACCATGTGCTGTGCTTTTGTTTTAAATGATAGTTTTTAGATAAATGAAATTGTTTTATATTAAATAATTAATTATTATTTTATATTTGCGTAGAATGATTTCGTATTTATTGCAGTCAATTCGATGAGCTTTTACAACATTTTTAATGTATAGTTTTTGTATTATTACATTCATTTTTACATAATATTAGACACGAGGTCGTTGTTTTGCCAGTCTTACGATTGTGTAAAATAATTAATTATTATAGATCACAAATCAAAGTAATGTATTTCTATTTCTTTTAATTGTGATAAGCAAATAGTTTAGGCAGCTACTTGGTAGCATAGATGGTTGCGTCTTCATTATTATTGTAAACATTATTAATAAAGAGATTTTAATATTTAAATACAAAAATAGTTCACTTCTAGTGGAAATATTTTTGCCAAGTAGCGGATTCGAGTCAACCATCGCTGTCATTATCAATAAATGTATAATAAAATATTTTGTTTTATTTACCATTTCAAGACTTTTTATTTATTTCATTTTGTAGAAAATAGTATCCTTAGACGCCTAGACGTTTACTGGTTTAGGTAGTTCCAGAAGTATAATAATGATAAAGCTAGATGGAGCGCGCCAGCAAAAATTAAACAGAAAGTAGACAGTACAAAAAAATTAAACAGTAAGTAGCTTTGCTCGAATCTTTTTCAAGTTTTGTCCATTCTCGGCCTGCACCCTGTCTATCTTTATCTTAGTCTGTGAGTAGAATCTAGATAGTATTGAAATATATCTACGAAACTTTAGTTTATTTTTAAAAACTTGCCGCCTATAACAAATAATAAACTTATCTGAAATTAGAAACTGCCTTTGCATGACTTAGGACTCAAGTGAAGCCTAAGAAAATAAAGATATTAAGTAGATAAAAAAAACTAAAAAAAAAGACGCTTTGTAAATGAGCATAAACATAAGGGGGTAACCATTGAAGAGTTCCACTATCCACCTCCAGGATGCATCATCAGACTCGTCACCAAATGTAATGTATTGGATTCGTTAATACAAATGAATCCAAACTCGTAATTATAGTAGGTACCTACTAGTTACCGTTGAAGAGTTCCATTAACCACCTCTGGGTTCCTTCATCAGGATCGGCTCTATGGAATCCTGCACTAGTTATAGGTACCTCTATGCTATGAGCCATGGAGATATAATGAGCCTCAGATAAATATTATCTGAGTAATGAGCATAAAAAGCCTTATCAACTACTAGCTGATGCCCGCGACTTCGTCCGCGTGGTTTAAGTTTTTTTGATTCCCGCGGGAACTCCTTAATTTTCTGGGATAAAAAGTAGCCTATGTCACTCTCCAGGTCCTCAATTATACCCATGCAAAAAATCACGTCGATCCGTTTCTCCGTTGCAGCGTGATTGAAGGACAAACCAACAAACCAATAAACCAACAAACAAACAAACAAACACACTTTCGCATTTATAATATTAGTATGATAGACACGCGTGGCACGGTCTGGCAACGTCATAATCAAAGGTCGCAGTCAGACGCACCACGATACTATATATGACGTTTCCAATGGAATTACAGAATATATTGACCGTATTTTCCGCAATATATAAGTTTCTTAGGGCTGATTTTTCAATCGTCAGATAAAGTTTATCGGAGGAATAAATTTGATGTTTTGACAGGTTTTGTATTGAAAATCTGCCAAAACGTCAAATTTATTCCTCCGATAAAATTTATCTGACGATTGAAAAATTAGCCCTTAGTCGATTGTTTCCAAAAAGCAATGATATAAATAAGGCCTAGCATCCACGGGGACGGACATGGAACCGGCCCCCCGATTACGTAAGAATTGTCGATCAAACGTTAAAGATTTTCGTCAAAGTAAAATAAACTATAACTGTATTGAGTTAGAGCTCAATTTCGTCGGCCCATTCTTATACGTTTAGGTATGTACGATACCCTTACGGCCGAAATTAATAATCAATCTATCTGTAATCTGTCGATTTGTTACCAAGCAACGTTGTTATTTGTCCAGAGTTGTATTGTACTTTTCTTCAAAAAACAACGTTGCTTAGCAACTTATCGACAGATTACAGAGAGATTGATTATTAATTTCGGCCGTAAACGTATAAGAATGGACCGGAGCATTAGTGTGCTTACAATAATTACTATGTTGGTAATGTTCGTATTACTAAGACTACCAACTTACTTAGCCTTTTTTATGATTTAGACTGTTGACTTCAATTTGACCTTAATTCGCCTGATTAAGTACCTACCTAATTACTTACCTACTTATGCTGTGAAATGCAGTTATTAGTAGGTAGGTATATAATACAATTATGTAAAATTTAATATAGGTAAATTATAAGAGCTGGTTATCGTTCACTCTCAGAGATAAGGTTGGGCTTTCTCATCGTCTGAATGGATATAGGTTATAGGATTTAATGTACGAATTTTTTTGTAATATTTTTAGTTATTAGGTATTTTATTTTCTTATATTGAAAAGGACAAAATAATATAAGAAATTCAGAACAGGATCCAAGTATACCCTATAATGTGTACCTACAAAATAGATTTATAATTCAATATAAATTAAAGTCTTAATAGTAGGTAGGTAATCTAGGTATAGTTAACATTAATATTAAAAATTAAAGGTAGTTAAATACATAACTATTTAACTAGGTAGATAAAGTCGTTACTTTTAAAAAAAAACATTTAAAATAGAACTTCGCTTTAGTGGATAACGGGCCTTATAGTCGTTGATCCGACGGATCTACAGCCGGCCATCTGTCGCGAATGCGCGCGGCTGCCGGCGCGGCTGTCTGTCAGACAGCAGTCAAACGAGTGTGTTTACGACGGCGGACGTACGCTCGAATTCTTCCCTACGATAGACAAAATATAATGGCCGATAATATTGAAGAGAAATGGCTAATTTCACTTGTAGAAGAAAGGCCGGTTATATGGGACAGAACTATTGCGGAGTACAAAGATAAATCCCGCACTTTTGAAGCTTGGAGGGAAATATGCGCAACATTGAATGAAGACTTCGCTAGCATGACTAATGGGGAGAAAATTTTACTTATACGGTAGGTACATACCTAAGTGACATTATTGGTACCACAGATTGGTACGTTGAAATGTACATAAATATATAGGTACCTACCTATAACGTGACGATAACGGCCCTTTGTAGTTATAAAAGGTGTTTAATACAAGGAACTGCAGTATGAAATTACTCATTGTACACTCTGTTATTAAGTATACCTATATTATGATTTATGCATTACCTATAATATTACCTATGCAATCTTGCTCATTTACTAAAGGTGGTATGTACCTAAAGGTTTATTCAAATAAAATGTATTCGTTTTGTTTTTAGGTAAAAGTTTAACAAAAAAATGGAACTCTTTGCGAGATTGTTGGATGAAGTGTCATAAAAGGTTACTCAGCAAAACGACAGAAGAGGCCAAAAAGGTTAAGAAGTATTTTTATTATGATCAAATGAAATTCCTAACTAAAATCGTACCTTCATGGGGTATTCCAAATGATTCCCATGTATCTAATAATAGCTATGAAGAAACGTGTGATACCAGTGAAGACGAAGAAAGTGATTATAGTAATAAACAGACATCATTTAAAAAGAAAAGAGTGCCGACTGAAACAAGTAATGTTGTTTATTATATAGACGAAGAAGACGATCCAATCCCAAACCCCAATAAGAAGAAAAAAATTGAAATAGAAATGACGCAGATTAAAGATTACGTATCAAATGAAGTGGACGCCAGGTTATTAAAATTAATAAATTCTATTCAGGAAAAAGAGAAAATTAGTCCTGTTATGTCTTTTTTTAAAGGCATCGAACCGACTGTAGCAAAGTTTGACGAATCAGACTTAGTAGAGTTTCAGTATGAGGTGATGAGTGTCATAAGAAATATCCAACAGAAAAAATATTCTATGAAAATATTTAAAGCCTATCAGCAGGTGCTGTTCTAATGGCAGAAATTGTATTTCCTGAAATAATTTAACAAAGGACATTTTTTATGTTCAGAGAAGTGAGAAGTAACTAGTAAGTAGGTAATATTGGATTAATAAAGTATTGGATTTTCAAACAAATGTGTTTTACAAATAATTACCCATCGCGCTTTCCTTTAGACTAGCGGAAGACGGCTTATTTTATCAAGATGTACCTACTTACATGTTAGGGAGGTTTTTTAATTCACAATACATTCGGATAATAGGTACTTAATCCCCTTATATAAACTGGTAGAGATCTCTTATAGAGATAAATGCTTCCTTGTCCACTATGTTTCAGTTCGAAGTAGGTATTTCATTAGTTTTTGGTACCTACAAAAGAAATAAATAAAATTATAATAATAAACATTTCATAAAGCAGGCAGAATAAGTTTCATAGAAAAGTCAAAAATAATTAACATAAAAAGCTTGCTACGATCTAAGTTCTAACATTATGTTCTGGTAACATACCTACCTACTTTACATCAGTCACGGTATGCCATGTCATATCAAGGTGAAATAGATCAAGCTGCTTCTACCCATTTCATTTTACTGAATAATGTTCAAGCCTGAGCCTATGATCGTAGTTGGCCCATTGCAAAAGAGCGCGAAGATTGCATTGCTTTCACAGAAATTGCAGGCTCCAAACATGTTTCGATGCTTCATCATTCATAAGATGCTAAGTAGGTACCTACCTACATTAATTTTTTTTTACCTCTCATGTTCCTTTATAAAAAGATGTCATTTTGTCTTAGCGTAGGCTAAGACAAAAGTTAGATTTTTTTAAATAAAAATATGGGTAGGTACCTACTAAAAATGTATCTATGGTTAATATTAACAGCCCAAACCAATGTCATTTGTATCAGCGTCATTGTCGTCGACCCACTGTTTGAATTGAAGAAATAGTTACGCTATGTTACGATCCACACAGAATCTACTTTTCTGTGACTTTTCTATGGTTCTTTTTGAAATAATTTCTTGGAAATTTTTTAAGAAACTTTTTTATAAGTTTTGAATTTAATTTTACAAATGGAACTGAAACGACGATGTTTAGCATCCCTCGCTACGCTCGGGAAGCTAAGCATCTCTTGTGAAATGGCTCATTATAGTCCCTTGATGAACAGTCTACTATTTTTGCAATTTGGTTAATTCTCTATGCGCCGTAATCATAATTTGCCAAGAGTCGTGATGTTCGACTGTATAGCTACTTACTTTTCATACTAGTAATATTATAAATGCGGAAGTGTGTTTGTTTGTTGATTTGTCCTTCAATCACGCCGCAACAGAGCAACGGATCGACGTTATTTTTTGCACGGGTATAGTTGAGGAGCTGGAGAGTGACATGGTCTACTTTTTATCCCGGAAAATTATGGAGTTCCGTAGGTATTCAAAAAACTTATTCCACGCGTACGAAGTCTTGGGTATCAGATACCTACCTAGTAGGTAGGGTCGATGTGCCGGATTTCGGCCTTTTAGTGCTCCCATCAACTTTAGGACATCAGAAAAAAATGTTACAACCTTAATATTGCTACGCTCATAATGTTAGATGAAAACCCATATACTGGAGTTTCTTTTTTAGAAACTGTGTTGCGCTTGAAGCTATTAGTTATTTTTATTTTTTATTTAATCCGGAAAAACGCTAAAATTTCAGTTTTCGGCCTCAAATTTCAGTTTTCGGCCATCGGGTATTCTGTTTTCGGCCACTGGATTGTGATGGATTTAAAATGAATTTATAAGTTTAAAATTACATTAAAACGCTTTTTGTAAGTTCATCATTGTTTTATTATGTATCCAAATGTTAATAAAAGTCATAATCAACATAATTCAAGAAAGTTACCTATATTACTTAATAAAAAACTTGGAACCTTTGTTACTCACGAATTACAACACCTTTAAAACCTATCAAATACGTTCCTATTTTTATGTTATTTTTGAAATAACAATCTTGGATAATTGTGCATATAAATAAATAAATAAATAATGTTTGACTCGGTCAAAAACTCTGTAAGTTCCCTGAACTAGTCTGATCGATTCTTCTGTTACTCGTGCTCTGGCCTTATTTATTCTTACCTTCTGGCCTTATTATTAAAAATAATAACATAGGTACAATATGTAATGATACTTAGTTATCTTTAAAATAAAAACGTTAACTCAAAATTATTGTTGGCTTTAAACTTTGCAATTTTATGGCCGAAAAATATTACCGGTATTCAATTTTCACATGCTTTCCATACTATGCCGAAAACTGAGGTAGGTAAGTACTGTTTCTTCTATGTTGTGGTTTTCGGCCACCCCCAAAATGGTCTTCACTTTTAATTTATACTAACAAATTGACGGCCGAAAACTAATGGCGAGGGTTTTTACATCAGGTACAATAATAAACTAGTATGGCGCGTGGTTGCGCGGCCCGCTACAGCGGACCGCGTAGTGGACCGCGTGGTCCACTGTCTACTTGCTCGCTGTCCTACTATCCTGCCCCCCGATTATGTAAGAATGGTCGATCAAATCGTCAAAGTTTGGCGTCAAAGTAAAATAAACCATAACACCATTGAATTAGAGCTCAATTTCGTGTTCGAAATTGAGCTATAATTTAATGCTGTTATGGTTTATTTTTGACACCATTGAATTAGAGCTCAATTTCGTGTTCGAAATTGAGCTATAATTTAATGCTGTTATGGTTTATTTTACTTTGACGCCGAACTTTGACGATTTGATCGGCCATTCATACATAATCGGGCAGCTGATTTACTGTCTACGTGTTCTGATCTGAAGTACACACTGCTATGCTAGTGAGCACAGTGGAAGCGCCAGCACGCCAAGCGTCCGACGTAAAAAAAAATTCTCATAAAGGAAAAACATAAAACAAAGACCACCAACCTTCCGCCCCTCCCTTTTTGTTCAAGCAGCCCCTAAGTAGGTACCTATCTTTAATACCCTGACCGTGCTCCTCACCCATCATTCGAACCTTCGATCATCATCTCTCTCCATATTTTTTTCTCTGAACCATTCGTCAAAATGAGATTTCTTCCATAAAAACAAATCTTGAAAAGGAACCGCGAAATTGAGCTATAATTTAATGCTGTTATGGTTTATTTTACTTTGACGCCGAACTTTGACGATTTGATCGACCATTCTTACATAATCGGGCAGCTGATTTACTGTCTACGTGTTCTGATCTGAAGTACACACTGCTATGCTAGTGAGCACAGTGGAAGCGCCAGCACGCCAAGCGTCCGACGTAAAAGAAAATTCTCATAAAGGAAAAACATAAAACAAAGACCACCAACCTTCCGCCCCTCCCTTTTTGTTCAAGCAGCCCCTAAGTAGGTACCTATCTTTAATACCCTGACCGTGCTCCTCACCCATCATCCGAACCTTCGATCATCATCTCTCTCCATATTTTTTTCTCCGAACCATTCGTCAAAATGAGATTTCTTCCATAAAAACAAATCTTGAAAAGGAACCGTAGTCTTGCATAGTTCTACACTAATTGTAGCCTCTTCAATATTCGCCATACATTTTCTATGGAAAATAAATTCCGCCATCTTGAATTTTTTTGCTGTTCATCAAGTAGACTTTCATGTTCTAATCATCTTTTGCCAAGAAACCACTCTTCCATCTTTTATACTCTCCGAGATAGACACCGACGGAATTTGTATGGCGGCCATCTTAAATCCGCCATTTTGAATTTTTTTTCAGCTCACTGTCAATTGGATGAAGTTTCGAGTGACATTTGGTCGAGCACCCCCCACCTATCTTCGATACCCTGGCTGGTGCTCTTCATCCGTCTTCGAAATCCTCAATCATCAGCTCTCTCCGTATTTTTCCTCCGAATGAATTTTTGTCTTCTATACGAAACGATGAGTGAAAAAAAATGTTTCATACAAAATTTTACAGGAGAGGTGATCAATGAGTCAGTCAGTCAGCACGAGCAGCTATATATATATTAACTAGTATGGCGCGTGGTTGCGCGGCCCGCTACAGCGGACCGCGTAGTGGACCGCGTGGTCCACTGTCTACTTACTCGCTGTCCTACTATCCTGCCCCCCGATTATGTAAGAATGGCCGATCAAATCGTCAAAGTTCGGCGTCAAAGTAAAATAAACCATAACAGCATTAAATTAGAGCTCAATTTCGAAACACGAAATTGAGCTCTAATTCAATGCTGTTATGGTTTATTTTACTTTGCCGCCGAACTTTTACGATTTGATCGACAATTCTTACATAATCGGGCAGCTGGTTTACTGTCTACGTGTTCTGATCTGAACAACACACTGCTATGCTAGTGAGCACAGTGGAAGCGCCAGCACGCCAAGCGTCCGACGTTAAAGAAAATTCTCATAAAGGAAAAACATAAAACAAAGACCACCAACCCCCCTGCCCCTCCCTTTTTGTTTGAGCAGCCCCTAAGTAGGTACCTATCTTTAATACCCTGACCGTGCTCCTCACCCATCATCTGAACCTTCGATCATCATCTCTCTCCATATTTTTCTCCGAACCACTCGTCAAAATGAGAATTCTTCATAAAAACAAATCTTGAAAAGAAACCGTAGTCTTGCGTAGTTCTACACTTGTAGCCTCTTCAATATTCGCCATACATTTTCTATGGAAAATAAATTCCGCCATCTTGAATTTTTTTCCTGCTCATCAAGTAGACCTTCATGTTCCGATCATCTTTTGCCAAGAAACCACTCTTCCATCTTTTATACTCTCCGAGATAGACACCGACGAAATTTGTATGGCGGCCATCTTAAATCCGCCATTTTGAAATTTTTTTTCAGCTCACTGTCAATCGGATGAAGTTTCGAGTGACATTTGGTCGAACACCCCCCACCTATCTTCAATACCCTTTTCTATGGAAAAATAAATTCCGCCATCTTGAATTTTTTTCCTGTTCATCAAGTAGACCCTCGTGTCCTGATCATCTTTTGCCAAGAAACCACTCTTCCATCTTTTATACTCTCCGAGATAGACACCGAAGAAATTTGTATGGCGGCCATCTTAAATCCGCCATTTTGAATTTTTTTTCAGCTCTCTGTCAATTGGATGAAGTTTCGAGTGACATTTGGTCGAGCACCCCCCACCTATCTTCGATACCCTGGCTGGTGCTCTTCATCCGTCTTCGAAATCCTCAATCATCAGCTCTCTTCGTATTTTTCCTCCCCATGAATTTTTGTCTTCTATACGAAACGATGAGTGAAAAAAAAAGTTTTCATACAAAATTTTACAGGAGAGGTGATCAATATGTCAGTCAGCACGAGCAGCTATATATATATTAACTAGTATGGCGCGTGGCTGCGCGGCCCGCTAAAGCGGACCGCGTACTGGAGCGCGTGGTCCACTGTCTACTTACTCGCTGTCCTACTATCCTGCCCCCCGATTATGTAAGAATGGCCGATCAAATCGTCAAAGTTCGGCGTCAAAGTAAAATAAACCATAACATCATTAAATTAGAGCTCAATTTCGAAACACGAAATTGAGGTCTAATTTAATGCTGTTATGGTTTATTTTACTTTGACGCCGAACTTTGACGATTTGATCGACAATTCTTACATAATCGGGCTGCTGGTTTACTGTCTACGTGTTCTGATCTGAACAACACACTGCTATGCTAGTGAGCACAGTGGAAGCGCCAGCACGCCAAGCGTCCGACGTAAAAGAAAATTCTCATAAAGGAAAAACATAAAACAAAGACCATCAACCCCCCGCCCCTCCCTTTTTGTTTGAGCAGCCCCTAAGTAGGTACCTATCTTTAATACCCTGACCGTGCTCCTCACCCATCATCCGAACCTTCGATCATCATCTCTCTCCATATTTTTTTCTCCGAACCATTCGTCAAAATGAGATTTCTTCCACAAAAACAAATCTTGAAAAGGAACCGTAGTCTTGCATAGTTCTACACTTGTAGCCTCTTCAATATTCGCTATATATTTTCTATGGAAAAATAAATTCCGCCATCTTGAATTTTTTTCCTGTTCATCAAGTAGACCTTCATGTTCTGATCATCTTTTGCCTTGCTTGGTTTCTTGAAACCACTCTTCCATCTTTTATACTCTCCGAGATAGACACCGACGGAATTTGTATGGCGGCCATCTTAAATCCGCCATTTTGAAATTTTTTTTCAGCTCACTGTCAATTGGATGAAGTTTCGAGTATTTTTTGTTTGAGCAGCCCATACCTATCTTTAATACCCTGACCGTGCTCCTCACCCATCATCCGAACCTTCGATCATCATCTCTCTCCATATTTTTTTCTTCAAACTATTCGTCAAAATGAGAATTCTTCCATAAAAACAAATTTTGAAAAGGAACCGTCAATATTCGCCATACATTTTCTATGGAAAAATAAATTCCGCCATCTTGAACTTTTTTCCTGTTCATCAGGTAGACCCTCATGTCCTGATCATCTTTTGCCAAGAAACCACTCTTCCATCTTTTATACTCTCCGAGATAGACACCGAAGAAATTTGTATGGCGGCCATCTTAAATCCGCCATTTTGAATTTTTTTTCAGCTCACTGTCAATTGGATGAAGTTTCGAGTGACATTTGGTCGAGCACCCCCCACCTATCTTCGATACCCTGGCTGGTGCTCTTCATCCGTCTTCGAAATCCTCAATCATCAGCTCTCTCCGTATTTTTCCTCCGAATGAATTTTTGTCTTTTATACGAAACGATGAGTAAAAAAAAATTTTTTCATACAAAATTTTACAGGAGAGGTGATCAATGAGTCAGCACGAGCAGCTATATATATATAAACTAGTATGGTGCGTGGTTGCGCGGCCCGCTACAGCGGACCGCGTAGTGGACTGCGTGGTCCACTGTCTACTTACTCGCTGTCCTACTATCCTGCCCCCCGATTATGTAAGAATGGCCGGTCAAATCCACTTTAATTAAATTAGAGCTCAATTTCGAAACACGAAATTGAGCTCTAATTCAATGCTGTTATGGTTTATTTTACTTTGACGCCGAACTTTTACGATTTGATCGACAATTCTTACAAAATCGGGAAGCTGGTTTACTGTCTACGTGTTCTGATCTGAACAACACACTGCTATGCTAGTGAGCACAGTGGAAGCGCCAGCACGCCAAGCGTCCGACGTAAAAGAAAATTCTCATAAAGGAAAAACATAAAACAAAGACCACCAACCCCCCGCCCCTCCCTTTTTGTTTGAGCAGCCTCTAAGTAGGTACCTATCTTTAATACCCTGACCGTGCTCCTCACCCATCATCTGAACCTTCGATCATCATCATCTCTCTCCATATTTTTTCTCCGAACCACTCGTCAAAATGAGAATTCTTCCATAAAAACAAATCTTGAAAAGAAACCGTAGTCTTGCATAGTTCTATACTTGTAGCCTCTTCAATATTCGCCATACATTAACTATGGAAAACTAAATTCCGCCATCTTGAATTTTTTTCCTGTTCATCAAGTAGACCTTCATGTCCTGATCATCTTTTGCCAAGAAACCACTCTTCCATCTCTGATACTCTCCGAGATAGACACCGACGAAATTTGTATGGAGGCTATCTTAAATCCGCCATTTTGAATTTTTTTTTCACTCACTGTCAATTGGATGAAGTTTCGAGTGACATTTGGTCGAGCACTCCCCACCTATCTTCAATACCCTTTTCTATGGAAAAATAAATTCCGCCATTTTGAATTTTTTTCCTGTTCATCAAGTAGACCCTCATGTCCTAATCATCTTTTGCCAAGAAACCACTCTTCCATCTTTTATACTCTCCGAGATAGACACCGACGAAATTTGTATGGCGGCCATCTTAAATCCGCCATTTTGAATTTTTTTTCAGCTCACTGTCAATTGGATGAAGTTTCGAGTGACATTTGGTCGAGCACCCCCCACCTATCTTCGATACCCTGGCTGGTGCTCTGCATCCGTCTTCGAAATCCTCAATCATCAGCTCTCTCCGTATTTTTCCTCCGAATGAATTTTTGTCTTCTATACGAAACGATGAGTGAAAAAAAAAATTTTCATACAAAATTTTACAGGAGAGGTGATCAATCAGTCAGTCAGTCAGCACGAGCAGCTATATATATATTAAAGAAAGAGTCGTGACATATATCATTTCACCAATTGAATAAAAGAGACAAAAGCGTGGAAGACTTGATACGCCACATATCGGCCCCTAGGCCGAAAAACAAAGTTTGAAGAAAATTTAATGTTAGATCGCGGCCCCCAACATTATTGTTGTTTTTAATCATATTAAAAGTATGTTAATAAGTTATTTTAGAAGGGTATTACATGCCTATTAACATCATTCATTCACAAAAACAACAAAAAGCTTGCCTTGGAGTGAAACGCGCGGCACTATTTTTTTTCTTATTTCCGCAGGTTGCGTTACCTCCGATGCCCCCCGTCGAATTGTATAAATTCACTAAAATCACTCGAAGATGTTACCTGACCAAAATTGTTGTCAGATACAAAGCAATTATTTTCAAATGTCTGAATAAAGATTTCATTTGGAAATAGTATTTCTAAGCGATATTCTCGCAATTTTGCGGCACCGAGTACGCGTAAAGGCCGAAAACTGAAGGAGGCCGGCGAACCGGCATAACAACCCTATGTAATTATTTCTTTGGCGAGCACAATTTAAAATACTCAACACTTATTGTTTTGACTCTACCACTTCAGAAATCAGCTTCTACTGAGAAGAGCCGGCAAGAAACTCAGCAACTTATCATTGAAAATCTTGTACCTACTACCTAACTTATTAAAATTTACCCTTTAATTTGAATTAATTGAATTGACGAATGCTCGTAACAGATAATACAAAAAGTTAAAAATATTTCAGAGGTTTCTATTGTAGGTAACAGTAGATATTTATTTTGTCCCATTAAACGAATTGCCTGTTTGTCCTTTGACTTAGATGTTGGTCCTGCCGCTAAATTAAACTGTTCACATCACCTCATAAATAAAATTAACAAATATGTAGACAACTAGACACCACACATTTAGGGACTGTCACGAAATACCCCCGACTATTACTCTGTTGAAAAATTGGAGACATACCTTCATCGCATGAGCTCTATCATTGGCTCCGCTCATAACTTGGGCTCATATTTTTGATAGCGACAGTTGACCTTATTCGCGACGTCGCGAGTGTCATCTGGTGGGAGTCCGGGGCGGAACTGCACGTACCTGGTACGCGCCTGGAAATGTACAAGAAAATTGTGTACCGTGCGCAGATTACACATGTTACAATCTGATGGAAATATATGATGCCCGCGACTTCGTCCGCGTGGATTAAGTTTTTATAATTTTCCAGGATAAAAAGTAGCCTATATCCTTCTCCGGGATACAACCTATCCCAGTGTCATCAGCTTTGTACGCTCGGGTTGCCTTTAAAAGAACACTTTAGTGATAAGGCCGCCTTTGCGTATTTCCACAGTTTCCTGTCTTCTGTTTTGTATGCATAATTTTGTAACTACGAGTACTTATATGTTAAGATGCAATAAAGACTTTACTACTACAGCTACTACTACTACTATCCCTGAACCAAATTTTATCAAAATCGGTTGAACGGATGGGCCGTGAAAGCGTGGCAGACAGACAGATAGACTGATAGACAGACAGACATACTTTCGCATTATTATCTTTATTATGAACTAGCTGATGCCCGCGACTTCGTCCGCGTGGATTGAGGTTTTTCGGTTCCCGCGGGAACGCTTTAATTTTCCGGGATAAAAAGTAGCCTATGTGCTATTCCAGACTATAATCTATCTCTGTGCCAAATTTCATCCAGATCCGTTCATCCGTTGGAGCATGATTGAGTAACAAACATACATCCATACATCCAAACTTTCGCATAAATTATAATATTTATTTGATATTTGATAATACGGATCTGTGCCGGTCAAAAGTTGACTACCTCTAAAATAAAGACTAGCAATCAAGTAAAGTAGCAAGCCGTACACCAGATTTTACAAAAGTTTATCTCCGCATTTAATCGGAAAGCATTGAAATAGAAGTACTAAAATTCTACATCAATGTCGGAAATCCTGATAACTGTTATCTTATTTTATGCCCTAGGTATATTAATCTGGGAAATATTGGGATTTATACTATCTAAAGTGATACGGAAATTAATAGTATCCCTTAATTACAATTTATTTTGCTGGCTGTATTTCGTAATCTATTTTCGTAGTAAAGCTGATGGCTCGTTACAAAGGAGACATCGTTCCATAATGGCATACCATTGGATTCGCGTGACTTGCCATTTGCCAGGCTCTACCGCACCTCTTCACTAAGTCCTCGACCGGCAGACCGGTAGTCGACTATCCGGACATCTAAAAAATGACTTCATTGTAATTCTTCAACATGGATCAGCCGGGTCCATCTTCCTCTAGCAACCAAGACCCGCGCTTTGACTTTATTGGATCGTATGTAGTAAAATCTTTGAAATTGAAACCTGAAAAATGGATGCGGGTGTTGAGTATAGAGGAACACAGGAGCACACTCAAAGAATTCGTGGACAAACCCTATCCCATTTTATTGGTGGTAATCTTAACCCATGCAGCTCAGCTTATTCCCGTTGTGTCCTTTCCTTGCTATCTGAAGAATAAAGCAGTATACTTCGTAAAGAAGAAACCAGACGTGGTTCCAAAAGATGGATGTGCGGAGATGGTTATTTTCGGTAAGTGCGATTTTTTCAACAGGAACCTCGCCTTTGCTCTTTGAGCCTTTAAATCCTTCATATAATAATATGATATGTTCTTTTCTAATCAATAGGTGACCTCGCTCCAAAATTGATAGATGAGTTGGCATCTTTGGTGGACGAAGTGTTTGTTCCACTCCTATCGAATCCACTAAACCATGAAGGATGGCCCCTGGTTGTTTCCCAAGACATCCTTAAGCAAATACATAATCTCAAAAGCACGGTTTATGAGGTGAGAAATTGCCAATTGAAGTACTTATTGGAACCAAATCCGCACTTAATATTATAAATTCGTAAGGCTTATCTGTCATGGAACCTTTGGACAGGCCATCAGTTTTACCGATTTTGACGAAATTGGGTATAGAAGTCCCGGAGACGAGCATAACTAGCTAGTTTTATTTCCGAAGAGTTCCCACGAGATAAAAAAAATCTACGCGGATGAAGTTGCTGGTATCAAGTAGGTTTATATGTGTATTGACATAAAGGTTAACCATGCAGGTTAAGGGCAAAGTGAATGGTCAAACAGTTCTGCCAATGCCAGTTGGGGTTGAATTGGTACATGAAGCTGAAAAAGGTCTTTTACGTGGCGAAGAAGTCGATTTATATCTGAAGAGTGCAATTGAAGGAGTGGTTATTAAATGGGCGCAGCAAATCAACGATGTTATGATGGAAGATTCAGCATCGGCATTTGAAAATGGACAAAACCCCTTGCCGAGTGTCGGTAAATACCTATACCTTTTATTATTTATGCCCGCGACTTCATCCGCATGGATAAAGTTTATTGATTCCCGCGAGAACTCCCAATTTTCCAGGATACAAAGTGGCCTACGTTCCCCGGGATACAGCCTATCTCTATATTATGAAACTTAATTTAAATCGGTTGAAAATATGGGCCGTGAAAGCGTAGCAGACAGACAGACATATATCCAGACAGACAGACATAGGTATACCTACACCCACCTTCTCTTCATCTTCATACTTTTGCATTCATAAATAATACGAGTATTTAGTATGGAAGTATGGATTTTCAAGAGAAATCCCCAACACATCGGCAGATGTTTGATGTAATATTATCAACTTAGTGATGAAAGTATTAGGTAAACGCTCTAACAAGGCAACGGATCGACGTGATTTTTTGCATGGGTATAGTTGAGGACTTGGAAAGATGACGTAGGCTACTTTTTATCCCGGAAAATCCCGTGAACATTAAAAAAACTTATTCCACGCGTACGAAGTCGCGGACATCAGCTTGTAGTATAATAAACAACGCCCCTCTCTTTTTGCGTCGGGGGTTAAAAAGACACATCAATACATCGAAAAGTATTAATTTTTATAAGTTTAAAATTTATAAGTAACATTTCACTAACTTAACTGTGAGCCGTGTTCTGCAAATCCACTACCACTACCACTACAGCCCATTAAAGTCCCACTGCTGGGCAAAGGCCACCACTCTCATAGAAGAGAGGCT
Organism: Erebia ligea; assembly: GCA_917051295.2. NCBI lineage: Eukaryota > Metazoa > Arthropoda > Insecta > Lepidoptera > Nymphalidae > Erebia > Erebia ligea. Next base: position 2,819,522 of record OU785226.1, read on the forward strand.
TAACGTGCTCTCCGAGTCACGTGGGTCAAACACCGCCATCTTCCTAACTCCGAGCCGGTACCTACCTACAAATAGGCAGTTAAAGTTCTGCAAATGTGTGATCAAAATGATATTAGCGTAGCGCCAGTTTCGTGATATAATTTGCCCTTTCAGAACTCGCCTTCTGGAGGTCACGTCTGAATAATTTAAACTATATTTACGATCAGCTACGCTCGGACAGAGTTCGGTGTATGGCTGTTATACTAGAGAAAACTACCTCCGCCTACTATCCTTGTTTCAGTCGGTTGTTCAAAAATATTGTGTCAGGTGAGTGGATCCAGTGATTTCCGAAAATAATGGATCACCTATGTGATATTTTTAAAGGTTTTCTTTTTTGTAGCACTAGCTGAAGCGCGTGAAATCGATTTATATTTGAGGACCTTGGAGAAACATTTTCAGGGACTGGAAGACACTGATTTCACTGAGGTTCAACCTTTGTTTCGTCCTCTCTTTCATGTAATTTGTCTCGTGTGGCGCGATTCAAAGTATTACTGCAGTTCATCAAAGCTCATGGTTTTGGTAAAGCAGATTTGCAATTTGCTTATCTACCAGGTAAATTTATCTAGCTTGGCTTCGAATATAATGAAGATCTTACATGGATCAAATTATGAAGTGATATTAATTTTGTTTTAGGCTAAGAAATGCCTAGATCCAAGTACCTTATTTCATAGTGACATAGATGAAGCAAGACAACGTATCCAGTTGACTGTTGATATATTACGAAAATTCCGTAGCACATTCGACTATTTTAAAGAAAATTTACCCAAGTATTTTGTTGATCGCACGGTCATACCTTGGACATTTCATCCCAACGTGGTTTTTGAAAGAATGAATAAATTTTTGGAAAGGTTAAATACAATTCAATGGTTTTTCAAAACAGTGTTAGAGTTTCAAAAATTGGAAAAAATTGAAATTGGCGGTATGAAAGGTCGTGTTTTAGGAGGTCAAATAAGAGATATTTCTGGCGAATTTGATGCATACTTTCATAGCTTTGCCTCTAAATCTTACGATGTCTTGGACCCTGATGATGAAACTTTCAACGAAGACTTCAAAGCATTTCAAGAAAATATTATTGATTTGGATTTGAAATTGTCTACTGTTTTAGTCGAATCTTTTGACAATTGCTCTACATTGGAAGGAATATTTAAGGTTAATTAAATGTTTATTTTTTATTAAGTACATCAAAATACTATGTTGTTCATAAATGTGTTTATTTATTTTAGCTAGTCGATATTGTAGGATCAGTGCTAGATCGGCCACTCATAAAAAATGAATTTACAGCCAAATATGTTGAAATTATTGTAATGCTAGAAGAAGAATTAACTATTTGTGAAGTAAGTAACATAATAATTGTCATTGTTAGTGAAAATTAACTTTATTTATTTCCAAACTCGTAAAATTTTACCGTACAGGAACTTTTTGAAGAGCAACGTACTCGTCAGGAGAAATATGGTCATATGGAAATTGATGCTTTCTTCCCACCTATAGCAGGAGGTCTTCTGTACATGACGACATTAGCTGCTAGGATAACGAAACCAATATCATGTTTTAAAAATTTACAGCACCCGTAAGTAAGCTACTCGTAAGTCGTAACGTTCTTAAAATATTAATAAGCTAAGGTTCTTAAAATATAAAAATGTTTTCAGTATTGCAAACAAATTGAAACATAAATAATTTTGCATAATTTATCTCACTAACATTTCAGAACATTTTCAAGATAGAAATCTCATCTCGAATATTTTTACAGTGTCATCACATGTTAAAGTCTGTAATTAGCTTTCGCAATTTGCCGCACCCGTTACTAATCTGGGTGGGGCAAATTGCGAAAGCCGATTATTTGGCTTAAGAGCAACTGAAGAAATAGGTCCTGAATCAGATGGTGATGGTAATAGTGGTATAAAGACATCCTTATTCTTTGACATTATGTTAGGATATAACATTTTATTTGACTTACTTATATGAATTAATGTTTTATTTTAAGTGCCATTACTTGATTCTGATGCTGCTAATTTAATAAAAAATGTGTTATTATATCAGGATCAAAGATGGCGAGGAGGCAAAGAAATTATTTACCAGATATGAAAAGCTCATAGACGATATTAATGAGTTTAAGAAGAAATTTTTTAATGATTGGGCTGTAACAATTCCCAAGATCATCGAGGAAAAAACAAACAACACTATTCTAGCGCGATTAGGTTCTGATCTCGTATTGAATTTTAGTCCAGAGGTAAGTTAAAGTAAATATTTTAAATTAGAAATAATAATGTGACTAAACCATTACCTATATATAATTAGTAGAAATCCATGTTTTGTTTTTTTTTTTATATTATAAGCTCCTGGAACTAATGAAAGAGGTCCATCATCTACGAGGTAATCCTGAATTAAAAAAGGCATTGCCTAGTGAAAGCTTAGAGCTATTTAGTAAGCAAGAAACATTTCGGCAATACCGAATTAATCTAACCATCACTATTGATTGGTATAACCAGATACGGAAAAATAGTCAAAAGGTTGAATTTGATCTGGTAGAAGATGAAATAAAAGCGATCGATCAGAGAATTGAATTGGGACAAAATGAGCTGAATTGGAATTCACAAGGTAGTCAATTTATAAATACCAGACTTTTATTTTGCGATCTCACCTGATGGTACGTAATGAAGCAGTCTAAGATGGTAGCGGGCTAACCTGTTAGGGGCATGGCGGTTATATGAAACTAATACACCTATTCGGTTTCTACACGGCATCGTACCGGAACGCTAAATCGCTTGGCGGCACGACTTGGCCGGTAGGGTGGTGACTAGCCACGGCCGAAGCCTCCCACCAGGCCAAACCAGGGAAAATTCAGAAATTATAAATTCCCAAATTGACCATGCCGGTTATAGATCGCGGGACCTCCGCACGTTAAGACAACAGCGCTACACACTGCGCCACGAAGGTCGTCAAAAGGCTATTCTTAATTTTTATTATAGACTCAATTTATACATAATATAATGGTTTTCTAGATCTTTGGAATTACTTGCAAGAGATGTATAAATTGGTCGGCAACTTGTATGAGCGCATGTCGAGAATACAAGATAATTTGAAAGAGATAAAAGAAATAATAAAGCCTTGGACGTCGCAGCCATTATTTGAAAGAAAAGAGGGGCAAAAGGTATTTAAAACAAGAATGTAATCAGTAAAATTAAACGACCTCTACATAAAATAATGGTAAAATCTCTCTACTACAGGACACATTGCTAAATTTAGATGACTGGCAAGAACGGACTAACAAACGTTATACCGAGATTAAAGAAACAGCTGATCGAATCATGGCGCTTCTTAATGAAAATATGGAATTGTTCAATATGCAAGATAATCAAGCTAGTGATATTTGGTTGTCTTATGTTGCTTTTATAGATAGTTTAATTGAAGAAACTTTATTCAAGTCAATAGCTTGCAGGTATAAATAATATATTTTTAAAATATGACAACCTTGGTAAGAGTATAATATCGTGATAACTCCTAATTTATTTCAGCTTGGGTTACATTGCTGAACACATGAATCCTAAGAATAAACTTGCTCCTTTGTTTGAAGCGCAATTAGAGCTTTTGGAACCTGATATGGTTTTCTGTCCTAGTCTGGATCCTAACGAAGAAAAGGGATTCACAGCTATGATAAATAACTTGATTAATGATATAACCAAAATGTCATCTTTTGTAAAACGAATCGATCCTCAGCAAGAGGAGTCGTACGAAGATCAAATTATAAGTCACGGCGACATTATAGAGATGAAGGATGAAATTCTTAATGGGATCGAAAAAGTAATGAGTTATTTAAGTTTGAATTTAATATGCGAAATGTAGTATATGCTTACTCAGAGTTATAAGTATTTACTTTCTTAAATTACAGGTTATAGAAGAAGCAAATGATTTTTGTAAAACGTTCGAAACCTATTCTTATTTATGGCTAGAGGAGCGGGACGCAATTATGGAAATTTTTCTCACATACGGGAGAATATTGACAGCTGATGAAATAGACCTTATCGGTTCTGAAGATAAAGAAGTTGTTCCTCCAACTCCTTGTGCACCAAAAATGGAAGCGTTTAGAGAACAAATAGATCATTACGAAAATTTATTTATGGATATAGAAGACATGGACTCATTTAAAGTATTTAACTCATGGTTTCAGGTAATATTATGTCGATTAGGTATCATGTGATTCTGAATAGTAGATTATGTGCAATTAAAACTGTGTTAGAGTATTTATTATAGGTGGATATAAGACCATTTCGACAAGCTCTTTTGAATACAGTGCGTAAATGGGGTAACATGTACAAAGAGCATCTGGTAGATAATGTTACATCCAGCCTCATTGATTTAGGAAATTTCATTCGTAAAGCTGATGAAGGTGAATTTGCCTTTTTTTATTTTGTGATCATTGTTAAGGAAAAAGTTCATAATTAAATTTCAATTATGTTTTACCCTAGGCCTTCTCCAGCCTGTACCTGAAGGCGACTACGAGGCCCTGGTTTCAGTTATGGGTTATCTGATGCACGTTAAAGATCGAGCTGTCACAACTGATGACATGTTTCAACCTCTCACGGAGACAATTGAACTGCTCAAGTTTTATGATATGGACATACCTGAAGAAGTGAATGTGCTTTTACAAGTAAGATGTTAAAATTTTTACTATTTTATCATTTCTAGGGAAAATAATTGACTTCAGAAATAGAAAGGCCTTTCCAAATCGATCCAAATATTCACACCCTAATAGATACATATTAAAATCTTAAAGTTAAGATTTTATACTTTCGTTTGTATTTTAAAGGAACTACCAGAACAATGGCAGGCTACGAAAAAATTGGCCTTTACTGTAAAGCAACAAGTGGCACCACTACAAGCAGCCGAAGTAGCTGGTATTAGGAAGAAAATAAGTACGTTTGATTCACATGTAACCTACTACAGAGAAGTCTTTAAAAAATATGAGGTGTGTGGTAATTAAAACAAAATATACGTCTATTTTTAGTCTTACAATAATTTTATCATATTACGTATTATATCACAGTTCTTTAAATATGAATGCGATGATCCGTATGCTGTAATGTCAAGAGTTGATAAGGAAATGTTGCATTTGGAAGAAGAAATGAGGGGCATCCAAGAATCAGGCTCACTCTTCGAAGTTAACGTTCCAGAATTTAAATTGTTGAAGCAATGTAGAAAAGAACTACGAATGTTAAAGGTATCTAAACTTGCAATGTGTTTAAGCTTGTAAAGATTTTTCATTATTATAATATTATATTCTGTTTTCTTAGCAACTTTGGGACTACGTTTACATAGTGAGAACAAGCATAGAAGATTGGAAAACGACACCATGGCGCAAAATCGATGTTGAAAATATGGACATTGAATGCAAGAAGTTTGCTAAAGAAATAAGATTGCTTGATAAAGAAATGAGAAGGTTATTATTATTAACACCAGCTGATGCCCGCGATCGCGTCCGCGTGGATTGGGGTTTATTGGTTCCCGGTTCTCTTTAATTTGCCGAGATAAAATGTAGACTATGTGTTACTCCAGACTATAATATTTCTCTGTGCGAAATTTCATCCAGATCCGTCCAGCCATTCTGGCGTGATTGAGTAACAAACATCCATCGATCCATCCATTCATCTATCCATCCATCCATCCATTCATCTATCCATCCATCCAAACTTTCGCATTTACGAATGCGAATGTAACGAAAGTCTGTGATTGAACATAATTTAAAGTTGCTTTTTAGCTGGGACACGTATGTCAATTTAGAATCAACAGTGAAAAATATGTTAACATCTCTGAGAGCAGTTGCCGAGTTACAAAACCCCGCAATTAGAGAAAGACACTGGGATCAACTGATGAGGACAACAAAGGTAATATTAAACTCAAATAATTAAAATTAAAAATTGTAAATAACAGTAACAGTAATAGTTAAATATTCTTCTAAAATATTAACACTGCAAGGCAAGAATTATACTTGTAAATAAAATTTGTATATAATTATATTTAAGTCACTTGATTGGCACAATTTTGATTAGAATGAGTTTTCAATTGGTTATGAACGTGTTCTGAAATCTGTATGCAATTTTGCATGTTCACTTTACTTTTGCGCGTGTCTTGATATTTTCGTTTGTTATGTTTGAATTGCTAACCGATTGCATTTAAATATGCAAGTTATCAAAATTATTGTTTCCAAATTGTACATATTTTCTAAAAAAAAACTGTGTTGTGTTATGTGTGGCTGGTGTTTTCAATTTGTAAATACGTTTGTGATTCACAGAGCTTAGCTGCATTGCCACCTGAACTCACTGTAAGTATATAATAAACAACGGGTTAAATAAATTACGAAGTCTCTTTTTTTCAATCCACTACAAGTTAGCCCTTGACTGCGATCTCACCTGATGGTAAGTGATGATGCAGTCTAAGATGGTAGCATGACGATGATGTCTATGATGGTATGTATTATAATATTTATTTATTTTGAAAAAAAATGTAGCCGATCTTGCAAGTGTTTAGTTATAAGGCATGTGTAAACGATTTGTTATTACTACTATAATATATACTTGATAAAGCACTATAACTACTAAAATTTTGCATTACATTATGTAAATAATATCTTGACATAATTGAATTAATACTTGAAATCAAACGTAATTTCATAATTTTTATTCAGGTGCGTATAGTAATGGATGTAACTACTACATTAGCAGATTTATTAGCCTTAAATCTTCATGAATTTGAGGAGGAAGTTAAAAATATTGTGGATAAGGCAGTAAAAGAAATGTCGATGGAGAAAGTTCTAAAAGATTTAAACACAACTTGGAGTGGAATGGAATTCGAACAAGAAATACATACAAGAACTGGTTGTGTTTTACTAAGAGCCAGTGAAGAACTTATTGAAACACTTGAAGAAAATCAGGTAAGAGCTAATATTTTAATAGTTGTTAATGGTTAGTATTTGAAACGTTTATTAAACAAATGTTACGCATGGACGGTTTTAGGTGCAACTCCAAAACTTAATTACGTCAAAATTCATAGCACATTTCCTCGAAGAAGTATCGAGCTGGCAGCAAAAGTTATCAGTAGCAGATCAAGTGATTACAGTATGGTTTGAAGTGCAAAGAACTTGGACTCATCTTGAGAGTATTTTTATGAGCTCTGAGGATATAAGAAAACAATTACCTGAGGATTCTGCAAGATTTGATAGAATTGACGCTGAATTCAAAGTATGATTTAGTAAAATTAATATAAAATAAAAATAGTCAATAAAGACGCTTATACTCGTACTGATACGTAATGATTGTATTTACAGCTTTTATCAAAAGATATGTCGAAAACGCCAAATGTTGTAGAAGGTACTAATAAGGAGGGGCTTGTGGCGATTCTGGATAGTTTACAAAAAGATCTCATAATATGTGAAAAAGCATTGGCAGAATATTTGGAAACAAAAAGATTAGCATTTCCAAGGTTTTATTTTGTATCGTCCGCTGATCTTTTGGATATTTTGTCAAATGGAAATCAAGCTGAACTTGTAATAAGGTTGAACTTTATATATTTTAAAGACAATAAATTCAGCATTGTCGAATAATATTATCGAATTCAAATATTTTATTTTCAGACATTTAACAAAACTATTCGATTCTATAGCAAAACTTCAGTTTATCGATAGTGACAAACCAGGTGATAAGGTTGCATCTGGGATGATAGCTAAGGATGGTGAACTGGTTCCCTTTCATGGCTCTTGCGATTGTACTGGCCCTGTAAGTACATTATATGTAGCTGATTTTCTATCTTTACTAAATATTATAAATGCGAAAGTTTGGATGGATGTTTGTAACTCAATCACACCAGAACGGCAGACTGGTTTTGGATGAAATTTAGCACAGAGCTAGAATATTGTACTTCTGTACCGTGTGCTATTTGACCCAAAAACTCCTTCTTACCTTAAGGAGAAGTTTAATTTTGTGGGAGATCAGTCCGAAATGCGTACATCCCGGAAATTAATTTTATGCATACCGTCGCATAAGACAAAGTTTTATACTCAGTCTTTCACAGTGCAAGCTGTTTTATTATGAAATGCTCTCCCATTAAGCATACGACAATCAAAGTCACTAGAAATATTTAAAAAATCTGTCAAGAATTTCTATTTATCACCATAATACAGACGACTAGTTTTAATTCTTTATTAATAGTTTATGTAATATATATTAGTTTATTAAATACATAATATATATTAGTTTATTTTCCTATATTTATTATAAGCGTTATATTATTTGAGTAACTGTTTATGTATTAGTATGTAGGTATTTGTTTGTATGTTTATATTAATACACCACCCGCAAATTAATCTCCTTAACTTCTCCTAATCCAAAGGTTGCCTGGCAGAGATCGCTACTAAGCGATAAGGCCGCCTTTTTGTATTCTACTTCTTTCTTAGTCTTTTCTGTTGTGTTTTTTATATTTTTGTGTTGTGGTGTACAAATAAAGAGTAATAATAATAATAATAAATGTTGCCCCCTTGCCGCTACGTCACTTTGTGCCAACGGCTGTTTCCGGGGGCCCATTTACCGAGTGTGCGAGTCACCCCCTGCCATTTTATCCATGTAAAATAACACTGGTCAGGCAGGGGCCATAGTACTTCCATAGACCCATTTCACCAGTCCATTATAGCAAGCCAAACCCGTAGACCCATACCTATCATTTGTTTTCATATTTTGCAATAGTCCTGCTAACCGGGGATTGTCCTTGGGTGCACTCGCATAGTGCATATAGGGATATTCGCCAGTTGGTGTCACATTTCCTTTAGAGTAAAATTGTCTAACGGGCCTCTGCGAGTTGGTTTCGGCCCCTCGTACGCCTTCCAAAGGTCCGGGACCCCATGGTCCCGAGATGGAAGAGACATACATAATAATAATATAGTCTGGAATAACCATAGGCTACTTTTTATCCCAGAAAATTATAGAGTTCCCGCGGGAACTAAAAAACCTCAATCCACGCGGATAAAGTCGCGGGCATCAGCTAATAAAAGAATAATTTGATTAATGAATTTTATTATTTAAGGTTGAAATATGGCTCAATCGATTACAAGACATTATGAGATCATCTATTCGACATTATTTTGGAGAAGCAATTGTATCCTACGAAGAAAAATCACGAGAACAATGGTTGTTTGACTTCATGGCCCAAGTCTCTCTATGTTGTTCTCAAATCTGGTGGACTTCTGAAGTGAACATTGCGTTTGGAAGATTAGAAGAGGGATATGATAATGCCCTTAAAGACTATTATAAAAAACAATTGTCTCAACTCAGTACATTAATTACATTACTAATTGGAGAGCTGAGCAAACAAGATCGTCAAAAGATCATGACTATTTGCACCATAGATGTGCATTCAAGAGATGTCGTAAGCAAAATGATTCAAGGGAAGGTGGAAGCTGGCTCAGCATTTCAATGGCAATCGCAGCTTAGACACAGGTTTTACATAAACCTTGTAGTTATCATCTGCACATTTTGTAAGGGTTATTCCATTTCCACTTTCATTCATATGTTTTAGCTTATCCTTTTTGTATTTCATTTTTGGCCCATACCTACCATTGTTTTGATCACTAAGTAACATGTGAAATACGAGTAGCAATAATAATATAAGTTTCGGATAATACAAATTTTATAACATGAATTGTACCTACTTTACTTTTTGTAGGTGGGGTGAAAAAGAATCGCACTGTTTCGCTAACATCTGTGACGCTCAATTTACATACAGTTACGAATATCTAGGAAACACACCAAGATTAGTCATAACGCCTTTAACGGATCGATGCTATATTACATTAACTCAGGTAGGTACATCGATTATTATTCATATTTTGAAAAATACCTCAGAAAATTTTATAATACGAGAAGTTAATTCTATTTACAGTCTTTACATTTAATAATGGGCGGTGGTCCAGCTGGTCCGGCTGGTACAGGCAAAACTGAGACAACGAAAGACCTTGGAAGGGCGTTGGGCATTATGGTCTATGTTTTCAATTGCTCTGAACAAATGGACTACCAGGTACCTAATATAATTTCTGAATATGCTGAGTTCATCCAAAGTCAAAACATTATTTATTCAATTCAGATCTTAGGATCTCATTTACCATCTCTGAGGATCTTTAATGATAAAATAAAATTATTGGTTTCTTTTTTCTACTTTATAGTCATGTGGAAACATTTACAAAGGTTTGGCTCAGACTGGGGCATGGGGGTGTTTTGATGAATTCAATCGAATTTCCGTTGAAGTATTGTCTGTAGTAGCAGTTCAGGTGAAATCAGTTCAAGATGCCATAAGGTCAGTTTTTTAATTTAAATGTTTGATGAAAAATAAACTTAAATGAACTACTTAAATTAATGTTTTTAATTTTAGGGATAAAAAAGAAAAATTTAATTTCATGGGAGAAATTATAGTTTTGGTTCCTAGTGTTGGGATTTTCATAACAATGAATCCTGGATACGCAGGTAGAACAGAATTGCCTGAGAATTTGAAAGCTCTCTTCCGACCGTGTGCTATGGTCGTACCAGATTTTGAATTAATTTGTGAGATAATGTTAGTCGCTGAAGGATTTCAGGAAGCTAAAATCTTGGCTAGAAAATTTATTACCTTATACACTTTATGCAAGGAATTATTGTCTAAGCAAGATCACTATGATTGGGGATTACGAGCGATTAAATCAGTTTTGGTTGTTGCTGGTTCACTAAAGGTAAATATTTTTTTTAGCATCGAATATTAAGTTGCCATTTAGTTAATTTAATAATATTTTCTAACCCAAGAGAGGTGATCCCGGGAGACCTGAAGAGGAAGTCTTAATGAGAACATTACGTGATTTTAACATACCAAAAATAGTCACAGACGATATGCCTGTATTTATGGGTTTAATCGGTGATTTATTTCCTGCTCTTGAAGTTCCTAGAAAACGAGATTTAGAATTCGAAAAAACAGTTAAACAAGCTGCTATGGACTTGCTTTTACAACCAGAAGATAATTTTATTCTAAAAGTGGTTCAATTAGAAGAATTATTAGAAGTTCGTCATTCGGTGTTTATTGTTGGTAATGCTGGTACGGGTAAAACTCAAGTTTGGAAAACTCTTTTCAAAACTTACCAAAACCTTAAAAAGAAACCAATGTTTAATGATTTAAACCCTAAGGCAGTAACTAATGATGAATTGTTTGGGATAATTAATCCAGCTACAAGAGAATGGAAAGATGGTTTGTTTTCTGTAATAATGAGGGATCAGGCAAATATTGCCGGTGAAAATCCAAAATGGATAGTATTAGATGGAGATATAGATCCTATGTGGATTGAATCATTGAACACGGTCATGGATGATAACAAAATTTTAACATTGGCTAGTAATGAGAGAATTGCTCTAACACCAAGCATGAGACTGATGTTTGAGATTTCGAATTTACGTACAGCTACGCCAGCAACTGTATCTAGAGCGGGTATATTGTACATTAATCCACAAGATTTAGGATGGAATCCGTGAGTAAATTTGCAACTTTAAAATACTAAAACTCAAATTTATCTTCAATTGAATGAAATATATATTTATTGCATGGATTTTTAAGGTATGTGACAAGCTGGGTAGAAACAAGAAAAATACCGGCCGAGAAGTCTAATTTGGTTGTTCTTTTTGACAAATACATTCCTCCTTGCTTGGAAAATATACGAAATCGGTTTAAGAAGATAACACCTATTGCCGACATGGCTCACATACAAATGCTTTGTCATTTGTTAAGTTGTTTATTGGTCCCTGAAAACACACCTCCGGATTGTGCAAAGGAATTGCACGAGATATTCTTCGTCTTTGCTTGTGTTTGGGCTTTTGGATCTGCCATGTTTCAAGATACTACTGTTGATTACAGGATCGGTTAGTTATTCAACTTAAGTTACTTAAAATAGGATAATTTTTCTCTTTTTAATTTGTATTGTATATATTTTACAGAGTTTTCCAAATGGTGGGTTAATGAGTTTAAAAATGTTAAATTCCCAACTGGTGGAACAGTATTTGACTACTATATTGATACTGAAACCAAACAATTTACCCCTTGGACTGAAAAGATCACTAAATTCGAATTAGATACCGACGTTCCTCTACAGGTACAAAATCGTCAGTAATACAATTAATATCGAACTGATATCAAGGAAGCTTTAAATATTAATTCAAATGTAATTTTAGGCAGTGCTGGTTCCAACCGCTGAAACTATTCGAATTCGATTTTTTTTGGACTTACTAATGAAAAACAAACATCCAGTTATGTTGGTAGGAAGCGCTGGCAGCGGCAAGACTGTGCTGGTCAACGAAAAACTTCAAAGGTTTTGTATTAGTCTTACTTGTTTTATTAGGCTTGATTTAGACTACTTATTAAATAATCATTGGGGTTAGTCTTTCAGAAAACTATGCCATACAATCTGTTCCATTCAACTTCTACACAACATCAGAAATGTTGCAAAAGATTTTGGAAAAGCCGTTAGAGAAGAAGGCAGGTCGTAATTATGGGCCCCCTGGAAATAAAACCCTCATATACTTCATAGATGACATGAATATGCCCGAAGTAGATCCTTACGGAACTGTACAACCCCATACTATAATCCGACAACATTTTGATTATAATCATTGGTATGACAGAACCAAACTCACCTTAAAAGATATTCATAATACTCAATACGTTTCCTGTATGAATCCGACGTCTGGTAGTTTCACAATTAATCCAAGATTGCAAAGGCATTTCTGTGTATTTGCCATAAGCTTCCCAAATAGTGAAGCGTTGAATAACATCTACCATTCAATTCTTAGTCAACATTTGGCCAACCCTGAGCTAAGGATAAGTGGACAAGTTGCTAAAATATCAAGTAAGTAGCGATTTCTAGCAAATAGTCACTATGTATTAATTTTTGCGTATTACTTATGTATTTACTACAATTATTTTTGATAGGAAATGTAGTCACAGCAACGATAGCTCTGCACACAAAAGTTTCACAAGTATTTCTACCAACTGCTATAAAATTCCACTACATCTTCAATTTGAGGGATTTATCGAATGTTTTTCAGGTAAAAGTTCGTTTACTGTTAAGGGCTTACTTTTTATACCAAGTATTATTAATTTTTACTGCTGTACCTTAGACTTTCTTTTATTTTCTCAGGGTTTCCTATTTAGTACGAACGAATGTTTAGTTAACCCTCCAGATTTAATACGACTTTGGTTGCATGAAACGCATAGAGTTTATGGTGATAAGCTGACAGAAGATAAGGATATTGACGCTTTCCTGAAAATGCAAGTTGATCTTTGTAAGAAGAATTTCGAGGTTATTATTCATTTTTTACAAAAAGCTGATGTAGATAACTTTTGAATACTGTTTTAATGATTACTCTTTAAAGGATATCGATGAAGGATATGTATTTGAGCGGCCGAACATCTTCTGTCATTTTGCGGGAGGCATGGGTGAACCAAAATACATGCCAGTGTTGACCTGGGAACAACTCAATAAGCTTCTTACAGAGGCTTTATCGAGCTACAATGATCTTATAGCTGCTATGAACCTTGTCCTGTTTGAGGATGCAATGATGCATATTTGCAGGTAATGATGCATAATTCTAAACACGTGATTAAAACTGATAGATATGGATTTGAACACAGTACTACATCTGTGCATTTGAATAACAGGTATGATGAGGGTGTATTAATGTTTTTAGGATCAATCGTATCCTCGAAAGTCCCCGCGGCAGTGCACTTTTGGTAGGAGTTGGAGGTTCTGGCAAACAATCATTGTCCCGTTTAGCAGCCTTTATATCGAGTTTGGAAGTATCTCAGATACAATTGAAAAAAGGGTATGGAGTATCAGATTTAAAGGTAATGTATTTACGGATGGTGATTTCAAACAAAATGTTATGTTTTGCATAGAGCAAGGTAGATGTTTCTTGAAATGTTGTTTTAAATTTCAGCATGAACTTTCTGGTATGTACATCAAGACAGGTCTCAAAAATGTTGGCATCATGTTCTTAATGACAGATGCACAGGTTGCCAACGAACAATTTTTAGTCTTGGTGAATGATTTACTAGCTTCCGGTGAAGTTGGTGATCTCTTTCCAGATGATGAAATTGAAAATATTCTTGCTGGTGTTCGAAATGAGGCAAGTTATAATATACTATTAGATATTAATTAGTAAGGACGTATGTTTTGTAAACTTTTCAAATTTAAAACGACTGTGGCTCAAAACTTTTTTTTTAGGTTAAAGGTGCAGGTCTTCCTGACACTAGAGAAATATGTTGGAAATTCTTTATTGATCGAGTACGTAAACAATTAAAAGTGGTATTATGTTTCTCTCCCGTGGGATCGACCTTAAGGGTGCGATCCAGAAAATTTCCCGCTTTGATCAACTGTACGTCTATTAATTGGTTCCATGAGTGGCCACAGGAAGCTTTGGTGTCAGTATCCATGAAGTTTTTGGAGGAGTTGATTGTGTTACCCGTATGTGTCTTACTTATATTTTATTACATAAAAAACTTGTTTGAACGAACAGATTTCATGTTATTATAAATAGAATACAATAAATTAGAATATTCTTTATTTGTATAATGTGTGTAAGTACATAGTAATTAGTGTGTGCAAATGTAAAATTGAAAATAATATTAATATTCCCAGATATTGCTGCGTGATTCCGTCTCCAGATTTATGTCATATGTACATACGTCAGTTAATACAGTCTCTAAGGCATATTTATCAAATGAACGACGGTACAATTATACAACGCCTAAGAGTTACCTCGAACAAATCAGTTTGTACGCTAAATTGGTAAACAATAAAACTACTGAGCTTCGTGCCAAAATAGTTCGGTTTGTAACGTTTATCAGCATCAATTAGGAATACAGTTGTTTCTTAATATTCAGATACTATTAGGATGACAGTGAGCATTCTATCATTCTCTCGAGTGATATATGCATAAGAGGAAAAGAGATTATTTTTATTATGCTAATAGTATCTGGATTGGGTTATGTGTTGAAGTTGCAATTTGCAGTTAAAAATTTATTTTAGGTTAGAAAATGGTTTAGAAAAACTACGAAGTACAGCATCACAAGTAGATGAATTAAAAGCTAAATTGGCACTACAAGAAATCGAGTTAAAACAAAAGAATGAAGCAGCTGATAAACTCATTGAAATGGTTGGCGTCGAAACTGCTAAAGTACAAAGCGAAAAAGCTCTTGGTAAAATTCTGTGGCTTTCTTATAGTTTTTATTGCACATAATAAGGAATTTCAAAAAAATTTAAATAAATAACTTCTTTTGTAAATAAGCTGATGAGGAAGAAGAACGAGTAGCAGTCATAGCAGAAGAAGTATCAAAAAAGCAAAAGGATTGTGAAGAAGACCTCATAAAAGCTGAACCAGCATTGGTTGCTGCACAAGAAGCTTTAAACACATTAAACAAAGCAAACTTGACTGAACTAAAATCTTTTGGGTCACCCCCAGGAGCTGTTACTAATGTAACAGCAGCAGTTATGGTATTGTTAGCACCTGGTGGTAAAATTCCAAAGGATCGAAGTTGGAAAAATGCAAAGGTGCAACCTCTATTATTAAATTTGTACGATTTTATATTTTTTTAACATTTCAAATTATCATTTTATTATTTTAGATGATGATGGCAAAAGTTGATGTCTTTCTCGAGGCACTTATAAACTACGACAAAGAAAATATTCACCCCGATGTCATTAAAGCCATCCAGCCCTATCTCAAAGATTCGGAGTTTGAACCAGGTATACCCTTGTTTACTTTTAACCTAGGTCAAATTTTACATAATATTATACTCAATCGTTTTAATGTTTTAGAATTCATCAGATCGAAATCAGCGGCAGCAGCTGGTCTTTGCGCCTGGGTAATTAATATCATCAAGTTTTACGAAGTATTTTGCGACGTAGAGCCCAAGAGGAAAGCACTTGCTGCAGCTAACGCAGAATTAGCAGCTGCTTCAGAAAAGTTAAAAGCTATAAAGTCAAAAGTTGCGGTAAGTTTTGACTATCATACTGAATTACAAAATTCATAATACTCACAGCAAACATAATTTAAAAAAACAACAACCGAATTATCTTTCTTAATTGATTGAAAAACTGATAACTTCACACATAATCCCCTCCTAGCGTTATGGTTATTTGTAAGTTTTTTTTTCATATTTTCATTTTTTATCCACTACAAGTTAGCCCTTGACTGCAATCTCACCTGATGGTAAGTAATGATGTAGTCTAAGCAAGATAACCTGCATAACCTGCATGGATAACCTGTTAGGGCATGGCAGTTATATACCCATACCCCTATTCGGTTTCTACACAGCGTTGGACCGGAATGCTAAATCGCTTGGCAGCACGTCTTTGCCGGTAGGGTGGTAACTAGCCACGGCCGAAGCCTCCCGCCAGGCGCTACGCCTGTGAAGTGATTGCTACTTAACAATAGGACCGCTTTATTGTACATTCATTTTAAGTGTAATAAAGAATCTACATACATAAATAAAATTCTTAGTCACTTGAAGAGCAACTCGCAACGCTAACGGCAGATTTTGAAAAAGCGACATCTGAGAAAGTAAAATGTCAAAAAGAAGCAGATGCTACGAACAGAACAATTCAACTAGCAAATCGACTAGTCAACGGCTTGGCTAGCGAAAATGTTAGATGGGCTGAAGCTGTTTCTATGTAAGTTCAGTTTTGAACTTTATCGCCTTTTTCATTCAATTTATTACCTTTAAAGCTGTTTAAAAGATGGATAATGGTATGTTATTTATTACAGTTTCATGCAACAGAGTACAACACTACCGGGAGACGTGCTTCTAGTTTGCGCATTTATATCCTATGTTGGTTGTTTCACTAAAATATATAGAATGGATTTATTGCATAAAAATTGGCTAGTCTTTTTAAAAACCCTAGAAGTAAGTTTCAATTTTGTTTTAGAATTATTTGAATGAGTTCTCATAAGGCTTTCATTAATTGATTTTTAATTTCTTTAGCCACCTATACCAATCACTGAAGGGTTGGATCCCTTAACGATGTTAACAGATGATGCTACAATTGCTATATGGCATAATGAAGGACTTCCGTCTGACCGTATGAGTACAGAAAACGCAACCATCCTATCTAATTCTGATCGCTGGCCTTTAATGATTGATCCACAGGTATTGTTACAAAATATACACATACCTAATCTATAAATCCTGATACGGCTTTTATTTTTTTAAATAATTGCACTCAATTTTCTTATTTTTTAATAATTACAGCTTCAAGGAGTCAAATGGATAAAACAAAAGTACGGAGATATATTAAGGGTTATTAGGCTTGGTCAAAAGGGTTATCTCGATACGATAGAGAAAGCTATTATAAAGGGTGATACAGTTTTGTTGGAAAATATTGGAGAAACGGTTGATCCCGTGCTTGATCCTCTTTTAGGGCGAAATTTAATTAAGAAAGGAAGGTTTGTATAGCTGCATAAGTAAATTGTTTTTGTTATAATTAATAATGGTGTTTTAAATCTAATCAACATTTTTGTAGAGCTATAAAAATAGGCGACAAGGAGGTGGAGTACAGCCCAAAATTTAAACTTATTCTGCATACAAAGTTAGCAAATCCTCATTATAAACCAGAAATGCAGGCACAAACGACTTTAGTAAATTTTACTGTTACTCGAGACGGGCTTGAAGATCAACTTTTAGCAGAAGTAGTGAAAGCAGAAAGACCAGATTTAGAGGAGTTAAAAGCTGATTTAACGAAGCAGCAAAATCGATTTAAAATTCAACTGAAGGAGCTTGAAGATGATTTGCTATCACGCCTTTCATCGGCGGGTGACAATATTTTAGGTGACACGGCGTTAGTAGAGAATTTGGAAATTACAAAAAAGACAGCTGCTGATATTGAGAAAAAGGTGAAAATTTATTTACATAATTTGAAAGTATTCTTTATTAATGTTAACAATTGCAATATTTTTGTAATTGTAATATTTTGTAGGTAGCGGAGGCTAAAATAACATCTCTTCAAATAGATCAAGCTCGGGAATTCTATCGACCGGCTGCAGCCAGAGCCTCACTTCTGTACTTCATTTTGAATGACTTGAATACCATCAATCCTATTTATCAGTTTTCTTTAAAGGTATTAATACATACTCAGATTTATATTTAATTTAATTTATGTATTTTTTTATGAAAAATACATTATTTGTAAATAATATTTTTTTCAAGGCATTTAGCGTCGTATTTCAAAAAGCAATATCTAAAGCAGAACCTGCCGAAGAAGTAGACCAAAGAATGAAAAATTTAATCGATTGCATTACATATTCAGTGTTCCAATACACTTCAAGAGGCCTATTTGAATGTGATAAACTTATTTTTGCATCACAAATGACATTCCAGGTAAAGTTATTAAGATTTATAATACAAAAAAACAAGTTTATTGATAAAGACGTATATAAATAGGTATATAAGAATAAATTTGTCTTTAGGTTCTTCTAATGAGTGAAGAAGTCCAGCCAGCTGAATTAGACTTTTTCCTACGTTTTCCGATAAAGCCACATGTGACGAGTCCTGTGGATTTTCTTTCTAACACAAGTTGGGGTGGAATCTGTTCTTTGGCTAGTAAAGACGAATTTAGGAACCTGGATCGAGATATAGAGACTTCTCCTAAAAGATGGAAGAAAATTGTAGAAATGGAATGTCCTGAACGGGAAAAGTTTCCGCAGGTATAATATTTCTGGTTTCCAGTTAAAAAATATGAATTTATCATGGGAGCAAAGAGATTTATTTTGTTTAAATATGTCTTAGGAATGGAAAAACAAAACAGCACTGCAAAGGCTATGTATGCTAAGAGCGTTGCGACCTGATAGAATGACGTATGCTGTCGCGTAAGTACTTAGGCGAAATGTAAGTATTAAGATTTCCTTTATTTTTAATAACAGTAATTTTTATCGAGAAATAAATTTCAGGACGTACATTGAAGAAAAAATGGGATCGAAATATGTTGAAAATCGAACAGTAGAATTCAGCAAATCATTTGAGGAAACTAGTCCGACTACTCCTATATTTTTCATCTTGTCTCCCGGTGTCAATCCGCTCAAAGACGTTGAAGCGTTGGGAAAAGCTATGGGTTTTACGGCAGATACTGGCAATTTTCACAATGTTTCTTTGGGTCAGGGACAAGAAGTAGTTGCTGAGCAGGCGATGGACGAATCCTATAAGAAAGGACATTGGGTAGTTTTGCAGGTAATCAAAAGCTAGCTTACTTGAGACCTCTAAATCTTGGGCCTCATTGATTATTTTGATGTTTATCTTTTAGAACATTCACCTCGTAAAGAAATGGTTGCCAAGTCTAGAGAAGAAGATGGAAAGTTTTGCAGGAGCTTGTCATCAGGATTTCAGATTATTTATGTCGGCAGAACCAGCTGCTACGCCGGCCGCGCACATAATACCACAAGGTATATTGGAATCAAGTATTAAAATCACGAACGAGCCTCCTACAGGCATGCAGGTAAATTTGAGTTAAATAACTTCGATTAATGTTTTTTTTTAATTGTTTACAAATATCCTAAAACATTGTTTTTAGGCAAATTTGCACAAAGCACTTGACAATTTCAATCAAGAGACTTTGGAAATGTGTGGTAAGGAAGCAGAATTTAAAGCAATTCTCTTCTCTCTTTGCTACTTCCACGCTGTAGTTGCTGAGAGGAGAAAATTTGGACCTCAAGGATGGAACAAAATTTATCCTTTTAACATAGGTAAGAAAATTCCAAATATTTAACTTATTAACGTATATCCATATAAATAAGCTGTACATAATATTTTTCCTGAACAAATTGAACACATAATTTCTGATAAGTAATAATATTTTAACAGGTGATCTCACAATAAGTGTCTTCGTATTATTTAACTATCTGGAAGCAAATTCGAAAGTACCTTGGGAAGATTTGAGGTATCTCTTTGGAGAGATCATGTACGGCGGTCACATTACTGATGATTGGGATAGAAGATTGTGTAATGCTTACCTCGAAGAATTAATGCAACCAGATCTGGTAATTTTTTTTAAGTATTTGAATATATATTTTCACTTGAAATATGAAAAAGATTGGAAACATATCTGGTGAATTTGACTCCATTGTATAGGATAAATGATGTATGAATTTTAATGTCTAGGTTGATGGGGAACTACAATTGGCGCCAGGTTTTCCTGCACCTCCTAATACAGACTACGTAGGCTACCACCAGTATATAGAAGATGCAATGCCTACTGAATCACCCTATCTATATGGACTTCACCCTAATGCTGAAATTGGATTCTTGACGACCACTTCGGAAAATTTGTTTAGGACTATATTTGAAATGCAACCTAGAGATGCGCAGGCTTCTGGAGCTACAACTGTTACACGGGAAGATAAGGTATGTTGAATTTGAACTTTGAAGTAAACTCAAAGAACCGTTGTGGTACTCTAATTTTATCGTGAAATAATATATCAAAATTTCAAGTATCTAAGCTTGAAGGACTCCGCTGTAATAAAAATGACACCAGAAGAGTTGATCGACGTAGGTGTCCTGATTAATGTTGATAATATTAGGGCTTATTAAGCGATTAATTATTATTTATTATTAAGGTATGTGCGAAGTGTGTTACTGTCTGCGTAATTTAAAAAAAATGTATTTAAGTTACGAAATAAACCTTGTTCAGGTAAAGCAAATGTTGGATGAAGTGGTAGAAAAGTTGCCCGAAGAGTTCAACATGGTCGAGATCATGGGAAAGGTTGAAGAGAGGACGCCATACGTTATCGTTGCATTCCAAGAATGTGAGCGTATGAATTATTTGACTGGAGAAATGAAGCGGTCGTTGAGAGAGTTAGACCTCGGGCTAAAGGTATTCGTGTTTTCAGACAAAATCATCAAAACGAATTGTTCTGTTGAATTGTATTTGACTTGCATGCTTTATTTCAGGGTGAATTGACAATTACGTCGGATATGGAGGAATTGGAAAATGCTCTCTTTTTAGATCAGGTATGTTTTTGTGCTTTTGATATCACTTACAGTGTTTAAGGATTTCGATTGCCTGATAAACAAAATTACTTAAAACGGTATATGATATAGTAAATCTTACTCACACGCTTGCTAGCTATACCCTTGATATTATAATGTGATTAGTTTCTAGCTGGCGCATGTTCTCTTATATTTGTCATGGCCTAGGTCCTAGTATTTTAGGAAGAGAGCTTTTTCTTATCTATCGTTGAGAAGCGATTGTGTGTCTAATCCTATTCTTCGTTTAACTGGCCTATTTATTACTGTTAAGAAACTCAATTAAAATTATAGGTTCCCGCAATTTGGGCTAACAGAGCATATCCGTCATTACTTGGTCTATCGGCATGGTTTGTTGATTTACTTCTTCGTCTACGGGAACTGGAAACTTGGGCGACTGATTTTGTGGTAAAGTATTCTCGGTCCATTTTATATTTTACTAGCTTATGTCCGCGACTTTGTCCGCGTGGAATAAGTTTCTTTTAATTCCCACGGGACCTCAACGGTCGTCAACTGTACCCATGCCAAAAATCACGTCGGTCTGTTGCTGTGTTGCGGCGTGATTGAAGGACAAACCACCATACCAACGAACCAACAAACAAACCCACTTTTGCATTTATAATATAAATTAGTATGATTGCTATAAAAATATTACATCTTATCATGATGAGGAAGTGGGATAATAAAGAATTTTGCCGTTTATAATTTCAGCTACCGACGTCTGTGTGGTTGGGAGGATTCTTCAATCCACAGAGTCTGCTGACGGCCATTATGCAAAGCACAGCAAGGCGATATGAACTGCCCCTAGACAAGATGTGTCTCCAGTGCGACGTTACCAAAAAGATGAAGGAGGATTTTACGTGAGTAGAACCTGCCCCCCGATTTTGTAAGGAAATCGTAACTGTAAGCGTTGGTCAAACATATATGTAATTCGACCTTTTTAAGGAGTTCATTGATGCCTGCACGTTAAAAAGCATGTATGAACTCCTTAAACAGTCCGAGTTTTAAGCCGTCAAATGATTACGATTTGCTTAGAAGTTTGGGCCTCTGATATAAATTACTTTATTTCGTTGCTCCTATCTGTGCCACGCTAGCCCCCTAAAGAAAACTTCCAAACTAAAACTATTGGTCAATGCGTGTGACTTATACCTCTGTGTGTGTATGTTATTCTTTCACAGTTCCGCAGAACCGATTTTGATGAAATTTGGCGTAGGTAAATTGCATCGTGGTTCTTGAAATAGTATGCCCTGTATGCCAGGAAAATAAGAATTTTGTTACGTATTTTAAAAACCTTTCACGTGAAGTGGTGGATAATACCAAGTACGGTGTAAAATTTCAATAGTAATGCAGTTGTTATTGCCCTTTTCTTATGAATTCATTAAATAACACCTTTGCCTTTCTAATCCTGCCACTGTCCACTACTCGGTTTATCAATAAAGTTCGTTGTCTTCTCGATAAATTTTCTCTTTGTGTCGTATTCCTCATTACTGAGGGTCCTAACCCCGTTCCATTAATGGTAGGAGTTTTCTTGGGATAATAATGCGGTGGCTTCCCACGTCCTTCCGTATACGACTCGACTAAGATTATTTATTTAAACACTTAGGTTTTTGTAACGATTATTATCAGATTTTAGTGATAATAACCGGGACCGACGGCTTTAGGTGCTCTCCGAGCTCTCACGGAGAGAACGACAAGGCCAAATTGGAACCTCCAAATTCGGTCACCCATCCAGTTACTGACTTGGGTCAACGTTGCTAAGCAATCACAATCGACTGATATGCGTTGTCACAAATGGGCTACTCGTCCTTCATGATGAAGTAGTTCTATATAAAAGTATGTTTGTAAAATTGCAGAATAGCAGATTCTAGGTCGGCTCCGAAGGACGGTGCATATGTGCATGGACTTTTGATGGAGGGTGCTCGGTGGGACATGCATGCAGGGATCATAATGGACTCCCGCCTCAAGGATCTGTTTCCGCCTATGCCTGTCATTAACGTTCGGGTATATTTTTTTTTATTCTCCAACTAGTTAGCCCTTGGCTGAGGTCGTATTAAGTTGGTATAAATGATGATGAATGAAGATGGTAGCGTGCCAGGGGTAACCAGGGGCCATACTGCCAACGCATAAAGCAATACTTAAGCAATATTATTCAAAATGACAGTTTGAAGTCACGTACCTACCTTGACGTTCCTAAAATAAGGATTATAATTCTAAAACACGACAGTCTACAATGATGAAACAATATTATGGCTTAAAGAGTTGGCAGTGTGGCCCCTGTTAGGGGTATGTAAGTTATATTTACTACTATTACCTATTCTGTGGTTATATTAAACCCATACCTTTTTATTTTTTTTTTTTTTTTATTTTTTATCCACTACAAGTTAGCCCTTGACTGCGATCTCACCTGATGGTAAGTGATGATGCAGTCTAAGATGGTAGCGGGCTAACCTGTCAGGGGTATGGCAGTTATATTAAACCCATACCCCTATTCGGTTTCTACACAGCATCGTGCCGGAACGCTAAATCGCTTGGCGGCACGTCTTTGCCGGTAGGGTGGTAACTAGCCACGGCCGAAGCCTCCCACCAGGCCAGACCAGGGAAAATAATAAAATATAATATGGTTCTATACACGCTACCTTGACGTTCCTAAAATAAGGATTATAATTCTAAAACACGAAAGTCTACAACGATGAAACAATATTATGGCTTAAAGAGTTGGCAGTGTGGCCCCTGTTAGGGGTATGTAAGTTATATTTACTACTATTACCTATTCTGTGGTTATATTAAACCCATACCTTTTTATGGTTCTATACACGGTACCGGAACGTAAATCGTTTGGCGGCACCTCTTTGCCGGTAGAGTGGTGGCACGGTGGTGGTCAACTAGCCACAGCCGAAGCGTTCCACCAGGCCAGACTAGAGAAAATTCAGTGCTTGCGCCAGGGAGGTCGTCAATAGTTCAAAATAAAGCTGGAGGCGTAAAGCCGCGCGTATCACTATTTGTATAGGAGATCACTATCACTATTCTGAGGAGAGACCCGTGGTCTTTAATCGGTATTGGCTCCCGTGCCGTGAAAGACCACCTAAGGCGCGGGTTATACACGAGAGGCGACGGGCGCGGGCGACGTGCGGGCGAGGTCCAGGCGCGGGTGCGCCGCCTGTTCTATCATATTGCATACAAAATGTATGCAAGCGTATTGCCTCGTTGGTCTAGCGGTTAGCATAGTCGACTGCGGATCACGAGGTCCTGGGTTCGATTCCCGGTCGGGCATAAACATTGTTAGGTACTGGGGTTTTCTGTTAAGAAATTTTCAGTGCCAGCCCGGAGTTGGAAGTTGGCGGTGTTTCACCCCCGTGCCTAGGAGATCACGTTAAGCCGTCGATCCCGGTTATTATCAATAACATGATGAATGAATGAATGAAAAATTCTTTATTGTACACCAAGAAACACATACTTATAAACAATAACAATAAAACTAAGCTATGGTACAAGTGGCGGCCTTATCGCTTTAAAGCGATCTCTACCAGGCAACCATGCAAACAACGGATTAACCTAATGAGAAAGCTTCAAGGGTGTACGTTACTTAAAAAGGAAAAATTAATAATTAGTTCTAACCTAATGTAATCTAATTATTCAAATATTCTTAATTGTAAAATATTATACAATATAATACATGTATATCTACATACCTAAATACACTATACGTAAATACATATATAAATAGATAATAATACATACATTTATCTATAAATAAATAGATATATACATATACCTACTTATAATATAAATATATAAATATTATATAAAATAGAGTAAAATAGAATAAAAGCCAACAAGACGCAAAGTAGGAAAGAAGAATAATTATTAGAATCGGATGATGATTTAAGGAATTCAAGGAGGAAGAAAGTGCGCTTTGACGAGGTTTTTAAATTCTCCAAGAGATTGCGCACGCCTAATATGAAGCGGTAAGGAGTTCCATAGCCTAACCGCTTCAACGGAAAAGGATTTTGAATAAAAGGAAGTGCTATGGGAAGGTATTCTTAGGATAAGGTTGTCAACAGAGCGAAGAGAGCGACCGTGAGTGTCACTAAGGAACTCGAATCGCTCTTTGAGGTAAAGGGGAGTAGTAGGATTGAATAGAATACAGAATAGAAGAGAAAGAATGTGAGTATCCCTGCGAAGGCGAATCGGAAGCCACTTGAGTTTTTCGCGAAATTCAGAAACGTGGTCATATTTCCTAAGTCCAAATATGAACCGTATGCAAAGATTTTGAACGCGCTCAAGTTTATTAAGCAACTCTTCATTAAGATTGGGATAGCAAGAATCAGCATAATCGAGAATCGGTAAGAGGAGAGACTGTGCAAGCGTAATTTTAGTTGCTATGGGTAAAAAATTAGTCAATCGGCGCAGAGAACCAACAGACGCAAACACCTTCCTGCTCACCTCACTAACTTGTGGAGCCCAAGATAAGAATTTGTCAAAAGTGACACCAAGATTTCTAACCGTGTCACTGTATGGCACACACGTTCCGTCAAATATGATGCTAGGCAAAGCAGGAAAATCTATTTGCGTGACCAACTTTTGACTGCCTATTATGATAGACTGAGTTTTTGCGGGATTTACTTTAAGTCCATAAGACTTACTCCATTGCACAATTGCATATAAATCATTATTTAATTCGCCTATTGCATTAGGTAAATCCACTAATTTAGCCTGAACATACAATTGGAGATCGTCAGCATACAGGTGGTAGTGAGAAGATAACTGGAGAGTAATAGAACTAATGAAAATTGAAAACAGGAGAGGAGACAACACGCCACCTTGTGGAACACCGGCATTGATCGAACACCAGTTAGATAACGAATCGTCAACTCGTGTCCGCTGCCGGCGCCCAAACAAGTAACTATGAAACCAGTCAATCACTTCAGGAGATATGTTAAGAGAAGCTAAAATAGCCAACAAGAGATCAAAATCAACATTGTTGAAAGCATTGCTAAAATCAAGTAAGGTCATGATAATAGTCGTAAAAGCCCGCCAACCCGCATTGAAGCATTGTGATGGGTCTAAGCTCTAAATCCCTCTCTCCTATGAGAGTGGAGGCCTGTGCCCAGCAGTGGAACGTTAATGGGCTGTAGAATATAATAGAATAGTATGCAAGCGACGGGGCGCCAGGTATACAGAGCGGCGTTCAAGCGGCGAGGCGGGAGCGCCGCGCTCGGACGCCGCTTTCATACTTCCAAGGCTACACCGCCGCCACACCTCCGCCGCGTCGTCGGCGCGCGTCTCGTATATCCCGCGCCTAACATTTCTTGTTTTATTTTCCAGGCAATAACTCAAGACAAGCAGGACTTGCGCAACATGTATGAATGTCCGGTGTACAAGACACGCACGAGGGGTCCGACTTATGTGTGGACTTTCAACCTTAAGACCAAGGACAAGCCATCCAAGTGGACCCTAGCTGGTGTTGCTTTGCTGTTGCAGATTTAAAGTATTGCGTCAACTTTGAGCTATGGATTATTAGATCTACTTCGCGTAGCATTAGTCTTGTATCTAAGAAGATAGAGACATAGTTTTGAGCGTTACATAGACTTTTATGTATAGTGCTTTGAATACGGTGATATATATATAGCGTTCCTAACAGTGCCATATCATAATAATTAATTTTCAAATAATCTATCTCTAATCTCTAGTTTAAAAAGAGGGAAAACTTCGAATGCCGGATCATACCAAAGACGCCAGGGCATACAGAAACTAAAAAATAGAGATAGAAGAAATGGTGTGCAACCTATTGATTATTATATAAACTGATTCAGCACCCTAGAGAAGTTGAGTGAAATCCAACAGAAAAAATCTCTTGGAACCGACGCGATGGATTGAATAAAATTGTAAAGCCCTCATTGTTGTATCCTCTTTGAGTCGAATAGATAGATAGATACATTTTATTGCACACACTTAAACAATAATATATACAAAAAGAAAAAAGGGTGATATGGTAGTCTTCTTACTTAAGTAATCTCTTACAGACTGTAGTAAGAAGAATTTGGATAACTAATTAGTAAATGCATAGATAGGTGATTTTTTAATCAAATAAATAAATAAATAATTTATTTTTTTATTTTTTTATTATTATGTTTAATATGATCCAGAATGAATGTATAAAATTACTGAACCTTTTCAATTCGTTCACTGCTCGCATTATAGAGTTCTAAATAATATTATGTAATTTTTTTTCAATTGAATAATAATTCATTCTATTACACCAAATAATATGTATTACGATGCGTAAATAAGAATTAAGTATGAGCATTTGTAGCTAGAAATCAATAAAAATATTTTAGTATTGCTGTCGATATTTTATTGTTTTGTAACATAATCCTTTTCCATGCAGATCCTTATTCCTTAGTGACATCATCCAAAGAGGCTAAGGTTAGGTTAATTTATAGCAGTATCATGTTCTTCTGACCTTGTCACCTCTTGCTAATCAATTACAAGGACCATCAAAATGTTACATCCGGTAATGAATATTGATAACAGTTAAATGATGGTGATTTCATAATTTAAAAAAAACCTGTCATTCGTAAAATATTAATTTATTAGTGATTTCGGAAGAAACTGATTGATCAGTTCCCTTCGAAATCACTAGGTTGAGTTTCTGACTGAACATAGTTTTTAGTAGATATTTATTGATGGCCTTTCTAAAAAAGTTACGACTACTTGAACATGTCGTGCTGCTGCTAAAAGATAACAGACAAACAGGCACACAGCTTTGGCATTATCATTATTGGCATATTATATTTGGCATTATCAATATTAACATATTATTAATATTAGTATTCATTGTTAAAGTAGGTATCAATCCTACATGATACCCGCGACTTAATGTAGTTTTTCTTAAATCCTTTGAAACTCTTCGATTTTTCGCGATTAAAAATAGATTATCTCCAATATTTATCATATTATGGGGTATGTCGCCATTATTTAAGTTATCTCCATGGACCTTGCCACATTTCATTGAAATCAGATAGACAGACACATTATGTATTATGAATTTATATAATAAACTTAAGTATAGATTTTCGGTGATCTTATCTTTCCATTATCATACAAGGTAATAAATCAGCCTATTGATACAAATGAGTATGACTCACCTGAAAATGATTGATGTCATCACATGTTTTTTGCATTTATATTCCATTTTTTTGCTGTGAGGTCAAACATGTGAGGTAATAAGCTAATGATGCTTAAAATTCCGTTCTTGTATGAGTAAGACATCTGAATTTTTAAGTAATTGTCATTTTTATGGGAAAGCGAACCGCTACCCATTAAAATTCACTAGCTATTCCCACCAGTGGGTCGAGGGGGAATTCCTGTTTAACCGTGTACCCACTGCATTATAGTTGGAAATATAATTTAAAAATATGTCAATAAAGTACCTACATTGTATCGATACTATCGATAGTTGAATTTTAAGAAGAAATTAAATATCATTTATTGCCAATCGCTTATTGTAAAACACTTATTTTCGATGAAATAACTACAGCGTCGTATGTTTGTGAACTTTATGAGTTACAAAAACTACGAGATTTATGTGATTACTCTTTACGACTGTCACCGGGCAGTCGTTCTTTTCAGGCGGAGTTTTACTGTCTTGCTCATCTGGGACTAACGGTCCTAAACGTTAGGTAATTAAATGATGAACTAGCCGGTGGGTCCACGGGTCACGACCCACTTTTATATATGTGATTAGGATCATGAGTCCATAAAAACATTGGTGCGAAATAGAGATTAGGGCGTTCCTCAGCCTTCCTTATTCAGCCAAATCCTCTTCAAATATCGAAAGTTCACTGATTAATTAATTAGCAAAGTAAATTATTTTATTTACTTCAAAGCCTAATAAGCCCTATATGTTCTATTAATTCTCTTACTTTCAATTATGTGGGCGTAACATTTGCATGCGCTTGGCTCTCACGTAAAGCTAAAAACATACTAAAAACTTTCAAGAATTTGAGCCATCCATTTACGTTGGTTGAAACTCTTCGAACTCCGTAACTGTAAGTTCAGTTCAAATTTTTTATTTTTTATTTATATCAAATATCAAATAAATATGATAAATGCGAAAGTTTGGATGGATGTATGGATGTATGGATGTTTGTTACTCAATCACGCTCCAACGGCTGAACGGATCTGGATGAAATTTGGCACAGAGATAGATTATAGTCTGGAATAGCACATAGGCTACTTTTTATCCCGGAAAATTAAAGAGTTCCCGCGGGAACCGAAAAACCTCAATCCACGCGGACGAAGTCGCGGGCATCAGCTAGTATCTAAATATGTATGTGCTAAACGGCAGTAAATCTTAGACAGTGATCCACCATCACCATCACCATCACCACTTCACTCATTGTGGGCCCCTACTGCGCACGAGTCTCCTCTTCGAATGAGAAGGGCATGGCATAGTTGACCACGAAAGCAAAGTGTAGGTTAGCAAACTTCACACACACATTATGAAGAGCTCTCGGACATGCAGGCTTCGTCACGATGTTTTCCTTCACCGTTTAAACAATAGCACATTTTTTTAATCCACTGCAAGTTAGCCCTTGACTGCGATCTCACCTGATGGTAAGTGATGATGCAGTCTAAGATGGTAGCGGGCTAACCTGTTAGGGGCATGGCAGTTATATTAAACCCATACCTCTATTCAGTTTCTACACGGCATTGTACCGGAAACGCTAAATCGCTAATGCCAAAGCCGGAAAGAAAGCAATTCACGGCTGAGTAATATTGGAAGGACCTCTATACATGTTCTTATTGGTTATTATACAAGGTGATCCGTATCTTTGAGCTAATTAATTGTCTTTGTAAAGTCGAATTTGAACTGATCTTGTAATTATGAGATCATACTATAATTTTTGTCACCGAAGTTCAGTCACTATAAACAATATTATGAGTAGCGTGTGTTCCGACCCTCAGGCTATTCAGTAGGCGGTCATTAGGTCGTTAGAATAAAAACACTGGATAACATTGTAACTACTAATTAGATAATGAAATGCAATACTAGACTGCAATTATGTACTTACTTACTACACTTTACTTTACCTACACATTACCTTTGTTTCTTTTCTCTACCTGCAAATAGACATAGGTAGGTATCCATATCCACTACAAGTTAGCCCTTGATTGCGATCTCACCTGATGGTAAGTGGCCTGATGGTATGCAGTCTGAGATAGTTGCGGGCTATCCGGTTAGGGGTAAGGGGTAAACCTATACCTCTAATCGGTTTCTACACGGCATCGTAGGCTAAATCGCTTGTCCGTACATCTTTGCCGGTAGGATCGTAACTAGCTACAGCCGAGGCCTCAGACCAGAGCAGAGAAGATTCAGCAATTATAAATTCCCAAAATCCTGCCGGACATCGAACCGGGGACCTCCCACTATAAAGTCATAAACCGGCATGGGTTGACCGTTGATGACAATGGCGATTTAGGTTATTGGATAGAAGCAGGCGTTACTTTGCGGAAGTTCATGACATTGAAAAAATAGAAGTTTAATTGGCTATAATCCTCCACAGAAGGTAAATCTAGGAGATGTTGACTCTACAATGCACGATTCTTCACAATCGTGCATTGTAGAGTCAACATCTCCTGAAGATGCTCCGGTGTCGGAGTGAAACGTACGTTGAGGGTATTTTGGAAGATTTATGTGGTGTGGAGAATATCGCGGGCTGCAAGTTCAAGATACGCACTGTACCACATAGATTTACCTTCTGTGGCGGATTATAGCGAATTAAACTTCTATTTTAGAACCGTTCCGGTATAACCGGTATAGAACCGTTCTGAATTCTGATATATTCCTAAATAGGAATATATCAGAATTCAGAACGGTTGCCAAATTAAAAGATTATGAGCTTAAGCTGCGATCAATGACTTGGCACGGTTATGAAAAGCTAGTTATCTTCAACCTTGGCCCACTCTCTATGTTATTATGTATTCTATTGTCAGACAGAGTGTAGGTTTGTTTGCAAGAGCTTGGGTGATGAGGCGATTTGAAGGAACATATTAATCAAATGCTAATTCGAATATAATTAAAACATACTCTAATAAAATTGCACTTGACAAGTTTTTGTGTCTACATAACGTTGAACCTTACATTATTATAAATTAGAAAGTGTGTATGTTTGTTGGTTTGTCCTTCAATCACGCCGCAACATGAGTAGCAACAGATCGACGTGATTTTGGGCATGGTTAAAGTTGAAAACCACGAGAGTGACTTAGGCCCAACATCTTTAATCTCGGAAAATTAAAGAGTTCCCGCGGGAACCAAAAAACCTCAAACCATGCGGACAAAGTCGCGGGCATCAGCTAGTACGAATTTTATAATATATTAAACTTGTTTTTTTTTTTCAGAATAGGCTTGCGCTTGCTGAAAAAATCAAAGCAATGATGGGGTATAGCACAGATAACGGAAACAAGGGGTATAGGTTGGAACTTGGAGCGCGCTTGCCTAGAAAGAATAAATATTATAATATTATATAATCAATAAATATTTCTGCGCAACATATTAGACCTATTTGCCCGTAACAACGAGTATTATTTTATAAAAAACGAGCACTATTATTTTCACAGGTCTACCTAGGTTAAAAATATATCTTATTACAAAAGATATTAGATTATTATCGTCCAAAGATTATTCATTAAAATATTGTTCGTAAAGGTTCTCATGAACTTGATCGTTAAATGATTATTAAGGCATAATAATATTACTCATCAGAATTTATGTCTTTAAACTCAGCGACTAGTTCAGTGTAGGTCGTGCCGTAGCGAAGGCCGCTACCATTTACGAAATTTTAATTAGAACCTCCTGGTTCCTCGTTTTTTCATCAGCGGTTAATCATCTCCAGGCTTGTCAATCAATGTTTGCATACGATTAATTGGATGCAGGATGCAGGATATACAAAATGTATGGCGATGGAAATAAAAAGATAAGCTCGGGTTTTGAGAGGATTTCTAAAGTGTTTTTTTTTTGTCACGACTCTTTGTGTGGAGTTTAGGTAGATAACATAATAAGTATATTTTTTTGGAAATGTATCATAATATACCTACCTAAAAAACTTTATTTGATTTGAGTGGTTTGGGTTTAATTAATTTTAAATCTTTAAGGTAATAAATACTTAATAATACTTAATAATGAATTTATAGCCTTTCTACTCTAGCCATACGATCTAAAGAAGTTAAAGCTTCTCTAAGGTAGCTTAAATGCTCAAATCAGCTGCAAGCCTAAGCTGTCTACGTTGTACGTACGTGTACGTACACACATACGTTTAGATATTTGCAAATTTTTTTTTGCTAACATTTTTTTAAAGGACATCATCCATTTTGGTCCAAAAGTAAAAAGTGCCGGCCAACAAAAATTTTTACTGTATTTCGCTAGAACTTGTCCACCTAAACATTTTTTATTATTACACCGAAGCTGTAGAACGATTGCCTTTGGTTTTATTTAAGTTTAAAAATCTATATTTTTTCGATTAAGTGAAATGTTTCTAAGCTATTTTTTTCTTTTTTGGAGTTTTTTATTTTGTTTTACAAAAAACATAAACCCCGAAAATTAAAATTATGTCATGATAAAAAATAATCAAAAAACAAAAAATAAAAAATAATAATAATAATAATACCCGCAGGGCAGCTTGTGGCGAGCTGTTGGGCAGTAGCGACCCCACGGACCTGATCGCTCCCGGGAGAAGTCTTGATCCTCATCTCTGGCTTGCCTTTATCGGCCGGCTGGAGTGAACACTGACGAGGAACAGAACTCCCACCTCTTGCTTGCCTTCATTGGCCGGCTTGAGTGGAGATTCGCAAGAGCATCTGCAAGATGCTCGGAGGAAGGAAGTTTTCCAGTAAGATGCTTGTAGGGATCTTGAATGGACTACCAGGATTGTCCTGAGAGCCGTGGAATACCTCTCCACTCCTCAAGCACCTCAAGTTATGTTGCCCCCTTGCCGCTACGTCACTTTGTGCCAACGGCTGTTTCCGGGGGCCCATTTACCGAGTGTGCGAGTCACCCCCTGCCATTTTATCCATGTAAAATAACACTGGTCAGGCAGGGGCCATAGTACTTCCATAGACCCATTTCACCAGTCCATTATAGCAAGCCAAACCCGTAGACCCATACCTATCATTTGTTTTCATGTTTTGTAATAGTCATGCACTAACCGGGGATTGTCCTTGGGTGCACTCGCATAGTGCATATAGGGATATTCGCCGGTTGGTGTCACATTTCCTTTAGAGTAAAATTGTCTAACGGGCCTCTGCGAGTTGGTTTCGGCCCCTCGTACGCCTTCCAAAGGTCCGGGACCCCATGGTCCCGAGATGGAAGAGACATACATAATAATAATAAAAAATGTAAAGGTGGACAAGTTCTAACGAAATACAGCAAAACAAATTTTTGGCCGGCACTCACTTTTGGACCAAAAATGTATGAATCGTGGATGATGTTCTTTATTTTATAAATTGCACAAACAAATACAAAAATCAAACCACACTCTTTGTTGTTTGATTGTCTTTGTTTGTTTCTCGCCAAATAACACACGCAGTTTGTTGTTTGTTGGACATAATGATGAAACTTATTCCCAATTCCCAAAAGAGGCTGACGATTCGCGCGGACGTTTTCTTCTGTCCTGCCTGTAATTTGTTTTCGCCCTTACATTTTATATCAGAGATAAAAGAGAACGTAATGAACTATTCCACTCTAAAACGATAATCTATTTCTAATTAAGGATCGAACCAAATATACTCAATTTGGTAAAAAACTAAAATGGATCAAAACATTTGCTAAAGAAACAAGTTTGCGTATGAATGCCGGTTAATTAAATTTGTAACACATAATATGTTCAAATTGAAGGTAACGAGAGGTTTTTAAGTATCCTAAACCAAACTTAAATAAATCCATATTAATCCATACCACTTTCCATACCAATATTATAAATGCGAAAGTGTGTCTGTCTGCTACGCTTTCACGGCCCATTTATTCAACCGATTTGGATGAAATTCGGTATAGTGGTAGGTTACATCCCGGGGAAGGACATAGGCTACTGCCTACTTTTTATCCCGGAAAATTAAAGAGCTCCAGCGATAATTAAAAAACCTTAGTCCACGCGTACGAAGTCGCGGGCATCATCTAGCATTATTATAAATGCGAAAGTATGTCTTTCTGTCTGCTACGCTTTAACGGCCCATCTCTTCAGCCAATGTTGATGAAATTTGGTATAGAGGTAGGTTGCATCCAGGCAGGAAATAGACTACTTTTTATCTCGGATAATTAAGAAGTTCCCGCCGGAATAAAAAAACTTAATCAATGCAGATGAAGTCGCGGGCATCATCGAGTTGAATATAATATAATGTAGTTGTTTTGTTCTGTATTGTAGTCCCAGTTTGAACATTTCAAATTCGATTGATCGTAAATCGTATTCAATCGTTCGATCACATTGACGTTAAAGTAAAATAAACCCAAAAGCTCTTGACTTAAAGTCACAAATACAATACAACCGATTTTAATTTCGAAACGTGTCCGTCGGAGCGTTGGCTGTGAATGCATACACAAAATTGTGTTCTAAATCAATGCAGTTAAGGTTAATTTCATTTTGACGGTAATGGTATCAGCGCTCGATTACGATCAATCGAATGTACGATGTAAACACTTACACTAAGCGTATTATGCCGAGTTTTTTGATCTCACTGTTATACAGTGCACAGGGTTTGAAGCTAGGGTAGGCATTAGGTGGTCAGAACTCAGAATAGCTATTTACTGACTGTCATGATGAAAAATGAATATTGACGTGTTTCCATTTGGGTAAGCAGTGCTTTTACGCCTCTTTGAACTGCACGCCACTGCTGTTATATCATAGCAATGAACAAAATATTATGCTACCATAATTATTATGATAATAGTATGGAAGTATAAATTGCCTAATTGAGCTCGTTGCCACTACTTACTCCGTTAGAGTCAATTAGATACACAAATCTTTGACACGCAAAAAAATTAACGAGTAAATCTTATCTCGTCTAAACGTGAAGATAGCGTGTCCAAGCTAGGGTTGCCAACTATACTGTTTTAAACAGTATTATACTGTTTTTCACTAAATTATACTTTTTACTGTTGAACAAAAATAAAGTATACAAAATACTGTTTTCAGCATCAAAATGCAAACACATTAATTAAGACGGCAGCGGCAATTGCCCATACAAACGTAATACCAATATAATTTGTGATTCGGAAATATTTCCACCATATTATGCAATTATTTAGACTGAACTTGTGTTTATCTAGGTCCCTGGATAATAATATTTTCAAAATACTTTCCCAAAATTAAATGTAAGCGCATAGCGTTTTGCATATTTTTACGACATAAATGACATGTTTTCTCCTTATTTGTTTCATATTAATAACATCACGAATTTAAAAACATAACTAAAATTGAAAAAAACCACCACTGAAGGTAAATCTATGTGAAGGTACAGTGCGTATCTTGAACTTGCAGCCCGCGATATTCTCCACACCACATAAATCTTCCAAAATACCCTCAACGTACGTTTCACTCTGACACCGGAGCATCTTTAGGAGATGTTGACTCTACAATGTATGATTGTGCTTTCAATATCATGGACTTCCGCAAAGTAACGCCTGCTTCTATCCAATATAACTAAAATTGTCTCATATCTTCTTTCTGTTCCCGCCACCTCAGCATTTACTGAAAGAGTTTTTTCAGTAATGAATGCTAAGTGGCGGGAGGATAGAAATAGAGCATTTATTAATTTAATAAAAAATGAGCTCCTCATTTATTTTAATTTCAGTTATAATTGTGATGAGGCGTATGAAGTTTTTAAAAAAGATTGTAAATTAGTAAGTTGTGCGAGAAGCTCTAAAAAATATGTATTTACTCGTAAAACAATAAATAAATAAAATACTGTTCATTTTTCTAAAATACTGTTTAATATTCTTCATACACCTGAATATACTTTATTTCTTGTAAAAAAAGTTGGCAACCCTAGTCCAAGCACGCGTATCATCGAGATATATTAGCACGAGCACGCCAGTGAAAGTGCTCTGGGTCCTTTTCAGAATCGCCGGTCAACTGACTTGAAGATCCCTTTATCAATGTAAATTTACATTATCCTGCTTTTTAGGGTTCCGTACCAAAATGGTAAAAATGGAACCCTTATGGTGCGACTTTCTCCGTCCGTCCGTCTGTCACAGTCGATTATTTCAGTAACTATTAAAGCTATCGACATGAAATTTGGAATAGTTGTGTATAATAGTGGCCTAACATCATTAAAATAAAAAAAAATCGAAAAATATTTTTAGTTTAATTAAAAAAGGGGGAAAATCGGGGGTTTGAAATTTCAAAGTATGATAACTATACTGAGTGGGATATCATATGAAAGGGCTATACTTCTACATTCTAAAACAGATTTTTATTTATTTTTATGCATAATAGTTTTTGATTTATCGGGCAAAATGTCGAAAAAAAATACCGTCCCCCCCCCCCTTATCTCCGAAGTTTACCAATTGAAAAATCTGAAATAATTATGGTCAATAGAAGCTTATGTATATTTTACAGGAAAAATAAAACCAACGCTCTAACTAGCATAGTTTTTTTGATATTAACAATAAACCTCTACAAACAAAGTTAGTTTTGCGGTTTATTTCGTCTTGTTTTTAATACGTCATAAATCGTAAAACTTACTACAGGTTTGTACGGAACCCTCGGTGCGCGAGTCCGACTCGCACTTGACCGGTTTATTTTTAAAGGGGCCGCACTAGATTTAGAGCTATCATTTTAATTTAGTTTAGAGATTGTTATAAATGCGAAAGTGTTTTACCATTGAAAATGGTTATCCGTTAAAAGATGTTAAAAGATGCGGATGCAGGCGAGAAGTGCATTTGAGTTGGAATTTTGAAAATCGGTTAATACATTTTTGAAAAAATTTGAAGAGATTTTTATATCAGTGTATTAAATTTTTGTATTCATTTTCAATGCTCCGATTCTTGCGGGGACTGCGAAATCTGTGATTTTTTTGTTTGTTGGTTTGTCCTCCAAACACGCCGCAAACCAACAAGCAAACACACTTTCGCATTTATAATAATAGTATGATTTTAGGGACATTAAGGTACGTAACAAAAATCTGTCATTTTGAAATAATAATGTCCAACCGAATTTCGGCCACGGCGACCTATCTCCAGAGAGATTATCCATCTGCGCGGGAGATAATATTATAGTACACATGTGTGTGCGCATACAAAGGGGCACTCTGTTCCTTTACTCTCATAGCCCGATGGGACGGAAAATCCGACACGACCGGAGAGAGATCAGGCGCAGGCCCGACAGCTTAACGTGCTCTCCGAGGCACGGGGGTGAAACACCGCCAACTTTCTAACTGCGGGTTATTTCGGAGAATTTGTCAGAAAAACCCAATACTTGTTATGGCCCGACCCGAGACTCGAACCCGGGACCTCGTCATTTTGAAATAATACTGCTATAAGCGATGGTAGTAATCCCCCTCTGCATCTCCGTGTTGCTCTCTCGAACCAATGAGGTCGGCAAATATTTGTCCTCTTCTAAAATGCCAGCTGCGAAGTGAAATTTGCTTAGAGGAGATTTGAAGGCTACTAGCTATTAGCGTAAACGCGATGTTTGATTAGGCCGCTATGTTTACAATAAGGTGCTAATACTTTTCTTATAGTTGTGAATATGGTTAATTTGTGGGTCAGTGTTATTTTTTTACCAAAGACTTAGGTACCCTCTTATTCATAAACGTGCAATAGCGGTGGAATAGTTATAATCTGTTTTGTCTTTTTCCTTCTAATGCCAAATTACTGTTGACAAACAAAGACAAAACAGATTATAACTATTCCACCGCTATTGCACGTTTATGATAAGAGGGTAAGTAGGTATATAGTTATCTCATTTGGCTTCACTCTAGCGAAACTGGGGTTTAAGAATCTCGGGTTTAGCTGTCGGATCGTGATCTTTGGCTTATATGCTTTCGAATTGCTAAAGTTTTAATTTGTCAAAACAATCAACAACAAAAGGTCGTGATACAATCCTACGAACCATTGCATTGACTTATTTGACCAGAAGGATCCAAAAATGTCCGCGTAGTTTGCCCTCTGCTTAGGAAAAAGCCATTGGAAGCGAATAGGCTCCTTTTGTGTAAAAAAAATTACAAAAGCTTTTCTGTTAAAAAAAAGTAGGTACTTTTGGAACAGAAAAATATTTTCTTTTCAGTGGATTTCGTTGGTGAGTTCATTCCCACTGTGACACAGATGTGACTCGTCCTTGTGACTTCAGAGATCTCTGGTGACTCTAACCATCATTACAGCTTTCTCTATACCAAATCAACATACAGCTCTATTTTATTTCGTTAAATCAATTTGAACTTCACAAAGAGTTTATAAGCTAGGTCATCAAAATTACTAGAACAAATTACGGCACATAGCACTATTGTTATTATTATTCAATTTTAGAGCGACGATCAGCGGT
Source organism: Erebia ligea (assembly GCA_917051295.2). NCBI lineage: Eukaryota > Metazoa > Arthropoda > Insecta > Lepidoptera > Nymphalidae > Erebia > Erebia ligea. The sequence continues at coordinate 2,858,155 of OU785226.1, forward strand.
CATCGTCCAATTATGGGCACCCCGTTACTTGAGTACTTCGCAGTAACTGGACGCTTAGCTGCTGCAGTAATTATTGCATCAAATAGTAGGTACCTATATTGAGCCGATACTATTTCAATTATGCATTGATCTGATCAGCATATAAGTATAAAGAGTTAATGCTTAGGCCAAGAATACCTGGACGCAGTGAGAGTTTGCAAAAGCGTGTCAATCTATACTTCTATACTATATATAATTATAATATTATATATAGTATAGAATTTATAATATTATATATAGTATAGAAGTATAGATTGACACGCTTTTGCAAACTCTCACTGCGTCCAGGTATTCTTGGCCTAAGCATTAACTCTTTATACTTATACTAGCTGATGCCCGCGACTTCGTCCGCGTGGTTGAGGTTTTTTTGATTCCCGCGGGAACTTCTTAATTTTCCGGGATAAAAAGTAGCCTATGTGCTATTCCAGACTATAATCTATCTCTGTGCCAAATTTCATCCAGATCCGTTCATCCGTTGGAGCGTGATTGAGTAACAAACATACATCCATACATACATACATCCATCCATCCAAACTTTCGCATTTATAATATTTATATGGATATTATAAATGCGAAAGTTTGGATGGATGGATGGATGTATGGATAGATGTATGGATGGATGGATAGATGTTTGTTACTCAATCACGCCAAAACGGCTAAACGGATCTGGATGAAATTTGGTACAGAGATAGATTTTAGTCTGGAATAACAGATAGGCTACTTTTTATCCCGGAAAATTCCCGCGTGAACCAAAAAAATTAAATCCACGCGAATGAAGTCGCGGGCATCAGCTAGTTTTTATATAAGAAATGCCCTGAGTGATTATTATAAAAATTAAACTGAATAAGTACGTCATATTATGTTAATCTGTAATGTTCAGCGATTTTTAGTATAAAATCGCCGTTGTTTAGTTAACTTCTCATTCAAATGTCAAACAAAGTAGCTTTCTGTATAACAAACCGTCAATATAATTTTTCTTATGTGTTGATACATAATGTTATAAATCGAAAGTCATAGAAACTAGCCGAGATAAAAGCAATATATAATCGCACTTGAGTAGCGCGCTCAACGATAGGTATTTGCGCAAAGATTTCTCTCGCGGTTCAAAGAGATGCACGTATGACGTGTAGAGGCCATATTTACCCGCGCTCGCCTGTGGGTGCATCTCTCGAGGTCGTATGGTATCATAAATTATAATAATATAAGTGAAACTGAGATAACACACACCTGATTTTATATATTTAGCTTTTGTTTTGATTTAAAAGCAAGCTATTTTTTAATACATTTCACCGGTAATAATACCTCGTCTACACATATACCTACTATTACAAATTATGACGTAAGTTCAACTTTTATGTTTATTTTATATTCATATTTTTTGTTATTTTTTCTACTTATTTATATTATCATGCTAATCATATCATTACTTATATTATAAACGCGAAAGTGTGTTTGTTTGTTGGTTTGTCCTTCAATCACGCCGCAACGGAGCAACGGATCGACGGGATTTTTGGCATGGGTATAGCAGTTGAGGACCTGGAGAGTGACATAGGCTTCCTTTTCGACTTTAGACTTTTAGACTTCGTTCGCGTGGATTAAGATTTTTTGATTCCAGCGGGAACACTTTATTTTTCTGGAATAAAAAGTTGCCTATGTCCTTCCCCGGGATAAAAACTATCTTCATACCAAATTTCATCAAAATCGGTTGAAAAGATAGGCCGTGAAAGCGTAGCAGACAGACAGATAGACACACTTTCGCATTTATAATATTATATAGAGTATATTATTAAGAATGGATACTTCGGATAATACTCACTGAATTATCTTTTAAGTATTTAGGTACCTAGTCAAAAATTCACTTTAAAGTCTCTGCACACAAAAAAAAATCGCAAGCCAGGACGTGGAGTTCAGGGTGCGGAGCTGGATTAATAAATAAACATGGTTATATTATAATCAAATAAATATTATAAATGTGAAAGTTTGGATGGATGTATGGATGTATGGATGTTTATTACTCAATCACGCCCGAACGGCTGAACGGATCTGGATGAAAGGACATGACCAGTAACTGCCCTCCGATTCGGGATAATGTGCAGGATTTCCGTTTTTACAGTAAGGTTAAAAAATTAAAATCGAAATTACTATGGATTTATTATTCCGAATAAGGTCAAGGTTAAAATGTCTATAAAAACAATACGTTTATTGTTTAAATCTTGAGCGTCCGGTTTCCTCTTTAAGCACTACTCCATTTTGACGTTCCGTTTTATCCATGCCTAATAATAATCTTGTTACCCTACATGAATATCATACATGTACCTTAGTCACTATATTATGAGTGATTTATTTTTGATCAATTAAATAGTAATGAAAAGGAAATGTATGTTTTGTTTTTATTATTTTTGATAGTTGACCTCAAACGAACAAAGCATTTTTAAATAACCACTGTATTTAAAGGAACGTAACGCCCTCTGGGATTGCATCTGTCTGCCATCTGTGATCGAATAGTTGAACTAACTCGCTAACCAAAACGTTTAGCACCATCTGTTGTCGAATAGTTGAAAAGATTCGCTAGCGCCATCTAGTGTGGCAGCAGTACAATGTAGCGTAATTTTTAAAGCAATTCCATAATTCTTGCAAATATAGTTTTATTATTCCAGTATTATCCTCATCCATGCCCAAATAATGCGAAGCTTAATAATTTTCCTGAGAAAAGTGGTTAGCAATACTTAAAATATTTTTTTAGACTCGCTCACCACAACAACTAGTGCCATCTAGTGTGGGAAAGCAGTTTTTTGGTGAAACTTCTTTTATTTATTTTCTCAGTTTTCAGAGCCTTCAGACTCCTGAAGCTTTTTTATCTGAAAACTATAAAATATAAAAATTACAATAATAAAGAGTTCATTGCTGCACATTAATTTTTGATATCTAGGCAAGCTCCCATAGTTGCGCTGGTCAAGTCCTTTGGCACAGAGATAGATATAGTCTGGAATAATACAATAGGCTACTTTTTATCCCGGAAAATTAAGGAGTTCCCTTGAGAACCAAAAAACCTCAATCCACGCGGACGAAGTCTCGGGCATCGGCTAGTGTAAGGATAATTCTGGAAAAAAATACCTAAAGATATTATTTTTTTTAATCTGAATTGATGATGATCTAGCATTCATGTAAAAGTAGGATAGCATAATAGAAAGGTAAATAGAAAATAGGTGCCTACCTATTCTTCAGGATATTATTTTCTTCTAAAATCTAAAGCAGTGTCCATATTGGACGTCACCCACTTCTGCCGCTTCGTCGTTAGTGGGCGACTGGCAAACGTGAAGCCAACTCCAAGCACAAATTAGCGGCTAACTCGACGCCGCAAACACGCGTGCGTGCATCTTTATATACCAACCGTTCGTTGACCGATTACCAACCTTATACATCAGCTATAAGATTGATATTTGATTTGACGCCGCGATTGTGTTCCGAACGAATTTTTCGACTTCAGTGCAAGTATAATCAATTCGATTAAGTACTTAATTAGTTTGAAAAGTTTCAGTGCAGTGTTTTTTGTTTTTGGAAAATCAGGAAAACGATTTTTATTTTCACGTAAGTCTGGATTTCTCTAAAAGTTTCTTATTCTAGTTATGCTTTAAAGGTCCAAAAATCAAGATAACTATATATGTTGTGAAAAATTTATAAATAAATTAGGTGTTTTTTTTTAAATTTTAATGGCAACAATAATTTTCTGGAAATTATTAAAACTAGCGTTATTGTTTGTTTTCATTCAGATAAATTCAACACGATGTTGTTAAGATATGGGACTCAATTAGAATAAGAAAAGATTTAGGTAATCAATAATTTATTAAAAACTGTTTTATTAAGTATCCTATCCTATAAATATTATAAATGCGTAAGTTTGGATGGATGTATGGATGTTTGTTACTCAATCACGCCCCAACGGCTGAACGGATCGGGATGAAATTTGGCACAGAGATAGATTATAGTCTGGAATAGCACATATGCTACTTTTTATCCCGGAAAATTAAAGAATTCCCGCGGGAACCGAAAAACTTCAATTCACGCAGACGAAGTCGCGGGCATCAGCTAGTTAATAATAAAATGCCTTGAATATAAGATTAATAATAATTATTGTTGAATGACAATGATGATCAGCCTAATGACATAATATTTTACATTAATATATATATAGCTGCTCGTGCTGATTGACTGATTGATCACCTCTCCTGTAAAATTTTGTATGAAAAATTTTTTTTTTACTCATCGTTTCGTATAAAAGACAAAAATTCATTCGGAGGAAAAATACGGAGAGAGCTGATGATTGAGGATTTCGAAGACGGATGAAGAGCACCAGCCAGGGTATCGAAGATAGGTGGGGGGTGCTCGACCAAATGTCACTCGAAACTTCATCCAATTGAGAGTGAGCTGAAAAAAAATTCAAAATGGCGGATTTAAGATGGCCGCCATACAAATTTCTTCGGTGTCTATCTCGGAGAGTATAAAAGATGGAAGAGCGGTTTCTTGGCAAAAGATGATCAGGACATGAGGGTCTACTTGATGAACAGGAAAAAAATTAAAGATGGCGGAATTTATTTTTCCATAGAAAAGGGTATTGAAGATAGGTGGGGGGTGCTCGACCAAATGTCACTCGAAACTTCATCCAATTGACAGTGAGCTGAAAAAAAATTTCAAAATGGCGGATTTAAGATGGCCGCCATACAAATTCCGTCGGTGTCTATCTCGGAGAGTATAAAAGATGGAAGAGTGGTTTCTTGGCAAAAGATGATCAGGACATGAAGATCTACTTGATGAACAGGAAAAAAATTCAAGATGGCGGAATTTATTTTTCCATAGAAAATGTATGGCGAATATTGCTATGCAAGACTTTGATGCGGTTCCTTTTCAAAATTTGTTTTTATGGAAGAAATCTCATTTTGACGAATGGTTCGGAGAAAAAAATATGGAGAGAGATGATGATCGAAGGTTCGGATGATGGGTGAGGAGCACGGTCAGGGTATTAAAGATAGGTACCTACTTAGGGGCTGCTCAAACAAAAAGGGAGGGGCGGGGGGTTGGTGGTCTGTGTTTTATGTTTTTCCTTTATGAGAATTTTCTTTTACGTCGGACGCTTGGCGTGCTGGCGCTTCCACTGTGCTCACTAGCATAGCAGTGTGTTGTTCAGATCAGAACACGTAGACAGTAAACCAGCTGCCCGATTATGTAAGAATTGTCGATCAAATCGTAAAAGTTCGGCGTCAAAGTAAAATAAACCATAACAGCATTGAATTAGAGCTCAATTTCGAAACACGAAATTGAGCTCTAATTCAATGCTGTTATGGTTTATTTTACTTTGACGCCGAACTTTGACGATTTGATCGGTCATTCTTACATAATCGGGGGGCAGGATAGTAGGACAGCGAGTAAGTAGACAGTGGACCACGCGGTCCACTACGCGGTCCGCTGTAGCGGGCCGCGCAACCACGCGCCATACTAGTTAATATATATATAGCTGCTCGTGCTGATTGACTGATTGATCACCTCTCCTGGACAATTTTGTATGAACTTTTTTTTTTTCACTTATCGTTTCGTATAGAAAACAAAAATTCATCCGGAGGAAAAATACGGAGAGAGCTGATGATTGAGGATTTCGAAGACGGATGAAGAGCACCAGCCAGGTTATCGAAGATAGGTGGGGGGTGCTCGACCAAATGTCACTCGAAACTTCATCCAATTGACAGTTAGCTGAAAAAAAATTCAAAATGGCGGATTTAAGATGGCCGCCATACAAATTTCGACGGTGTCTATCTCGGAGAGTATAAAAGATGGAAGAGTGGTTTCTTGGCAAAAGATGATCAGGACGTGAGGGTCTACTTGATGAACAGGAAAAAAATTCAAGATGGCGGAATTTATTTTTCCATAGAAAAGGGTATTGAAGATAGGTGGGGGGTGCTCGACCAAATGTCACTCGAAACTTCATCCAATTGACAGTGAGCTGAAAAAAATTTCAAAATGGCGGATTTAAGATGGCCGCCATACAAATTTCGTCGGTGTCTATCTCGGAGAGTATAAAAGATGGAATAGTGGTTTCTTGGAAAAAGATGATCAGGACATGAAGGTCTACTTGATGAACAGGAAAAAAATTCAAGATGGCGGAATTTATTTTTCCATAGAAAATGTATGGCGAATATTGAAGAGGCTACAAGTGTAGAACTATGCAAGACTACGGTTCCTTTTCAAGATTTGTTTTTGTGGAAGAAATCTCATTTTGACGAATGGTTCGGAGAAAAAAATATGGAGAGACATGATGATCGAAGGTTCGGATGATGGGTGAGGAGCACGGTCAGGGTATAAAAGATAGGTACCTACTTAGGGGCTGCTCAAACAAAAAGGGAGGGGCGGGGGGTTGGTGGTCTTTGTTTTATGTTTTTCCTTTATGAGAATTTTCTTTTACGTCGGACGCTTGGCGTGCTGGCGCTTCCACTGTGCTCTGCACTAGCATAGCAGTGTGTTGTTCAGATCAGAACACGTAGACAGTAAACCAGCTGCCCGATTATGTAAGAATTGTCGATCAAATCGTCAAAGTTCGGCGTCAAAGTAAAATAAACCATAACAGCATTGAATTAGAGCTCAATTTCGTGTTTCGAAATTGAGCTCTAATTTAATGCTGTTATGGTTTATTTTACTTTGACGCCGAACTTTGACGATTTGATCGGCCATTCTTACATAATCGGGGGGCAGGATAGTAGGACAGCGAGTAAGTAGACAGTGGACCACGCGCTCCAGTACGCGGTCCGCTTTAGCGGGCCGCGCAGCCACGCGCCATACTAGTTAATATATATATAGCTGCTCGTGCTGACTGACTCATTGATCACCTCTCCTGTAAAATTTTGTATGAACATTTTTTTTTTCACTCATCGTTTCGTATAGAAGACAAAAATTCATTAAGAGGAAAAATACAGAGAGAGCTGATGATTGAGGATTTCGAAGACGGATGAAGAGCACCAGCCAGGGTATCGAAGATAGGTGGGGGGTGCTCGACCAAATGTCACTCGAAACTTCATCCAATTGACAGTGAGCTGAAAAAAAATTCAAAATGGCGGATTTAAGATGGCCGCCATACAAATTTCGACGGTGTCTATCTCGGAGAGTATAAAAGATGGAAGAGTGGTTTCTTGGCAAAAGATGATCAGGACATGAGGGTCTACTTGATGAACAGGAAAAAAATTCAAGATGGCGGAATTTATTTTTCCATAGAAAATGTATGGCGAATATTGAAGAGGCTACAAGTGTAGAACTATGCAAGACTACGGTTCCTTTTCAAGATTTGTTTTTATGGAAGAATTCTCATTTTGACGAGTGGTTCGGAGAAAAAATATGGAGAGAGATGTTGATCGAAGGTTCGGATGATGGGTGAGGAGCACGGTCAGGGTATTAAAGATAGGTACCTACTTAGGGGCTGCTCAAACATAAAGGGAGGGGCGGGGGGTTGGTGGTCTTTGTTTTATGTTTTTCCTTTATGAGAATTTTCTTTTACGTCGGACGCTTGGCGTGCTGGCGCTTCCACTGTGCTCACTAGCATAGCAGTGTGTTGTTCAGATCAGAACACGTAGACAGTAAACCAGCTGCCCGATTATGTAAGAATTGTCGATCAAATCGTAAAAGTTCGGCGTCAAAGTAAAATAAACCATAACAGCATTGAATTAGAGCTCAATTTCGTGTTTCGAAATTGAGCTCTAATTTAATGCTGTTATGGTTTATTTTACTTTGACGCCGAACTTTGACGATTTGATCGGACATTCTTACATAATCGGGGGGCAGGATAGTAGGACAGCGAGTAAGTAGACAGTGGACCACAAATTTCGTCGGTGCCTATCTCGGAGAGTATAAAAGATGGAAGAGTGGCTTCTTGGCAAAAGATGATCACAGGACATGAAGGTCTACTTGATGAACAGGAAAAAATTCAAGATGGCGGAATTTATTTTTCCATAGAAAATGTATGGCGAATATTGAAGAGGCTACAAGTGTAGAACTATGCAAGATTTTGATACGGTTCCTTTTCAAAATTTGTTTTTAAAGAAGAACTCTCCATTATTTTTTGGAGAAAATAATACATGTAGAGCGATGATGGTTCGAAATATGGTTCGAGGGTTTGAAAGATGAGTGAGGAGCACGGCCAAAATTTCATAGGTGTCTAAGTATTTCAGAAAGTATACTAGATGGAACAGTGGAAGTAGGAAATATGCATGACTTTGATACATTTTTTTACAAGATTTGTTATGTATGTAAGAATTGTCGGTTTAAGCCTCGGTTTAGGAATTGTCGGGGTCTCTGTTTTATAATAAAGTTTTTATAAAAGGCATTAAAATTAAAATTAGTCATTAAATTTATGTTTTCTTATGAGAATTTTTTTTACGTCTGTCGGACGCTTGGCACGCTGGCGCTTCCACTGTGCTCGCTAGCATAGCAGTGTGTTGTTTCCTTCAGAACACGTAGGCAGTAAACACTAGGATAGAAGGAGAGCAAGTAAGTAGACAGTGGGCCACGCGGTCTACTACGCGGTCCGCTTCAGCGGGCCGCGCATCCACGCGCCCTACTAGTTTTAAATTAATTGACAGTAATAACCATCAAATTATGCAATAGCTTCGTGACCAAAAATTCTCAAGGCTGATTGACCTTTTTATGACATCAGAATTGACCTCAAAAACTTATCCATATCCTTAGGAACGGCAAATATATAGTTATGTAAATTCGATAATTATATATTTACTATTCACGCCTAAATATAACGTGTGCTTATTTAAAATAGCGAATCATATGAATCACGAATTGATTTTACATAATTTTTATTGCAATTTAATATGAAAATTTATTTATATTTTATTAGTCATGCTAGCTTGTTTGATGAACGAAACTAAAACTAAGTAAAAACTTTAGTTAACTGCTAATAAACAAAATGTATTTCGTATTATCGTTAATAAATTATTGATGTTGCATAAACTGTTCAAAGTTTCTCATGATTTTATCATTTTTTTATTTTTTTATTTATTTATTTTGGCAACAAACAGTCATTACTTACAAAAATAATTAAATAGTTACAGGATGTTATAAGGAATAGTAGACAAATATCTATATAATAATAATATATATATATATTATATAATAGCTATCGGCTTACAAATTATGTATAATTTGTAAGCCGATAGCTCATATTATAGGTACCCCATTGATTTTGGCGTTGAGCCATCTCCTTTTTCCCATAGCAAGGTGAGACAATAATTTTCAGCCACCTGTAGGTGTCTATTTGTATTTATTCTGAACCCTGATCTGGGAATAAACCCTAAAAACCTCAGCTACTTTAATTCACTCTATCGCCTTACTAGATGAGGCCCGCGACTTTGTTCGGATTCTTTGTTGTGACTTTGGATAAAGTTTTTTATAATTCCCGGATTAATTCTTAGGTTTCTGGGATAAAAAGTCTATATCCTTTCCCGGGATGTGACCTTCCTCTATACCAAATTTCATCAAAATCAGTTGAAAAGATAGGCCATTAACAAAATCAAGCGTAGCAGTCAGACATGCAGATAGCTACACTTTCGCATTTATTATATTAGTATAGATAACTCTATTGGAAGGCAAAATCTCTAAAGAAAATCTGGGGTGTGTGAATAAAATTTTAATGCTTGCAGAATACTATAATTATTAGTAAGTTGGTTAACTTACAATCACTTCCGCACTTAAAAATTTGATTGGCGATATAAACATCTATTAGCTAATATAAAGTAAAAAGTGTTGACGTGTGTGTGTATGACGTTTCCGTACAAAAGTAGAAATATAGAACGGAACGATAAATCAATTTCAATAACAACAAAATATAATAATCATTATTTTTTACAGGCTACGTAATTAAATTAAGTAATCTATAACTACTCTGTGCAAACTCTAGTTTTTTAATCTTAATTAAGTTATAACCGACTAGATGATGCCCGCGACTTCGTCCGCGTGGATTAAGGTTTTTTGATTCCCGCGGGAACTCCTTAATTTTCCGGGATAAAAAGGAGCCTATGTCCTTCCCCGGGATATAACCTACCCCTATACCAAATTTCAGCAAAATCGGTTGAAAAGATGGGCCGGGAAAGCGTAGCAGACAGACAGACAGACAGACAGACAGACAGACAGACAGACAGACACACTTTCGCATTTATAATATTAGTATGGATAGTATGGAAGTATGGATATATAAAACCAAACCACAGACCAAACTGCCAAGCGATTTAGCGTTCCGGTATGATGCCGCATAGAAGGCTGGAAGCCGATTAGACGTATGGCCCAAATTTATTCATTCACTGTTGCTTACTTGGCAGAAGACATCGCAATATAGCAAATGTTAGCCGCCATGGGAGAAAAAAACTAATTTTAGCGTTAAATTAACAAGTTATTCTTAAACAACTAGCAAATACGATTAATCTTTGCAAAATGTTTGTATCGAGATTATTGTAACGAATCGTATTTTTGTCTCAAAAATAATTAACTAAAAAGTCCCTTAACTATTCGACTATAAAAGTTTTAATATGCTTTCAAAAATCGTATTATGGGCCGTTAATAAAACTGCCATAGTCCCCCTTCCAGGTTAGCCCACTTATATCTTAAACGATTATCACTTATACCACAGGGTGAGATGACTTATGTCAAGGAGTGACTTATATCCGAGGTTCAAGAGGTTTATCTACTCATGTGGTTCAAGTATTAATCACTAGGCTATTATCGTTAGCAACAATGATTATAGATTCAGAGTTTTTATGTTCACACATAATCCATGTCATGTCAACACTCTCGTCTCTCTGTGAAGCTATTACGTATCGAAAACAAGCTATAGGAAGTGATTGTGCCCCCTTAACATGCACCTGTTATATAAAAGTGGTTTGCCAATGATGTTCACGCCATATTAGCGAGTGATGCTGTTAATGATTAGGGGCTTGTTCAGAAGAGGTTACTCATTTTCATATACATTTTAATGTCATGATCTATTTAACTCAAAATATTAGACGCATTTTTATCCCAAGATAACGCGCGCCATTATGTGATCAACGGAAAGGGGTCACAACCCTCAGCAATGAGGCATACGACGCAGAGAGAGATTAGACTAGATTTTTACTTCGACGTATCGCAAAGCTGAAGTGGCAATGGGAGGATCACATACCTAGTTCGAAGAACCGATAGACATTGGGGTTCTAAAATGCTGGATTGGCGACCTTGCACCGGAAAGCGCAGTGTTGGCAGACCCCCCACTAGGTGGACGAACGACATCAAGCGAGTCGTAGGGAGCCGCTGAGGCCTAATGGCACAGAATATATAATGGCACAGAACTATACGCATTGGCGTATATAGGGGGGGGGCCGGGTGGGCCGTGCCCACCCCAGAATGGTCTAGTGCCCACCCCAGGAATCCCAGGATGTTGGGTTACCGATTCGAAATTCTAGACTGGACACTAAGACCATAGACTTTTGAGTTATAAATTTTCCTGTAGGTAATCTTTAAGAAATAATTTTTTGGATGTTTTCAAAATCTTAGGTTCAGTAGGTTTCAGAGTTAAATAACTCTCTCCCTTGCGATCATCGACCATGGCATCTCAGGAACCAGGGGGTCTACTCTCTTTCTCTCAAACGAAACTTCGCAAACGAACGAACGAAATTTCGTTAACTCCTCTCCCACCTAATATTATCTATATGCTCCTCTCTATTTCGTTTTCGTACACGCAGACGAATTACGGATCCATAGACAATTTTCGTGATCGATCGGATTGAACGATTTTGTGTGGGTCTAATAACCGACTAATTACGTTCGTTTGCGAAGTTTCGTTTGAGAGAAAGAGAGTAGACCCCCAGGGCCTTACGGCAAGATGACGAATCTGCACTAGGGCTTTAGAATACCGGTTTTTTTCAATACCGGTATTAATACCGGAAAGATTCTTCTCAATACCGGGATCCCGGATTTGGAAAAAACTTAAAATGTTTTTTAATTTAAAACTAGTATTTTCTGAAGCAAACGGAAGCATAACAAACAGTTTTTTCTTTAAAAAAAAATTTCACCAAATTAACTCAAAATGGGAAAAAATATTTCGGATTTAGAATGCTGTGGATTGGTATGTCTATTTAACTCCTTTCACTCTATTTTATTTTATGCAATACTTACTTTATGAAATTGTATTTTCTTTAAAAATCACCATTGATTTTCAGATTTATTTGTATTTTAAGTATTGAGATAGTTATAGATGCGTTGACTTAATTCTTACTAAAATATCGTTTGTTACATATTTAAGGTGAAAATTACGGACCACGTAACGTTCTGAATCTTCATCACATCATTTTTTTAAATACTATCTTATTAATAGCTGGACGAAGGTCTCCTGCACATTATATCGCCACAGAGCACGGTCTTGTGCCCCTTGTTTCCAGCGGCTCCCAGCTACACGCTTGAGATCGTCCGTACACCTAGTGGGGGGTCGTCCTACACTGCGCTTCCCGGTGCGAGGCCCCCATTCAAGCACTTTGGGACCCCAGTGCCTATCGGTTCTACGAAATATGTGCGCCGCCCATTGCCACTTACTTGGCGACTCTTCGTGCTATGTCGGTTACTCTGGTTCGCCTTCGGATCTCCTCATTTCTGATTTGATCACGCAACTCCAAGCTAGCTCTCTCCATCGCCCGCTGAGTGACCCTGAGCTTTCTTATCTGGCCCATAGTTAGCGACCATGTTTCGGAGCCGTAAGTCATCACTGGCAACACATACTGTTCGAAAACTTTCGTCTTCAGGCACTAAATAATTTTGAACGAGATGTTGAGTTTCCCGAATGCTGCCCAGCCGAGTTGAATTCGGCGGTTGACCTCTTTTTTGAAATGGGACCTACGTAACTGGACTGTATGTCCCAGGTTACATATGTACTCATCAACAATTTCGAGTGCAGAGCTCTCAACTAACACTGGGTGGGGCTGAACGTGTTTATTAGACATGATCTTCGTCTTGCTCATATTCATTTTTAGGCTCACCTGTTGATAAACTCTGATAAGGTCGTTGAGCATTAAACCTAGTTTAGTAAGTTAGTAAAATGTATTGTGACTACTAAATGAGTAAAAAACGATATTTTTGTAAGAAGTCGATTGAAGTCGAAGAAAAAGATAATTTAGTTAAAACATAAATTAATCTAAAATTCATAATAATAAAATATGCAATAATTAATAAAACAGATTTCTGAACATTTGAGAGACAATGAAATAAAGCCACGCTACGCCAAAAAATGCCAAGCCACAGGGATCTAAATTCAAACACTAATTTTTCCCTCTGAGTGAACAAAAACTACTTTTCTTCACTGGTTTTAAGCATTGACGTAGTAATACGTCAATAGTTTTAAGCAATAAAGGCGCTCTTTTTGAGCTAATGTGCTTAAGATACAATTAGTTTTAAAATTAGCCGAATAAAAAACAGTGGCATTTACCAAGAAATATATGCAATAGTCACTGTTTCGTTTATAGTGTCACCAATACCGTTATCCCAGTATTAGACATTTCAATACCGGTATTGAAAACCGGCGAAAAAAGTCCGGGATCCCGGTATTAGCCAATACCGGGATCCCGGTATTGGAGGCACCGTGCACATGAGTACCATTCTGCACCATTTGCACATGAGTATAGATATAATTCCGTTTATCTACTCATGTGCCATTTGTTTCATGTTTTGAACATTTGACATAACCTCCGCAGGATAAATGTCAAAATACGAAAGTTCTAGAACTTCCAGTCTGTCATAGTTAGATTTTTTTGTAGTAGTAGTGGGGCCCAGGCCCCCCCTGGAAAATAACCCTAGATACGCCAATGACTATACGTCTATATTGGTTGACGACGGCGATCTATTTAATATTTATAATTCAAACAGGGTCACTCAACTCAGCAGGGGCTAATTTGCATTATTAATACATCTCTCTTTGTATCCTGTAGTAATAACGCACTTAAACGGGCACTAATAATGTGATCTAGGATAGAGGATCTCTAGTCTACATGAAACTAACTGCATTACAATTAACATAATTCAATATTTATCGGTGATTATATTATGTTAAAAGATGTTTCAAAGTTGACATTTTATCTCTTTAGAAAAAAGTAAGTATTCATTTCAATCCATACAGGAAATGGTAATCAAGAAACGACTAAGTTAATAATTAATTGGCTATTTGACAGTTTTCGGAAAAGTACTTAAAAATGTACGTGGGTTCATTTTATACCTCTTACAATGATTTTTTTCTCAAAAACAGCGTTATTTATTAGAAAAAATTACATTTTTAATACAATAAAATTTTACATTCGCGCGAAAACAGCCGGTCACGTGACATTTGCTAGCTGTGACGTCATAGCTCTAAATAAAACAAAACTAACTACGACGCTCCAAGTCTTAAGTAATTTCGAGTGGAAAGTTTACAGCTTTTTTAATGAAATTGTGAAAATAACAAGCTACAAGACGTGTGTAGAAATACTATAAATAAAATAATTAATTAATATCCTGACAAATTGTAAACACATACCTACAATAGTACCTATGTCATAAACGTCTAAAGCAGTGGTTACAGTTAATCTGCCGAGACCCGGAATTTAAAACGGATAAATCTGCGATATTACTTTGTGAAGACCACTTTGATTTTAGTAGTTATTTAGGAAGACGATCTAGCAAAAATGAACATGATCTAACATTTTCTTCTAACATGACATAAAATTAAAATAAATTATTTTTCTGTCACTTTACAGCAGTACTTTCTTAGGTCTTAAACACGAGACCTAAGTAATATTACTTTGTTAATTTCGGTACTTACATGGAAGTTTTTACATTACGAAACTCGGCAGAGCAAAAGTTAGGATTACACTGGATTACACGCAAATAAAATTGCAACCATAAATGAATCGACTTGAGGCAGATTTGCACTATCAGCTTTTGTATAGCCTGACTCCATTTCGTGAAACCTTTCACAAGCTCAAATCGAAATATTTTATGTTAATATTCTCAACAAAACGAAAACGATTTATAGGTATAGCACACGACCTCACAGTGACGTTTGTATGAGATAAAAAGTACCCTGTCTGTGGTTTAAGAGTTGTGACGTCACAGGATGCTAAATCAATGGCGCCCGCGTTTCGGGTCTGGCAATCCACAGATAAAAAATCTCAAATTTGTTTTGCATAAATAAAATATACACAATTTATTTTAATGCAAAATACATATTGCATAATTATTGTCAACCTACAAGCTACCAAATCTAACATATTTCATATTTTATAGTTACAGCTGTCAAGTAGCCAATTAGAATAAAAGCATAATAAAAGCAAGCAAATGTCCTCAATTAACGCATAGTTGTCATGAAAAACATCACAGCTAGAACCTCTATATAAGTCTAAAGCCACTTTTTGCATAAAGAAAACTCTTCAATTATAATAATTATTTTAGCACATAGTTGCCATGAAAAATATTGCAGCTGGAACATCTATCAATCATCTAGCTGGAAAACTCTTCAATTTTAATAATTATTTTAGCGTTTCCCGGACTTTAGATATTCCCATCATTATTAGTCAATGGCATTTAAGATGACGTAATCAGACGTTATAGAAGTTGAAAAAACAGCTCATCTCTATTGGAACAGACTATACGACCGAAGTCTCCCACCAAACTTCTCTTCTCTCAATATTATTATCATGATAACGCCAAAGGAGGTTTTACTCCTCGTAACTCTGCATATCTCATCAGCCATAACATATTATCATAATAAGATGTAAGTGAAGTGAAAGCCTAAATCTAATAAGCAAGTAATTAATGTAAAGAGGTTGTACTTTCCATGCTGGCATGTTTATGCCATTTTTATTTTTGTCGTGACCACGTCCTTAGATAACACGTACATTTAAATATATAACATATTATAACAAAAAATATATGTATTTGTTGCACACGATTTGAGGTTACATCACCGCTCTAACCTTTGCGCTTCGACACCTGAAAATAGAAAAAAACTTTTTGTTAGGTGTTAGAAAAAAAAAACGTGACGAATCGTTTTTAATATATTAATCGTTACTGTTTTGTTAAAGTTTTAATAAAGTTATTTACATAGCTATTAAAATGGTTAATATTTAGATATTTGTAAAAGATCTATTGCTGTCCTATCCGTACTAATTCTTATTTATTAATTTAGACGATTATATATCATATGCGTCAGTGTGTTTGTCTGCCTGTCTGTGTCCGGTAAGGTTCAATCGCTGAACATCCTATAGGTAGAGGATACTTTTAATCCCGGGACAACAAACTTTACTTTAAATATTTATCCATGCAGACATAGTCACAGGCGTATTCTAGTTTTTTTTTATTTAGTAAAACCACAGAATAGGTAATAGTAGAAATAAAACATTACGTTACGGATATTCCAATACAAATTTGAATAGCTTTTGAGACTAATATGTTGCCAACCGCCTTAGGTTGTGACCCCCAGGTTGGGAAATGATAACACAGATTAAAGTGAAGATTAAAAGGTTAACAGCAAAGAAATTATAACAAATGTATTCTATTAACACAATTGATATTGCTACTCTTCCGTGTTGACTTTATGACTCCTTAATTTTGTCATTATTATAATTTACTAGCTGATGCCCGCGACTTCGTCCGCGTGGCTTAAGTTTTTTTGATTTCCGCGTGAACTCCTTAATTTTCCGGGATAAAAAGTATGTGACTCTCCCGGCCTCAACTATAAGTACCCATGCCAAAAATCACGTCGATCCGTTGCTCCGTTGCGGCGTGATTGAAGGGCAAACCAACAAACCAATAAACCAATAAACCAACAAACAAACACACTTTCGCAGTTATAATATTGGTATGATAATAGTAAGAAATAAGAAATAAAGGATCATCGCACATTAATGAGCTGCGCGTGGCGTAAAAGCCGCATGCAACAGTTTTCGATGCCTAATGTTTTCACGATTATTGACGAGCCACTCATGTTGCTGACGTCATTTTAGTAAGCTTAGTCTACGTTCACCGAAAAACAATGTCGATAATATGTGCAAACTATGCACATCTTGACATTGTTTAATAGATTTTGAGGGTGAATTCGGTTTTGAATCATAATAGAATGGGCCGAAACTCCCTATTTTAAAGTTCAAGTTGATCCAAAATCCCAAAATCCACGATCCCAAGATCCAAGAACTAAGGTTCTCATAACAGGAAATCGTAGTACCGAATAAGCGACTAATAAAACAGGGTTTCTTACGTCCATTTTACTCTGACGTTAAAGTATTAATTGGACACTGAAATATATTATCAACATTTTAATTGTGCAAGCTCAGACTAAGCATAAGGTATAAGTTTTTTTGGATTCCCGCGGGAACTCCTTAATTTTCCGGGATAAAAAGTAGCCTATGTCACTCTCCAGGTCCTCAACTATACCCGTGCCAAAAATCACGTCGATCCGTTGCTCCGTTGCGGCGTGATTGAAGGACAAACCAACAAACCAAAAAACCAACAAACCAACAAACAAACACACTTTCGCAAATTTATAATATTAGAATGAAGTATGGTGGTCGTCTTGTAGTGTGCGATCAGCTTAATTTCTTTTAAATTTTCATTTCAATGTTGCTCTAGGTAGGTACTGTATTATATCAGTATGAATAACTAATTATACAAAACTTATGTATATGTACTTAAGTATATTAATTTATGTGCTCCACATATGAATCTCACTTGCATAAGCATAGAGAAATCAAACCCATTAAAAATAATTACTTACAAAGATATAAAGCTGGTAAACCAAAGGTTTATCTTGATCATTAATTAAAAAAAACCGGCCAAGTGCGAGTCGGACTCGCGCACCGAGGGTTCCGTACAAACCTGTAGTAAGTTTTACGATTTATGACGTATT
The DNA here is from genome assembly GCA_917051295.2 of Erebia ligea. Classification (NCBI taxonomy): domain Eukaryota; kingdom Metazoa; phylum Arthropoda; class Insecta; order Lepidoptera; family Nymphalidae; genus Erebia; species Erebia ligea. The sequence goes on from OU785226.1 coordinate 2,876,129, forward strand.
AAAAACAAGACGAAATGAAGCGCAAAACTAACTTTGTTTGTAGAGGTTTATTGTTAATCAAAAAATTACGTTTGTTGTATGGGAGCCCCCCTTTAATATTTACTTTATTGATATTTAATTATTTATTTTGAAAGGTAATATACAAGTTAATATTCTGTGAAAATTTGAACCGTCTACCTGTTACCGTTTTTAATATTGAGCAAAAAAATACGAAAAAAACACGTTTATTGTATGGGGACCCCCCTTAATATATATATTTTTTTAATTTTTAGTATTTATTGTTATAGCGGCAACGGAAATACATCATTTGTGAAAATTTCAGCTTTCTAGCTATCACGGTTTATGAGATACAGCCTGGAGACAGACAGACAGACAGACAGACAGACAGCGGAGTCTTAGTAATAGGGTCCCGTTTTTACCCTTTGGGTACGGAACCCTAAAAATTGCCTTTGATGAGTCATAACAGAAGTATGTTTTATTTAAAACACTGTAATTTTAATGTTTATGTACTTACTAGCTAATGCGCGCGACTTCGTCCGCGTAGAATATTTTTTTAAATTCCCACATGAACTAAGGAAAATTTAAGAAACTTCCCGAGATAAAAAGTTAATGTCATGTCTTATGTCAATCTCCAGTTTCTCAACTACACCCATGCAAAAAATCACGTCGATCCGTTCGTCTGTTGCGGCGTGATTGAAGAACAAACCAACAAACAAACACACTTTCAAATTTATAATATTAGTATGAACGTATGGTGTACTGTAAATCCTACTATTAAGCATTATCATCATCTCTCAAAATGCAATGTCCACCATTATTCATTCGCTCATTATCAGACAACATTATTGTGGTCCACTTTAGTGTTATTAACAATTTAGTACTTACTATCTAAGCTAAGGTATTACTTACCAATATTAACTTATTCTATGTTAGTACCTAAAAACTAAAAGGGAATGTCATGTTCATGTTCACTTCAATTTAATAGATTATTAAACTTATGTCATGCATTACTCATTCGAAAATATTGGATCAATAAATGATCATTACTGTAATTTCCTGTAAGAAGGATCACCGTGACATTAAAGTTTATTGACGACCCAAGCCCAAAAATATTACTAAATCTTTTGCTGTAAGATATATCATACTTAAGGATAAGATTACTATTTTATTACGAGTATTAAAATGTTCACGGTATGTACATAATGTAATCGAATATGTTTGCCGATGATGAATGAAATCGCACATGACTTGTGGTATTTCTTGCGTAAGGGCATCGAAAGTGAGCAGTGACCAACGAGATCTATCACACGTACTGTCAGCTTATGAACGTACCTAATAATATTATGATAATATATTTTACTAGCTGATGCCCGCGACATCGTCCTCGTAGATCGAGGTTTTCGGTTCCCGCGGGAACTCTTTAATTTCCCGGGATAAAAAGTAGCCTATGTGCTATTCCAGACTATAATCTATCTCTGTATCAAATTTCACCCAGATCCGTTCAGCCGTTGGAGCGTGATTGAGTAACAAACATCCATACATCCATACATCCATCCAAAGTATCGCATCATACTTAATATTATAAATGCGAAAATGTGTCTGTCTGTCTGTCTGTCTGTCTGCTACGCTTTCCCGGCCCATCTTTTCAACCGATTTTGCTGAAATTTGGTATAGAGGTAGGTTATATCCCGGGGAAGGACATAGACATTTGGTCCCGGAAAATTAAGGAGTTCCCGCGGGAAGCAAAAACCCTTAATCCACGCGGACGAAGTCGCGGACATCATCTAGTCTAGTATCAAATCAAATAAATATTATAAATGCGATTATTTGATTTGATACTAGACTAGATGATGTCCGCGACTTCGTCCGCGTGGATTAAGGGTTTTTGCTTCCCGCGGGAACTCCTTAATTTTCCGGGACCAAATGTCTATGTCCTTCCCCGGGATATAACCTACCTCTATACCAAATTTCAGCAAAATCGGTTGAAAAGATGGGCCGGGAAAGCGTAGCAGACAGACAGAGAGACAGACAGACACATTTTCGCATTTATAATATTAAGTATGAAGTATGATTAGTATGAAGCATGAAATATGTATAGTATTGCGAGCTTAGTGCTTAAAACACATCGGCCAGGGCTTATACAGGGCTCGGGCTTATACAGGTCCGGGTTTTCATACTCGGGTACCTACATACTACTTGTAACATTTCGGAGTTCATGTAAATATTAAGTAATTAAAGTAAAAACATCGTGAGGCAACCTGCCTGCCTGTGAGTTCTCTATGAATTCCTCAAAGGTGTGTGAAGATTGCCACTCCGCACTTGGCCACTTTAAAGTTGCGCTGCTAGAATAATTTCATTACAGCAATCGGTGTAGGTACATTAAATAATTAAACTTATTAAATAATTAATTTCCCAGACATTTATCGATTGATTTTAAAAAAACCACTGATGTATTTTAATCTATATTTTACTTCCGTTGCGTTAAATATGGATCCTATTCACAGCATCATGAAACTTCTCCATTATAGTTATATGCACTTTACTTATGTATTTTGGGCCAATTTTATAAGTGCCAAGTTTTTTTTAGTTTAGGAAAGTAACAGGCGAACATGAAAATAGAAACATAAAATACAAATGAATTCGAAATAGGTATTCAAACGGCGATGCTCTGATTCCCAATCTCTAGACAAAACTAATGAAATCCCTAAATGTACTTAACTACAGTCTATTTGTAGAGGCGAAGTAATATATGTAAACAAAACATACCAGCCACGACATTGCAACTTTGCTAACAATATTTTCACTGTTGTTTATCACAAATCACTCACAAACGTCTTATTTCCTGAAGTAAAACATTTAAAGTTTTTATTATACTCAAAAGTAATTCAATTCAAGCACTTTGAAGTTAATAATTTATCAAATAACTAGCAAGAATCACGAAATAAAAACAAAGACTAATGACCTAATGGGCGTTTGACATATAGAAATAGAATGATTCCATAGAGATGTGACATGAAAAGTGAACCATAGACTGAATGATAGGAGTGGGTTTAATCGATTGTAATAATCGAAAATCGATTACCACATTCTATGATTATGAAATTACCTTGTGATGTTGAGGACGATATTATAATTAAACCTTTCACTAACATCTTATCACTAACTTGATAATAGTCGTTAAAGCCCTCCAACCCGCATTGGAGCAGCGTGGTGGGTCTAAGTTCTAATTCCCTCTCTCCTATGAGAGTGGAGGCCTGTCCCCAGCTGCGGTACGTTAATGGGCTGTAGTGATCAGTTATCATTATGAAAAAATTGTGTGTGTCAGCTCCGACGTACGACTGGAGTTTACTCTTTACGAACATCAATAGAAGCAGCGAAACGAATGACGAGATTTTTTTGTCCCGGCCGCCAACCGCCTGCCGTAAAAAAGGGATTAAAGATCTACGACCCTAATTTTACGATTTTCGATTTTTACAATCGACTAAAACCGCTCCTCTCATTCAGTCTATGGTTCACTGGTCAAACACATGTCAAACACCCATTAGGTCATTAGTTTGTGTTTTTATTTTGGGATTTTTGCTAGTTATTTGCTAATTATTAGCTTCTTAGTGCTTAAATTGAATTACTTTTGAGTATAACTTTAAATGTTTTACTTCAGGAAATAAGACGTTGGTGAGTGTTTTGTGATATACAACATATTAAAATATTGTTAGGGAAGTTGAAATGACGTGACTGGTATGTTTTATTTACATGATTTACTTCGCTCCGTAGAAGTATGTGGTAATCGATTTCAGAATGTATTCATTCAATCGTTCAGTCACAACTAATCTGTCAATGTTTCCATCACTATACGTCTAATGACAATTATAATCACGTGATCTGACGCCATATTTGTTTACTTATATTACTTCGCCTCTACAAATAGACTGTAATTGTATCTAACTAGTGGTTCGCCCCGAACTGAGACCTCGCGGTATCACAGAGCGCGATCTATTGACATCATTATGAAGCTCTGTTAAAAATAGTGAAGCTCATTAAAAATTAAATAATTTCGTTTCCTTATAATATTTATCTAATTTTAGTATTTGTTGTTCAAGTACAGGATATAATTCAAATAATTGATAAGTTTCAGCCTCAGCCTTTCAGAAAATTGAGAGTTCTGAGGAACAACTTTGGACGTTAGAAAATCTCCACTTTGAAAACCCCCCATTTCGTTAATTTTAGGGGAAAAATTAAAAAAAAAAATTTTGGACTCTATTCCTAATTAAATCTTTAAAATTATATACCGCAACCTTATGTAACGCTATAAAAAATATTTTACTTCGCATTCGCTTCTATGAGAGCCCCCCTGAAATAAAGATTTTTATAACTTTTTAAGACATAGGTATTCGGCGGGTGGCCATCGGTTTACATATTATATATTATTTAAATTTAAAGTAATTATGTTCAGTAATTCAGAAGTTATAAGGCTCTGACAGACGGATGGACGGACGGAGGGACGGACGGACAAGTGCCAATTCACTCAAGTAGACTCAGAGACCTTCGCTTCGCTCGATCAAAAAACATTTGTACAACTTAAGTAAAAAAAAGTTTCGTAAATTATACTCGTAAAGTGTGTGTAAGAGTATTTATTTTATAACCGACTGTATAATATTATGTTGTAACGTACAGTCAGTTTGGTTATCACACTTTTTGAAGGCTCTTCAAGATCGTAGTTATAGCATTTAGCCTCAATATTACGAGCATAGTTTTGGCCAGAGTCAGAGATCATTGGACATAGTCATAAAATGTTAACATTTAAACCCAATTGGCCTAGGTTACGAATGTAATAATGAATAAAATATCGATATTTTATATTGTTATATTTTATGTTAAACGATTGTGCTTTATGGAATGAAAAATTTTCTAATTATTTAGAGAATCTCTACTTATAAATGCGTAAGTGTGTACTGCCTCGTTGGTCTTAGCATGTTTGACTGCGGCCGACGAGGTCCCAGGTTCGAGTCCCGGGTCGGGCCATAATTAAGTTTTTGGTTTTCCGACTAGAAATTCTCAGTACTAGCCCGGAGTTCTCCGAGTAGCTCTCCGAGGCACGGTGGTGAAACCCCCCCAACTTCCTAAAGTTGGGGGTGTTTCACCACCGTGCCTCGGAGAGCACGTTAAGCTGTCAGTCCTAGTTATTATCACTAACATGATAATTGTCGTTGAAGCCCGCCAACCCGCATTGGAGCAGCGAGCTCTAATTCCCTCTCTGCTATGAGAGGAGGCCTGTGCCCAGCAGGGGGACGATAATGGGCTGTAGTGGATGAATGGAAGTGTGTTCGATTACTGGTTTATCTTCACGCCGCAAGAGAGCATCGTGCTGGAGAATGACATAGGCTACATGGAAGCCCGCCATATAATTATCCAAAAAAAAAAAAGCTACCACTATGCCTTTAAAGGACACTCTACCATGAGGTCATGACTCATGACTCATTCGTTAAAAAGGGATGATGATTTCAAAAATAAATTAATTCTTACTGATTATTAAATAGAGCGTCTTCCAAAAGTCTTTTAATTCACATTCGTCGACTAGTTTAAAGTTTGATAACCAAAGTGCGTTTAAATTTGATGACGTCACAACTATGCATTTCATACAAACTTGATACATGATTTGATTGAGTTGTGATCATCCCTATTATAGAAAATTTTGTCTAAGTACAATGTTTAATATTTTGAAAATAAAAATATCATTTTGATCTACAGATACCTACTCTGTTATAAATTAAAGTGATATTAAAAAGAACATCGTACTATTGGACGGGATTTTTCAAAGTTGTCTTTCTATAAATGGATATGTGAACGGTACATAGTTATACCTAATGGTGCCAACGAAATCGTAATTCGCGAGAGGTGCGATTTGTTTGCCATCTATACACATTAGGTACTCCGTACCGTAGCAGCTGGTGTTGAAAGAGAAAAACATGGCTGTAATCACTGTAATGGTATAATCAAAACAATTGGTTTACTTACTTACCTACAAGCTACAACTAGATAGTTGATAGGGAGTTTCGCTACATAAGTAAATAATTCACAAATCACATAAGTTCGTTTTCACATACGAGTATTTATCATAATTAATGCTCTTTTTGCATTTTCAACGCCGAACAAAAATGACTAAAAATCGAGACAAATAATTGCTAAAATGTTTCTCTATTTACTAAAATGTAGGTTCAAAGTTTTATTTGCTATTTGCTTAACACCTGAAGACTGAAATTTTGATAGAGATTTTTTAATACAGGGGGCATACTACCATCGCATAAAGCAGTAATATTTAAAAATGACATCTTTGACAGTGTACCTTGAAGTCCCTAAAATAAGGATTATAATTCTGAAACAAGAGCGTGAACAATATTGAAAAAATACTGCTTTAGGCGACGGTCGTATGCTCCCAGATTGGTCTCATAATGCACTGTACGTAGGTACTAGGAACGCACTTTTTATGTATACAAGTAGCATCTTTTGAAAAGACGTAAGCGTCGATAGCACACACGATATGTGAACCAAAGTTTAGATAGCTGATTGATGATAGGTGAGTGATGATTTCCGCGACTTTGTCTGCGTGGATAAAGGTCTTTTGATTCCTGCGGGAACTCTTTAATTTTCCGGGATAAAAAATAGCCTATGTCCTTGCCCAGAATGCAACCTATCTTTATAACAAAGTTCATCAAAATCGGTTGAAAAAGTGGGCCGTGAAAGTGTAGCAGACAGACAGACAGACAGACAGATAGACGGACAGACAGACACACTTTCGCATTTATAATATTAGAATGTATTGATTATAAGCTTAAAAAGGTACAAATTCACCTAACCAAGCCTTAAGCTTAATGCAGCAATGCTCGAATGTGTGAAACTTGCAAAAAACGCTTCGCTAAGGCTTTCGAGCTCAAGGAAAATTACTTAAAAAGTTTCGAGCAGGGCCTACAAGGCCGGACACACGTAGATAGATTTGCTAAACGAACTATCAAACCGCAAAATTCCATTCGTGAGAAATCTTGACCTTCATTAACAGATGATGAGACATGAGTCAAATAATGAACGATTCCCTTAACGGTTAGCTTTGAATAAGGTACTTTATACCGATACTGAATGCATTTATAAATAGATAATGCACTCGACTTCTGTTGCGTGGATTTGTTAAAAATACAATGGAACTGTTAGATTTTTCGGGATAAAAAGTAGTCTATGTCCATCTCCGGTATAGATACAGACTACCTCTGTATCTACTAATTTTTTTATCAAAATTGGTTCAATAGATGGGCCGTGAAAAGGCAACATAGTATATCAAACAAAAAAAAAGTAAAAGGATAGTCATATAGATAAACACAGAAGACATTTTTTCGCAATCAAAATTCTAATGTTTTTTGTACCTACTCAAATAGACTTTTACATGTGCTTTTGAATCTTCCTACACAGAACCTACCCAGGACTACGCATTTATGATATGAGCAATGCGTTCGTATACAGCGTGATATAGCATGGGATATGGGATATGGGATATTCATCCTAGAAAATTGCTGCCAAGAAAGAAAATGATATACGCAAGTCGCAACGTTAAAACTTTCGGTACTTTTATTTCTACAATCTTAGTTACAGAACACACTAAAAATAATGATTGACACGGAACGAAGCCATAGCATTTGGATCTCATTGGCTTCACACATGCATACGCAAACAATTAGTTAATTTCAGCAATTAAATAAAATATAATAATAAATAACAACAAGAAGTCAGTTTCCCCGAAGGATACATATTAACCTAATAAATCGTTTACGTAACACTCGGCGAGTGGGCCTCGTTACATCCTAGGCTTGCATTTAAAATTTCAACCTTCATTTCCTTTAAACAGTCCTTAAAATGCGTTATCATGGATGGTTCCTAACTTAATACATTTAAGGGTCATATTCCAATAAAACGTATTTGTCTGTCGCCAGCAATGTAGTTGCATGTGATGCAATGTAGTCAGAGAGCTGGAAAAACAACTATCCCAAATCCCTATTTCCATATGCATACTAATAAGTAATAGGTACATTATTACCCACCACATTATTATACCCAAAATATTCTACCATTATTTGATTAATGGAAAGGGGTCACGACTCTCAGTAATGAGGAATACGACGCAGAGAGAGGTACATTATTATAAAAACTAAGGCATGTTTTTTTCTTAGTTATGTCTAGCTGATTTTTTTAAGCCTTAGTTATATACGACGTTTTTTTAATATAACTATACGTCATATTAAAAAAACGTCAAAATAATTATCGGAAATTACCTATCGAAAATTCTTTTTTGCTGAATAAAGGACAAATTCGGTTCTAAAGATGGTCCGGAAAAACGTAGCAGACAGAAAGACAGACATACACACTCTCGCAATTATAATATTAGTACGTAAGTATGGATTTAATAGAGTAGCCACTATCTTTTTATATCGTATGTAATACTAATAAATAATATATGAAGGTGACATATATTATATTTTAAATTACATACCTACATAATGTGGTAATTCTAATGGAGAAATTATCTAAGCTATACTAAAATGGCAGCTCTACATAATTATAAGCAGAATAACTATATAGATAATATAGCCCTATCAGTTAGGTTTAGAGATTATAATTACGCAACAGATAAGCCATATTATGTTGCAAGAATAATTAATGGAATATTTGATTCCTATGCATAGTCACTACTCGTAACACTTCATTAAAACATTTATCAGTTCTTGAACTAATATAAGTCTACATGTCCAAACCCGATAAAACCCATTGACGATCAAACGATAGGAGTACACAGGTCAAACTAAGTTGGTCGATCGCCAATATTCCGATCATGGATTCAGGATACCACCACGCATATTGCATGTAAAGCGTGGCACACTAACTTGGCCTTTATTGCCTTCCAACGCGCCTGCACGACTAACTATATTGTGTACGAAGAATTATGTACACAGGACATCGAATACATAATAGGCTCCAACTTTTGATGGTCATTGGCCCTAGTTCACGAAAGTTACATTTGGGCGTAGGCAGTGGCGTGCTGTTCATAGAGGCGTAAAAGCACTGCTTACCCAAATGGAAATACGTCAATGCTCGTTTTTCATCAATACAGCTAGTAAATAGGTATTTTGACCTTCTGAACTAATGTCTACCCTAGCTTCAAACCCTGAGCACGCCACAGGGCGTATTTCACATTGGAATAAACATCGAAAAGGTGAATCGATCGCCTATTGCGTATCTCAGTGGTTGTGTATAAAATTTGTTGTTCACTATAAATAGGGTCATATAGGGTCGAACTTACATTAAAACTCAGAGTTTATGACAATCTCCCTCGCGCAGTGATGAGCGCTGTGGTCTTATAGACAGGGAGGTCCGGGGGTCGTTTCCCGGCAGGGTCAATTTGGGTAGTTATAATTTGAGAATTTTCTCCGGTATAGTCTGATGGGAGGCTTCGGCCGTGGCTAGTTTTCACCCTACCGGCAAAGTCGTACCGCCAAGCGATTAGGCGTTCCGGAATAAAAAATTAAAATTTAAGAACCGAAACGATATTGTGAGCCTGTCTGTTGAGCGAACAATAGAACTATCTTCAGTTGAATTGGAGCAATTTATTGTTGTGTCTGTATACAGACCGCCCTTGTCTAACTTTGAACTTTTTGAAAAGGTAATGGATGAAGTACTATTTAAACTCTCTAAATCAAATAAAAAGCTTATTGTATGCGGAGACTTTAATGTAAATATATTGGAAAGTAGCCCTTTATGTGGCAAGTTATTGAATCTATTCAAATCCTATAACTTATCCAATATGTTTATGGAGCCAACTAGAATAACTGCAACTAGTGCCACATGCATAGACAATATTTTTACAAATTTTACACCTGTTAATAAAAACATTATTAGTAAATTAGATTCAGATCATTGTGGACAACAAATTCAGTTTGAAAATTTAAATAAAAATGTATCAAAGCGTAGAATAACTTTTGTACCAGTAACGTTGGACCGTATTGAAAAAATAAGAACAAGTCTTACAAAGGAACTCCCTTTTTTACCAAATGGGTTGAGTCCTAATGAAATGTATAACATATTCTTTAATACTTTCAGTGAAATATTCAAATCAATATTCACCAGTAAAACGGTCTTAACTGCTGATGCAAATGTTTTTAACGAATGGGCAACAAATGAATTGCATAGAAAGAGGCAAAAATTATATGAATTGTATGCAGAGCGACAGTATGATACTAGTGATGAGTTCAAGCAGCTTGTTCAACTGTTTTCCAAGGAGTTTAAAAGAGATTGCATTGTGGCTAAATCAAAACATATTCAAACTAAGATAAAAAATAGCTCCAATGTAATCAAAACTACTTGGAACATAGTGAATGAAGAAACAGGAAGAGCAACACGGAAAAATTGTGAATTTAAACTTAATGTCGATAATAAGCCTGTAACTTCAGACTCCGAAGTTGCTTCTGTTTTTGAAGGCTTCTTTACGGATATTCCTGTTTCTACCACAGAATCGTTGAACTCCTCACCAAATGCCGCTCTTACTTTACTGGAGGATAACGTGCCTGAATGTAATAACGTTTTTAAATTCTGTCACGTTAACTGCTCTGACGTTATTAAAGCATTCAAATTAATTAACAATAAGAAGACAAATGATTTGTGGGGCATTTCCGTTAACGTTGTAAAATCATTGATTGATATCGTTGCACCCGAGTTAGCATTAATATTTAATAACTGTATTGATTGTGGTGAGTTTCCTGACTTAATGAAGCACAGTAAAATAATTCCTCTATTCAAATCAGGTAGTACCAGTGACCCCACTAACTTTAGACCTATATCTGTACTACCCACTTTCAGTAAAGTATTTGAAAAATTAATATTAATTCAATTGCTTAAGCATTTTTGTAATAATGACTTGTTACATAGTAAACAGTTTGGATTTACACGGGGTCGCTCAACAATCGATGCTGGTGTTGAGTTAATTCAAAATATATTCGAAGCCTGGGAAGAGTCACGTGATGCACTTGGCGTTTTCTGCGATTTATCCAAGGCTTTTGATTGTGTTGATCATGAAACATTAGTCAGAAAACTGCACCATTATGGAATTAGGGGTGTAGCACTGGATATGATGAATTCCTACTTAAAAAATAGGATGCAAAAGGTAGACGTCAATGGAAAGCGGTCTTCCGGATCGATTGTAAAAATGGGGGTTCCACAAGGTTCAATTTTAGGGCCTTTTCTATTCCTCATTTACATTAATGATCTTCCTTATCTTGCCAAAGATAATCATGGAATAGTATTGTTTGCTGATGATACATCACTTTTGTTTAAAATAAATCGTTACGAAACAACTCTTGACGAAGTAAACAATTCTCTCACTAAAGTGGTACAGTGGTTTGAAGCTAATAACCTACTCCTCAATGGAAAAAAGACAAAGTGTATCAAATTTACATTACCTAATGTCAAACAGGTAAAGACCACTGTACAACTTGATCATGAGGAATTAGACTTAGTGGATACCGCTGTTTTTCTCGGAATAACGTTAGATGCTAAACTCCAATGGGGCCATCACATAAATGACTTGTCGAACAGGCTTAGTTCTGCTGCATACGCGGTTAAAAAGATTCGCCAGTTGACAGATATAGAAACGGCGAGATTAGTTTATTTTGGTTACTTTCACAGCATTATGTCATATGGTATATTATTATGGGGTAATGCTGCTGATATTAATTCTGTTTTTGTGCTGCAGAAGAGGGCTGTTCGAGCCATATATAATATGGGACCAAGAGAGTCACTAAGAGATAAATTCAAAAAATTCAATATTATGACAGTGCACAACCAATATATATTTGAAAATTTAGTATACGTGCATAAACACATTGATAAATTCAAGAAGAAAAGTGATTGTCATAATGTCAATACTAGAAATAAAAATAAACTTGTAATGCCTGCTTCTAGGCTTAGTAAAACTAGCAATTCATTTGTTGGAAAGAGTGTCCGCTTCTACAATAAGCTCCCAGAAGACATGTTGAAGATGTCTCTGAATAAGTTCAAAGTTAATGTAAAACGTAAACTCATTGGAAAATCCTATTACCATATGAAGGATTACTTAAATGACAAGGAAGCTTGGCAATAATTTGCTCTAATGGCTCTGATAGTTCCTTAGTTAAGATGATTTGTGAGATGGTGATAATGAAAAAAAAAAAAAAAAACCCCAGCTGAGTTTGTTGTGGGCTCTTCTCAGACCTGGGCGCGTTTGGAACCCTCGTAGCTTTAGTTTTAAGATACCGTAACAGATTATCACCATCATATTTTTATGTAACTGGACGTCAATAAGTGTAGTGCATCTACCTAAATTGAATAAATATTTATGACTTATGACTTATGGTACAATGCCGTGTAAAAGCCGATTAGGGGTATAATCGTAGATATAATATAGCTGCTGCATGGGTGATCGGTCCAGTGTAGATTTTCCTGCAAGATACCTTTGTCCAGCAATGAACATTTATCGGTTAACGACGACGCGACGTCGCGTCGATGAAATGTCAAACAAAGTATTATGTTACGACGTCCATGCCATCCTTAGGGTGTCTTTCCACCAGAGATGTGCTACGTTGCTCTCTATATCTAACATCTAGCGATCTAAGCTATGAAAATAAAGCGCTATTCGTGGGTTTGACATACATCCGTATTTGTAGCATGGCAACATAGTAACGTAACTTTTTTATGAGTTCATTCCAGGGTTGACTTTTATAGGACAGCACTACATCTGTACGGAAAAAACGCTGAAGAAATACGCGCGGTTTTCCTAATCCTAGAATTTCAATACAATTTTCACCAAAGTGCGGAAATTGGCCATCTTAGGTGTCTCTAAGAGCTTCTTCGGTCCACCCGCAATCGGCAGATGACTGCGCAATTGAGATTAATTTAAAAAAAAAATACATCTAGTTCTTAGAATTTACGTAATAAATCAACTATCGAGAAATTATATATAACACCATGACCAAAGCAAAAGAAACAATAAACTGAGTCAGCTGAAACACTCTCGGGGACTTTCGATTTCGAAATAATTGTTACTCACCACCAGGCACCAGCTCAGTTGCGTGTTTAACGCAACTTTGGTAATTGTTGTGCAAAATGTCCAAAATTAGTGGCGAATTTCATGGTTTTCGACGTTTAGCATAATAAGTTCAAAGTTTTTGTAAAACGCAAACTTATTGAAAGTCCTATTAGGGTTCCCACACAAAACTGCGAATTCGCATCGCATCGCAAAAATCTGCGAGCTCGCAGGACGCTTGGCGGCACGTCTTTACCGGTAGGGTGGTAACTAGCCACGGCCGAAGCCTACCACCATGCCAGACCAGGGAAAATTCAGAAATTGTAAATTTCCAAACCCTGCCGGGGATCGAACCCGAGACCTCCGCACGTTAAGGCAACAGCGCTCAACACTGCGCCACGGAGGTCGTCAAAAAACTTATTGAAAAATCCTATTAATAATGCAAAGGATTATTAATTAAAATTAAATTTAGTATCGAGGGATTTTCGTAAATTCTTACCTTCATTTCTAGTTCTATTTTAGGTGTAAACTTTAAGAAATTTCTGTCTGACGTCATGTCACAAACAGAGCTCGCATTGGTATTTATTCCAATCGCGATGCTCTGTAATTATTGTTACACGACAGCAAGTAACATACATATTTTATGAGAGAAAAGCGGACGGATCTGCCGCCGTACGTAATACGAGATAACATTTCTTTTTATCGGAAAACGTAAATATTTTTAAAGATGAGATAGGTATTTTTTTACTAATTACAAAGCGAGAAATTTCTGCTTAGAGGAAGTAAATAGAAAATACTTCTTCAGGTGTCAACCTGCCTCGTTATTCTAGTTGGATAGCATGTTTGACTGATGATGTCTTGGGTTCAATTTGCGGGTTGGGCTAATGGAAACGTATTGGATTTATCATTCAAGAAATTCTCAGTTAAGAATTTTGCAGCGTTACCCCGGACCTCGGAAACCACGTAAAGCCTTATCCCTCTCCGGTCGTGTCGAATTGCCGGACCATCAGAATACGAGAGTAAAGGAATAGAGAGTGCAGCGCACACATTTTTGAAGATTGGTCGCTGTGACCGAGTTGGATTAATTATTATTATATTGCTTTAATGTATTCTATAAAGACAAAAATTTACGGTTATTGTTCAAAAGAAAATATGAAATCTTGTAGGTACTGTATGAACATGCTCTTATACATAGGAAATGGAAAAGTATCTGCATGAGAAAAATGCTAATAAGACCAACAATCGATGGAATTTCTCTTTGTCGTAGGTACCTATCTACATCGTTGTGTTTGGTTTCTATTGAGATAACTAGGCTTAATTTTAAGTAGTATATACCTAGTGTTTATTTTTTTTAACTCATTACAGGCTTGACCACAATCATACCTGGTGGAAAGTGATGATGCGGCCTAAGATGGGACGCGCTATTTAAAATAATTTAATATTATACGAATTGTACGGTGACTTTTAAGAGAGTGAATTATAAGGCAGGCAGGAGGAGGGCAGAGTTTTCATATTCTGGGATTGATGTTAGTAAAAGGCTCCGACTCTACGAGATGAGCCAAGCGTAGATCCTTCAATTTTGACTTCTTTTTGGATTTTTCCTTTATAAATCGATAAAAGAGTAACTACAAAATTTCGAAAACTGAAAATTAAAATATTAACGGCCGAAAGAAAAAAAGCGTTGGACGCGTCTTTGTTTTAAACTTGATGGATTTTTCGTACAAAATCCTGGGGCTCTACAAAATTCTGTAGTGCACAATCTCTAAACTAAACTAAAATTAGAGCATTACAAATATTGCTAACCCTTTCATCATACTTCCTACGGAAAGGGACAGAACTACATTTAAAGCTGCCATTTTAGTATAGTTTAGAGATTGTGTTACACAGAATCAGCCCCAGTTTCTCGTTGAACTCATTTTGTTTGTGGTAAGGTAGTATATTGTTTCTATCTTCAACTGCTCTCGAGTAAAGTGTCCAAGACACGACCTCCTGACGACCACATTCGTCATCAAGGTGCTCGCTACTCCGCCAGGGAGGTCGTCAAAAGGCCATCAAAGGGTCGTTACGAGGCAAATGCGCTTCCCCTCTCTATGCGCTTTTTTAATCGTCAAACTACGACTTGTTTATATGGACTTTCATCAAGCGAAAGTGTTACTTTTTCGAGGTCGTTAACGCTCAATTACATAGGGACGAGTCAGTAGACAATTATATTGTCGATGCATACAACATGGTAAAAGAGAAATGATTGCCCGAAGCGACAAAAAATTGATGCCGATGAAAGTGCGAGGCCGTCTCAATATTTTCTCTAAGGGTCATAGAGTTAATGGCATTGATAATAATTTGGTTATCTCAGTGATACAGTCTGAAACCCGTTCCCACTCGCACCTAGGAGGTATGCAAACTTTGAGGTGTCAGGATATCAAAATATCCCGTTCCCAATCTTGATTTAAACTTTTTTCAAATATTACGAGATAGGGCTTTGCCACTTTGCGCTTGACGACAATCATGCGGTTAGAGGTATAGTTTGGAGCGCGCTTGCCTAGAAGATGCCTATTCACTCTTGCCTTGAAGGTACTTAATTAAACTATACGTGGCAGGGAATATATGCGCTGGAAGGGCATTCCACATCCTGGCGGTTCGAGGAACGTAGAGCAGAACCGTTTCGTTCGAGCAGACTGGACGTCAACCACATAAGGATGCCATTATTAATACTTACTCGTAGCTATGCTTAATAGAATGTTATTTAAACTTTCATATTATTCGCTGTGATTTTTAATTCAAAATTTCAGTGACTTTAGCTATAAATATTACAAAACAATTATTCGCTAAAATTCTTTTTGTGAATGACCGGCAATCTAATGAAGGTACACGCCGGAAAAGATCGTAAATCTTTCCGGCTAAGGTATTCGGTTAGTGGGTCAATGAACCAGTCTCTGTCGCCTACTTAATGATAGATAGTATAACAAATAATACTCTCAATTGGTAAAAGAAATTTACGAATTATTTTCTAATGGCAACGAAATTATTTATTTGTTTTTAATTATTTCAAGTTTGATTTAAGACATAGAAGCTAGTCTATGTCTGATTTAAGAGGCCTTTTCTAGTGTTACTAAAATAGTCCTGTAAAACTTCCGCTTAAAATATATATTAGATTGCAAAAAATGATTTTAAATTAAATGGGACTTCAAACGCCTAAAAAGATTTATTTCACCCTTTGTTTCCCATAAAAGCAAATTAAGCCACCATTTAAATTTTCGAGATCATCCAGTCAAGATTTTTGTGAATTCCAATCATGATTACTACAAGCAGATTCCTAGTTCCATGATGATTACTATCCGGGTGATTAAGGCTAATAATAAACTAAATTATTTGAGTAAGTTTAATAGAAATATTTTTTCCTTTTTCCAGGTCCTGAAAATCAAGTTTCGTGTGTGAGAGAGTTTAAGTGGTAAAGAAAAAAATGGTATTAGTGCTGCCAATACATAAAGCCTTTCTAAGCTAGTATAAATTATATTATAATTGTGTATAATTAATATTAGTGTCAGTGGAAGTTATTAGTGTTTCTTCAAAATGATGACCCTGTACAGAACCATCAAAGGGACCAGCACGTCGAAGAGAAAACGACGGGAAAGAAGGTATTTTTTTTATTACTGTTAGAGGGAAAAATTAAAGCGTGTGTTCCTGGCATCACTGCCTCTACGGTGGTCGACTCTAGTGTAGAGCTGGCAACACCCGCCTAGGAACTCGGTGGGAAAATGGCGCCGACCGCAGTGTTTGTATGACTTGCGAAAATAAAGTATAATTAAGTGGATAACCATTACCCAGTGTTTCCTTTCAATATTACCATGAGGTATATTTTCAAAACTGGACATTGAGACCCGTTACGGACGAAAGTAAGATGTGACCCCCGACAGCCCGAATATGTTGTTAAATTTTTTACTCTTAGTTAATTTTAGTGATGCTGTAATCATACCTTCAGCTTTGCATAATATTTATATTGCGTACTTATATCAGTCATTACGATTGTAATCAGTTCAATTAACCTAAAAAGCTAGCTTGTTATTCCTTGTATGAAGTGGAATTAATTCGTCATCATTATATTTTGCCGTATTCACAGAAAAAAAATCTGGTATAATTTTCAGTACCTTTCAGTAATACTCAAACCGAATGAAAGAAAACTTAAGTAGTTATGTGCAATGTTCACGTCCTACTAATGCATTTATTTACCACAGTCTGCATAATTAAAAAATACAATAGTCGTTGGAATCAGAATATAAGGTGCAACTTCAAAATGTACCAGAGTATGTACCTTTAATTAATTGCCGAATTTAAAACGATGATTTACGATATCGGCCATTATGCAGAGTTTTTAAGAAGCATTATAATTCATACAAAAAAAAATGTTCGTTGTAAATCGGTTTTTTTTTTACCCGATTCGCGGTCCTCTATGAATCGACTACTGCCTCGTTAAGCACATAGCTGAAGAGTGTCTAGAGTGTATACAGAAAATATTTTTATTTGGTAAATAAAATTAATTTAATTAATTTGTTTTGGTTAATTTGGTAGATAATCATTTGGAGTTTTTAAAAAGTTGTAAAACAAAATCAGCATTACGTAGAGAAGTTGAATGCAAATAGACACAGTAAAAGTTTTATGGAATCAAAAGCTATAATTTTCTCTTAGATAAGATACTGCTAGAAGTTGACATAATATCATTGTTAGCCTATTATTCGGCTCTTAGTCATTTAACCCACTTTCTGCGCCTAATCTAGAGCTTATAAATTCTACACAGAAAGGGACAAGCTTTCGCAAGATTAGACTACTATGTAGATAGTTGCAGGCCACTGAACTAGTTCAGGAATGTTATCTGTAGGTACTTACTTTTGATATTAAATCTATAGTGCGTTATCTATGAACAGCTACTAGTGACATACATTTTACTACTGACTGTTAAATTAGTCAGCAGATTAATTTAAATACCTATTTTACAGCAATAAATATGTACTGGCTTAGATGCTAAAAAGGTTTGAATAATATGCTAAGCAAAGGGAGTGCATCTTCCGAAAGTGTTTAGGATTATTTTCATTGAAATAATGAGTATTCGAAAGAAAAAAGATAAAAGAGTTGATTAAACCAATTTAGTCACAATACTTCGTCTAATTCTCGTGATTAATTTAGTTTAATCTCTACATAAATTTTTTAATTTCTTTTGAACAACTCATCTGCTCTATCAGTTACTTGGCGAATAAACGGCAAGAGTAAATCTACATACGTAACTATTCCATGAAAAATATTATTATTAATAAGTCTATGGCACGATACTTCATACTTATATTATAAACTAGCTGATGCCCGCGACTTCGTCCGCGTGGATAAACCAAGTTTCATCAAAATAACATGAGAAATGGCGGACTTTTGTACAAATTTTCAACCCCTATTTCACCCCTTTGGGGGTGAAATTTTGAAAAACTGTGAAACACGTATGTTTCCATTTTTAACCATATACCAACTTTTATGGCTATAACTTGAGAAATTAAGGACTTTCATACAAATTTTCAACCCCTATTTCACCCCTTCGGGGGTAAAATTTACAAAAACTGTGAAACACTTATTTCTTCATTTTCAACCGGTAGCTTTTATACCAAGTTTAATCGATATAACTTGAGAAATGACGGACTTTCATACAAACTTTCACCCCCTATTTCACCCCCTTAGGGGTGGAATTTTGAAAAACTGTGACACACATACTTCTTTATTTTTTACCGTAAGCCAAAATAAAAAGTTTCGTTGATATAACTTGTAAAACATCTTAAGAAACGAAGGACTTTCATACCAACTTTCATCTCCTATTTCACCCTTTTAGGGGTCGAATTTTCAAAAACTGTGAAACACGTATGTCTCCATTTTCAACCCGTAGCTCATATATCAAGTTTCATGGCTATAACTTGAGAAATTAAGGACTTTCATACAAACTTTCAACCCCTATTTCACCCCTTCGGGGGTAGAATTTCGGGATAAAAAGTATCCTATGTCCTACCTCGTAGTAAGGGCTCAAATCGTGCCAAGTTTCGTTTGAATTCATTCAGTAGTTTCGGCGTGATGCGCGGCCAAGATACAGACAGACAGACAGACAGACAGACAGACAGACAGACAGACAGACAAAAATGAAAAAAATTACAGATTTGGCTTCAGTATCGAATAATGAGTGCCCTCCAAAAAAAATTTTCAAAATATCTTCAATGTACAGAATTGGACCTGTTACAGTTTTATTATAAGTATAGATAGATGCGAACGTGTGTTGGTTTGTTGGTTTGTACTTCAATCACGTCGCAACAGAGCAACGGATTGACGTGATTTTTGCATGGGTGTTTTTGAGAACCTGGAGCACGCCCCGGACATTTATGCTACTTTTTATCCCGGAAAATTAAGGAGTTCCCGTGGGAATTAAATAAACTTATTCCACGCGAATGAAGACGCGGCCATCAGCTATAGTTCGCGCACGAGTTGAATGCAGAGTAATGACACAAACCTACATTTACTCTGTATTCGCGCGCGAACTGTAGGTTACTACTAATCATACTAATATTATAAATGCGAAAGTGTGTTTGTTTGTAGGTTTGTTGGTTTGTTGGTTTGTCCTTCAATCACGCCTCAACGGAGCAACAGATCGACGTGATTTTTGGTATGGGTATAGTTGAGAACCTGGAGAGTGACATAGGCTACTTTTTTATCCCGGGAAATTAAAGAGTTCCCGCGGGAACAAATAAACTAAAACCACGGGGATGAAGTCGCGGGCATCAGCTAGTACCTAACCTATAAAACAAAAGCTAGCAATAGCTATTAATTCTTAAAACACACTTTTGTAGGAAATCTAATAGTAGCAGAGTGAACGAGTGTTTAGGAAATAATACACAGATCATCCCAGAAATATATATCTTAAATTTAAAAAAAAAGGTTGTGTATATAAAGTTTATTCGTGAGCGCCTCTCACTACTAGTGGCCGTATGTGGAATCTTTTCACATGAGTGTAACTGGCAACTGCAGAGTCAAGTCGATGATAGAAGTGAATGTAATGTGTAACTCACTAGAGCTCTAAAAGCATAGTCAGCCGTAATGCTGCTAGATGGCGTTGGCGTAATAGGACACGTATAATTTAAACTAAAATATTTATAATAGTTTTTTAATTTTTAATATTTAGTTTTTTATAATAGTGCGTACACCAGAAGTAGGCACGTTTAATAAGTAAATAACCTATTTCATACGATTTTTTTTAAAATAACGGTTACGTGGCATACATTTGCCCTTAATTTTTATACTTAATTTTTATAGAAATAATTCTATGAACAATATTGAATGAATGTTAATTGTAGGTAACTTTATTCGGTTTTATTCAATGAATAAAGTTTTCGTCTCACGAATGAAAATATATTATATCAAATGAACATACGTACCGGTATAAGTACCGGTCCAATTTTTTTTTGGGGTCTTTAGATCTAAAGCGCTAGTATTTCATCATTACATATATTTTTATTTTTTTATTTTTATTGCAAGATAGGCTTGCGCTTGACGACAATCACGTATAATACAAAGCAATGATGAGGTCTAGGTTGAAGCGCGCCCGCCTAGAAGATGCCTATTCACTCTTGCCTTGAAGGTACATAAGTTATACGTGGCAGGGAATACATGTGCTGGAAGGGCATTCCACATCCTAGCGGTTCGAATTAGAAACGTAGAACAGAACCGTTTCGTTCGAGCTGACTGGACGTCAACCACATATGGATGCCAACGCAAACGGTTTCTTGCTGTTCTGTGGTAGAACGGTGAAGGGGGAACAAGGTTGAAAAGTTCCTGAGCACACTCTCCAAAGTATATCCGATAAAAGACCGATAAGCAAGCGACATTGCGTCGGTGCTGTAAGCAATGCAGTTTCGCCTGCATACATATAAGTATTGTAAGTAACTGTTTATTTAAAAAAAACGGATAGTAAACTGACAACCTATTCATTAAAGAAGTTTTAACCTTATTGAAGTATACTCGACTACATTACCAATCAGCACGCTTCATCGATAACAATAAAGATGAACGAATCAGAAACGGTTCACACAAAAACTTAATTGTGTAATTAAATCTATGTATTTTGTAATTAAGTTGATGACTTCAGCCAACGCTATCGGGGTAGTGGTTGATGATTGACTTTAATAGCCTCGTCCGTTTTTTAAACGAATATCAAAACAATAGTATAATGTTCAATGTCTGATCTTTTATGTTAGTCTTCAATTAGTACTAGATATGGATTAGCGTTGATTTTAATTGGGTTTTGTTTGTCAGCGTTTTTTTATGTATACCTAGGTATACAATAATATTATTATCGAGAGATATACCTACGTTGAATAACGAAATCAACGATCGATTTTGCTAAAGAAAATTATGAATTTTTAAAATAGGTAAGGTGTTAACGGTCCATACTTATGTATAAACTGATAAGAATACAAAATATTATGATATATTTTTGTTCGTTTTTCTTTCACTTCTTATCAAATATTTTCCCGTTATAACTTTTATAACACCATCTATTGTGGTTTATATTAATTCGTAGCTGCAAGATACAAAACAAGTGCGAGTCGGACTCGCGCACCGAGGGTTCCGTACAAACCTGTAGTAAGTTTTAAATTATTAAAAAAAAACTACTTACTAGATCTCGTTCAAACCAATTTTCGGTGGAAGTTTGCATGGTACATCATATATTTTTTTTAGTTTTATCATTCTCTTATTTTAGAAGTTACAGGGGGGGGGGGGACACACATTTTACCACTTTGGAAGTGTCTCTCGCGCAAATTATTCAGTTTAGAAAAAAATGATATTAGAAACCTCAATATCATTTTTGAAGACCTATCCATAGATACCCCACACGTATGGGTTTGATGATTTTTTCATTATGACTTCTTATTATAAAAATCTTACAGAAACGGAAAAGTATTGAGAGAATAATTTCTATCTAATAACTTATCGAATATTCTGCAATATTCCTACAAGTACATAGCGGTTTGATAAAATACCTGCTAAGTAATACTTATTCAATGTTTTTCAATGTTTTGTTATTGTATTAGCGCCTTTTATTATAGTGTTTTCGTTCTACATAATATTTATATGTAGTGATTAAAAAACTAGTCATAATAATTATATTGAGTAAATTTTAAGATTGCTAAAGGTCAAGGTTGGTGATTTTCGTTTCGTTTGCCTCAAATTGTAGTGATGATTTATGAATCAGTGTTTAACTTAATGAAGAAGTCCGTCCGTCTGCATCAAAGGTCAGAATACCTGCCTACCAATCTAGGTCTGAACCGTACCTTGCTTAGTCTGCTTACATTCGCAGGTATAAAGTCTATTGTGATACTAATTCGGCTGATCCCAAAATAGGTTATCAAAAATAACTTGAAAAGTAGGGCCATAATCTAAAGTAAAAGAAAAGGGTAAACAAGATTTTAT
This sequence comes from Erebia ligea, assembly GCA_917051295.2. Taxonomy (NCBI): domain Eukaryota; kingdom Metazoa; phylum Arthropoda; class Insecta; order Lepidoptera; family Nymphalidae; genus Erebia; species Erebia ligea. The sequence continues at coordinate 2,898,705 of OU785226.1, forward strand.
ATTTTTATAAATACGAGCTCATCCACAAATTTGAAGTTGCTAAAAGACTTTGGAGAATATTATATTATGCTGTATGAGGATTTTACCTGAATTATGAAAATTTTCGTAATGAATAGATCCTCTAGGCTAGGGAATCAAAGTCACTGGAGTAGTTTAAACATTAGCAAGCTGAATTTAAGTACAGTGGTAAGCTATGCTTGTTGAAGGACCTATGGCTGTTAAATAGGGTTGCCAGATGGTCGGAATTCGTCTGGATTCTCCCGACATTTTAAACAATCTCCAGACTCCCGACAAAACTCAAAATCTCCAGACAAACAACTTCTCGGAAACACAGACGTGCTCGGAAAGTTCGATACAAAATAATAATTTTAAATTGCCGTGCGCTTTCGCGTTACTCAACTGTCGATAATCTTATCTGAATACAACTAACGGATCCAAATTAGTGGACTCAGCAAAGTCCAATGCCAAACACATGTGGCAGCCTGAAAATTAAGTGTAGGCACTTCAATAATTGTCTCAACAATGCCTATTAATTTAGAAAATAAACTTTTTATTTTTCATATTTATTTCTCCCGGTAACAACCTCAAAATTCCGACATTTTCAAATTGTCTCCAGATATTTTGATCTTTTTTTTTTTAATTCGTTTTGTACCAAAAAGTTATACATTATGTAGAAAAACAGAAACATAGTGGACAAGGAAACACTTATCTCTTTATGAGATCTCTACCAGTGACCCTTGGCAGTGAGAAAGGTTGTGAAGGGAGAATGGGTACAACAAGATATGAAATGGAATGAAACGAGATATTATATCATAAACTTACACAATTATACATACTAATGACATAAATATATACATAAATAAATAAAAATATACCAACATACATATATGTATAGATACATACCAATATACATACCAACATATATATGATACTTAATGATACTTTTTATTGTGCGCAAATTTTTTAATCTCCAAATATCTTAAAAGAATAGAACAGTTAGCACTAAGCTATATTTCATAATACCACTTGATATAACGACTGATCGTGTCATGCGATACTAAGCTATACATTACGTAAAGGCTCTTTTATAATACTAAAGTGTGTCTACGTAGGAGTTCAGATATAGGCTAAGTGTTTACTTCGTGTTCCCTCGCGTTTCGTGTCACCTCATCGATCATTCTAGTGTATGAATAGCGTATTATGACTGAAATTTTGCAATAATCCTAGATTTGTTAGGTTTCAATTATTATTATTATTTATTTATTTGGACAACCAAAAATGGTTGTACATTAAAAAAAACCTTAAAACTAGACACATTTAGGACACTAAATGAACAATTTATTGAAGGTGCCACATCATTCACTAAAAAAAATAAAAAAGCTTATGCGCGTAAAATTAAAAGTTACACTACAAAAAAATCTAAACTTAAAAACTATACAAAAATACAAAAATTATACAATTTAAAATTTTAGGAAAGAAATAAAACAAAAAAAAAACATTAAGTAATTGAAAGTTGAGACAAAAGTTAAAAACAGCTTATGACGACCTTAACAATCTTTAACGTTTCTTTTTTAAATTTTGGCAGCGCGGCGTATGATGAAAAACGTCTACCTCTGTACTAATCAAATAAATATTATAAATGCGAAAGTTTGGATGGATGTATGGATGTTGCTCAATATCACGCTCGAAAGACTAAACGGAACTGGATGAAATTTGGCACAGAGATAGATTTTAGTCTGGAATAACACATAGGCTACTTTTTGTCCCGGAAAACTAAGGAGTTCCCGCGGGAACCAAAAAACCTTAATCCACGCGGACGAAGTCGTCGGCATCAGCTAGAGTTGAAGTCTGTTTAAGTCGTGTTGTGTTCGATTCATATGGACGTGTTCTAGATAAAATTAAAGTTATTTATCGTCAATTTAACTCCGTGTAGCAACTGTTTTGCACAATAGTGGGTGTTATAATAGTACAAGGTGTTACTAGGCTTGTACGTACGGACTTGGTTTATAAGAGGTATTAATAAATTCAGGGTATTTTAACATTGGCAGGTATATCTAAACATGGCATGGCATTGTGTAGGTATATCTAAACTATACCTATACGATTGTGCTTAACTGCACTGAGTTCTACTTAATCCATACTATAATATTATAAATGCGAAAGTGTGTCTGTCTGCTACGCTTTCACGGCCTAACTACTCAACCGATTTTAATGAAATTTAAATAAATAAAATAAATCGTTTATTTTCAATCATTTTGTGTTACATTGTGATAGATCTTACAAATCAAATTTGGTACAGAGATAGGTTACATCACGGGCAAGGACAAGGCTATATTATATCCCGGAAAATTGAAGAATTCCCGCGGGAATTAAAAAACATCAATCCACGCGGACGAAGTCGCGGGCATCATCTAGTTAATACATACAAATGCTAAAGTGTAGGTATCTGTCTGTTACCTGTTCATGTCTCTTCTTACTTCTTTTTTTTCTCATTTCTTCTGTTTAGACAAGTTTCCATGAGATAATAAAAAAATTTAACCCTCCCCGAGAAACCTTTGATGATGTTTCTAAAAATGTCAAATTATAGGCTTTGATTTTTTAATGCAATTTGCATAAGTTTTAGTAAAAATAAGAAAGAAAAGTAAGCATATTTAATAAAGAGACTGAAGACAAGCAAATGCCGCAGACATGCTAGCTGGGGCGCCATACCTGGTAGACTGGTAGTAGGTACACACTTTATATTCAGCACGTAAAGAATTTAGAGAGACGCAAAAAGGCACCTCGTATTAAAACATAAATTCTCACTTACGATCCATTATCTCAATAGCATTGTTAGCTTATCTCATTGATAAGGCCGTACCAATTAAAAATTTGTTCTAGTAATAAATAAACCACACAAATGAAGCAAGCGCGCGGCGGTACCGTGTTGAATTGATGATGAACGCGCTTGCTCGTTTTGTGAACGCTCGTTGCATATAAAAATGTGTGGAGAATAGCACCGCAGTCTTAGTAAATACGTTATTTCCTACCAGTCGGTCGATGGACACGTCTAGACGCTTTTTTATCCACTACAAGTTAACCCTTGACTGCCTTACCTGATGGTAAGTGAAGATGCAGTCTAAGGTGGTTGCGGGCTGACCTGTTAGGGACATGGCAGTTATATTAAACCCATACGACTAATCGGTTTCTACACGGCATCGTTTTTTTTTATCCACTACAAGTTAGCCCTTGACTGCCTCACCTGATGGTAAGTGAAGATGCAGTCTAAGATGGTAGCGGGCGAACCTGTTAGGGGCATGGCAGTACGTACTGGATCGCTAAATCGCTTGGTGGCACGTCTTTGCTAGTAGGGTGGTAACTAGCTACGGCCGAAGCCTCCTACCAGGCCAGACTAGGAAAAATTCAGAACCTCCACACGTTAAGCCAACAGCGCTCAACATTGCGCTAGAGATGAAAAGGACTTGACGGAGGAAACTGGCAGAATTTTCATTTCAAAAAATGTCTGCCTCTCTAATGTCAAGTTTGTATGCAGTTTCTACCTCTCTCAACCATTGATAGGAGTACCGTATCTCTGGATGCTACAGTTGTCATGGTAACCGGGTCTGTCGATTGTATGGGTGTCAACCCACTGTATGAATATATACCTACTTACGCTGTGATAACACATTCGGATTCGTTAATTCCATTAAAACAAGCTTAACTAAAATGTGCTCTTATTCCCGATAGAATGTTTGAGTTAAAAGCAATTCTCATTTTTAGCTAGAAGTGTTTTTAAATTAAAATACATTCTTGTTTAATGGATTGCTCAGTACAATAGAAATAATTACAATAAGAATTGAATTCATTTTGACCAACACTTTTTGTCCAATGCTTTTTGATTTGACTTATTTATTGGCTATATATTTGGCTATAATACTGTGGTAGTGAATTGGATATTAGAACATTTAAGTTTATTATTCGAAAAATAAAAAAAAATAACATCTATACTTATTACTTATTTAAACATATAATATTATAAATGCGAAAAATTGGATGGATGGATGTTTGTTACTCAATCACGCTGGCTAAACGGATCTGGATAAAATTTGGCACAGAGATAGATTATTGTCTGGAATAGCATATAGGCTACTTTTTATCCCGGAAAATTAAAGAGTTCCTGCGGGAATCGAAAAACCTTAATCCACGCGGACGAAGTCGCGGGCATCAGCTAGTAATATTATAAATGCGAAAAATTGGATGGATGGATGTTTGTTACTCAATCACGCTGTAATGGCTAAACGGATCTGGATACAATTTGGCACAGAGATAGATTATTGTCTGGAATAGCATATAGGCTACTTTTTATCCCGGAAAATGAAAGAGTTCCCGTGGGAACCAAAAAACCTCAATCCACGCGGATGAAGTCGCGGGCATCAGCTAGTGTTTTCTATTTATTTTATCGTATCTATCGTAGTTACCGAATCCTCTAGGGGCACTGGACTACTCGGTGAATCTCTATCGAGTATTCCTGATATTTTTTTTGCCTTGCAGTAGAAAACTATCCAAAATTATCATGTAATAAAATAGTATGTCCAGGTATTAATGGCTGTATTATTTTATTTTTCCTCTACATTGAAATTCAGAAACACGACATAGATATCAATCGCAGCACAGATTCCAACCATTCTTTATTATTAAATTCCATTGTTTTTAAGCAACTTCTTATTATTTATAGTACATCTTGATAGTGAGGTTCAGTGCGCTTTTCGAATGTGTCCGTTTATTTGGCAACGTTTTTTGATATCGTAAATTAATTCTCTTGTAGTGTTCGGTTTGTAGTTTGTACATCAGTAATTTTTGTTGTTGTTTTTTAATTTACTGAAAAGTTTTGCTTGATTCTGTACAATGGATCTTAGTATGGTCTGTGAACGCAGCTTATAATAAAGCTTAATTATACCACGCTCGTTGGTCTAGTGGTTAGCACGTTCAACTACGGCCGACGAGGTCCCGGGTTCGAGTCCTGGGTCGGGCCATAATTTAAGTATTGGGTTTTTCTGACTGGTGGTGGATACCACGATATTTAATATAATATTTATAAGTTAGTCGCATGTTTATTTCCTCAGCTATAATTATTGTTTTATGTCTTATCTATATTAACACGGTGTATAGTAAAACCGACTGTGGTTTTTGTAGCACTGTTTGTAACACAATTGTACGTCCATTTTATAACATTAATAATAATAAATAAATAAAAAGGCTGATTTTTAGTTGTAAAAAGAAAATAATATGCAACTTTTCTCTGGATCAAAATAGCGCTTACGAAACTTATCTATATTAATATTCTAAGTGGTAAAGTTTGTGAGGTTGTAGGGGGTAATTTCTGGATCTACAGAATCGATTTTGAAAATTCTGTTACCAATAGAAATCCACATTATTTGTGAGTGTCATAGGCTATAATTATATTAACCCGAAAAATGAAAAGACTTTTTCGTGGTGGTCGGATTTGCAAAAAGTCGGAGAAAAAACGGTCGAACGAAAACGTTTCTAACGAAAAGCTCATTCCACGCGGACGAAGTCGCGGGCATCAGCTAGTGTTTAAATAAAGAAATTTTCTTTTGGAATAGAGTTGGTACCTCCCTATTATTTTTAGTATCCAAAATTTAGTCTTGATATTCGTTATGCGAAAGCGATACAAATAAGCTTTTAAAAGGTACAAGTATTTACATCTTGCCTGTCAAAAGGCCGACAGATCTCAAAATATATTTTCGAGTTGCGATATTTACGCATAACCGATTAGCGCGCAACATTTCGTATTAAGGCGATTAGACACGCTGCAGTCAAAAATTAACCACTATCCGAATTTAATCTTCAATCGTAAATACACCTGTCATATTATACATCCGGTTCAATGGATTACAAGCAACCAGTGCAATGACGAGTTATTTAACGTCATACCTACTGACAGAACCAGCTTTTAGTGAATTCGAAATTAAAGTGCCTTGTGCTTCATAAAAATATTTTAGTGGGTAGTAACTCAGGTTATGTAAAAAAAAACTACTAAAGTAACTGTTAGGAAATAAAACTTAGATTATTATTTTATTGTGGGAAATCATAAAACTATACTTATTGACTAAGGGCTGATTTTGAATCGCCAAATTAAGTTCAGGTATCTAACGAATAAACTTGACACTAACTTGCAAAAATGTTCAATTTATGATATCCCTCACTAGATGGTGCCCGCGACTTCGTCCGCGTGGATTGAGGTTTTTTGTTCCCCGTGGGAACATTATAATATTAGTATAGAACGTAATTGAAAAATCATAATATTAATTATGCTCTTTGAAATCAGTATAAAGATTAACAAAATAAATTGTCAGGTTTTGAGTAAATAATCTTTAGTATCTTGAGTAAGTAATTTGTGTTCGGACTGTGTGATGTGGCCTTAACAAGTATAACAGGCGTTAATTTTTTCTTTGTTTTATAATTCTCTGGTTAATTTACCGTTAATAACTTGGCGCAACGTTTACAATATTAGGGTGACTTTAATTGAATGTTTAATATTTTATTTTCGTGAATATACCTGTATATGCAACAGTAAAGATGGAAAGTACCGTAATGTTGGCGTAAGCAGATGGAGTTTTCATCATAATCTTGATATTTTATACAGGATTAATTTAAATATACCTTCTCTACATTTTACTGGAGAAGTTTTGTTCTAGTACTTTGAAAAAATATATTCGCCAAAAAATATTTAGTTATTAATGCGCTCTAGACACTAAACTAAAACACCACGTCGTTCTGATTTTAGTGCTAAGTAGTACCTAATATAATATAATGTCCTCCCGATCGAATTTCGGCCACGGTGGCCAATCTCCAGAGATAAGCCGCTAGATATTGAATATAAGCGTGGGAGATATTATATATAGTGCACCAGTGTAAGCGCATATCCCTATGCTCAGTCCCTTTACTCTCATAGCCCGATGGAACGGATAATCCGACACAACCGGAGAGCAAACCGAGCAAACGAGCAGGCAGGATGTAATGAGGTCATCGCCGCCAATGAATATTTGCAGTGCCAGAGGATCAGTAACTACTTACGCTACCGGCTTTTCAGGAATTTTAGTTTTGCCTATTCATTTCTGGTATCCTAACGTAGTGGTGACTGCCTGAGAAATCACCTATTCTCAAAGGTGTGTAAAGTCTGTCCATCTGAACTTGCCCTATGAGTGTGGTGGTCTAAGGCCTAATGGTAGACCATATATAGCCAGACTATTTGGCTAATAAGTAATTTTACTGAACCCAAACCTTATACCTTCCTCATGATACAGAATACGACAATAACAAGACAATTTCACGACCGTCAAAAAAATGTTTTAATTAGATCACTGCAAGTATGATAATATAGGTACATAAATTTTAGACGAATGACCGTAATATACTGCAAATGTGCATCAAAACGTTGATCGGTGCACTTTTTATCTTCTCAATCGCTCGTAAAAAGTGTAATGATGTGATACGACGCTGTTATGTTACGGGACCACCTCGTAAACTGGGCTGTTCCTACATAAGGTCAATAATTTCCAACACTACACCGCTTTCAACTTTCACACCTGACTGTTTTTTTAAAATTCATTACAAGTTAGCCCTTGAATGCGATCTCACCTGATGGTAAGTGATGATGCAGTCTAAGATGTTAGCGGGCGAACCTGTTAGGGACATGGCAGTTAAATTAAACCCATACCCCTAATCAGTTTCTATAGTGGCACGTCTTTGCCACTGTAACTAGCCACGGCCGAAGCCTCCCACCAGGCCAGACTAGAAAAAAATCAGAAATTAAAAACTCCCAAATTGACCTTGCCGGGGATCGAACCCGGGACCTCCCACGTTAAGACAACAGTGCTCAACATTGCGCCAGGGGGGTCGTCAGAATTTTGTTAATGATGTCGGCTTTTTCAGACAATATAATTATTCTTATTTTTGGTAGTGTTTATAGTTTACTAAGTTGTAAACATTATTAAATAGTAATATTTTCATATTAAAGTGCGAGCGAACGAATAAAAAACATAGCGCACTGGATATTTTGAAATATATTTATGTTTAAATATTAATGGTTGAAATCTGTCAAACCCGTAGCAATCTTCCTCAATTATTATTAACATAATTACGACTCATCAATCTTCCATACAAAAGTTACATTAAATACAAAACATAATGCCGGTTGCAATCGTGCCATACATTTACTTTCATATCAAATTATGTATTTTATTGATAGCGACGGTTAATCTAAGCAAGCAATTTTGTCTATTATGCTATTGGTGTTACCACATAATAAATAGCTAAGCTAATAGTGGGCAATCATCAAGATGACCTAATAAAAGGCTGATTACCTATATTTTACTATATGATTCCCACGACTTTACTTCATTCATCTTTTGACAACCTCCGTGGCGCAGTGTTGAGCGCCGTGGTGCCTGGTTCGACCACCGGCAGGGTCAATTTGGGAATTTATAATTTTCAGAATTTTCCCTGGTCTGGCCTGGTGGGAGTTACTACCCTACCGGCAAAGACGTGCCGCCAAGAGACTTAGCGTTCCGGTACGATGCCGTGTAGAAACCAAATAGGGGTACGGGTTTAATATAACTGCCATGTCCCTAACAGGTTAGCCCGCTACCATCTTAGACTGCATCATCACTTACCATCAGGTAAGATGGCAGTCAAGGGCTAACTTGTAGTGGATAAAAAAAAAAGACGACATATTATATGCTGGCCGTAGTGTGTTTTCGCCCTAAAGGTCGAATACAGTCATTCATGCTTGAATACAAAAATAACGCAATATTTCTCGCTTAATACTATCTGAACACAATGATTTTACTCCCAAGATAGAGAGCACCTTGACTAACTTTTGTAACACACTCTTTCTATCTGTATAAAGCCCCTAATCTGCGAACAATTTGTATACAATTTTGAACCTAAGTAGAACAAATTAAGGCCGATTTTATCTTGTTTTGCTTAAGAGGTGATAATAGCAATTGAGCCTTCTGGATCGTGACTTATGATTTCATTATAGTTCGCGTGCGGCGCCTTAAGGCGCTTGCGACAGATAACCACCCCGCAATTTGTAGGTACCTAGTAGTTTTTGATGACCAAATCACTTCTTAATCCATTAATCATTGTGTAAGGATCTGCACTCTACTACGAAGGCCGACGGGGGCGTCTTGAAGTCTTGAAGAGACGTGTAAAAAGCTATGCTGATCAATCAAGTAGGTACTTAACTTAGTATCACAGTATGCCTGAAGTATAAAAATAAATAAGTGCTTATTAATAAATGAACACTGAGTATTAAGACTTGAAGACTCTAATATGTAAGTAGGGGCTGTAAAACATCAGGGTTTATTCAAAAACACTAATAACCTTCTAAGGGTTCCGTTTATCTACAAATAGTGGAAAACTTTTTTAATAAGAATTTTTACAACTCCTAGAACAAAAGTGGCTCAGTATCATGTACTGAACTGAACCTACTTATATTTTTAAATTAAATATTTATGAGGGAAAAAAGGTTGTCATTTCTTTTTGGTGTGCAAAGAAAATAAACGCCAATAAACATTATCGCAAGTACCATTTACAATGCTATAATTTTAATACAATTCGCCTGTAAGTAAAACTGATAGAGTATCAAGGGAACATTGTATCCAAAATAGTAATAAATCGAGACAGTGTATGCGAATAAATCCTCTTAAAGCTTGAGTCGAACACACCGCGGGACCGCAGCCATAGAACTTAACGACACACTCTAAATACGTAGCAATGTAGCAACGCGGAAGCATTTCCTAGAAATTATAATTTATAGAACTCTTGGTAACACGTTACACTGTTTACACGCCATATATTTTGTGTGAAATGTTTTCGGTGGCGAGCGGAAAACGCGGCGGATCACCAAGTGCCATAAGCGGATCCGCGACATCGCAAACGAGTTTAGAGATTTCCGCTCTTGTAGAGACGGATAGTTCGGCGTATTCCGCTACCAGTCACCGATATAATAAGCGCCGAACGCTGCGTATTTTTTTTCCGCTTCCGCTCGCCGCTGCCCACAGAAAATGCAGCCTAAGTGTTACGTGCTTCCATACAGGGCTTATTATTAAACGTAAAAAAAACTAGTACGTAATTGCTGTTGGTGGCGTGGTGGGAACGACGCGCCGCTGTCGTCACGTTTGTGACTGAGGCCTTATTCCCACAGATAGGCCGCAGCTAGCCTGACTGGCTGACAGATTGCAGGACGATGAACACATCTTGTAATTGTATACGAAGCGCGGGGGTCCCGAATTGACGGAATAATAGAGCCTCGATGCAAAAGGAACCTCCGCTTCACTTTGCCGATGTCAAATAATTTCCAAATACAGAGGATTGGATGTCTGTAGACAATATTTTACTTTTGTTTGCGATGTGTTTTACTAGTTGATCAAGAGCCTGTGGTCTAAATAATATAACTAAGTGGGTATGTCGGAAGTCTATAACAAAATCAACGTGCCAACTAGATGGAGCTAAATCGGTCCTCAACCCAATCGGTCATCAATCACCCAATCGGTCATCAATCCTTTTTTTTTCTTGTCCTTGTCCCACGCTATGTGGGGTCGGCACAACATGTTTTCCTCTTCCACTCACTTCTGTTATTCGTCAACCTATCATTCACCCCTTTTATACGCATATCTTCTTTCACACAATCCTTTCACACATTATATTTTTTTAAATTCAAATATAGTTGCAAAATCTTAATTGGAAATGACGACCGTCGACAGACTGACGGATCTATCAACGCACAGCTCAAACTTCCGGACGTTCAATGACGTAAGCATCCGGATTCAGGAAAATTCAAGCACGCAAGGGGTTTGAAATTTTTATGAAAATTATTTACTTTCTTAACTACAAAATTAGAAGTCCGATTTCACCATCTCCGAGTAACGTTTAACTTACGAGTAGGTACAAATAAATTTGATGTTTTCAAAGGTAGAAGGTACAGGAATTCTGTCAAAATCTATACTAATATTATAAATGTGAAAGTTTGGATGGATGTAGTTATGGATGGATGAATGGATGTTTGTTACTCAATCACGCCAGAAAGGCTGAACGGATCTGGATGTAATTAGGCACAGAAATAGATTATAGTCTGGAATAACACAAAGGCTTTTTTATTAAATTAGAGAATTCCCGCGGGAACCAAAAAACCTCAATCCACGCAGACGAAGTCGCGGGCATTAGCTAGTTTCAAATATATTTGTCAGTGAAACACACTCAGAAATGGAAAAATCAGCCATCAATAGCACTTCGTCGGTATCGGACTGGTAAATTCACTGTCAGGCTTTTTAAAGAACAATTTTGACTGCGCACATCCCTGTGGCATATCTTTCACCAGCTCCTAGTCTACAAGAAGTGTGCGATTTATTGTGATAGTTACAGAATACGTACGCTGTAAGTGGGTAAGACGTGAAACTTACGAGCGTGTTGCAAAGTTAAATTAGGCATGATGGACAATATTCTTTATTCTAGGTAACAGCGCACCCAGCTCCGTATTACGCTACATTACTATTACCCACCTGTAGTCAAGGACGAGTTTGTCAATTATGAAAAGGCTAGAAAAGTCAGAACTTAAATGAAATTTTAGCTAGCAGTCCTTCTGTGATCTGTATTTTTTTGTTGATAAAGTAATGCAGGTAATGTTTTTGCTTGCCACGATTTTTTTAGTGGTGCGATTACACCGAAATCGTTTGCAGCACATTTGTGCACAAACTTTTTGAGTATATGTGCAGAAAACACTATGTTTGCTTGTGCTTGTGAGTCCTATTATCTAGACCTACTTGATTAAAGAAAATTAATATACTTACCTGCCTATAGTAAAATAATCTGAACAACTGATATTTTACTCATCTCATGGTTTTCACACGGCATCAAAAGTCCAGTTTTATTTTGTATTTGGTGACCTTCACGGTCAGGTAGACAATTTAGCAGAAAGCGAAACAGGTTGCTTTTATTCAGGGATCGTATACCCGAAGTTCTTCCTGGCCATTTAGGCCCGTATTAGGCCTTTGATAAGATAAAATTTTTGAAACCACACTGTAATGATTTGTTCCCAGTTTCTTCTTCTTCTTCTTCTTCATAAGGATATAAATCCTTCTTCTTTAGGATATAAATCCTGGGATTATTTTCCGCACTTAGACGCAGGCGTCCGCTGTATGTGAAACCGCTGGTGCGACTCCCCGCCGGATCCTTCCAGCCAGCCGAGCTCACTCCAGAATCCAAGCAGGCCACCCAGTTCGGCGAGGACTTCCGGTAGTGATGCTGGAGAGTCAATGTAGGCTTCTCGTTGGGTGGAAACACCGCTGCCGTTCCTAGTTTGTCTGCGTTACAAAATCTCGGGATCCATTGTCCATCAGGGGAAGGGCATACGAGACGCATCCGAGTATGAATAGTTATGCGCGCGCAAGTGACAACGCAATGCGACGCGCGCGCATTGTATGCGTCGGGTATTCAGCTGCCGCCGGCGGATGCGCCGTGCTTGAAGGTTTTGGACGCTTTCGACCTTAATTTTCATATATTATTTTAAGTTTAGGTACACGTCATGATATCCCTAAAGTACTTATACCTTGATTAATATCCTTATGAGATTTCCTGTCAAATAAAATAATAAAATCTACACTCTACAGTGTTTCACGCAGCGATCTCTTATACGAGTATTATAGTTTCATAGTTTCACGTTTCTTTTGCTACTCTTATATCGTCAGCTATTTGACTGTCGTTGTCTAAAAATAATTAATTATCAATGATTTCAAAATAAATTTGAAAAAAAAATTGCAGTGTACGACGTGTTACTTTTTTGAATTTGTATTCAAGATTGTTTGATATGCAAAAACTTCTTGCAATAGATAAACTGGTTCATACTAATTCATTATAATATTATTGCTATAATGGATAACGTTTTTACATTTCAACATTTACAGGTCAGATCTTGAGATCTGGAAATACGTATTATATATATATATATATATATAATAATATATAGTAAGGTAGATAATGCGACGAATTTCGAATGGGTAAGCGACCTTCCTCGTAGAGTCATCTTCTCGTAGAGGATGTATGGACAGCGTGGCTCGTGTTAACAGTCTAATGGTTCATGCTACATATTTTACCCGTATTTATTGCATCGGAATAAAGCACTAAAAGGATGTTCAACGAGCGCGCTCGTCTTCCCACTACGGATATGCTTTTGACATGGCCGCAAGCCGCAAGTTTGATGTGAAATAGTAGGCAATTGAAAAGCTTGCAAATGAATGCTTAAGTACCTAAGTATATACCTGCCTTACCGACTTTTTAGGAAAATATTATGAACTAGATGATGCCCGCGACTTCGTCCGCGTGGATTAACGTATTTTTTTATTCCCGCGGGAACTCTTTAATTTTCCGGGATAAAAAGCCTATGCCCTTCCCAGGGAAACAACCTGTCCCTGTAGGACCAAATTTCATCAAAATAGGTTGAACAGATAGGCCGTGAAAGCGTAGCAGACAGTCAGACAGACACATTTTCGAATTGATAATATTAGTATGGATATGGATTTAATATAACGTATAGTGGCGATATCCTAGTGCTTAAGACGTTCAGCTTCCTGTTCAGATGTTGGGGAGTTCGATCCTCAGGCACGCACTAACTCTTCTGAGTAAGAAAATGCACATATACATTTTGTGTGTGTACCAAATTTCGTCAAAATCGTTTTGACAGATGGGCTTTCAAAACGAAAGTAACATAAGGACACACTTTTGCTTTTATAATTAGTATGGACAATACTATATTTTTAATGATAAGGAAAAACAAGAATCCTACGTCGCCATTTATGCGCAGAATAGAATTGATTAAAACATCGATATTGAAAATGCCGCAAAAATATTTTTAAACAATACAATTTATATCAGATGATTTCCACCCATAAATAACGCGTAGCAATAAAAGAATCGCTTTTATCCGAGTTTTATAGTACCTACCTAAATAGTTATCGGAGTATCACAACAAAAGCTAGGTAAGGGGCCATGTATTCATGTTTAACAAAGCTTTTACACGAATATTGTACTATTTATTTGCATTGACACCCACAGTGGAACATATGTAAATACTATCACGAGAAACGTTTATAGAATTTTCACTTCTCTTCCTTGACACATAAAGACGAATTTCTTTTGAATTTTTGTATGGTATGTGGTCGAATCTATCCCGAAATGCATCATACGTAGCTACCATACATCACGACCTACGAGACAATGGTCATACACCATAAATTTGATACGTCATCGCGCGTTCACGGGGCGTCCGAAACGCTTGATCTGTGATACCCTTTATAATGTAATAAATAACACGATATGTGGACGACACCTATCTTGGTACCGTGGAATACATAGATGTTGATCGAGGGTTTAGAAAAAGATGGGGAGAGAGAACTATACCATTAAAAACATTTTTTAATAAGATTTATTTTTACAAAATTTGATCCTGGGGAAGGTATTTCCTTCCCCAGACTATTTTTATGCTGTACTATTTTTGTTTTAAATATTTTTCTTGTAAAAAGTTAATAAGAATATTTAGTTGCTTTTAGAACCACATTAATTACCAGCTCTAATTTTCTAATAAGTTTTTTTGTAAGATCACAAAGAGCGGGTCATAAAAATATTTGTCACAAGAAAATAGCGCTTATGTAAACCTATTTATTATACCTTATCTGTGCCGGTCATGTGAAGAAAATAATACATAAATAATAATTATCACTTGTATGATTATTCAAATATTGGACAGTTTAAACAAATATTTAAAGTAAATAATATAACCTATATATTTTGGTTAAAGATCTTAAACCAACTAGCCTCCCGTAAAGGAATACGCATTTCCCTTCCGCAATTCAAATAAATTACGCACAAATAAACTCACACGCATTCCATGAAATCGTTACTCAATTCACCACTTGCGTTTTGCAGATCTTAAGTACTGCCACAGTTTAACAATCGTACAGTAGAAAAACAATTTGCTAGAGGTCCCGTATTGTCCGCCCCACTACACAGGGTGCTCCGTCTTCCGCATTCAGCCATCATCTTTAATTGGACTGTAGGTTATCCTAAGCTATGCAAATGCGTCATCTAAACCGGCATACTTACAAATAGCTTAGCTATTATTACTCCAGGGCCAGCAAACATCGGTATAGCTTTTCAAAAAAGCGGTATCAATCACTATTATAATCTCAATTGTTGTGATTGGTGGAATTTAAGGTATTCTTGCTGTGTAAAATAGAATGATTAGGCCAAATTGGGATTGCGATCGTAGCACTGTAGTAATTATTTTACCGTAATAGGGCCCCCGTTTTTGAAATGACGTGCAGCTAATAATAGTTTATCTAAAAATAAATAATTAGAATTTAGTTTAGTACAGAGACTTTGTGATATCAAATCTATAGAAACCACTTAGCTAGACATGCTTAGAAAGGAATGTAAGGTCATATCTACATTTGAATTAAGTACAATAGATTAAATAATATGAGAACTCAAGGAAGTAAGCGCAGCGTCGCGTTCGTGCCATTTTTTCACTTGTAAAGTTCAATCTGCCAAATAAATCAATGAATGGCCAGTGAGCCCGCACTGAGTGAATTAAGAGCAAGTTATTTATAGTGGAGCTGCGTCGGTAATAAATACTTAAGGTACCGTAATCTCGTTATTGCATCACTGGGCGCCGATATTGAT
This sequence comes from Erebia ligea, assembly GCA_917051295.2. Taxonomy (NCBI): domain Eukaryota; kingdom Metazoa; phylum Arthropoda; class Insecta; order Lepidoptera; family Nymphalidae; genus Erebia; species Erebia ligea. The sequence goes on from OU785226.1 coordinate 2,914,446, forward strand.
ATGGGGGAGGTGTATTTTGTTAAACGGTATTCGAGCAACATTTTGGATATAGGGCGGATAACGACGTAGTATTAATATGAAATGCATGCTTTATTTGTTATAATTTCAAAATTATTGTATCAAGCTGATGCTCACGACTTCGTCCGCGTGGGTCCTTGAGGTTTTTTAGCTCCCGTGGGATCTCTTTAATTTTTTGGGACAAAAAGTGTTAAATTCCAGACTTTATTCTATCTCTGTGCCAAATTTCATCCAGATCCGTTCAGCCGTCCTGGCCTGGCTGTGTAACTAACGTCCATCCCTCCATCCATCAAAACTATCAATAATAGCTAAAAAATCGCTTTGGACTCGTTGAAACAAACAAGATTAGCTCGAACTTTGGGTGAACTATAGTAAACATCTACATCAAACATCAAAAGTTCCACTATTCGCCTCCAGGATGCGTCATCAAGGTCTCGTGACCGATTGTGATGTATTGGAACAGTAAAAACAAACCAAATGAGTACAAACACGAAGGGGTTCACCAGAAGACATTGAACCACCTCCTTCCATCATCAAATCAGCTTGATGGATCCAAATTATTGTTTTTTGTACTCACTACAAGTTAGCCCTCGACTGCGATCTCACCTGATTGTAACTTATGACTCATGCTAGCCTGCTAACTTGTGAGGGGTATGGCAGCTTTATATTAATCCCACACCCCTAATCGGTTTCTACACGGCAACGTACCGGAACGCTAAATCGCTTGGCGGGCATGTCTTTGTCAGCAGGGTGGTAACTAGCCACGGCTAGACCAGAGAAAATTCAGAAATTATAAATTCCCGAATTGCACCTGCCGGGCACCTTGCACCACTTAACACTGAGCTAGGGAGGTCGTCAATTGTTTTTTTAATAATTCGTCGGTATACATGATACATTTGCAAAGTTTCTTGGTTCAAGATTTCAGTTAAATGGTTAGTTACAGGTGAAGTTAATAAAAGCGTGTTAAAGAGTACAAGTATTCTCTCTTTAGGATTATTTTAACGGTACTTTTATATTTTGGCATATTATCTTGATATCATAATAATCTTGAGTCTTGAACATGGAATAAATAAGTACTAGGTACTTAGGTAATATGACCGAGTTCTCGTAAATTTTGCGTGTAACAAATCTTGTACCTACACAAAACAATTTCACAATTTCTCACATTTATTTGTTCACGTGTCAAGTCCAAAGGAATAATCACCTGTTTTAGCATAGGTATATCTAAAAACATAATATCTTCCAGATTTCGTGGTAAAGTAAAGTTAAACACAGATATTTTTAGCATAGGTAGTATCTATATCTACAAACATAATATTTTCCAGATCTTGTGGAGGTAATGTTAAACACAGATATTTTAAAGACTCAAAGGCATAAAATTGTGGCCTTTAACATAATATCAGGTAAAAAATAAGGAGAGATATAGTTATTAAAACATACAAATAAGTATAAAAGGAAATAACTATAATACAAATTTTAATAAAAAGATCAGACGGATAGGAGAAAAGATCGGATTAAGAATTTAAAAGATCAGACATACCATACCCATACCATTCCATAACCAAAGCAATTAATTAGATTTAATAAACATTACATAGTTGTACTGTACCTACCCAGAGTTGCCTTGTTTTTTCTTTCATGCCTTTAATACTCGACTGTCACATTACCTAATAGAGCATTTTCGAGGCTAGTAGCATTAACACGTTAGGTCATTTATTTAGTAACATTAGCCTTTTAAGCTGCAGTTGCTTAGGAGTAAGTATAGAAATATGTTTATGACTTGTTGATTCAATCGATGGAGCGTTGCTGAATAAATTACGCTTAACCGTTTTCCCGATTTAAATCAGAACGCATTTACATAAACATAATACCTACTGAAGTCAGTTGGGAAATTCTTTTTAAGTAAGTCCTGATTTTCTTTGTGTCTATCAATCGACTCCTAAGTGAAAAGTAGGTACATGATGTGCGTAAGTTATTTCCTTCATGAAATAAACATTTTTTGGCAATAATTAGAATTCTGTGTTTCTGAACTATTAAAATTTAAAACAAATAGGTACATATGTAACATTATACATATTACTAATCTATTATTATTCCCTGAAACAAATACATGATAAGTATTTTTAATGCTTTTCTTGCATATTTTATTGAATTACATTTACATGAGCCACGATTTTACTAATAATGAAATCGATCCATGTGCGATATCATTTTTACATTTTCTCCTACAATATCGTAAAACCTGTCCTCGTTGAGTATTTCAGAATAAGGGCGCTGTTCCGGGTGCCATTGTCCGTCCTCGACATTATTCGTTAACTTAAGGCTGGTGTTCCAGTCTTATGCAGATATATTTCCTGCAAAATAAGCATAAATCATTTTTATCGATAATTAATCTATCTATATAAATAAAAATCAATTTCTGAAATGTATGTTCTCGCATCACTTCAGAATGGCTGGACCGATTTGATTGAATTTTTTGTGTGCTTGAGTGGGTCCCATGATGGATTATATTCACAATTGGACCCGGTAGGGGGCGCTGCAATCGGGGTCTAGGTTCGGGGAAGGTCAACGTCTGCCGGGCCCGCTAGTTATTAATTATAATTAATCTCTTTTGGAATAAAACTCCACGAACGTACCTATTTATAAAAATGTATGAGGTCGATGAAGTGAAATAAATCCCCTCGACTCGAACTGGTGGCAAAAAATAATTGGCAAATAGCTCACGATGTCGTAATGTGCCGCACTTTAAAACGTTTGGATTTTGATTAAAGTCTATGAGCCTACGTTACACTTGAAAAATGAAAATAATTGCACCAGTATATTGCGAAAAAAATTCGATGTAAAGTGAATTCCTGCCTTGTAATTGCTATATATTCCATCACTAGCTTCGATCAAATCAAATAAATATTATAAATGCGAAAGTTTGGATGGATGGATGTATGTATGGATGTATGTTTGTTACTCAATCACGCTCCAACGGATGAACGGATCTGGATGAAATTTGGCACAGAGATAGATTATGGTCTGGAATAGCACATAGGCTACTTTTTATCCCGGAAAATTAAAGAGTTCCCGCGGGAACCGAAAAACCTCAATCCACGCGGACGAAGTCGCGGGCATCAGCTAGTTTAACATAACTGTGAGTTCACACTGGAACATCCTTTGCGATGTTTAATAATTTATGAGCAGTAGCCCTTAACCGATGGCTCCGTTACGGCACGAGTGAGATGTGAGATATTGCGGGATTTTGCACTGCCCTATAAATGTTGTACGTCACCACGACATAGCAGTGAGTTAGCACTGGAAAACATCCTTTACGATGTACATGAATTTACGAGTAGTGGTCGACGGGATCGTATATCGAGCCACGGGTGGGATGGCACAGTTCCTCTTTGACCGACATCGCGTTACGGGACCAGTGAGCCATGATGCGGGACGAGTGAGGTATTACAGGATTTTGCACTGCCCTATAACCACAGAATAGGTAATAATAACGGCCCACGCACTTTTTAAACAGTAGCGTATCGTTGACACGCATTGACGGTCTGTACAGACGAATGTATTGGGAATAGAACCTAAATTAGGCGAATCTCACACAGCGACGCGCCCCGCGACACATCTTGGGGCAGTGTTTTGTGCATTTGACCGTAAGTATATTAGTTTGTGTACAAAATACGTGCAGTGTCACTCATTAACAACACCTCTAGTAGTATTTTTACACACAGAAAAGATAAAAAATATTCTAATCTATTAGTGCATAGGTATTGCGCTAAGAGCTGAAATAGGCCTCAAGCCTAAAGGAATTGGGAGAATTTAGCTCTTAAATACAAATAGGTATATTAAATAGGTATAATATCTACCTGACTTGCTAAATTGCATTACTGAAATAATGAGGTATTTGACAACTAGTCAAATAAATTATTTTTTAATGATTATTAAATAGAGGATCTCCCAAAAGTCGTAATATCCACGTCCCATGTTAGTTTTGGGTATACAATTTTACGTCATAATTTAGTATTTTATGGCTGCGTTCCGAAATACACTGAGAGCACTGGAAGTCCCCAGTAAAGAGCACTGCCAGTGCTCGCAGTGCTTATAACGGAACACACACTATATAACATCCCATACTAAGCGTGTGTTTTGACGTTTGAAAAAAAGATTGCTGATTTGTCAAATACCTAATTACGTTTTAATACAGTAGCACAGAGCATGTCCGGCAGCTTCAGTACGGCACACGCCGCTAAATAACGGTTCATAAAAAAATAATAAAACCAAGTATCGTAGCTTACGGTGTAACATGTAACCGAATGCCAAAATTCCGTATAAAATATACAAATTTTAGCGTCACCAAATTATTTTGGACCTCGGGCACCAGAAAATAATCCCTATTTCGGTATATTAGAGTCGACTTTGATTTTACAGTTAAGATTGTTGTTGTTCGAAAATACGCCTCCCACGTTTTGCCGCCAAAAAGAGTTATTTGTCGTGCTGTAACAGGCGAACAATATAACCGTTAAGCATACAATGATGTCCCATTTTACGTAACCGATATGTGGACAGGGCGTTATCTTTATTTTTGACAATACACTGCGGTTTTCCATTAAACCCATTAAGTAACTTTAAGCCGATTTAAATGATGAGTGCTTGGTTAAATTCCGCGGGTAATTAGGTTTAAAAAATTCTTAGTCGTTGATTTGGATTTTTTTTGTATTAAAACGATCCTCAGGCTATATTATAATTTTCAGTAAACCTTAGTAATCAACATAGATTTAATTTGGTCTCGCCCGCGGGAGCGCAGCGGATGATAAATCTATGGTAATCAAATGTCGAATACTTCGCGTTTTTAAAAAAATGTTTTAAATATAAACTAGTTCACCTTTCGCATCATAATAAGCATTCTAACTTCTAAGTTTATGTTGTCAACTGATATTATTGTGACAACGGTATTTAAAGGAGGTTTTGCCGTGGGTTTTCCTGGGGATATCCCAAAATTTTCATAAATAGAGTATCTCTATGTGACTTGTCGTCTGGCTTCACAAAAAATTTAATTGGATTATTATTGGGTTTATTTATTACTTAGAGTTAGTCATAGCCGAAGTTTTTTAAGGTAAAATAACCTATCAATGAAAAAGTGGGTCAAGTGGGCAGAGAATTTGCATGAATCACTCACATTGTTTTTTTTAAATATATGAATACGAATGTAACATTATCTTTGTAATAAATCTCATAATTATCTTGTAAAGTTAAAGAAGTCTCGATCTAATAAATCAGGATTGTAGCTTATAAATAATCGTTTAATATGTTGATATATTTATTGGTGGGGCTTTCTTTCGGCAAACTTTCCAATTTCTACGAACGTGTTTGTAATTTGTCTTGCAAAATGTCAGGGTTGAAAACTTCTTTTTTGGAACTTCGTTGGAACTTGGAAAAAGGATTTTTTCTTATTTTTATTAGACGTGAGTTTTAAAGCTTTTTAAGAGCTGGAACAGACTTGGACTGGAAGAAAAACGTCTGAGATAAGCATCACTGTCAGAACGGAAGGACATCTTCTCCTATCGCGCTAGTGTGTGCGGCTCCATATAAAGTGAGTAAAGGAGAGAGATCAAAGACAGGACAGGATAAAAAGTTAGCGCAACTAATATTATTAGCGTGCGCTCGATACGAAGCTGCACAGACCTGCTTGACACGACGAAACATTTTTCCCACACGATGCGGACGTTTTTTGCTGGCGTTTTGTCATGACCTGTCTAGTAGACTATTACCTATTCTGTGCTAGTAGTGTGTTTTGGCCTTCGCACCACTTTTGTCTGCCTCTGTTCTTTTTTCCCTCAACTTTTCAAATCGTTTTTAGTCTCTTTCATCACTGCTGACAGCCCTGATATAATTCAGGCAAGGAGACAGATAGCGCACGGAAGTATGTTTGCTCTGTAATTGATTTATTTCTCGCATCGCATGCGCTCGGGGCAATACAAATATTATGAAACAATTTCATTTTATATTCATTTGTAATTATTATTTCTACGAAAATAATGTGGTAGGTCAAAAAACATTTACTGTACTGAGGGGACTTTAACGTTATTCAATAACAACAATTAAAGTACCTACTATTTACTATTTCCTAAGTTTATCTTTTAGTAGGTATTCTTATTATGGCAAAAAGAAAAGAAAAATATCTAGATCTTTCTTTGCAATTATATAATCTTTTTCTAAAAATATAAACCCTACTGTATAGTAACATTTAAATAAATATCATTGCAGCAAAGAATGACCAATTTTCCTGCATATTATTCAGTAGCCCATCTTCTTCTTCTTTTGGTGCCTCTTCTATCGAAGGTTTGTGATCATGAACTTTCGACACTGCAACTCTAAATAATGATCGGGTGCTTTTATTGAACCACTGGCGTAAGTTCTTCAGCCAGGTTGTCCTTCTCCGTCCCACGCCCCTTTTGCCTTGTATCTTGCCCAGTAGCCCATAGTGTGAATAAAGATTTTACCTCAGATTATAACAAATAAGTAAGTAGAGAGAGACATACTTAAGTAGGGAGAGTAGTATGTCCTTCCCTGGGATGCAATTTATCTCTGTACCAAACGTCAAAATAATAAAAGATGGGCCGTGAAAGCGAAGCAGACAGACAGATTAATACGGATTATGTTAAAATAGACTTCCGCGAAATAACGCCTGTTTAAAATATGAATAATTTATTGATATAGTGAATAACGTAAAACAAATAAGGCAAAAACCATTTATGAGAAAACAAATTTACCAATTAATAATTCGTGTATCAGTGCAGAAAACAAGCAAAAATTATAACGAAATATCGATTCATTGCAATCGGGAGGCCGAGTGAAATTTTTATTTGTAATCGAATAAGCAGTTTAATCGATTTATGTTATTTTTCAAAATAATCATACGGATACCGTGTTAAGAGTAATAGGTTTTTAAAATGTACCCTGGTTCAGGTAATACATCATCAAATGTCAAAGCAGAACGCATAAATTGCCAATATTTCAATATTTTTATGATTATTGTGCGTGCGTATAAAAACTTAAACGCAAATAAAATGTTTGCATAACAATTATTTGAAACGTATCAATTGATTTAACTTGTTATGAGAATAAATTAAAATACTTACATTTAAAAAACAACAACAAGTGAGTTATAGTAATAAAATGTAATAAATTGGACAATTTAAATTGTGAGTTCTGAAGTGGCTTTCATATCAACAATTAATTTGTTTACTCAAGTTCAAGAAAAATAGTGGAACTATATGAGTTAGTTCCACTAATGTAATTTTTTTATGGAAAAATTACATAATAATTATAAAAAAACATTATTGAATTATAATATTAAGACTCGATGGATAGACGGATAAAATGCGGGACCCGGTGCTGGAAAAATGGACGTGACAGAAAAGCGTTATTCTCATTTCTCTCTCCCTCTAGTATAGATGGAGTACCGATTTGTAATCATTTATTTTAGGTGTTCAACATTGGGACTTTCGGATTGGAACTGCCGTGTCTCAGAAGGAAGCTCAGGGGCCATATACTGCCAACGCTTAAAGCCATATTGATTCATTATTGTTGACTTTCGTGGTTTAGTTATTATAATCCTTACTAGCTGATGCTCGCGACTTCGTCCGCGTGGTTTAAGTTTTTTTGATTCCCGCGGGAACTCCGGGATAAAAAGTAGCCTATGTCACTCTCCAGGTCCTCAACTATACCCATGCCAAAAATCACGTCGATCCGTTGCTCCGTTGCGGCGTGATTGAAGGACAAACCAACAAACCAACAAACAAACACACTTTCGCATTTATAATATTATAGTATAGTATGATATGATATTAGGAACATCACGGTACGTGACATCAAACTGTCATTTTGAGTAATATTGCTGTATTGCTTTAAGGGTTGGCAGTATGGCCCCTGAAGCTGCGTCGTACGAGCAAGATATTCTTAGGATATTGCAGGTTCGAGTCCTACTATTGATTTATTCTATTTTTTTAAAGAATGAGACTTCGGTACAGGGTGTCCAACGACACCCCACTTGTTTATAATATGTATACCTACTTAGTGATTAGTTTTGTAGCACACGATGATATCACAAGCTCTCATAAGGTAAATATCTAAGTGAGTTCAATGCTCCCCGTAGCCGCCTTAAATGGGACCCCACATTTGCAGAACAGACTTGAGGAAATTAAACATGCGCCAAAAATGTCGCCCGCGGACGTGTTTGTACAACTGTTGTTAGACAATAGGGAAACAAAGGCTGTTAGGTCACAAAATGCGAATTTATGGCCTAAACTCGTCAATTACATACCTTTTTGTTCATTAGGTACCTACTTTATATTTTACGGCATGATACCCGCGATTTCCCAACGTGGATTTGGGTGTTTAAAATTCTTGTAGGAAATGTATTTTTCGGGATCAAAGTCTATGTCTGGTCCCAGGATGCAACTTATCTGTGTACCAAATTTCGTCCAAATCGGATGAAAAGATTGGCCGCGCCAGTGGAGCAGATAGGCATACACATTTGCATATTTAATATTACTTACTATGGACTAGACGATGCAGCCCACGACTTCATCCGCGTGGATTTTGGTTTTGAAAAATGCCGTGGGAACTCTGATTTTCCGGTACGAAAAGAAACCTACGGGTACGAGCTTAATGATTACATAAATCTATCTTTAAACTTACCTACTTTAAACTTAAACTAACTAACTTTAAACTAACTAACTAAAATGTAACTTTAAAGATTTCCTATGTTCTAGAAAGAAGACTAAGGGTCTAGACAGACGGACTGCATTAGGACTGCACGCCGACTGCAAAATTTCAGTTTCGAAGCAGTTTTTCTGCAGCTGTCATAACCGCAATAGGACTGCACACCGACTGCAAGCGGATTGAAACTGACTGATTGAAACTGCAAACCGACTGCGCTGGTTTTCCAGTTTCAATGCAGTTAGGCCAACTACACAATAACTGCAATTTTGCAGTCAGCGTGCAGTTCTAAAGCATCTGACCCTTAGATTGCCTATCCCTTGTTCTAGTTACAAACCATCGTTTGCGGCTACTTTTTAGAGTTATAATTAGTTAATTAAATTATTACAAGCAGGACGGCTTTTAAAGGACGTTATAATTATGACGTTAACATTTAACCCAAACTATGACTGATCTTTAAAGTATACGTCCTCATTACTGTTTACCCAAGGTCAACAAGCTATCTCATGATTTTGCAAGCAAAAATGACTCTTGTGTCGTTATAATAACAATATATTATGGAGATTTAAAGTAACCGTAGGGACACGTCATGAATTTCATTTCGTTGGGTTTTGCCCAGGCAAAAGCTATTATGACGTATACATGTCCTGCGTAGGTAAACATATTATATCTACATTAAACCATTTAGACCAGGGTCGATAATTTTTAAAACCATAAAAAATAATAGTAGGATGAAACCCATTAGAAAAGGAGGGGAATATTATAAAAATGAAAGGAAAAATAATTTACGGGCGATCTGAGGTCGGGAAGGGGATGGGGGGGGGGGGGGGGGGTTTAAGGGTAAAAAACTCGGTTTTCTCGATTTCCGGCAAAACTAAAAGTCCTATCGAAAAAATTCAAATGGCAAAGTTGTAGGTAATAAAAAGATCTAAAACTTTTGTATTTTTTATTTATGTAAAAAGTTCAAGTTTTTATTTTTATCTTTTTCAAATATTCTTTTTTTTTAACGAAATTTGGTGAAAACTTACCTTTTTATGTCCCAAATACGCTGTAATTTATTTGAGTAAAAATATTTATTTTTTCACCTTATTTTGAATTAATATCGAAAAAGCACCCTAATTTTCAATCGAAAATTCACCCGTCAAAATATCAGCTTTTTTCAAAAAGTTGGTATGTTTTCTGTTCGTTGAAATCTCTACTTTCCGATGGTGAAAAAAAATATATATGTTACTATAGTAAATCTTCTCAGAAAATGCAAAAATCGAAAATCGAAAACTCGAATTCGAAATTTTTTTTAAAATTATTATATATAATTTTGAGCTATTTATTAAAATTTACACTTTAATTACTCGAAAAACGTTAGATTACATAAATATTAATTTTATTAACTTATTTGTTTGTTAATTATAGTAGTATAAGCGGATTCTTACTAATTTTAATAAAAAGAAACACATTTATCACAAAATGAAAGTATTATTCCAAACAAAGTAACAAATAATTGAACAAATATCTAACAAACGATAATTATTACGATACTACTCAGAGAGGTGTTATCGACGCGACGACGAGGCGTAGAAAGAGGCTCGGTGCGGGCCCCCGCTTGCCTATAAAGGCTCGAGAGCAGAACGGGTATAGGGGGCGCCACCAGGTGGCACGATGAAAATGACCGCCTTCCCTTACACGGCCTCTCCTGACACGTGGTCGTCCCGACCACATGTCACTGATGTCGCTGCAGCTTCGAGGAGTCTGCGGCTAAAACACACGAAAAACAACAAAGTTAATAAAACACATCCTTTTAGCATTCAAAACAGCGGAGCTTACAGCTCAATGCGCGGTTAGCGGAGCGATAGCTCAACGCACAATATGCATTAGCCATGTGGAGCATCAGCTCAACACAGTAACTACGGGACATAGGCACCAAGTTCGCGTAACCCACTGGAACATAACTACGGGACAGAGGCACCAAGTTCGCGTAACCCACTGGAACATAACTACGGGACAGAGGCACCAAGTTCGCGTAACCCACTGGAACATAACTACGGGACAGAGGCACCAAGTTCGCGTAACCCACTGGAACATAACTACGGGACAGAGGCACTAAGTTCGCGTAACCCACTGGAACATAACTACGGGACATAGGCACAAAGTTCGCATAACCCACTGGAACATAACTACGGGACATAGGCACAAAGTTCGCGTAACCCACTGGAACATAACTACGGGACATAGGCACAAAGTTCGCATAACCCACTGGAACATAACTACGGGACATAGGCACAAAGTTCGCGTAACCCACTGGAACATAACTACGGGACATAGGCACAAAGTTCGCGTAACCCACTGGAACATAACTACGGGACAGAGGCACTAAGTTCGCGTAACCCACTGGAACATAACTACGGGACAGAGGCACTAAGTTCGCATAACCCAGTGGAGAATAACTAAGGGACAGAGGCACCAAGTTCGCATAACCCGGTGGAGAATAACTAAGGGACAGAGGCACCAAGTTCGCATAACCCACTGAAGAATAACTAAGGGACAGAGGCACCAAGTTCGCATAACCCACTGAAGAATAACTAAGGGACAGAGGCACCAAGTTCGCATAACCCACTGAAGAATAACTAAGGGACAGAGGCACCAAGTTCGCATAACCCACTGAAGAATAACTAAGGGACAGAGGCACCAAGTTCGCATAACCCACTGAAGAATAACTAAGGGACAGAGGCACCAAGTTCGCGTGACCCAGCGGTCGCTTAGCACGCGTACTTGCAAGCTAGGTGAAGTCACTACAAACAAGCATGCATCAACTTTACTTGTTCACTAACATTGAAGTCAATGCGCACTCAAATACGCAGCGCACGATTAACGGTTCCAAAAAGAGAGATAGCAGTCGTGGAAGAAAATCACACTCGATACCATACACCCAAAGCCAATAGAGCTCCTAGAGTCAGAAAAGCTGGTAAAGCTCCTAGAAACAGTAGCGCTGGTAGAGTACCCATAGACAGAAGAGCTCGTAGAGCACAAAGATACCGTAGCGCTGGTAGAGTAGCAATGGACAGTAAGTAGCGCTGATAGAGCACCAATAGATAGTAGAGCTCGTAGAGCACCAATAGGTACTAGAGCGCCAATAGACGGTAGAGCTCATAGATGACCAAAAGACAATATAGTCCTCAATAAAGAATCGTTTAAGAATAGTGCAAACAGATATCGAATAATGAACATTCGACTATGATAACACAGTAGTCAGGGTGCAGTTAAAAGTGTAAAAACTAAAAACTGAAACTGTTAACTCAAAGGTAAATAAATCAGAGTTGTAACACGTTAACTAAGTACGTCGGTAGTCAGTCGTCACATTCAGCAAACTATTATTTTGTAGCACAAAAACTGTGATCAACACGTATTTGAATTTATTACTCCCTCAACGGGACGGGTAATTAAATAATTAACAAAGGCACCTGCTATCAAATGATACACAAGCCCTAAGCCACTTTTTGTTGTCTAGGTAGGTACTAAGGCAAGGGGTACGGGTTACTTCATTACAAAAACCCCAACTTACAACTCGCAGTTTTACTCACGTACCTATACAAAACGTTTACATAGTTGTGTCATTAAATGAGTGTTCACATTCGCCTAGTGATCATAAACACTTTACAAGCCAAATCTGTCATTGAACTTTATTCAAAACATCAACGGTTCCATATCAAGTGTCCGAGCCCAACTATGCCCAATGCATTAACGACTCAACATTATCAGGATTACAGCTCAGGTAATAAACGACACGAAACAACCGTTGTCAATTAAAGTCTCGTATGTAAAATCACAACAAGCAAAAAGATAAAGTTCTGTCACGTACGTATGTAGGTAGTTGGACCCATAATCAATTTAGCCAATACTTGACCAAAGTTCAAATTAAAATAAACTTTCTATCCAGGAGGGTAGAAGAACGACACTTCTCTAATTAAATTGGAATGCAATAATTATCTTGCCACCGAAATTACGTAACCACAGGTAGGTATGTAACATTAAGAAAACTAACCTGCTAAACTCAAAGTAGGTATGCTTTACGTAAATTGCAGACTGTATTAAAACTTAATAGTTCGGCCTATCTGACTTAAATAATTCTAATGAGATCGGTATACAATCGTACCAGTCAGTAATAGTAAGTCAGATGTATGTAAACAAACAACAACAAACAACCAGAATAATTATATAGCCGAAACTTCAACAATACACAGGGATAGTGAAGGATGTTTTCAGTATTATCAGGTATTCTCAAACTCCTGAATCAATCCACTTAAATACTTTTTTTGCGAACGCACTAATGCGTTGAATCACATGGAAACACAAAGCTCACATAAGGGATACCTGTTCTATGTGACATTATTTTTTTATCAAGAACCAGAGAATTACTAACTTGTAAGGTAGATAGCGAAATCTTATAATCATCACGATCTTAGTGCTATTTCAAAACAAAACATCCTCCAGACTACAATGCGTATAAAGTCAATGATTTTGCTGGGCTTAACCGATTTCGTACTTAATATGACAAAATCATTTGGAAAACATAAGCCAATCATATTATGCAATTAATGATTTACATGAGGATTGTAACTAATCACAGTTATAAATAACTTTTGTTGTAGGTATCAACAAAGACAATAGCGCAGTTATGTGTACATCTTTCTTGGCAAATTATTTCTATGTGATTCAAAATTGCAAAACAACACACTTCGATTAGACTGCTTAACTTTTCAACGACTAGATGTTGGTGTACTGAGGGTGTACGTAATTGACATTAGGAATAAGTTAAGGATAGATCTCACCAGCGTTTCATATCCCAACGGCGGCATCATAGCACCAGCACGCCAGGTAGGTACATGCCAGCTATAGCCTGGAGCCGGCGCAGAGGCGTGCCCACGGGCACCGCGACGAGGCGGCACAGTGACCGTCATTACGACCGTCACGTAAGGATGACTATGGCTTCCCTCAACACTGAGACAGCCGATCCATGTCGTACTGAAACAGTGTAACAACAAAAGCACACAAAACACATTAACAATCGATTAATCCCGAACATCAAAAGTGTTTTAGAACTGATTCGCTGATAAACAATACGCGTAATTCACTGACTATCAATACGTCGCTATTTACAATTTTACACCTTGTATGACAAGAGGGTAGTTACGTTGTTTTTATGAGAGCGCCTTGCAGGTTACGACAAGTTAACATTTAGGTTATTGCAGTTTCCCGATCGGTATTTTTTATGAAACATTGACAATCGTTCAACACGGCGTTTTTAACAATAATTCACGTGCAACTAGGGGCTACCCACTTTACTAGAGTAGGTACTACAACATAGGATCTCATATAAGGTATTTTGTACAAAACCGGGAAATACTGTGAGCTACATATTTTAGCGTGCAAAACACTTCACTTGCAGTTTTATTGTTGCCTGAAACTAACTACCTTTCGTGTGTAACGATTACCCTCCTAATAAGTATTACAGATTCGAAAGGACTTCATTGAAACGTTTAAACGATATAGGTTTTGCATAAATCGACACAAGTTGTACAAGATCTATTATTGTCACGACATGTACCGTAGGACAATAGCTGCTGTTTATCGTTTAACTTTTTAAGGATGTTTAGTCGCAGAATGGAGCGTCTAGCGTCTATTTAGAATAGATTCGTGGAATAGCTATTCGAATTAGATCAAACCACATTTTTGCAACATCGATTCTTTCTGCGTAAAGGGGTTTTAACCTCGACTTTAAATTTTGACAAGGGGCGGTATTAGTGACTCAATCGTTCAAATACTACGCGTACCGCCCTCGGAACAGTTCGCGAGTCTGGACAACGATTATTATTGTCGTCCTATTTCGAGCTTTATCAACTCCCACCAAGAATCGATATCATGCAAACTAGGGTACACTTTGAAATGTAATAATGGATGGATCATACCTCAATTAATGCCTGTAGGGCCCCAATGAAGCGCTCTGCCACGCTCTGTAACGTAAAAGCGCTCGCCACGGACTCAGGTGGCACCGGCAACCATGACGTGGACGGTCTCACCTCGCTAGTGTCGGAATTGAAGGTAGATCGACATCGGGCGCCGATCCAGCGCGCAACGCCGATGACGGTACCTCGGCGCAAGCTGCCTGCTAGCTGATATTTTCTAACGCGTTGTGTCGCGGTAGGATGGCGTTAGCTGATTCTGGATGCCTATTGCATCCGTATTAGGTCCACGCCTGTTCCTGCCTCTATTTTGAGAGGTGGAACAGCTGGCCAGGGTTATAAGCAAGAGTGGTAATTGGAATGGCAAACTAACTTCAAAAATTACTTTTGCTATGACCAGAGCTAGGACTAGGCAATGGAGCCTAATCCCACTTCTGATATAAGCGGATTCTTACTAATTTTAATAAAAAGAAACACATTTATCACAAAATGAAAGTATTATTCCAAACAAAGTAACAAATAATTGAACAAATATCTAACAAACGATAATTATTACGATACTACTCAGAGAGGTGTTATCGACGCGACGACGAGGCGTAGAAAGAGGCTCGGTGCGGGCCCCCGCTTGCCTATAAAGGCTCGAGAGCAGAACGGGTATAGGGGGCGCCACCAGGTGGCACGATGAAAATGACCGCCTTCCCTTACAGTAGTATATTTTGATTTGCAATTTTTTTCTTATCAATTTAACATGTAATCTAACGTTTTTCGAGTAATTAAAGTGTAAATTTTAATAAATAGCTCAAAATGATTTATAATAATTAAGAAAAAAAATTCGAATTCGAGTTTTCGATTTTCGATTTTTGCATTTTCTGAGAAGATTTACTATAGTAACATATATATTTTTTTTCACCATCGGAAAGTAGAGATTTCAACGAACAGAAAACATACCAACTTTTTGAAAAAAGCTGATATTTTGACGGGTGAATTTTCGATTGAAAATTAGGGTGCTTTTTCGATATTAATTCAAAATAAGGTGAAAAAATAAATATTTTTACTCAAATAAATTACAGCGTATTAGGGACATAAAAAGGTAAGTTTTCACCAAATTTCGTTAAAAAAAAAGATTATTTGTAAAAGATAAAAATAAAAAATCAAAAACTTGGTTTTTTGAATTTTTCACATAAATTTTGAGGTTATGTGAAAAAAGTGTAAATACAAAAGTTTTAGATCTTTTTATTACCTACAACTTTGCCATATGACTTTTTTCGATAGGACTTTTAGTTTTGCCGGAAATCGAGAAAAACCGTTTTTTACCCTTAAAACCCCCCCCCATCCCCTTCCCGACCTCAGATCGCCCGTAAATTATTTTTCCTTTCATTTTTATAATATTCCCCTCCTTTTCTAATGGGTTTCATCCTACTATTATTTTTTTTCACTTTTTATTATTTTTAAAGGCTTCTACCCTGGTCTAATTTGGTAGATCCCAAATTCAAATTACAGTTGTGAATAATTAGAAACCCTTTTTATTCATCAATGCATCATATCATATGCATCATGCCTGTAATAAGTTGTGGTTTATACAGAAGTGGTAATTAAATGGTGGAATCTTGGGCTGGCGGTCTTCCCCTGCCGCCTATCCCTGCCACCTACCTGCGATTTGCAGTTTGACACTCGCAAAATATCTGCTCTCGAAAAAATCTAAAAGTCTAAGATGGTAGCGGGCTAACCTGTTAGGGGCATGGCCGTTATATTAAACCCATATCCCTAATCGATTTCTACACAGCATCGTACCGGAACGCTCAATCGCTTGGCGGCACGTCTATGCCGATAGGGTGGTAACAAGCTACGGCCGAAGCCTCCCACCAGGCGAAATGCGATTGGCCAGGATGCAATTGGCCGAAATGAATTGATTCAGAGATTAGATGAATAATTGATCCAGG
Organism: Erebia ligea; assembly: GCA_917051295.2. Classification (NCBI taxonomy): domain Eukaryota; kingdom Metazoa; phylum Arthropoda; class Insecta; order Lepidoptera; family Nymphalidae; genus Erebia; species Erebia ligea. The sequence continues at coordinate 2,931,073 of OU785226.1, forward strand.
AAAAACAAGGTTAATTCCAACGACTGAGATTCTAGCGATGATTAAATATTAGATTCTAGATACAGCTTTTTCGAAAATGCCTATCTAGTCAGTGTTGACTAGAGTATTGATGCGGATATAATTATAGGACTCCTGTTGTCAAATTAGACGTGGAGCACCGTACACTACTCATCGAGATAAAACATAGATGGATAGATAGATACATAAATTCTTTATTGCCACACAAAAGTAACATAGAAATAACATAATAAAAAATTTTCAGTGTCCGCGGCTCATCTTTGCCACTCGCCACTTCTGTATAAACCTTGTCTTATAATACACGTATACACTGCAGTCAACCGGTTCCTAATTTTCTTGGTCTATTTATTTTCGGTTCGAATTCTGTTTGGAGTGTTTTATGAAATGAACTTTTTAAAATTAATTAAGGTCCGGTTCCCTCCCATCACGTCCAGTGCGAAGCCGGGACGGGTCTCTAGTGTGTTATAATTGCTTTGGCGGAGGGACCATCGAAATCTATTCCCGGATCGGACCTTAATTAATTTTAAAAAGATTATTTCCATAGATTTATGATTGGTCTCCGATGTTGAAGCGCAGCGGAGACCAATCCTAAATCTATGATTATTTCATAAATACTCCAAACAGGATTCAAATAGAAAATAAATAGACCAAAAAATTTTTTTATTTTTTAGCGTTCCGAAACAATGACGTATGACTAATTTGTATGAGAGATGAGTGCCTTGAGGAATGTATCGAAGAGATCGTGTCCTAGTTTGTAGATAAGGAAGCATATTGGTGATAAATGATTCACACTGAGATAACAGGTGTTTCTAGCTTATTGAGGTGTTTGTTTATCTCATTGACTGCCTCGTTGGTCTAGTGGTTGGCATGTTCGACTGCGGCCGATGAGGTCCCGGGTTCGAGTCCCGGGTCGGGCCATAATTGAGTATTGGGGTTTTCTGACTAGAAATTCTCAGTACTACCCCGGAGTTAGGAAGTTGGCTGTGTTTCAACCCCGTGCCTCGGAGAGCACGTTAAGCCGTCAGTCCTGCGCCTGATCTCTCTCCGGTCGTGTCGGATTTTCCGTCCCATCGGGCTATGAGAGTAAAGGAACAGAGAGTGCACCTGTGCTTGCGCACACACTTGTGCACTATAATATTTCCCGCGCAGATGGCTAATCTCTATGGAGATTGGCCGCCGTGGCCGAAATTCAGTCGGGAGGACATTATTTATTTATTTATTTATATCATAGGCGAATCCATCTTTTTTTATTGATATAAAACTAGAAAGAGTTTAACGAACTACATTTTCAGAAAGAGAGATCTGAAAGGTTCCCTAAGGGGTTATAAGCTTCATTCTGCGTCGTCGGTCTAGTGATTAGAATGTTACACGAATGGTCAGGTCAAAATAAAAAAAAAAAGGTATTAGATTTCGAAACCTTAGATATTGCAAGGTTCCCTTAGTTTAGTTATACGTTTACTTATGAAAAGATTTTCAGAAATTCCACACTAGATTATAACTGCCTCGTTGAGGTCAGCATGTTTCGCAATAATTTCGGACCAAAATGGCTAGGTAACTATCTGTCAATTAAATTCTCAATATACTAGTTAGGAAGTCGGCGGTGTTTTACCTTCGTGCCTCGAGTCTAGCGCCATCTCTTTTGGACTACTATCGGCTTGACGTCCTTTCGGGCTACGCGAGTAAAGGAATAGCAACTGCACACTACAATTAACAATTACAAAAAGGAATAGCAACACACACTATAATTTCCCCTACCTAATCTCTTTGGAAATTGGCCGCCGTCACCAAAATTCGGTTGGGAGGACGTTATCATTTTAAAAAACAAGAGCCCAATGGAATTTAACTCGGGTTTGGCGAAACAATTAGTAACAGGAAGCTCAACATTTTAGTTTATTTACTCATGAGAATAGACCGTAATAAAATTGAGTATGCCTACAGAATGAGTTCATCTTAATTGATATAGAATATAATCTAGTTTCGCCTAAAGGCAAAAACACACTATGGACAATAAAAAAATGTCTGGTGGACGAAAAGGCCGCACGCGCACTTTATTCTTTATTAACATAGTTTTTAAGTTTATGTACGTACTAATTGGCCTTTTGGTTGCCTCAATAAATAAATGTCTTTAGTATCTATTTATTAATAACGAGCTGCACAGACTACCGCGACAGGACGTAATGTGTTTCCGATACGAAGCAGGTGTTTCGGATGGATTTGGTCCTGTCCTGTCCGTAATGTGTTTTCGCCCTAAGTCCTTAGAAATTTATATAATAGGTACCTAATATTTTAATTTAGGTAGACGTATTTATTTGTATAAAAACCTGCGATATCGATGTAAGGTGGGAATGAACTGTGAAGGTTAGCCGGTTTGTTAATATTTTCAACCGTAAATACGTATTTTTCACATAGTATTATTAGGTACCCGCATAAGTTATTAAACCCATATTTTACCTATTTATTGTAAGTTTGCAAAAAACAGATACTAATAAGTGATGTTTAATATAATTTATTTTAGTTCTCCCAAGCGCCTCTATAATATAACATTGAATAAATTATGTTAAAAAAATAACTACATCATTGGTCTAGAGGCCAGCTTAATTGATTGCGGATTATGAGGTCCTAGATTCGAGTCCCGGATCGGACCAATAAAATTTTTTTTTCTTTCAAAGTTGTAGTGGAATAAAAAACAAAAAAATCAGTCATTGAACTTCGTGACATTTTTTTCCAATGGGAATATTTCTTTGTACCAAATTTCGCCAAAATAGCTTGATTTGATGGATCGTGAAAACGTAGTCTCTACAAGAGACCGAAGTCCAGTACAGTGGACATTAATCACTTGCAACGAAGACTATGCTGATACTAGCTGATATCTCGCAACTATGTCCGCGTGGACTGAGATTCCCGTGGAAACTCTTTAATTTTCCGGGATAAAAAGTAGCCCATGTATTATTCCAGAGTCTATAATCTATCTCTGTGCCCATTTCATCTAGATCCGTTCAGCCGTTCTGGCGTAATCAAATAAATATTATAAATGCGAAAGTTTGGATGGATGGATGTATGGATGTATGTTTGTTACTCAATCACGCTCCAACGGATGAACGGATCTGGATGAAATTTGGCACAGAGATAGATTATAGTCTGGAATAGCACATAGGCTACTTTTTATCCCGGAAAATTAAAGAGTTCCCGCGGGAACCGAAAAACCTCAATCCACGCGGACGAAGTCGCGGGCATCAGCTAGTTGAGTAATAAACATCCATCCAAACTTTTGCATTTATAATAGGTATTAGTATAGATTGCTGTGATATAATGCGTTTTTTATCAAATATCAAATAAATATTATAAATGCGAATGTTGGGATAGATGTATGGATGTATGGATGTATGGATGTATGGATGTGTGGATGTTTGTTGCTCAATCACGCCCCAACGGCTGAACGGATCTGGATGAAATTTGGCACAGAGTTAGATTATAGTCTGGAATAACACATAGGCTACTTTTTATCCCGGAAAATTAAGGAGTTCCCGCGGGATTCGAAAAACCTCGATCCACGCGGACGAAGTCGCGGGCATCAGCTAGTTTACATTATAAAAAAGGTGTAGTATTAGTAGCGTTTTTCTAGGTACAACTCTTAAGGAAAGTGACTTAGCTATTTAAAGCAATTATTACAAGAAATATAATATGTAAGATATGCATATGAATCAGAGTTGTTCATTATAATGACGGAGATGATTAAGTACAAATGTATGATTTCAACTTTTATCATCTATCTTCGGTCTCTTTCTATTTTTGTTTGTGACCACTGATACACAAAAACCAAAGGAATTATTTAAACGAGATTTTTGCAGTTTTAAGCCCACGTATTTTATTTTTTAATTATAATTATATTAATTTTACCATTATTCATTAAAGAATATACATGCCGCTATACAGCGACCGAGAAGGCCGGTTTCTCGTGTTGCCTTCCATGATAGGTGTTACAGGCAAGCTAACGAGTACATTATATTCGTTGCCATAAATCTATTCAGTAGAATATCCTAGGTACAGCTTGAATCGAAGATTTTTCGGGCAGATCCTTGAGGAATATTTTTTGATTTGGAAAACGTCGTGGGAGTTCTTTGATACACCTATGCCTATGACCGTTTCTGAGATTCGCGCTATATCAGTTAACACAAACAAAACTGGTTAAACAGATTGGGCAGCAATAAGAGATAGACAATATAATACTTTTTTGCATCTATACTTTATACTTCTATACTAATATTATTAGTATAAATGCGAAAGTTTGGATGGTTGGATGGATGGTTGTTATAAGTCATAAGTCATAAATATTTATTCAATTTAGGTAGGTACACTCATAGGCTTAGAATGTACCGGAGCGAAAAAATTCTATGTCTATGGGTACACTACACTTATTGACGTCCAGTTACATAAAAATAAAAATATGATGGTGATAATCTGTTACGGTCATTGACGTAGAATTTTAGTTACTTATTCTATTTCAATGGTTACGGTATCTTAAAATTGTTGGATAATGGTTATTCAATCACGCTAAAACAGCCGAACGGATCTGGATGAAATTTGGCACAGAGATAGATTATAGTCTGGAATAACACATAGATAGGGATAAAAAGTAGTTTTTATCCAGGAAAATCCGCGGGAATCAAAAAAAACCACAATACACGCGGACGAAGTCGCGGGCATCAACTAGTGCATTATAATAATTATCTTCTTACCTAGATTAAAAATGTGTGCCTAAAACCTAGCCAAGTCTATCCTTCAATTATTAAATTCTTGTCCTATCTACTTTCAAATACCTATCTAATTCGTGTTAATACGTCACAATTAGAATGTAATAACATAATCAAGTCAAACAGGTCCAAACAGACCGACGCCGTTCACGAATAAACTACAATTACACTAATAATATTATTGTCTAATTACCACTGCGTTTAATGGGCCGATGTTATTCTTGATGAGATAATAATACCTAATAGAGCTGTCAAAACGAAGAGTAGCGACGTAAGCAAACCAAGATAAATAATCGACTGTGACGGACGGACGGACGGACGGAGAAAGTCGCACCATAAGGGTTCCATTTTTACCATTTTGGTACGGAACCCTAAAAATACCCTCATCTTAGCTTGCTCACTAGCGGATTAACGAATTAAGCTTAACTATACAGTTTGAGGGAGCCCTACTCTACAATGACTTTCCAAATGAAGTTGTTAATGAAAAATATTTTATTAAATTAAAAAAAAAATACTCAAACATTTCCAAAGTGGAGTTTAATAATTAATAATAGTTTGTAAATAGAAATTAGTATAAGGTTACTTTTTTACTGTCTAAGCATAGTTTAAGTATTATTGTTCTCATTTAAGTGAACTTTTGTTCTTCCTTGAGAAAATAAAATATCTTTGAACCTAAACCTAAGCTTCTGGTTCCTTCAATATAAAGCAGGTTATATTATTATACGTATTTTAACTCCCATTAGTTGGATGCGCGTGCCCGTTAGTTGACTGACGAACTAAACCCACGGTATATGCCTACACAGCCGTCGCGGCTTCTCCGTACTACCAAATAGATCGCGGATAAATCACCCACTGCATAAGTTCAAGGTCAGAGATTTATCAAAGCTTTATTTACTCCATTTCTTGCTGCTAGGGAAGCAGTAACCTAAACAATTTTGTAAGGGTTCATAGAACTGTTTAAAAAAAAAATGTGACCAAATTTTTAGTAGCGTGTAAATTTTTAGTTGTGAGTTTTACTTTTGGTATACAGAAAGCATACACGCACGGCTTACCTTAGTTGAATAACTTGAAATGGCTTAATGCTTTTTTCCTTCAGATTCCTGCCTAACTGATGCCTACTCTGGCTTTCAAACTTGTGCACGCCACTGACTTTTATAGCACCTTCTGGGACCCCATCGTTAGGGACTTGCTGCGAATGTTTCCAAAGTGCAAGTGAATTGCCAGAGCTGAATTCTGCAAGTTTTAATGCTAGAGTTCAAAATATCATTATGTTCATTGAATAATATTAGGTATAATATTAAAATTGCAATGAATATTATGATGGAATCATAATGAAAATGCGTCTTCACACGCAGGCATCACCGTCACCTGCGTGGCGCAACCGAATATCGAATCAACAACATCTAGGCCAATGCCGAATGTCGCAGCGATGATACAGAATAAGGCCGTCTGCATTCGGAATTCGGATATGGATTTAAATGCATATAATTTGCGTCACTGGTTAGGTGCCTAATCGTGTCACTTCGTGAACATAAAGGCCAAATTTTTGTACCTTTGAAATAATAAAGGTCGCAAGATATCAGTGATTAACTCTAGGAATGTGAATGCGAATAATATCCATCAGTTCAACCAATTTTGGCGGAAATTGGTATAAAAATAGTTTGCATCTTCTCGCGAACGAAGTGGCCAGCGTCAGTTAGTGTCATAGACTAAATTTTTTGTCTAGTCAAAAAATGGAGTCTATGACAATCATGAAAATAATCACTAGCCTGTATTTATTTGGAATAGTCATATACTATCTTAAACGAAGTTCGTACCACACTGAATATGACTGAGGTTAACCTTACTCAATGGATCAGTCCTATGTCCCCCCATCCCCCATCTTAAAACTAAAATTCGGCGGTCAGTCTGAGAAAACGTTTGCGGTCATGTGCTGTTTTCTTTATTTCCGGGTACTTATGTAGAGTTCAACGCTGCGCTTCCCGGTGCGAGGCCGCCATTCGAGCAATTTGGGACCCCAACGCCTATCGGTTCTACGAACTATGTGCCCCGCCCATTGCCACTTGAGGTTGGATGACCCCCCACTAGGTGGACGGACGATCACAAGCGTGCAGCTGGGAGCCGCTGGAAACAAGCGGCACAAGACCGTGCTCTGTGGCGACCCATCCTACATGGACCTTCGTCCAACCGTGGACGTCTATAGGTTGAGACAACGACGACGATGTAGAGTCCACTCCCTTATATTGTCTTAACCACTTCCTTTTCGGTCGTCCAGGTGGCCTTTTTACGGCTATCTTACCTTCTAAATTATTATGATTATGAAGATTAACCGTAGAAACTCTTATAGTATCCTCGTTGCTGGTAACCGAACAAAGCAACCTTTCCTCGTACTGAAGTTATCATTAGCATCCCTTTGCAACTTGCTTTTTATCTTAAACATCATTGGCAAATAAATTTTTAATTATTTTAACTATGAAAGGTCGTTGGTATTTAACCAGCCTTAGTAACATCTGACGCCTGAAGGCACATCCTACTACGAGATATTATATTTGTAAACCTAAGTGTAAATGATCGTGTATGTTTAATTGTTTATTACTTGTCGTAGGTTGTAAACGATGAATCACTTTGTAACTAAACAAATATTACCTTTAATATTATAAATGCGAAAGTGTGTTTGTTTGTTGGTTTGTTGGTTTGTCCTTCAATCACGCCGCAACGGAGCAACGGATCGACGTGATTTTTGGCATGGGTATAGTTGACAACCTGGAGAGTGACATAGGCTACTTTTTATCCCGGAAAATTAGGGAGTTCCCGAGGGAATAAAAAAAAAACTTAAACCACGCGGCCGAAGTCGCGGGCATCAGCTAGTAGGAAAATATAATAATAGAAATACTGATATAATGGAATGTGCCTTTTAATACTCGTAAGTACAAAATTAACTCCTTATTTTTCGTCTGTGGGCGTCTATAAGTTGACGTTGCCAGCCGATAGACCTCTATTGATGGACATCTAATAAAGGAGAAGTCCAATAGAGGCTCTTGTAAGCATTTCCACACGCCGCAGTCTTGCTCCGCCTGAATTCAGCGGCTACATACGACTCGTTTGACGTCTTTTGACCTAGAGGTTACGCGTTTTCCAGTGCGAGGTCACTGTTCTAGCACCTCTATAATTGATGTTATTTAATTTTTTTAATATGTTTTTAAATCTTTAGTACCGTATATACAAATATTATGCGTGCCTTTTTAATAAGTAAAAAGTATATTTTACAACTATAATATTTATTTTATCTACATTTAAATTATATTTAAATTATAAAATTCAACTGGTTTAAAGAGTGACATTAGATGCATTTCCGCGTTGAATCTTCTTATTTAGGTATCATAATATATTATGAACTAGATGATCCCGCGACTTCGCCCGCGTGAATTAAGTTTTTTTCATTCCCGTAGGAATTCTTAAAATTTTTCGGTATAAATTTAGCCTATTTCCTTACCCGGGATACAACCTATCCCTGTACATCTACTGTATAAATTTCATCAAAATTGGTTAAACAGATGACCCGTGAAAGCGTAGCAGTCAGACAGATGGACAGACAGACAGACTTTCGCATTTATAATATTAGTATGGCGTATGGATAATTTATATTATTTAATTAAGGATCACATAATACAGGAAGGCCCAAATAGTGACGTCCAAAGAAAATAATTTGATTCCTCGGACCTAACCTTATAACTCGAAAACTATAAAAAATCGCTGAACATAGGTACATGGGGTGTTTTCGGATAGGTCTACGGTTCGGATAGGCACGAGGAATCAAATTTTTTCTTTAGACGTCACTATTTGGACCATTCTGTATATCGGATTAACGAAATAGAGTTGTCTTGTTGGAAGATTTTAAGCGCCAGGAAATAATTAAGACCACGAATATTATAATTATGTGTAATATATACGTATGAAATTGCAAGTTGCAAATCATAAAGAAAAGGTTAGATGGTACATTAATTTTTCAAAGGTAAGGTTAACACGTGCCATAATTCAATTTTACGAAAAATTTAATGATACCATTAATAGATATTGTATATTAGATGATGCCCGAGACTTCGTCCGGGTGGATTAAGATTCTTTGAGTCCCGCGGGAACTCTAATTTTCCGGAATAAAAAGTCTATGTCCTTCCCCAGGATACAACCTACCCCTGTACCAAATTTTATCAAAATCGGTTGAACCGATGAGCTGTGAAAGCGTAGCAGACAGACAGACATACTGACAGATATACTTTCACATTTATAATATTATCATGGATGGATATTATGGATTTTTATGGATATTTTCTTAACTAGAAAAGCAATCATCTTAAAATGATGTTGCTTATGAAATAGATAAGCAATCATCATACGAGATAACATAATATTAGATAAGCCAATAGTAGAACGTTGAACATTTTCGATAAGAATGTTAGTTATCTTTAAATTTAATTTAAATTTAATCGTAATATTTTTCTTTATTACTAAATAATTAAGATTATTATTATAACAACTTGATTTAGATTTTAGATGATCAATGTACTTGATAAGTTAAGTAAAACATTATATTATGTATTATTTTTCAATTGTATCTATTTGTAAACACAACTACAGCTACAGTCTTATTAGAGAATCTTAATTAAAGAAAGCTATTGTAGACTTTTCTAGAAATTAAATTTTATCTATACTTATATTATAAAGAGGTAAAGTTTGTGAGGTTGTAGGGGGTAATCTCTGGATCAACTGAACCGATTTTGAAAATTCTGGTACCAATAGGAAGCCACATTATTTGTGAGTGCATAAGCTATATATTAACCCGAAAAAATAGGGAGTTTCCGTGGGAATTTAAAAAACTTCAAAAGTTTCAAATAAATTAAGCATGTCGGCGCATAGATATTCGTAACGATTAATTTTCAAATTTTAAATGAAATAAAATTTTAATTGAAACTTTTTTTCAGTCTGTCAATAATTTCGAAGCTACTATGTTCGAAGCATGTAATTAATATATAATTTCGAGGTCATACGTGCGGAAAAGAACTCGTCAAAGTTGACAATGACCCGTCCCCTTACAGCATTTAACCAACCCACTGGCCTCCTAGTTTCTCAAATCTTAAATGCAATTTGTGAGCCCAAATAATATGACAGTTGTATATCACAGAGAGAATTTTACGCATAAATACGTTATCAATGTCACATAGAAACATGCAGTCAGATTTTATTTCACCGAAATAATTAATAAAGAATTTCAGCGGAAAAGAACTGGTCAAAGTTGACACTGACCCGTATGAGTGGTCAGTTAGACGTCATGACAGAGATGGGGCGTTTCGGTGACCTTACCCACAATGTGGAAGAAATGACTATCGTCATTTAGATCCGTGTTTTACCTTCGTGATTGTGGTACAAGATACGAGTTGGAGCGAATTTATGTTGTAATTCGTGTTATACCCGTAACAAATCTAAAAACGTTACAATGGGTTATTTTTTAGTGTAAAAAAACGAATTAAGCTCTAAAAACTCAACTTTTTAAGAGGTTAACTGTAATTTAAAAGTTTTCCAGATTAAATTCCACCCATTGGACTAACGACTACTTTTGCACCTTCATCTGGCATATTTAAAAATAAACTTGTGTGGCTTCAACATCAGCTGAAAATTTGCAAAAGCGAAAATATGACAGTAGTCGAGCCTTCTAGCTATCATGTTTAGGATTCTGTTGGCACTGGCCCATACTCGGCTTAGCTTAGTCTTATTCGGAATTAGGAAACTTAAAGAGTTCCCGTGGAAACCAAAAACCAAAATCCACGCGGATGAAGTCGCGGTCATTATCCAGTATACACATAATTTAAATCAACGTTTTCATTCTATAGAAATAGATATTTTATCAATCCGCCGAATCTTCTTGCTTGCGTTCCAATCACACTCGATAGCAAGGTGATTAGTATTTCGGGCGCGGATGGTGGGAGCCGCGCGCGCAGTCTCTCGCCGCCAGCCGCCCCGTGCGCCCGACGCAACTGCGCGCGCCTTACTGAAGCGCGCTTCCCCAAACCGCCCTATTTCCACGAAAATTTTCAAAAATAGAACTCAATAGTGTCATCCATTTTTAGTGCAACAGTGTTGTGTATTACCAATAGTGACGTTCCCGCTTGCGAATAGCTGCGTATTCGACTTTCACTTCAGATTTTCTGCAAGCGGTAAGTTTTAGCTTATTTTTAATCGATCTCTTATGCAACGCCAATTACGGAAGCGGTGACAGAAAATCAATGAGATAGTTTTTTTAGAAATCGTTGCATTCCAATTAGACTTGCGTGCGTAATATGCAAACTGATGCGGAACTAGAATTGTTTAACGTTTAATATACAAAATTGCATATTAATTACATACATCTATATATAAATAATTGAGGTAATGCAGTAATTGTTTGAATTTTAAATAGTTGTTTAACAATTAAGTTAAATGCAAGTTATGCGCTACGAACGATTTCAACGACAGAAGCGCGTTGATGTCTTTACAAGGCGCTACGATTGCGATGGAAAAGAGGCAAATATTTTGATTGCTGTAAACTCGCTATGCGACCTACATTTCTACATAGATTACTGATTAGTACTTGATGACCTTAACTTAAGTATTTAACAACTTATTATTAGTGTCACTTAATTACATTTCAAATATTGTGATCTGTCTATTGCTTTTTCACGTCCCCTCTTATCTTTCGATGTTATTTGTGTTTTGATTTTGACTGTTGGGAATTTGGTAACTTGCATCTTCGGGACAAACAAAGGCTACTTATTTTTATACTAGAAAATAAAAGATAACCCACCGAATTTAAAAAAAAAGCCTAATTTTATTATAATCTTTGGTATAATTTTCCGTAATTGTTGTCAAATAATTGCGGAAAGTTAAATAAGTATTAATTATTTTTTAATTAAATTTGTTTAATTAGTAGTTACGTAACCTTTGGCTTTATAATCAAAACACATAGTTTCGAAATGTATATTCGTAACTGAAGTGCAGATTAAATTAAATGGATGTCTAGCGACCTTCGAATGACCATATAAAAACTAGTAAAAAACGATGAACTTGTTTAGGAGAGTAATAAATTCTTAATAAAATTAATAACGTCCTTCATTTTGTTATTGTCAAATTCATATTTAACGATTTAATTGAATATAATTTTAACCAGAAATAGAGTCACTATTGACAGTTACTACACAGAGATGGATAGCGATACCACCACTACAGCCCAATAACGTCCCACTGCTGGGCACAGGCCTCCACTCTCATAGGAGGGAAGGAATTAGAGCTTGGACCCACCACGCTGCTCCAATGCGGGTTAGCGGACTTTAACGACTATTATCATGTTAGTGTTAATAACCGGGACCGACGGCTTAACGTGCTCGCCGAGGCACGGGGGTGAAACACCGCCAGCTTCCTAACTCCGGGCTAGTACTGAGAATTTCTAGTCGGAAAAACTCAATACTTAATTATGGCCCGACACGGGACTCGAACCCGGGACCTCGTCGGCTGCAGTCAAACATGCTAACCACTAGACCAACGAGGCAGTTAAGAATTATGCAACCACCCCTTTAAGCGATTAAAACTTAAATGTAACATTAATCATTCCTTCGTTAGTGCAATTGACCCTTGTTACATCATACATTTTTTTACATCTTTGAATTCAAGATCTTAATTTTACTTCTTGCATTATTATTTAAATAAATTATTTGAAATAAATTCAGAGGCATTATGAAATTATTTTGTAAGTGTGGTCATTTTTTTGGTAAAAAACTATTTAATATTATTTTGTAAAAAAAAGTAACGATTGCATTGGTTGTAATGCTTATCTTCTCTATCATTTCTGTGTATTTTTGCCCTTAGTATCAAGTAAGATACAGAATAACCTCTTAGGTCACAGGATGACTTAACAAGTTACGTCACATTTATAAGCAAAAGCTGTTATGACTACTTTCCTTTGAGGCTTCTATTTACCTTCCTCCTTTTAAAGACATTACAGCCACCTGGGTATTATGTTGCACGCAGAATTAGCATACTGGTACCTCGATTTTGGATAGTACAAGTATCTAATTTTTATTCAAACCATATTTAACATTAATTTGTAAATGCCAATAAAAATACAAATAAACTTTTACGAAGAATCGTCATCCAATGTATCACTGGTTTAAAAGTCCACTTCTGGACATACGAGCTCTGCGCCCTGGTCTAGTCACTCCTTGCAACTCGAGTGTTGCAGTCGAGTGTACTTATTGGTTGGTCCACTAGGTCGTGCTTTCCCCAACATCTGTCGTTCATAAAAATAACGTTTGTTAGGTACCTACTTATTGCTTTAAATCCCTGTATCCATAAATTTATGCTATTTGAGACCTTTAGGTCTGATTGGTTATCATGTTCGACTGCGGCTGACGAGTTCCCGGGTTCGAGTCCCGGGTCGGGCCATAATTAAGTGTTGGGTTTTTCTGATTAAAAATTCTCAGTACTAGCCCGGAGTTAGGAAGTTGGTGGTCTTACACCCCCGTGTCTCGGAGAGCACGTTAAGCCGTCGGCCCCAGTTATTATCATTAACATGATAATAGTCGTTAAAGGGCCAACCCGCATTGGAGCAGCGTGGTCAGTCTAAGCTCTGATTCCCTCTCTCCTATGAGAGTGGGCTGTAGTGGTAGTGGTAGGTCTGATTAACAGGAAAATAATTATAGGCCGTTACTTTACATTCATCCACTTTCTTGTACTATTAGTAGATTAGAAGCCAAGGGTTGTAAGGCATCAATTGCAGCCCGAGATATTTAGGCGCACGAGCGCAGGGAGGGCGCCTATAGTTCGAGGGTGCAATTGATGCTTACACCCGAGCTAACTACTCTGCTTTACATCTCGATTGTGAGGTAAAGTAGGTCCTTATTACCCCCAAATGGAGCTTGTAGGTGACCAATAATTAGCGCTCTAGGGTAATAATGTAGCTAGAAAAGCCCTAGGGCGGTAAGTAATTTAAAAAAAAAACTCTTCACTCTTTCAAAAAGTTCGCGTACATCTAACCATCATACTTTTTTTAATTACTTACCGCCCTAGGGCTTTTCTAGCTACATTACTACCCCAGAGCGCTAATTGGTCACCTACAAGCTCCATTTGGGGGTAATAAGGACCTACTTACCGAATATGAGAGATGTAAAGTTATTTTAGTGAGTCACGTAAAATGTTTTCCTTGAATATTTTTCGACGTGGGTTATCTACGGTTGCGGTAAGGGAGATAAATAAATATTGCGCTATAAAAAGCCATAAAGATAATAAACCAGTTAGTCTGACACCTAAATGCTTGCAGGTTTAACACTTTGATGTATCTCTTGGCCTTTACACATGTTATGCATGAATATTACATGTACTTATCATACACCTATATTAAGTATAGTTCGCGCGCAAGTTGAATGCAGAGCTTAGGTTTGTGTGCCCAGACTGTATTCAACTCGCGCGCGTACCATACTTATAACAATTTTGAAACAAAAAACAAACGCTCGCTTCGCTCGGATGGGATTTAAAAAAATATTTTTAATTCCGGCCTGCGCCGAATATCACGTATTATATTCGGAAATACATACAAAATCTCAAGTTGCTAGACCCATTATATTATGGCAATAATAATATTGTGTAATAATAGTTGTTTAATATGGTTTAATATAAAGAAAAGTAGGTATTGAAAAATTTATGTTAAAAAAATTTAAAAGAAGATGTTTCTCTTTCAAAGTGACGTGTTTAGTGAATTTAAGTACTGCACCTTCTTAAAGGTATGTTCCGAATGCTCCCATGGTTCTTAATTTCTTTGCATTTAAATCTAAAATAACAAAGTACAGTAGGTACGTTGTCTTTGTATACAACTAAAGTAACTATAGATAGTATGACATTGAGTTAGATACGAAGTAGATGCATCACGAGCCTACGCTCTCTAGAACTAATTATATTTAATGGCCTATAATAGCAGATGCAATAAAGATAATTTCTAGGTACGTATTAAAAAGCAACTTACCTATTGTTTTTTGTTTTTTGATATATACTTTTAGCTACTTTTCTTCAAAAGTCTTGTCCCAATTGATAGGGTGTATTAAAAATGCTTTGTAATGAAAAAACTAGAAGTTTAATTCGCTATAATCCGCCACAGAAGGTAAATCTACTAGAAGGTAAGGTAAAGGGCAAGGTAGAAGGTAAATGCTTTTTACACTAATTCGTGCTATTAATACTAGGGTTTTTTAGTTACGTTTCGTAATTTCGTTGTTAGTTTCTGCATGCGCTTGCATTTATTTCGAGTAAAACCATAAGTACCTCGGTTTTAATTAAGTTAAACAATATGTTTAAGCTCGAAAACGTAATTTTAATTGCAAATTTCGAAATTTAAACTAACATTTTTTTAAAAGTCCGTCTCTTTGTTTTTCCAGTAGTTTTTCAGAAGAATACTTTAAAGGCAACCTGTATCATAGTTCCACTACACAATATGTTGATACCATAAGTTATTCCACATGTTTCAACCATTGCCAAACAACCTGCAAACATATTATTGTCAACGATCACAATACTAAACGTTATTCGGCTAAACGGGCCATTAGCTTTCCTTTGTCATATATTATATCAAATTGTCACATGAAACATGGAAATTTGGACTCTTCGGCGTTGTATTAAGTAGTATAGATGGCTACTAGGCGGGCTTGTTTTTATGTTAATTTCTATTCTTTAGTACAAAGGCGACGTGATGAAATTCTATGGAGGGGCGTGGAGCGTGGGACTTTCGGAATCGTTCAATGAATGTATATGTCAATAATAAAATGGGGGGACAGGTTGCGCCAAACTTGTAGCTTACTCTTTGTATAGAGTACCTGTTAACTTCGCATAATATATTGTTAGCCACAAACCGAGCAGTTTTGATTTTAAGTAAACTGAATGTACTCAGGTAAATAATGATAACAGTAACGTATTAATACCAATTTGGTGCAAAATTATGTTTAAATTTCAACATTCTGTCCTAGCAGGTCGATATATTACTTAGAAAAATATCTATTTTTATAAACCCTGAAATACCTTACTGTGAATCGAAACCAGTTCAAACTTATATGATAGGGAGGCAGGGAGGTAATTGATTTGCCTCAGATTGAAACAGGGCTACTTACTTACCTACTAATGTACGAGTATTTTACAAATGCAACGCTTTTAACCAAATATTAAACATAAGTAACATAAACATAATTTACTCAGTACGAAATTAAGTTTACCAAATTCAGTGAATATTTTCCTGTAATATTCATTATCTCAGGTAAACGTACACTAAACGATTTACATATTACGTACGCATAGAGACGCATAATACAGCATTGTTTTACTCACATTTCCGAGTCTTAAGGCCATCGGAAGAACATGATTTAATAGCATTTAATAGGTATACTTTACAACAGCACTATTATCTATTTTCCGATTTGTGAAACGGTGGTCGAATATTATGCAGTGCCGAGATACATTATACTTTAAAAGAATAAGCATTAGGGTAAGATTTCGGTTGCAAATTCTTGTAAACATATCCGGTACTTTCAGACGATTTTCCAAATTATCCTTAAAATGCAGTTGGTGCACTTATTGTGTGCACGTTTGTTTTGCGTGCTTCTCGATTTTTGATTGATGGTTTATTCAATTCATTCTTAGTGCAATGAGTTTTTATCAATAGTACGGCAGTAACATATAAGAACTGAGCGAAAACACACTAGGGACCGGGAAAGGCCACGTCTACGCTCGATACGTCCGCATCAGATAAATCATAAATTATATATTATTATCATAGATTTTAATTTAGATGTACTTGAATGAGTTGAGGACTACAAAAATCACTTCATATAAAACCTGATATGCCCAAATTTAGGTAACTCTCATCTCTATGGCATAAAAGAGACTTAAGTTGGCCTACAAAGGCCTACAACCAGCTTGAAATTATTTTCTTCTCAACAATAAATTAGCGATCTCACATCTTTGACTTAATTTACATGCAGAACATTTTGTATTCAGTTTATTTCGAATTTTGTAGAGATTAGAATAATTTAGATATAATCTTTTGTTCAAAGAAAACCCATTAAAAAGAGAAGTTTTTGTTATATTCATTCGCACCTAAAACACGTTAAATTTTTATGTGCTAATAAATCTTTGGATATAAATAGCAGTCATTTAATTTCATAGAGAACTTAAATATTTTATTTTATTTTATCAAACAGTTTTTATGGTGAGAAGGAGAAGAATATTATGGCCATTAGATATTTAATTATTTAATTTAATAATGAGTTAGGTAAGTAACTAAAATTATCATCAAACAATTTTTTTTAAAGATTTTAATTGGCGTTAAGGCAGCTATTTTCAGATATTTAACCATACGTAGTATATTATAATTAGAAAGTGTGTCTCTGTCTAACTGTCTGTTTGACTATACTACTACGGTTGTCTGTTCAATCGACTTTGACGAAAGCTTCGGAGATAGGTTGCATGATGCATCCCGTGGAAGGACAAGACTTTTTAAGCAAAATTAGTTGAAAAAAATTATTTATATATTTATCTATAACATATTATAACAATTGACTGGATTACTAGATGCAAGTCAAATCCCTCATCATATACCTATGTGCTCTTCTATAATTTGAGTGCTGAAAAGTACCTATACTTACATTGAATCTTTATTTAATCTTTGAAGGTTTGAAGGATTGAAGAAACAGGTCTGTCTTATATATTTTTTAATTTTTTTAATTATATCAACTTTGTTTTCCGTAATCGTGTAGGTGTTTTATACCTGTTGATAAAACATGTTTGATTGGCGTGATAAGGTCACATCTCTACAATAAGGGCGAAAACACAATACCGACAAAAAAAGTTCATGTAAAACTTAGATTCATATAAAATAGCCCGCGCGTGATGAAAGACAAGCGCGACAGGATGAAACATGTTTCCCATACAACGCCATCGTTGCGCGCAGACGCTATGCCCTGCCCTGACTCTAATGTGTTTTCGGCCTTAGTTACGATTTCTATGTAATATAATTTTGCTCTATGCAAATGTATTTCTTTTTGTTCTAACGCTTTGGCAAATAATAGCTTAGGTTTTTTAGTGTAGATTGTAAATATGTTATAGCTGTTGTTAAAAATAATTGAATATGATGTTCTTTTTAAATTACTTTACGTTTTACAATCGGAATATACTATACTGAATTATAAATACTTAGACAGTAATATTTCGAACGTAAATTGTATGAAGATGTTTTATTATTTCGTTTTAACGAAGGCCGAAGGTACATTTCTAGCTATGCTTCTTCTTAGGATTTGAGCATTTGGACTGCACAATAAAATAATTTATATCAAAAAATACTACGAGTTTTAAAATGCTCATATGCGTTTCAGTGAGCAGCTGTAAGACGCGTTTTTAAGGTAATAAAATCTACCTTAAAGCTTAAAGTTTGTACCTAATGTTTCGACTGTCATCGAATTTAGGTAATACTAGATGATGCCCGCGACTTTGTCCGCGTGGATTAAGTTTTTTTGATTCCCGCGGGAACTCCTTACTTTTCCGGGATAAAAAGTAGCATATTATGTCATTCCCCGGGATGCCACCTATCCCTGTACCAAATTTCATCAAAATCGGTTTAAAATATGGACCGTGAAAGCGTAGCAGACAGACAGACAGACAGACAGACAGACACACTTTCGCATTTATAATATTAGTATGGATTTGTATCAATTGATTTTTACCATGTAAATTAAATTGAGCTAATATTTTTATACTAGCTAATGCCCGCGACTTCGTCCGCGTGGAACTCTTTAATTTTCCGGGATAAAAAGTAGCCTATGAGTTATTTCAGACTAGAATCTATCTCTGTGCCAAATTTCATCCAGATCCGTTTAGCCGTTCTGGCGTGATTGAGTAACAAACATCCAACCATCCATCCATATACATCCATCCATCCAAAGGTATATAGAATATATCTGCAATGAATTAATATAATATTCTAATATTTGATGGTATGTACCTATTCAAATAATGTAATACCAGCTGATGCCCGCGACTTCGTACGCGTGGATTGAGGTTTTTCGGTTCCCGCGGGAACTCTTTAATTTTCCGGGATAAAAAGTCTATGTTCTATTCCAGACTATAATCTATTTCTTTGCCAAATTTTATCCAGATCCGTTTAGCTGTACTGGCGTGATTGAGTAAGAAACATCCATATTCCATACATCCATCCAAACTTTCGCGTTTATAATATCAGTATAGATAAGGTAGGTATATCAATGAATTCATATGATATTCTAATATTTGATGGTATGTACCTATTCAAATAATGTAATATTACAGACATACACTAAGTAAATGATGGCATTCCATTTTTTTACCCAATCGTGTAAAAAGTGAAATCACAATGTCAATTTGGCACTTGACACTTCCCAATGCCATTCGCCGTTAGTTTAGTAAACTGCCGCAGGACGGGTTATACAGTGTGTGCATAAAAACTTACCGTTGATAAATAATCGAAAAACGATTGCATTGACGCATTGTTTAGTTAACAGTACTTTTGGTCATTGATAGAGCTTTGTAGGACAATTGCACGACACTGTCAGCGTCATAATGTCAAATGTTTGTCGTAAGGGGTCATCCAGGTAGGGGGTAGAGGTAGGGGGTAGGGGGTAGGGGTAGGGGGTCGACGAAGTGTGACGTTGGGATGGATTGGGACCTTGGTGCACAAGGGGTGGGAGGGGTACTAAGTTTTGTGACGTCACATTTCAAAATCTTGTCATCTGTGTTAAAATGCCAAATTTGGAAAAACTTAAAAATATTTCCAGGTTTTAGTATTATTTTATTAGAAATAAATGAAATGCTGTTTTAATTTAATAATTTCTAGATGTAAAATTGCAAGATATGTGACGTCACACTAGGAAGAGGGGGGTCTCACAAATGTGACCAACTGTGACAAGGACGGGAGAGGGGTCAAAAAATCACGAAATTAGTGTGACGTACTTTATGAATGACAAATCATGGTATCTTTAAATAGTAATACACATAACTGAAGTAGGTAGGGATAGACATAGTTCTTGTGGATTGTATAAGTATTGGTATATAAGTAGCTTTTTTTAACACTAAATTTTTTTTTTAAATATATAGGCTAGCGCTATTTATTTCTATATTTTCTATCTATGCATGCTAACTTCAAATGAATATTACCATTATTTATTCCAAAAGTTTATGTATGTGTTTGTTTGCTTGTGTGAGTGTATTCTGCAAATTAGAGCTTGTATTTTGTAAACTGTCCCACTGAGATTCGCAGGAAATTACTTATATATTCGTATTATACGAGTATAATATTCTAAATAAACAAACGATGTTAGGTCCTTATTAATCTTCGGGACCATATTGGCAAAAGAGTTATTTGAAAAAAACTGATTAGATTCAGGCTATTAAAAGCAGCAAACATAACATACTGAGTGATATATGATAATGTCCTATTTAAAATACATAACGAAGATTAACAAACGAAACGAGGAAAGATAAATTAAAACGAAGAGGATCTCGGGCAAGGGTGCCAGTGAACCGGATCCTACGAACTAGATTCTAATCGTGTTTAAATATTTTATTGTATTAAAGTGATAACACTATAAATAAAATAGTTATGATAATTATTGTGAAAATGATGTCATTTATTAAAGTCGTAAAAAAAAAAGAAAAAAAAAGTGAGCCAATACTTGATATCCAATACCTGTATAAAAATTTATCTAAATGTATGAAAGGAAAAGGTGACTGATCTATCAATCGATCCATGAATATGGGTTCAAAATTTGTAATCGATCTTAAAACATGAGCGAATCCGCGGGTCTAATCTAGTATGTACATACTTTATCTCAATTACGTCAATTTATAATATTGTGAAATCGCCGAATATTGTTAATAATTACAATACCAAAAAATGAATAATATTCAAATTTGATTTTAAAACAAAATTTACAGCTTTACAAAATAGGAAAAAGTACGTCAGACAATTAGTAATATTGGAAGCTCCCAAAGGAAAAGACAAAACATAACTATGAAAATAAAGTAGATTGATATGCTTGTAGCAGAGTTTTATCTAATAAAGCGGTTTAAACATTTCATCTCATTCATCATGTTAATAAACATACTCGTAGTTTACCTTTAAAAACTTAAATAAGATTTTCGGAATAAATATACATAAATATGCATATAGTATGTCATGTTCATAACGTGTTATATCACGAAGTCACCGCGTGATTTTATTTTTGTATCGTCATTTTTTTAAAATCTTATTTGGATGTAGTTTATGATGGATCCAAGCGTATGGAGGCTTACATTGAGAAATGCGGAATATTTCATAATTAGCAAATCGTATTAATTACTAATTAGTGAAAATTGTACAAATTTAGCTGAACTTTTATAACATGGCAAAATTTGGACTAAGCCTTTCCGGAGACACATATATGCCCGCGACGTCGTCTGCGTGGTTTAAGTTTTTTTATTCCTGTGGGAACTCCTTCATTTTTGGAATAAAAAGCAGCCTATGTCATTCTCCGAGTCCTTAACTATGTCCATGCAAAAAATCACGCCGATCCGTTGTTCAGTTGCGGCGTAATTGAAGGACAAGCAAACACACTTTCGCATTTATAATATTATAGTAAATAGTAAGTATGACGATATGTTTGATATTAATCGATTTAAAATTCGCAAATTTAAATCATTTTGGGTTAAATTTATGTGATAAAAACATCGATATATATGTAGGTAATAGATAGGCCCTTTCATAGAAAAAAATTGGGCGTCCGACATGTAGAGCGCGCTCCACACCTGTCATAAGCCTGTCTTTGTCCCCGCCATAGCGCTGTCCCGCTTTTCAGACTAGATGGTGTTAGTAAAATATGTCCACATTCTTTGTTTGACAGGGCCCGTCTATGTAAATTGAGGTCGTTGGATAAAAATTAAACGTACGTATCCCTGTAGGTTCGCTCAGTTGCCAAGTGGCACCGATCGATACGGCTCTATATGTGTAAAGTTGAATGTTACGATTGTGTGACATTTTGGAAAACTCGTTATACCTATCGCGTAAACCAGACGGCCTTACTGCCTACAGTCACCTTCATTATAAAGTGGTGATTGGCGAGAACGTTTTAATTCAAAAGTGTTCTGTATTTATTGTAAACATGATGACTTACAACCCATAATATTACTAAATAGTAATTATAGAAATTAAAAAGTGTGTCTCATACTACCTACTAGTTGTATTACAATCGCGAAATTGTGTCTGGCTGTCTGTTTGCTACGCTTTCACGGCCTATCTGTTTAACCGATTTCAACGTCTTTTGGTACAGATATATCAGAGATTTGCATCCCAGAGTATCCATTTGGAAAATTAAAGAGTTCCCGCATCAAAGGAATCAAAAAACCTTAACGTGAATGAAGTCGCGGGCATAATCTAGTGTTCTTTAAATAAAAAGATAAGTAAGATTAATTAAAAAAGGAACGGATATTAAAGTAAGATATACCTACCTTAATTTTTTCTGTGTTTCGAAAATATATTAAAAGCCATATTTTAATACACGAGTTATAATAAAATTGTCTCACTTTATTATGAAGCGCACAAATTAGCACGACAGGACAAAACGCCATTGCGACGCGGACGTCTGTTGTGTGTTTTGCGATCTAAAAATATTTGAAAAATATTTCTGGAAATAAATTCTATAACATCTACCTACTTAATATAGTCACAATATTATGTTGTTTATATTTAATTAATTTTTCTTTTGTAATCTTTAATGCAGTTTATTTGTTTGAATAAAATTAAATAATAAACGCTTTAACTTTGATTTTATGAAGATACGATAAAATCAAGTTTAATAAATAATTGTAGAGGCATTCTTCGTGTCCGTTCGTAGTGAAACTCTTCAGTCACTTTAATAATGTTTATGTTGACTTTCTAGCACAGTTGTGTTTGAGCGATGTGTAGGTATACGGCCCAGGTCTTCTAGCATTCAGACTTTCTGATTGTTAGCTGTTTTCCAACCAAGAGAAATTATATTTATCGAGTTAGAGGAAATATAGGGACAGGCGAAACGTTTGCGCGAAACATCCACTTTTGAGGGTGATGACGTGTTGTCCTGTCGCGCTAGTGTGTGCCAGCCTTGTGCCAGCTCCATATAAAAGTAAGTTTTGCGAACATTTTTTCCACCAATTTTTACAAGACAGGTATTTCTTTTTGACACGACGAAACCCTAGACTGAAAAAAATCGTACGTGGCAAGAAAGCTCTAACCTTAGTCACTCTCCTTTTAGCATAGATGGGGAGAAATAGAGTATTTTGATATGACAGGTAACTATTTTAGTTAGTATAAACATTTGGAACACTTCCAAGTAGCTTAGTCGCAGGTTAGAATCCCACTTTTTTTTTTTTAAATACCTAAAATAATGTTCTTACGGGGTATCCAAACACCCGGCTTTTTTTTCTCTATTACGTTTTTTGTCTTCAGTAATGGATCAATCTGTAGGTAATTCATTCAGGACGCTCTTCCATTCGCATTTTTAGGGTTCCGTAGCCAAATTTGGCAAAAACGGAACCCTTATAGATTCGTCATGTCTGTCTGTCTGTCTGTCTGTCTGTCCGTCCGTATGTCACAGCCACTTTTTTCCGAAACTATAAGAACTATACTGTTGAAACTTGGTAAGTAGATGTATTCTGTGAACCGCATTAAGATTTTTACACAAAAATAGAAAAAAAACAATAAATTTTGGGGGTCCCCATACTTAGATCTGAAACTCAAAATTTTTTTTTTCATCAAACCCATACGTGTGGGGTATCTATGGATAGGTCTTCAAAAATGATATTGAGGTTTCTAATATCATTTTTTTCTAAACTGAATAGTTTGCGCGAGAGACACTTCCAAAGTGGTAAAATGTTGGTCCCCCCCCCGTAACTTCTAAAATAAGAGAATAATAAAACTAAATAAAATATATGATGTACATTACCATGCAAACTTCCACCGAAAATTGGTTTGAACGAGATCTAGTAAGTAGTTTTTTTTTAATAATTTAAAACTTACTACAGGTTTGTACGGAACCCTCGGTGCGCGAGTCCGACTCGCACTTGGCCGGTTTTTTATTCACTTCATTGTTACAAAATCGGTACAGGTGCTATGTTTATTGACTTTGTATTTGCTTATCTTTCTATATCAGTCAACTGAACGAGTACCCTGTCACTTTGCGTTTCCACAATCGATACATCTTTATTTACTATCCATTGATTTTATTCACTAGACACTGTTTTGTGCAATTGTGCAAATTGTATGCTTGTATTAAGTGGTCTGTAACTTTTGCCAGCAAACAATATTGTATTTTCAAACCTCCATACCGAGGCGAACATAATAATACGAGTATGATTATGCTTCAACTTTGTCACATTAATTCAAAGGTTTTTTAAACTTTTATCTAGGGCTCGATGATAATTACTTACCAAATTTAATGTATTTACACTTAACATGGCATCTTAACGGTCTTAAATTAACATTAAACCAGAATTAGCTATATTAGTGCCTGATGATTTTAAATTTCGAATGTAAGCTCATGCATATTTGTACGCCAGCGATCTTCAACTGTATCGTGCTTCAGGTGCGTCGCCTTAAGTCTGGGGATATTGCATGCCTACATGTGCCAGTAAGTGACCGTTTCCCGCGGTCTATATGCTAAATAACGCCCCTTATATGTTTACCTTTCATCTTGTCCATATTAAGTGAACAAAAATATTTTTTTAGTGGAATAAAATACTTATTATAAAGTGAAATTCATCATCAGCTCGCAGTCAGGCTACAACTGAGCACGGGAACCCTCTCAGCCCTCAGAATGAGAAAGGCATAGTCCACCACGCTGGCCAAGTTGGATGGTAGATTGGAAGACTTCACAAGCCTTTGATGAAGCACTATGGAGAACTCTCAGGCATGCAGGTTTCCTCACAATGTTTTCCTTCACAATATTTTATAGTTTTTTTTAATTTTTCGTACAATAGCTCGCGGAAATCGTACTCCAGACCCCTGTACGAGGTCAAAGTCTGAGATAAAATTAAAAAGGCATTTTACATAGTTTAATGTACTTTTATGACACTGATAAAAAATATGGCTGCCGCGAGCCAAACACACATAAATAATAATTAACACTAATAAGACTTTCATTCATAACTAGAGTTTTTGCCCTCGGCATAGCCCGGAACAAAACGTCCGAGTTATCAATACCTCATTAGATAATTATGTATGGTTGTATAGACAAACTGACAAAGAAACTTTTGATTGGTGTTTATTGTACTTTATAGCAGCTCTTTCAATCGCGTTCTTTAATTGCACCTCTTTAATCAAACATACTTTCCGTTTAACGATTTTAAGAATAAGCAAGGGTCCGCTCCTCTAGGGAAATTCGCGTTGTAGCGTATGGGAAATTACAATATAATACAAAAATATGCACGAAGGGTGAGTATTTTTGTATCGTTTGTTACAGTTTTCATACGTCTTTCATACATTATTACACCGATACTGATGCGGTTTCTTTGAATATGTAGAAAGAAAACTACACATAATATTTTACAATACCAGGAGTCCAAGCATAATCAACCTGACAAAGCTTCCTTCATCGACGAAGAGAAAATTTGCCGCACTATTAATATACTCAGGGTGCTCTTTCTTGTTGCTTTTTTGCTCGATTTATTTTTACTTACTTACTTAGTGTATTATCGATGAGTGAATCGTGTGCTTTTAGCTGGGACTTAAAATTGACTGTAGCAAAATTGTTTTTACAAAACAGACCTAATGGTTCCTAAGACAGTTTCCCTGATCTTCTATGGTTGCGGATTTCCCTATACTGTTCCAGTAAAAAAACACTCTGTTTACAGCAAGTGAAAGAATACAATCTAAAGCATTTTCATAGTATCGTGAGTTATTCTTATTACATTTGACGTAATTACTTAACGCGTTGGCGGGGGTTATTCAACCGGAGGAAAGCAGGAGAAATGCGGAGAGATTCGCGTTCCTTTGCACGTGCACGCGCTGTTTATAAGCCGGAACATTTTCATACAATAAAATATGAGTTAAACTATTTTTGTATCATTTAGTATCTAAAGTGTCTAATGTCCAATTTCACTAACGATGTTTTAGGGAACCTTAAGATCAGTAGGAAACAGTTAAAATCAATACTTATATTATAAATGCGATATTGTGTCTGTCTATCTGTCTGCTACGCTTTAACGGCTCATCATTTCAACCGATTTTGATGAAATTTGGTATCGAGATAGTTTGCATGCCGGGGAAGGACATATGCTAATTTTTATCCCGGAAAATTAAGAAGTTTTCGCCGGAATAAAAAAACTTAATCAACGCGGAAGAAGTCGCGGGCATCACCTACGATATATATCTCTGCACCTTTCGACAAGATAAATTCATTTATCGCGTCATGAAAGAAGACCGGGCACACTTTAGCAATTGTAAGTACTATTTAAAATTTAATTTTCTTTTTAAACAATTTTCTAAAATAATAGACCCTTCCAACCACTTCATTCAGTTAACCACAGACTAAACAACCTCATGAACTACTGACCGACAAAAAATTACACAAAGCGTCACCGCCCGTCACGACTCTTTCCACACTGTGACGGAATTTGCCCTGTGCACGTTTTAGAGCCTCATTTTGTGAATTCATGATTCCTTAAGCGACTGCAGATAGTGAGATTACATGATATGGGAAAGTGAAAATGGTTCAAACGTTTGACGACCGATGGCGCAGTGGTGTGAGTTGTGGTCTTACAAGTCCCGGGTCCCGGGTTCAATTCCCAGCAGAGTTAATTTTTGAATTTATGATTTCAGTATTTTCTCTTGTTTAGTGGGCGGCTTCTGCCGTGGCTTTACTTACCTACTTGTAGAGAAGCCTCCAAGTGATTTAGCGTTCCGGTACGATGCCGTTTAAAAACTGATTAGGGGTATGGGTGTAATATAACTGCCTTAACCATATCAAGCTAGCCGTTGTCATTAGACTGCGTTCAAGGTCTCAACTTGTAGTGGAATAAATAAAATAAAACTTTAAACGTTTTTTCCCCTCTATCGAAGGGGTGCATAGTTTCACTTCTCCTTTTTAGGGGAAGATGATATACCCTCTTCTAGCTGCCTCGTTGGTCTAACTCTAGTGGTTAGCACGTTCAACTGCGGCCGACGAGGTCCCGGGTTCGAGTCCCGGGTCGGGCCTTAAGTATTGGGTTGAGTATTGGGTTTTTCTGATTAGAAATTCTCAGTACTAGCCCGGAGTTAGGAATTTGGCGGTGTTTCACACCTGTGCCTCGGAGAGCACGTTAAGCCGTCGGTCCCGGTTATTATCACTAACATGATAATAGTCGTTAAAGCCCACCAACCCGCATTGGAGCAGCGTGGTGGGTCTAAGCTCTAATTCCCCCTCCGCTATGAGAGTGGAGGCCTGTGCCCAGCAGTGGGACGTAATGTAGAGGTGGTGGGTGGTCGATATACCCTTAAGAAGGCGTGTCCCCAGGCCGGAGGTTAAAATTATGAAAAAAAATGTCTAATCGCTAGACCGAAACCGAAGTAAAGGGAAGTGAGTTAGAATAAAATAACATTCCTTCCTTTAACCTTATTCTTACCTTATTCCTTATCCTTGCCTTATTATTACCTTACCTTGTTCCTTATTAAAACTTAACTTTATTTCTTATTCTTACTTTAATTTACCTTTTCCTTTCTTCAATTAACCTTACTTAGAATAAAATAAGCTTCTCTGACCTAAAGATAAAACAAGAGGCTGAATTATTAATGATTTCTTTTAAAAAGGTTATAAAGACGTTTTATGAAAAGAAAAAAAGTATTTTAGTGTCGTGCCGTGGACCAATTTTACTCATAAAGATAAGATACTCATTTTTGACGGCAAAATTAATGAGTTGGTCAATTATAGTGGCCCAGGGCCCAGTAATAATCCAGGATCTCAGAACTGCATATTATTATCTACCTGAGATATGAAAATGGCTCTATTAGCCGTTCATTTTCGTCTAAAAAAAGGAAATATACTATTTGTAGGATGCAGTAGGTATAATAAGTATCTACTTAAGTAGCTACCGTAATGGTTTGTAGTAAAAATTCAGAATTACAAGTTAGGAAACGAAAATCGTAACTTCTAAATGTAAATAAGAAATCTACTAGGTATTACAGGCGTTATTTGCTTAGTCTTGCCTGTTATTTCTAAAAAATATATAATTTAAAGTAACGAATAATGAATCGCGTTAAATGCTATTAAATGTGTAAACGGATTAAAACTACGCCAAAATTAGACATGAAAGTTTAAATTTGTGAAGCGGAATATGTGTCTCAGAAGCAAATTCCCAATGCTGTGCATTTAAAGAATGAAACTGAGCACAAGCTGTACAATATAATAATGAAAATAATAATAATGTTTATATGCAGATATTGGTATCGAGTGACAGGCCGCAGGTAACAGTAAGATACGGTCGGTAAGGTAACCTTGAGCCAAATATAGTTGTACAGCATGGGTACAATTACTAAGGGCATTTAAACTGTTACTCCGATTGTTTATGTTAAGCTAATTTATATGCAAGTTAATATTAGAGTTAGCATACGTAAATAGTCATTATAAATGCGAAAGTGTATATCTGTTACGTTTTCACTGCCCATGTGTCACCCGATTTAGACGAAATTTTGTATTTACATGGCAAGCATCCCGGAAACAGTTGCACTCTACTTTTTATTACATGTACGGGATTTAAAAAAAACCGGCCAAGTGCGAGTCGGACTCGCGCACCGAGGGTTCCGTACAAACCTGTAGTAAGTTTTAAATTATTAAAAAAAAACTACTTACTAGATCTCGTTCAAACCAATTTTCGGTGGAAGTTTGCATGGTAATGTACATCATATATTTTTTTTAGTTTTATCATTCTCTTATTTTAGAAGTTACGGGGGGGGGGGGGGGGACCAACATTTTACCACTTTGGAAGTGTCTCTCGCGCAAACTATTCAGTTTAGAAAAAAATGATATTAGAAACCTCAATATCATTTTTGAAGACCTATCCATAGATACCCCACACGTATGGGTTTGATGAAAAAAAAATTTTTGAGTTTCAGTTCTAAGTATGGGGACCCCCAAAATTTATTGTTTGTTTTCTATTTTTGTGTGAAAATCTTAATGCGGTTCACAGAATACATCTACTTACCAAGTTTCAACAGTATAGTTCTTATAGTTTCGGAAAAAAGTGGCTGTGACATACGGACGGACAGACAGACAGACAGACAGACAGACAGACAGACAGACAGACAGACAGACAGACATGACGAATCTATAAGGGTTCCGTTTTTGCCAAATTTGGCTACGGAACCCTAAAAAAACCTAAATCCATCTCGACCAAGTCGCGCGCGCATAAATTTACTATAACATTATAGTCATTTACAGGCTCTAACTTTATGATGTAGGCGTAAGGTAGCAACTTTAATTTTAACTGATATCTTCTGTTCAATGCAGTGGGTATATTTTTGCTTCATATTAAGGATTTATTTTTATTATATTCTTTAGCATTTAAAAATATAAAAGTGCAATCACTTTCCATGAACTTTCCGCGGGTTTTTTCAACAGGCTGTTGCAAACGTAAATTAGGTATATATCCAAACTTAGAGTACTACCTTGCGTAGCTCCATCTTTAAATTGATCGAGTACCTAATATAATAGCTATAAAAATAGATCTAACGATTGTTTTTATACACGAATCAAGTTCTTTTATACTTCTATGCTTGTTACAAGACCATTAGTCAAAAGTCAGCTGCCGTCATTTCCTGACGGAAGATAAGTAGACGAATATAATCTCTCGAGATGCTTTGTTCGGTTCTGTTAAGCCGATCAAAGATAAAAAAAACTATAGACGCTGTTGACAGACTACTAAATGTAATCAGGAACGAGTAAAAAACTTGATAGGACCGTGTTAAAATAGCTGTTAAATTAAAGTCGCTAACGGCTGGATAGATAAATTATGAGACAAGAATGATGAGCTTTTGAAAAGGAGATTTGTGTGAAATAGGATCTTTTTTTGGTTGAGTGAAATTAATAATCTTTAACATTGAACCTGTTCTAGGAAAAACAACTAGGAAACTACAAAAATCATGGCAAAGTAGGTGGAACATTATTGGAGCGTTATGGTCTTACAAGTAGAAAATCCCACGTTCAATTTCATGTATCCACAATTTTTTTTTTTTTTTTTTTATTGATTTAGGGGCTTTTATAACTAATTACATGTTAGCCCATTATAATCTAATACATAAAACTAAAAACAAAATAGGTATTTAACCAAATAAGTAAAATAAACATTAAAAGAACATCAAAATCAAACAAAATAAAACAAATAAACAATCAATCAATCAGTTCAATAAATCTTATTTATGGATTCAAACAGACTCATAGCATCCTTAGATGCAGTCGAGCAAGTATATCTATAAAGCCACAATTTTGAGTTTCCTTTTTTCAATCTACTAGGTACAAGTTAGCCCTTGACTGCAATCTCACCTAATGGTAAGTGATGATGCAGTCTAAGACTGTAGCGGGCGAACCTATTCGGTTTCTACACGGCTTCGTACCGGAACGCTAAATCACTTTGCAGCACGTCTTTGCCGGTAGGGTGGTAACTAGCCATAGCCGAAGCCTCCCGCCAGACCAGTGAAAATTCAGAGATTATAAATTCCCAAATTGACCCTGCCGGGAATTGAACCCGGTACCTCCCTCGTTAAGACAACGGCGCTCAACACTGCGCCAGGGAGGTCGTCAAAAATCTCGTCAAAGGCCTTTTCCAAATTGTCTTGATCTGGTCAGCCAGAGCCCAAATCAGACTGGTTTCAGCCGATAAGTTAAGTTGAAAACACACTACGGACAGGATAAAACAATAAAAAAAGTTGTACTAGTTCTCGTCGTGCCTTAAATCTATCTAAACTTTATGGTTTTGAACTTATTTTTTTAAATAGATAATGTATGACGAAAAAAAGACATCGTGTCTATGCTACAGTTATGAGGTAACAGGATACAAGAGCATAGTCACCGGAACCGAATGCCAGTCATGGTTTTCCGTGACCGTATTGGAGCACCATAAAAATCGATTGTATACTTTTGTATGAACAGTCGGACACAGTGTTTAGTGGGCATTCAAGCTTTTCAATTTGTCATTTTGTGCTTTTATTAATGTTTTTACGCTCCAACAAAATTGAATATAGACCGAATAGATGAGTATGTATTTCAAAATGCTATAAGTTGTCCGATTGTTTTTTTTTTTTTTATCCACTACAAGTTAGCCCTTGACTGCGATCTCACCTGATGGTAAGTGATGATGCAGTCTAAGATGGTAGCGGGCTAACCTGTTAGGGGCATGGCAGTTATATTAAACCCATACCCCTATTCGGTTTCTACACGGCATCGTACCGGAACGCTAAATCGCTTGGCGGCACGTTTTTGCCGGTAGGGTGGTAACTAGCCACGGCCGAAGCCTCCCACCAGGCCAGACTAGGGAAAATTCAGAAATTATAAATTTCCAAACCCTGCCGGGGATCGAACCCGGGACCTCCGTACGTTAAGGCAACAGCGCTCAACACTGCGCCACGGAGGTCGTCAAAAATTGTATAAGGGAATTAATGGACCTACAACCATATACTAATATTTACTACATGATGTCCGCAACTTTGAAATCACCTGGAAACTATGCTTAACTAGCTGATGCCCGCGACTTTATCCGCGTGGAATATGTTTTTTTAACTCCCGGTACTCCTTCATTTTCCGGGATAAAAAGTAGCCTATGTAACTCTCCAGGTCCTCACCTATACCCATGCAAAAAATCACGTCGATCTGTTGCTCTGTTATGACGTGATTGAAGAACAAACCAACAAACATACACACACTTTCGCATTCATAATATCAGTATGATTTATTGACAAACACACTTTCGCATTTGTAATTTTAGTGTGATTTATTGGAACAAATCATAGTCCCTGACCGTCACCTGCTAGATATTTCTAGCTAGATGCTAGATATTCCTTTCGTTAATATAAAAAGGTAACAAACGGAAATGTCGCTTACGCATGTCTCTTGGTTTTTTCTGTAAAAGCTTTTATTAGGTCATATAAGGATGAAATAGTAATAGGTAAGTATCCCTAGTTAGTAAAATATAATATTGTAAACAAGCCATGTTCGGATAAGTATCAACAATCGTAGGGTTATTTATAAACATATTAATTTAACGAATTATCTTATCTCGAAACTACAGTTAACATCGTACTACGCGTAGTATCGTAACTTATCTAAAAACCCATTACAGACCGTTGACTCGTACAATTAATCATTTTTACCGACTCGTGACGCGCGAGTAATGGGCGTCAATCTCATAGGAAATAGTTTATATTATCTGTGTCGATTAAGGGTCTAGCCCCACTACAGAGGCGCGTTGCGGTGTGGTACGTAGCGTCAACAATTTTTTTATAAGGTTGTATAGGGCTGGGCCCACTAAAGCGACGCGGCACGGAGATTCACTGCACGACGCAGCCGTTACAAACTCATACATATATTATTTGCCGCTACGTGCCGTGTCAAGTGGAGCTAGACCTTAAGGGTCTAGCTAGCACATTGGAATTTCATTGTGAAAGTGCCCTAAAGGCACAGTGATGCAAGACCTACGAGAGACGCAAGATGCAATCTGCATTAGGCGCATCCCTCCCCCCACGCAAATAGAATTTTCATGAATTCTCACATCATAGTTATAATTTGTTGTTTTTTTCGTTTACGATCTCTCCCGCTACCAAGGAAAACTGGTAGAGATCTCTTGTAGAGATAACTACTTACTCGTCCACTATTTTTGTTTTTTTTTTGCGTTTTTATAATTTTTGGTACAAAAAAACAGGGGTGTTTGACCGACTTCAATCCTTGTATTTTGCCCAATAAACGAGTATATTTTTTCCAGTTATCTTAACCGTATTCTTAATTTTCAGTATGAAGTTATGAATGCCTGCCACTATAAAATGCAGTAAAATATAACTTAGTTGTCTCGTTTAGTTATTTAGAAACTTATACTTATGGCACAAGTACTTAGGATTATTTGGCTCTTTCTTGACTATTTTCGGGGCACCTAATACGATGTAATATTGAAAAGCTTCTACATCGTAATTTGCATTCCTGAGGGTTATGACCAATAATCCCATATTAAGAAATGGATTATAAAACTGGAACGCTCATTTTAAGGTTCCCTCTCCCAGTTATTCAAATTATTGTAATAATCTTCTAGTCATAGAGTTGTCACATTATAAGAGAAGCAATTTTTCGTAAGTTTATTCTACCTGAGTGGTGCACAAGTTTCCCAGTCATGCTATTTTTAATCATCATCAGTTAATAATCACTCTGTTCTCGCGATTGAAGTTAAATTAAATGCGCGTAGCATTCTACTTTTAAAAGTGTGTGGTAATAGGTTTTGTCACCTAGTAAGTAAAAAGTAGAGCAAATCTCTACCAACTTATGTAGCGCTAATGACTTGTTACATTGAGGCCCGTTTTAATAAAACGAAATCAGCTTAGAACACGTTCTCAAGTATCGGTCAATCTATAGTAAAGACCGATCTTAAAAATAGATTGATCGATACTGTTCTGATGTCGATTTATATGGGCCTAAATCACCTTCATAACATGGCAGGCTCAAAATAACTTGGCGTGGCGGCTATTTTTAATTGGATGCTCAATTGATGGAACCATAATCAACAACTTAAGCTACGCTGACGATATGGTTCTGCTGAGTCCATCAATAAGTGCACTTAGGAGGTTGCTAAAAATATGTGAGTCGTATGCTGAGTCACACGGACTCATATATAACGTTAAAAAATGCGAGCTTTTAATTTTTAAGAGCCGAGGATGTGCGTTGAATGATATTCCTCCAGTTACTCTGAATGGTATTCCACTAAAAAGAGTCACAGAGTTCAAATACCTGGGGCACATAGTAACTGAGGACTTATCAGATGTTAAAGACATTGAAAGGGAACGCAGGGCGTTGGCGGTCCGATGCAATATGTTAGCTCGTAGATTTGCACGTTGCAACAAGGAGGTAAAGCTCACGCTTTTTAAGGCATATTGCCAAACGTTTTACACGTGCAGTTTGTGGGTGACATATACGCAGAGGGCCTACAGCGACCTGCGGGTCCAATATAATAACGGGTTCAGAGTGCTGTTGGGGTTGCCCCGATTCTGCAGTGCGTCACTGATGTTTGCTGAAGCCCATACAGATGACTTCTATGGAATTATGAGAAAAAGAGCAGCATCAGTGATGAGCAGGATGCGGGGGGGTGCCAACGGTATTCTGAATACACTTGTGGAAAGATTTGAAAACCCTTTTGTGAGGCACTGGGTAGGCATGCACATGCATTCCCAGTGTTTCACAAGGGGTAGATATTATATTAATTAACACTACTAACATAGTTCTAAGTGTTTTCTGTTACTAACATAACTAACATTAGGTAACGTTAAGTAGTTTAAAGTTATTTGTAATGGACGTCATGTCTGAAAATAAAGTTATTTATTATTATTATTATTATTATTATTTTTGCAAAAGTGACGTATTTAAGCGACTTTCGTCCGAGAGATCTGAGGACCTAACGTCCTCCCAAATCTTGCTAGAGAATTATTAATACTTGTGTGTACAATGCTTGTTTTGTTCCAAACAGACGTTGTTGTTAAAAATGTAAGGCACGGCGCTTTTAGACTATTCTATCAGATCTGCCTCTTCATGGTTAACCTCAACTCAATGCTTCTAGTAGTTTCCCGGTCGCATGTTTTATAATGATGTTGAATCGAGCGTGATGTTACGGTGAAAGTAATCGATTTGTATGCATACAAATCCGATCATACTGTGGACGGTTATTGGTTATGTAATAATTTATAGTTAAGTAATTTAGTTATACCAATGTATTGGATCTATTTTCTTTCTGATTGGATACGCTACTACGGCTCGTTGATTTAAATTTATTTATCTTCGGCTATTCATTAATCAGTACGTAGATGACCTATCGACTGTTATATAGGTATGATGCAAGTACAGGTACCTATTTAAAGTCTTGGTTAAAGTTAAAACAAGTCACGGTGTGGCGGCAGCAGCAGCAGTTCGAAGGCTCATACACAAAAATTAGTTTATGAAATAGACTCAAACAAACTAAATGAAAATTGAAGGACGTTAGAAAATCATGTAATTTTGTTTCATATTTTGAATTTTATTAATATGTATTTTATTTTGTTACAGGTATGTACCTATCACTATTGAAATTGAAAAAACATAAAAATTTAATTATCACACGACGGGCCTTGGAATACCTATAATAGGTAAGGTTTGATATTAGTTTTTAATTGTATAAAAATGATTCTCTGTTGTTTTTATGTTGGAACTAAAATAAATTGGCCCACTTGTACAAAATATATTTAAGTAAAATTTTCTATACCTCTCCTTCTCATTTCAACCCCGAATATAAAGTTATCAAAAATTTACAGCATCACAAAATTTAACTAAATCAGCAGTGTTAGCAGTGCAGCAAGACGGCCTAAAAATCAAAGTAGATAAATAAATAAATTACGAGAACATCTGAATCGGAATGACAAGCATGTATGTATTCAGCATAATGTACTGAGTAGCCAGATTTATTGTACAGCTTTAACTTCATATGTAAAGCCTAATGTCGAAGCATGATTTGCGAAAAAATTTCACCATTGCATTGCATCAGCGGCCGAACGATGTCGTTCTTCAAAATCTTTATTCATAAAATGTGTAAAGTCACACCCTTCAATGCTTTTGTATGGAACGACTTACTATTCCATCAATTCTTACTTTGTAAAGGGGTACAAAATAATAAGTAGCTTAGTGAAACTGACAATGCATCGATGATTATAAATATCATTTTGATCGCGTTATGATTCTCAGTGCTTTACCAACCAAAGAACTATTTTAATGGCTATTTTAGACACGTATTGTAGGTACGTATAAAGTAGGACACTTGTTGGGGACTTAGGGTTTTAGATAGGGCAGTAGATAATATCTCTTTATGTTCTTATTGATGGTGGTTTTATCTCAGAGAGTAGGTACAGAAGTACCTATATCTTTTAACATAATCTAGGCTACTCGTTCATAGAACTATTTCGTTTGAATAACTTTTACCTAACGAATAGGTACTACGTAGTACGTAAGGGTGACGTCATGACGCGTCCTCACCGCGGCTGTGACGTGATGGGCATAAACTATACGAAAGAAAAGACGGTTTTGCATACAAATCGAGTGAAATTTAACTTTAATAATATGTGAACATAACAGTTGAGTTGTCCAGAACGTTCTGTAATTACAGTTTTAGTTGAATAAGATTAGCATATGCCACCTAGTTACGTTATAGTATGAGGGCATATCAATTGATATAAAATATTTCAATGCTGCACTAAGTAGGTAGATTATATTATAAGTAGTATATATAAGTAGATTGTTAGTAAATGTAATTTTCATAATCTTAATAGTTTAACATCGATGAACTTTACATTACAAGTGTTTTGAATACAAAACAAAATGGTTTCATTAAATATATTATTACACGAATATTTATAACAAATTCACTCATATTAGAGGAAATAATTATGAACATCGCCATCGTTTTTTTTAAATAATATTTATTTAATTCAATCTGCGGCCTTCAACTTTTAAATTCATAACGTTTGATTATATCAATTAGGCAATGACAAATAAGTATTTAATGCATATTTTACATACACTTAATTATGAAATGGGGTCATTAATGTTGTATACTAGAATATTTATAATAATTAAAACATTTAAATTGTCTCATTTTTTAAAATATAATTTGTAAACACAGGAAATATCTGATCAAATGACTGATGGCTAATTTAACATACTTATTAACATTGGTGTGTTTTGTAAGTTCAAAGGTTGAAAATCCAGCACTATCAGATGTTATGTTATGTTTATTTAAATGATGTCAACTATGTAATTTCATACACTTCTTGTACGTTAGATCTAGAATTTAATTAATATATTAGCCGAAAAATTAAGGAGTTCCCACTGGAATAAAAAAAACTTTAACGCGGGCGAAGTCGCGGGTATCATCTAGTTTTAAATAAAATAATTCATAACAGTATGGAGATACTTAAGGCCCGCTTGCACCAAGGAGTCTTAAATTGATTTGGTTAATTTTATAAATGCTGTCACTTTTTGGCAACCGCAATATTATGATCTTTCCAAAAAGAGACAGCATTACAAAATTTAACCAAATCAGTTTAACAACCTTGTGCAAGCGGCCTGTCGCGGTCATCATCTAGTCTTAATAAAAAATATGAAAAGCTCTTAACATATTAGGTAGGTAGGTACTAGGTAGGTATCTTTTAAATAGTATTGGTACGTATTTTATGCTGAGTTTCCTAGCTGTGACTTCGAGACTTTATTTTAAGTATTTTCGCATAAATATCGATGTTCAGTGTTTAATCTCACTCAAGACGCAAATGGCATGTCGCTTCGACGTGCACGTCGGTAACGTGCCGTCGTCGTGATCACTGAATGCCCATTGTATGGCTAGATCGAACTGATTCTGGTCGCGTGTCGTGGGCACGCGTCAAACCGACCTTCTTTTATAAACACCGGTATAAGATATTTTTATCTCAATGCCCACGTATCAATGGAAGTGAATGCTAAAGCTGCGGACGTTTAAAAGGTTTCGATTCGTTTTTTACCTTAAATCGATTTGAATAGGCGACGTAGAGACTGAACATCGAGGCGTATGTTAACAATATATTCGTAGCTAGTGCGCTTTTTTAACTTTTTTATATTATAAAAAATGGTATTCACGACTCATATTTTTTAGTCAAGATCTGAAAGCTGCTGCTGACATTTCTTATTCAACGTGACTGCAAAGAAAAGTAGGAGCCCTTTAAAAATTATTCTTATGAAGGAGACTTCAGACTATAACAATAATACCTATACCAAAGCTTACGACCAGGGTGCCGGCTTTACATCGTGGCAAGCACTAGCCGCTGGCTTTTTAATAATGTATCTTATCATATAATTATGTACCTACTGAAATGTTTTTGAATAAATCTATATATATAAAATTCAAAGTCCTGACTGACTGACTTATATATCAACGCACAGCCTAAACCGCTGTGGCTAGAAACTTGAAATTTTGACAGTAGGTTTCTTTTGTGACGTAAGCGCTCACTAAGGAAGGATTTTTCAAAATTCCACCCTTAAGGGGGTGAAATAGGGGTTTAAAGTTTGTATGAAAGTCCGTCATTTCTCAAGTTATATCAACGAAACTTGGTATTTTGGCTTTCGGTAAAAAATAAAGAAATACGTATGTCACAGTTTTTCGAAAGTCCACCCCCAAAGGGCTGAAACAGGGGTTGAAAGTTTGTAGGAAAGTCCGTTATTTTTCAAGCTGTAGCCATGAAACTTGGTGTTTGGGATTTCGGTCTGTAATGAAAAAATACGTGATTCACAGTTTTTGAAAATTCTATCCCCAAGGACGTCAAATAGAGAGTTTATCCTTCAATCACGCCGAAATAGAGCAACGGATCAACGTGATTTTTTGCATGGGTATACTTAGTTGAGGACTTGGAGAGTGACATAGGCTTCTTTTTATCCCGGAAAATTCAGGAGGGCCTGTGGGAATTAAAAACTTATGCCACGCGAACGAAGTCGCGAGCATCTTCTAGTAAATAAATATGATGTCATTGGCGCTACCAGCCCTGTTCTAAAAGGTTTTGGTATTTAGTCTGTTTAAAAGCTAGTTAGAGCTAGAAATAGGGATATCTAAAGGAAAGAAGCGGAAGTTGGAAAAGGGAATTTTTGATTGTGATGATTTAAATAAAAAAAGCAGCAAATTATATCGTTTATTCCATTAATTAATGTTTTAATTTAGGTACACAAATAGATTAACAAACGTAACGAATAGACAGATAATTAAAAGGACACTTAATTACATTTGTGGTTGCGTGATCGATTCAGATACGATCGATCCACCCACTTTCACTGATAGGTACAAAACAATTAACTCTGAATTAAGACTGATCAACTGATTTAATCGATCGCTTAGCCTAGGGCAAAAAATAAATAGCCTACAGAAATACTTTAGTACTAGATAATGCCCGCGACTTCGTCCGCGTGAATTTAGGTTTTTTGATACCCGCGGGAACTCTTAATTTTCTGGGATAAAAAGCCTATCTCCTTCCCCGGGATACAACCTATCCCTGTACCAAATTTCATTGCAGTCGGTTGAACAGATGGGCCGTGAAAGCGTAGCAGACAGACAGACAGACACACTTTCGCATTTATAATATTAAGTATGGATATCTGCCCACCTATTGTTAGTCACCCACTTTCCCTACCACAAGGAATGATTTTAATCGAATACCGTTATTTTTTTGATTTCTGCATTCATTCGTCTTTCGAAGGCAATTTATTACAAATGTACAATATTTAATATAAAAAATATGATAATAATAATAAATCTCTTTATCTGAAATATACAATAACTTGGTGACGTTCTCCTATCTATAATTTAAGTATTATAAGCAACTCTTATCATATTATTATTTATAGTCTTATAAAAAATACCACAAAAATAAAAAATAAAAATACAAAGAATAAAATATGAAAAAAATGAGAAATAAATCATAGTTGCAAATACAGTATTTGTACAAGATTTTTTTAAAAATATAAAATTAGTGTATTAAAAATAAATAATCAGCCACCACAATAACCATAACTCACTAATAACCAAAGCTATACTAGAAGTTTTGAATAGACAATGACTAAGATGGTTTTAATCCAAGATTAAGATTTTTTTTTTTTTTAATGAGCTTTATTTTTTTGATTGGCAAATATTATGTAACTAAGTCTGAAGTGTAGGTCATTTTAAATTAGCTTACCTGGATCTAACCAAGACGGATGACCTCAGAGCTAATCAAGACTGAATATTGTAATCACGATCTGGGGTCGTTAGTTACATGTTCACCTATCGCGCAAGATTAGTATTCTAATAATTAAAATAATTTCTAATAATAATTCTAATAATTAAAGCTGATTAAGCTAATATTTAACCAAGCCAGCAAGTAAAATACCTTAAAATGAGTTTTATTAATATATAAAAAACGTTGATAATTAGACCATTTGGTTTCTAGACAAGTTTCTATACAACTCAAAACATGGGAAAAACAATCAATACAAAATAATCTATCTATTAGGTACTACACTTTTAACCACCAGCGCCAAAATAATATTAAAAAGTGAATTTAAAAAAAAGTCCTCAAAAATGCGATAATATTATGATGGTTATATCTGCTGCATTTTTATACTATAGTTTCGTTACCTCTAATAAAAATGTTACTACTTTTTTTTCATTGGTGTATTTTTTGCACTACCTAAGTAAGATTTCAGCTTAAAATCTCAGCAATATCTATGTATCGACGAACAATAAAAAATAATAAGAAATCATGTTCAATACCTTCACGTCTAAGCTTCCTTGTCGGCGAACAATAAATGCAACGCGCGGAATTACATCACCCATATTTATATGTTGTGATCTACAAATTAATTAAAATGCTATTTCCAACCATACAACAATTACACAATTTTCCCATGCTACTAATGCAACAAGTCATCTATTGTAACTCGAGCGCATACGATTATCTACAAAAGAATACAAGACATTTATTATAGCTCTTAAATAAATGACAGTAAGGTCTACTTTCATAGCTTGAATAGCTCATCTGTTCTGTTGTGAACTGAGCATGTAGACACGTGTCATAGCTTACATAGTTCTTAGTTCCCGCCGTAAATAACTGTGTGACCAGTCATCATTTTGTTCTATTAGTCAACTGTAGTCCCTTGAGACTTTTCGATGCAGTTTTTCCACATGCTGCACTGAATGGCATCTTGTTACGTCATTGTACTGTTTAGTAGACAAATCCATTTGAATGTACCAGGTGTATTACTTTTCTAGTATTTCCGTGTTTGGTGCGACAACGAAGAGATAAAAGTCAGGAGTGAACTCGTGTTCTATGATGAAATATTAATCATATTAACAGACCCAGATTCAGATTGAGTCTAGTTTTAAATCATTTTGGCGGAGAATTTTTTTACCTCTTTTTCTTTCCTGCTTCTTTTTTTCTATGTGCGCAGGCACATGTTTTTTCGAGGTTTTTCCACCTCTCCTTAAAATTGTCGTTAAAATATAGCTTGATTTTAACATCTATAAATCTCTATATCTATCTATATATCTATTTATAGTTTGATTTGACAGCTGTCAATCTAATGTGACTACGGCTGAGAAAGAAGCTCTCGTCACAGCTGGCATTCTAATCAAGCTATAATTTCAGGACTATTCACCATACTCCACTTTCTTTAATCTATAATAGATATTTTATTGTAGTGTCATTGACTGATAAGTATATATGATTTTGATCAATCTAATTCTCTAGCCCATCAACTCTTTTCAACTCCCATTTTATCGATACTCTGTAAATTAAACCAATCATAAGGATTTATGTCATGGAACAAAAATTCAAAACAGTTACTTCGGCAGTGTAAGTGCGAAATATGTTCTATACCACGCTTAATATTCGAGGGGCGTTCTATAACGGTGATACTAAACAGGACCGGCGCGGTATTGTTGCTTGGTGGTTATATAATATTAATGTGAA
This sequence comes from Erebia ligea, assembly GCA_917051295.2. Classification (NCBI taxonomy): domain Eukaryota; kingdom Metazoa; phylum Arthropoda; class Insecta; order Lepidoptera; family Nymphalidae; genus Erebia; species Erebia ligea. Next base: position 2,972,644 of record OU785226.1, read on the forward strand.
CGCGCTGGTTAGCTATCTATCTATACTTATAATAAAACTGTAACATGTCCAATTCTGTACATTGAAGATATTTTGAAAATTTTTTTTGGAGGGCACTCATTATTCGATACTGAACCCAAATCTGTAATTTTTTTCATTTTTGTCTGTCTGTCTGTCTGTCTGTCTGTCTGTCTGTCTGTCTGTCTGTCTGTCTGTCTGTATCTTGGCCGCGCATCACGCTGAAACTACTGAATGAATTCAAACAAAACTTGGCACGATTTGAGCCCATACTACGAGGTAGGACATAGGATACTTTTTATCCCGAAATTCTACCCCCGAAGGGGTGAAATAGGGGTTGAAAGTTTGTATGAAAGTCCTTAATTTCTCAAGTTATAGCCATGAAACTTGATATATGAGCTGTGGGTTGAAAATGGAGACATACGTGTTTCACAGTTTTTGAAAATTCGACCCCCAAAAGGGTGAAATAGGGGATGAAAGGTGGTATGAAAGTCCTTCGTTTCTCAAGATGTTTTACAAGTTATATCAACGAAACTTTTTATGTTGGCTTAAGGTAAAAAATAAAGAAGTATGTGTGTCACAGTTTTTCAAAATTCCACCCCTAAGGGGGTTAAATAGGGGTTGAAAGTTTGTATGAAAGTCCTTCATTTCTCAAGTTATAGCCATGAAACGTGGTATATGAGCTGTGGGTTAAAAATGAAGACATATGTGTTTCACAGTTTTTCAAAATTTCACCCTCAAAGGGGTGAAATAGGGGTTGAAAGTTTGTATGAAAGTCCTTCATTTCTCAAGTTATATCGATGAAACTTGGTATACAAGCTACCGGTTAAAAATGAAGAAATACGTATTTCACAGTTTTCGTAAATTTTACTCCCGAAGGGGTGAAATAGAGGTTGAAAGTTTGTATGAAAGTCCTTCATTTCTCAAGTTATATCCATGAAACTTGGTATATGAGCTGCGGGTTAAAAATGAAAACATACGTGTTTCATAGTTTTTCAAAATTCCACCCCCAAAGGGGTGAAATAGGGGTTGAAAGTTTGTATAAAAGTCCGTCATTTCTCAAGTTATTTTGATGAAACTTGGTATATCCACGCGGACGAAGTCGCGGGCATCAGCTAGTTATTAATAAACGTTTAATAAGCAATATAAAGAAACCTTCCGTGTTCTCTAGTCACACCCTTCGTCTCAGAAAAAAATGTCATTCTCAACACCTGGATGCCTGTCTTCTTCCATCTCCCGTTATCCGGGTCTTTTCTGCTACGTACCGACCTGCAAATTATGGAAACAGAACTTCCATCTTCTGTGTTCCCTCATGATTACAATATGGGACTTCCAAGGGCGGATAAATAAATTTCTCAAAAGCCGGCAACGCATTTTATCCCCTTTATTGTATCGGGATTAAAAGTTACCTGTGTCCTTTCCAGTGATACAACCTCTGTACCAAATTTCATCAAAACCGTTTGAAAACATTGGCTGTTAAAGCGTAGCATACAGAAAGACAGAACAGACTTTCGAATTTATAAACCCATGTTTGTGGTTGGTAAATAGGTTTTTGAACATGTCTGGTTAAATGCTCAAAATTGTATAATTATTGTACATTTGCATGACAATAATAAAACAAATGGAATAAAGTATAAACATAATATGAATGAACTTTATTTCATTCAAAGTGTCCAAATAATTCAGAATATATAATAATCCCTTAATTTTGATGTTTCATACCAAAACTAATTAATTTTATATTTATAAGTACTTAATTGTTTTCAAACACAATACTAATATTATAAATGCGAAAGTGTGTTTGTTTGTTGGTTTGTCCTTCAATTACGCCGCAACGGAGCAACGGATCGACGTGATCTTTGGCATGGGTATAGTTGAGGATTTAGAGAGTGACGTAAGCTACTTTTTATCCCGGAAAATTAAGGAGTTCCCGTGGGAATTAAAAAGAACTTATTCCATGCGGACGAAGTCGCGGGCATTAGCTAGTTTACTATGTACAAACAAATGCGCCGCGTTTAAGTGTATCCGTACGTGCATCGCATTTCTCAATCTTTGTACATCTGCAGCTTTAAGCCGACTTCCTAGTTCACAATTAACGCAACAACTCAAATAAACAGTTACAAAAGTTTTACAGATTAAAAAAAACCATGGAAAAGTCGCAGATTCTAAAATAACAGCTATGATTTGAAGTTGACTTTTAGGGTTCCGTACCCAAAGGGTAAAAACGGGACCCTATTACTAAGACTCCGCTGTCTGTCTGTCTGTCTGTCTGTCTGTCTGTCTCCAGGCTGTATCTCATAAACCGTGATAGCTAGAAAGCTGAAATTTTCACAAATGATGTATTTCCGTTGCCGCTATAACAACAAATACTAAAAATTAAAAAAATATATATATTAAGGGGGGTCCCCATACAATAAACGTGTTTTTTTCGTATTTTTTTGCTCAATATTAAAAACGGTAACAGGAAGACGGTTCAAATTTTCACAGAATATTAACTTGTATATTACCTTTCAAAATAAATAATTAAATATCAATAAAGTAAATATTAAAGGGGGGCTCCCATACAACAAACGTAATTTTTATTTTTAATACGTCATAAATCGTAAAACTTACTACAGGTTTGTACGGAACCCTCGGTGCGCGAGTCCGACTGGCACTTGGCCGGTTTTATTATGGATTCGTTTTCCCGATTTGACCAATTAGTAGTAGTAGTTAGGGAATATTACAATTTTGGTTACCTATGAACTCAATTAGAAACATAACATTACCTTTAAACAAATTATAATATTTTGGATTCATAAGGGTTATTAATCTTATAACTTAAGTTAAACTTTTGTAGATTGCCGTAATTCAACTTTCAGGTTTGACTTAACTGCAGTTTAAAGTTCGTTCGTAAGACTCATTTTTTCGACTATATTTTGGCTTAGATATTAGCTTCTTATTTTATTTTTTATATTTAAAATTTGAAATGACAATAGTTAAATTAATTACTAAAATCATTGTGTAACTTTTACCAGAACGCGTTAGATAACATCAAAGAACTTTTTCACTTTCTTGATTTCAAATCGGCTCGTCTACGAAAATTTACTTTATGAGCATTCGCAATTACAACAATTGTTTCGCCAATGCAAGCTTGAATGCACCTTTCTCTTTCACTCATATCAGTTTGCTCGTCGGCTAGAGCGGGATTACCCAACAGTGTAACAATGTACTTGCGTCTAATGACTGGATATAAGGTTAAAACTTGAAATTTTTATGTTAATAAGATTGCGATGTGCTGTTCTAATTATTTCATTAGTTAAGTGTGGACGCGCGTTGTGTGTGGTCGTGTGTGGTGTTGTTTGTTGTTTGTTGTAGTTGTTGTTGTAAACATGGATTTGCGGAATCACAAGTTGTTCCGCCTGAGGGCTAAGACGAACCTGTCTCGATCTTCATCGATATCTACGCCGAGGTATGTGGGGAAAGTTTGTTTTTCCCGAGTGAATTCACGGTCCACGAATTTAATGTAAAAGTTTTCAAAGACATTGGCGGTGGTGGGGGTTTATTGTAAGAGGCAAGGACGTCTGACCAAGAGTGGAACGTTCGAATTTCGAATCATTTGTTTTGTGGTACAAAAAAAATATCCTATTAGGTATTTATTAGGGGCTGGTAATGAACTTTAGTAGAGTAATATGGTTAAAGGGTGAAGGCAAGAAGAAAAGAGGTTAAAGTACTTAATAGTTAATTCATATAAGACGTTTTACAATATGCGAAAGTGTGTTTGTTTGTTGGTTTGTCCTTCAATCACGCCGCAATGGAGCAACGGATCGACCTGATTTTTGGCATGGGTATAGTTGAAGAGCTGGAGAGTAACATAGGCTTTTTATCCCGGAAAATTAAGGAGTTCCCCTGGGAATCAAAAAACTTAAACCACGCAGACGAAGTCGCGGGTATCAGCTAGTAAAACTATAAATATAATTCTTACTTCTTGATTAAACTAATTTCTAAAAGAATCACTTCTATTCAATGTTATCAACGACTAATTAGAAAGATATATATAGGTACATAAATAATACATTATTAATGCATTTTTATTCAAATGAAAAATCTTATTCATAAATACTAAAGATTACATTTATGAATAATTTATTCATGCAAATACTTTTTCTTTCCTCACGCAATAAGGGTAACACGATTACCACACTAGTGTTATTATAATACATTATTGACCGAGCGAAGCGAAGGTCTCTGAGTCTACTTGGGTGAATTGGCACTTGTCCGTCCGTCCGTCCGTCCGTCCGTCCGTCCGTCCGTCTGTCAGAGCCTTATAACTTCTGAATTGCTGAACGTAATTACTTCAAATTTAAATATAATATGTAAACCGATGGCCTCCCGCCGAATATGGCTTAAAAAGTTATAAAAATCTTTATTTCAGGGGGGCTCTCATAGAAGCGAATGCAAAGTAAAATATTTTTTATAGCGTCACATAGGGTTGCGGTATATCATTTTAAAGATAATTAGGAATAGAGTCCAAAAATATTTTTTTTTTAATTTTTCCCCTAAAATTGTCGAAATGGGGGGCTTTCAAAGTGGCGATTTTCTAACGTCCAAAGTTGACCTCAGAACTCTCAATTTTCTGAACTCTCAAGCCTGAAACTTGATCAATTATTTGAATTATATCCTGTACTTGAACAACAAATACTAAAATTAGATAAATATTATAAGGAAATGAAATTATTTAATTTTTAATGTGCTTCAGTATTAATGACAGAACTTCACAATTATGTCAATAGATGGCGCTCTGTACAAGTTTATGGATACCGCGAGGTCTCAGTTCGGGGCGAACCACTAGTTATTATAATAATAATATACCCATCACTATTAATAAGACTAGATGATTGAAATATCCTTGGTATACTTATATGCAAGATAACGGAAATGTGTATTTTATTCTATTAAAATTAATAAGAATATTAATAATACAATATTTTATTATGAGTAGCGAGTACATCAGATTTTGCTCACGATGCTTGCTTATAATACATTTAGCAAACCACTGAAGCTTTAATTTTTAACTTGGGTAATAAATACAGAAAGTATGCAACAAGTATTGACATGTTGTAGCTACGACGGATGCTACGTAGCAGGAACGATTTTGTAGCGGTCTACGGCTACGCCAAACGAATTACGGATTTTGATCTCCTGACGCGATAGTATTACAAAAAAATCTTATGGATAAAACTGCCGCCCACTAACTGACATGAGAATATGATACTGTTCGTCAAGTTATAAGCAAAGACTCGCATCAAAAACATCTTGTTTGGGATGGTACATTGAATTAACTCTTGAGTTAACTGTATGTGTTACACATAGAGTTAACTCTAACTCCTTAACGGACTGTCTTTGATAAACTTTTTTAAGACTTTAAATTATATTTTAAGTTAACAGATATTATCCTACCTTTCACATTTAAATTGGCAAATGGTTCGAGTGTTAAAATTACCAAAGAAACAAGAAATTCAAAACCTTGATTTACCTCCAACCGCTTTCGTATCTTTGGAGGTAAATCAAATGATTTATTAATAACAATGCTTATCAATTGTCAGAGTCAAGGTAGGTAGTACTTAAAGTATTAGCAATGATATGATGCCACCTAGGAACCTGAGCTTGTTACTTTTTATAATATCATCGTCCAATTTAGCCATTTTGGACAGCCTTGATAGCAATTTGACAAGCTAATCAGAGAGCACAAAAACTGACATCATTTACATATAAGCTCCTTATAATAGTATTTTGTTTTGTTTATAGATCTCTTTATTGTTATCCTTTTTGTTGTTGAGGGGGTATAAAGTATCCTTCTATATCTACCTTTCTGTATATCTATCCCTCGGTGGCCAGCCTCAAAGCATATTGGGAGGTTCGGAGATCTCTTAAAAATCAATCGCGACGCCCATTGGGCTCATTCTGGATACTAAAATGGGCCAATCATTGCCTGAACCTATCTGGTTTTGGAAGCTCATTAAATTACGGACTTGATGCAGTAAGCGTCCACCGCAAGCCCGTCTTGTTTTTAGAGCGCCATACATTTCCAACGCATACCTACTACGGACCAGATAGGGCAAACCTGAAGAAGAACATACGCTCCATAAAATGACAAGTAGGTATACGCCCTAAATTCAAAATAAACATACCTTTTTATTCTGAGACACAAACAGCTTTCCCCGCCCAAGTTTCACTCGATAGTATTTGTGGTTTACACCTTGTAAGTTAATCCTTTTATAAGTGAATGATAACTACTTATGTTTCTCGTAACCTTTACAATATCAAGTTTAAGTAATTGCGCAAGTTAAAGTTCAACATTTGCACCATTTACTACCTACTTGTAATAAGTAGAAAAACACTCAAATTGCGCGTTTAAGACATGGTTTTGATGAAAGTCATTGACCGATATTACACAGAATTAATTTGGAATCTATTTCGTAAATAGGTACAGATTACACGACGGTGTATAATTTTATTGTTTTTCGCAACTTTAAAACTATAAACCTTAACGCACTACGAATTTCGACAACATCAGATTTTGATAAAAATAAAATTAAAGTAAGTAGTAAACTTTAATTATTTTTAATGTTTTGCTCTTTCCGATAGCTCTTTCACAGTAAAATAGCTACACAATACTCAAAAAAATTAACGGGTCAAGTGCTTGTCAGAACACGCATTGGTACATATTATTCTGTACTTGGTAATGCTATTATTCATTACTAGATGATTCCCGCGACTTCGTCCGCGTGGATTAAGAGGATCGTCTAGTGACGAAACGCGACGCGAGTAGGTTTTTTCAATAATGCTATCTGTTTCACAACGCTTCGCTGCCTTCTCCGTATCGTGCGATAGAGAGAGTTGCAAGTCCAGTAGGCATATGCCTACATTTTATTCTTGAAATATTGTTTCGGGTGATAACGTTTTTACCCCCCCAAACGTTTACCAAATTAGACAATTTTGGTCTCATTAGATTCAGTACATTTGCATTTATTATATTAGTATGGATAGTATGGATTTGTCAAAAACTATGACGTCCGTTTTTTTTTGTAAGCGGTAGGTTTTTTTCGAAAAACTGGCAAGCAAGCCTTATACTGATTTCAATTGTTCAGTACTAACCATCAACAAAGTCTCACTCGAAGCAGAGAAAGGGCGAACCAAACATTTTTTTCGTTTTCTAAATTTTATAATAAGCTTTCGTGTAACAGAAACAGCTGGTTTTTACTACCATAACTTTACAGCTCTGATAGTGTTGATTTTAAAATACAGCTGTAACGAATAGACGGACAAACGGACTGAACGAAAATACAAGGGCTCCTTGTTCTACTACTTTCCGGGAAAAAGGTGGAGAATGACGTTTTATCCTGTCGCGCTCCATTTAATAGTGAGCAACGCAGAAAAAAAAATGACCGCGTATTTTCGCTCTAACAGATGACACACTTTCGCATAATTTTAATATGAACCTTATTATTATGTGAGATACAAAAACAATAGCCTAGATTGATAAGCAAAATTGGACCTAAGTGGTAACCTTGCACACAATTTTCTCACGACCATACACGTAAAATTATTTCAGACCACAGCCTTTTACAGTTAAAGCCTTTTTTGGCAGATCCCACTTGTTGCCTTAATATAGAACTAATTTATCACAGTCTATTTTAGACTCTTTGTTATTGAAATAAAATTCATGTTAGAGATACAGTAAAAATTGCTTTAAAAATGAAATGCATTCAAAATTCATTGAGAATCAGTACATGTGCTAGATATTTATCTTGGTCTAAAATTCTACATCAATGGTCTTGGTTGACTACGAACTTGACACCTATACCTATGGACTATTGCTTTCGTGCATTTAGTTGAACACTGGTTTCTTAGCCGAATAAGAAGTGTTTTGGCCATAGCCCACCAAGCTGGCCAAGTGCGGATTATAGACACACACACACACACCTTTGAGAATATTATGCACAACTTTCGAGCATTCATAATTATTCCTCGCGATATTTTCCTTCATAGAATTGTTTAAAGAGCACATACCTAATACTAAAAGCCTAGCCCCACGCGGCACTTTGGGCCAAGTATTCTTTGTATTAGGTTCTATGGAGCTGGGCCCGCTTAAGCGACGCGGCACGGAGATGCACTCATACACAGATACAAACTTATGAGTCATACAAATAATACTTGCCGTTACGTGCCGCGCCTCTCCAGGCATTTCAAGTGGGGCTAGACCTTGAAAAGTTAGTGCATGCCGAAGGATTGAACCCCCGACCGTTAGAACAGATATCTATGGAACAGGAGGCCAACCTTAACGGTCTTCGAAACTACTAGGCAATAATCTTTGTACCTACTTCATACAATTTTAATGAGGAAGTTGTCAAATCAATGCTTACTTTTTAACCGACTAGCCTAACGGAGGAGGTTCTCAATTCAGCGCCTATTTTTTTAAATTTAAGTTTTTTTAATTCCACTACAAGTTACGCCTTGATTGCGATCTGATGGATGCATTTTAAGATCGTAGCGGGCTAACTTGTTAGGGGTATGGCAGTTATATTAAACCCATACCCCTATATAGTCGGTGTCTATCCGGCATCGTACCGCAACGCTAAATAGCTCGGCGGTGCGTCTTTGCCGGCAGGGCAGGCAAGTTAGAAGTAAAATAACAGACTAGCTTTTACATTGCAATATGAACATCAATTATTTAATAGAGCTTAGCTTTAACGGATATAGAATAAGTGGGTTATTTCATATTACCGCGTAATAATATCCTGTTACCTATAAGGTGGTAATAAGTAACTATTTTTGGTGTTGGCGGAAATAAATAAAATTGCTGTACATATTTCAAGTAATGTTTTCGAGACTCGGGTGAGAAAAAGTTTGCCTTGACTTCGATTTTAAGTTAATCTTTTAAAAACTGCTTGGGAGCGGTTTTATTGTACCAGCATGTAGAGTAAATAATATAACTATTACAACTTGTACGTATAAATAACAAATACAGATATGATTTTGTGGTACTATAACTTAAAAGAAAAAGTGATTAAATCCCACCTATCTTACAATCGATAGGACTAGCCCTATTTTACCAAAACAAATAAATTTGTGAACACACCTACCTATAAATGGAAAACAATACAATAGAACTTAAAGCTAGCTAGCCCAACCTAACTACTATACAAATCATGCCCGCGTGGAATGGTGGCAAGAATGCTGGCTGCATTTCCGTGTTGGCCATCTAGGCTGATCCTTTGCGCAAAAAATTAGCCAGCCCTTCTGTCACCTACCTATAAAATAAATATTTAATTTGATTAGATTTGATGGACAGTTCAGCTTATGATGGGATAAGGTGCAAGTGTAAAGTCCCGGGTTTCATTTCGTACTTTCTTTTGAGGCGGTCCTCAATTCGGCGCGTTTTTTTATTCTACAAAAGCTACGTATCGATACATAAACATGCAAAAATTAATGTTATGTTTTTTATATCAATTACACGCTTATCGCTTAAGAATTCATTTAAAAAAAATAATAAAAAAGGTTTCTAAACAATGTGTTGAATTTTTTGTTATTCGCAATAAACAAAATGTTAAATGATGCAGGAAAATCCTACCATTTATTGTTTTGGAAACTTACCGGTTAATACGAAGATCTAACGTTGTAAAAAAACATATTTTTAAAAACAAATAAATGTTCTGTTTGACCTAAAAGGTCATGATTAGCCTTAACAAGTTTTATCTGAGGAGTAATCAGCAAATCATATTGTATTATTAGATTTGTTTAGTACCATACGCATCTCTTTAGCTGTATGTACTCTTAACATAAGGTTATTTAAGAATATGAAGTTAACGTTTCATCATACTTCATACTAATATTAGTATTCTACTATTAGTCTAAATACTAATATTCTAGGTGGCGTTATTCCGAAAATCTGTGTCAATCATTGCAACAATCGCAATTGTTGTTATTGGCTGAATTTATGGTATATCAATAGCGGATTTTGACTGAGACCACCACCACCACTACAGCCCAATAACGTCCCACTGCTGAGCACAGGCCTCCACTCTCATAGGAGAGAGGGGGATTTAGAGCTTAGACTCACCACGCTGCTCCAATGCGGGTTGGCGGGCTTTAACGACTATTATCATTTGATAGTGATAATAACCGGGACGGCTTAACGTGCTCTCCGAGGCACGGGGGTGAAACACCGCCAACTTCCTAACTCCGGGCTAGTGCCACTGAGAATTTCTAGCCAGAAAACCCAATAACTAAGACCAAGAGAATAGAAATAGAAGAGAACACAGCAGTTGTTATTTTACCGTACCTAAAGAAAAAGAAAGGAACATGACCACTAAGATTTAAATTTTTTTAAACATATTTTTTTGGTACTTTCCAAAACGTATAAAAATGATGATGCATCGTTCTCTCAAAAAGAGAGTAGGTATCCGCAATAAAAAAGGTTATCGTTAAAAAAATGTCGTTTTAATCTTCTAAGCGCATCAAAAAGTCAGAGAGACCCACATGGAGGTCAGTACCGGCTACCTGTTATCACGAAGTGCAAAGAATTCCAAATCAGTGGTAGAATTCGCAGACCACGAATGTCACCTGATTGTAACGGCTGATAAACGTAACCACAGTATACGGAGATGCGTTCTTTCCTACCAGTCGGACGATGGAGGCGTCTAAACAGCAGCCCTATTTTCTAACTTAGTGGTTATCAAAAAAAATATATACGCGCCGGTTTGAGAACCTCCTCCTTATTTGGAAGAAGACAAAGAAAGCCTATAGACTGCTAGACACCAGCTATTTAAGTCTAACAAGAAAGTAATGCATTTCCCTTCATTATGCGCAGAAGAATGAGACAGAATTACAAGATTTCAAGATCAGCTCGAACCTGGAGCTAAGTAAATGTTAGAAAGTCTTTAAGTGTTGAACGTACTTTATTTATCATCCCTTTCAGTGTCACGCTTGGTCAGGTTCAGGACGGCGGAAACTGTCAAAATTTTCAATAAAAAATTCTGATGCTCTAATGGCAAATTATAATTATACCTACCTTAGTGCTACAACTGTCATGGTAGTCGGGTCTGTCTACCATGACAGTTGTAGCACTAAGGTAGGTCGGATTTGTATGGGCATCGGCCCACTGTATGAATATATAGTTACGCTGTGACGTAAAGCAAGAGCGCATAGCGGTTTGCGTTGACTCTACAGCACATTATTATTCAACCTGAGAGGTTAATTCGTAAGTATAAACAAACAATGTATCTGATAATAAGCATATTTTCCTTATATGTATTGTTGAATTTAAATGTGATAAGACAGTAGCTTTTACATTCAAATATCAGTTACCCTCTTTTTGTGACATTTACGTGATACATAGGAGTACATTACAGGAGTAACGATTTTTGGTGTATATAGATAAAAACAACTCAGATACCTAATGCCCGCGTGTATTAAGTTTTTTGAAAATTCTTTTGGGAACTCCTTAAATTTTCCGGGATATAATATATTATAAAGCCTACGTCCGTCGCCAGCGTTCAAACTATCTCCGTACCAAATTTCGTCGAAAATGGTTGAACACAATATGAGTCGTGAAAACGTAGCAGGCAGGCAGACAGACACACTTTCACTTTAATAATATTACTCTGGATTGTTTTCGTATAATTGTGACTTGTTATAATATTAATCCAAAAATCTGGCAGATTTCCACAAGTTACTTAGAAACAAGAGGTCTTATAAAATGCGACAAAACAAATAGAAAATCTCTGTTTAAACAGACTTCCTTGCTTCAAAAATGTCCTTAACATTGCAATTGACTTTCTAACATTGTCCGTTTATTGTCTTGAACTCTGGCCAACTGATAGCCTGTCCAAATTTCCTTGAAAGCCTATCCGGAGCCCGTTACAGTAAACGTTTCTCGCCAATTGACCTCGGAACTGCAGATAACTAGAATTATGCTAAAGCTTCAATGAAAAAACATAGTAACGCGTGCGGCCTGTGAAATTTACGGGTTTAAAAAAATAAAAAAACACAGATAGACAAATAGTAACACTTATATTATTTGTAATCAACAATAGATATTAATTGTGTATTGGTAAGTATAAGGTGTTGGAACAAAGTATTTAAACTTGTTTTCTTATACTTTTAACTCTTGGGAATTAATTGAGAAGCCATCTTTGTTTTAAAACTAACTAACTTCATGGTAATGGTGTTAAAAGATGCGTATGCAGGCGAAAAGTACATTCGAATTAGAATTTTGAAAATCAGTAAATACTTACATTTTTGAAAAATTTTGAAGAAGAGATTTTTATTTCGGAATTTTTTTTTCGTAAATTTTTGTATTCATTTTCAATGCTCCCATTCTTGCGGGGACTGTGAAATCTGTGAATTTTTGTTTTGTTTTGTGTTAAAAAAAACTAAGCCCAAGTGGATGGATGGATTATGGATGTTCGTTACATCCGTAAGAAAATTCGGCACGGACAAAACAGCGGCTAATATTTCGGAAACAAAGGTCAAAAGGACAAAAAGAAGACGCGATCTGACGAGACGTAAAGCGTTTCGGCCAGACGGCTTTGATGTCGGCCTCTATACTTTGCAACCGCTATTGTTATCGGTTACACGTATGGTTAGACAAGTTTTGGTAAATTTACCTGTGTTTATACACCTACTCAGTATAACTAAACTTGAACTAGTTGTAATTATGTATTACTAGCTGATGCCCGCGACTTCGTCCGCGTGGATTGAGGTTTTTCGGTTCCCGCGGGAACTCTTTAATTTTCCGGGATAAAAAGTAGCCTATGTCCTATTCCAGACTATAATCTATCTCTGTGCCAAATTTCATCCAGATCCGTTCAGCCGTTGGAGCGTGATTGAGTAACAAACATCCATACATCCATACATCCATCCAAACTTTCGCATTTATAATATTTATTTGATGGTTTGACCTTTTTAAACCAACTTCTTCTAAATTTTATTTAGTATACCCTACTCCTCCCTGGCGCATTGATAAGTACACTGGTCTTATAAGTGGGAGGTCCAGGGATCAATTTCAGGCAGGGGCAAATTTAATTTCTTAATTTGTCTCTGGTCGGGTGGTAATTAAGCTGCCGCCGTAACCGTTACCATCGTTCATCCTACCAGCAAGACTTGCCGCCAGGTGTTAGCGTACATCGACGTCTAGAAATCGATAGTTTATCGTTAGTTTTAATATGGTATGTATAATTATATATCTATTCTATACTAATATTATTTAGAAACTTTTCGGCACTGTTTGTCTACTATTTCTTTATCCTGTAACCATTTAATTATTTCTGTAAGTAATGACTGTTTGTTGCCAAAAAAAAAAAAATTATAAATTTTGGATGGATGTATGGATGGATGTTTGTTACTCAATCACGCCAGAACGGCAGAATGGATCTGGATGAAATTTGGCACAGAGATAGATTATAGACTGGAATAACACTTATGCTACTTTTTATCCCGAAAAATTAAAACGTTCCCGCGGGAACCAAAAAACCTCAATCTACGCGGACGAAGTCGCATGCAGCAGCTAGTTTTTATATAAATTCCATACCTCTACTACCTTAGTCTGCAATTCTGCATCATCACTTTACTAGGTGAGGATATTTGATCGCAGACCAGGGCTTTAAGAATGGAAAAGTTTCATAATGTTGTGAATATTTAACGCAACGGAAGTAAAATAACTAATAAATCAGTGTTTTTTTTTAAATCCATCAATAAATGACTGGGAAATTAATTATTTAATAATATTAATAATTTAATGTACACCGATTGCTGTATCTTACTCGAGTGAGAAATTTTGTGAGTGAGTTTTTACCTAGCCAATTTAGCGATTTAGCCGAATTAAGTGCTTTTAATTCAATTAAGTCACGTTAAGTCCATTTCTTTCTTTTATACGGCTTTATAAAGTCGGTTGATCAGTACCCTTACTCTGAGATTGATCGAATTTAAAATACGGTCTCACTAAGTGAGGTGAATTACATATGCATCAAACTAAAATGAATCTTAATCTTATTAATTTAGAGCTCAATTTCGTGTATGCATTCACAGCTAGCGCTCCAAACGATACGTTTCGAAATTTGAATCGGTTGCACTGAATTTGTGGCTTTAAATCAAGAGTTTTTGGGTCCATTTTAGTTTGACTCAAATGTGATTCACCTCACTTAGTGAGACCGTATTTTAAATTCGATCAATCTCAGAGTAAGGGTAAGGGTCGTGTGACATTACACGACCGCACTTGCAAGCGCAACTTTAAAGTTCCATAACTTTATCATTTGTTGAGATATTTTAATGATTCTTTCATATTTTTGTTTGAATTTTCATAATAAATAAAAAAAAAATGGTAAATATCAATTAAGTACGAGAAACAAAATTGTAATCTAAAAATATATCAACGTAAAATTATTGTACACTGACAAACGATACTTTGCAGTAACCTTGAAGTTTTTGTGCACTATCCACCAAAAATATATCCAAACGTTTTTATTATTAACTGGAACAGATAATCATCGAATCGAAGTTCTCGAACTACGCCTATTTTATGACCGTTATTATCCATATTCGACCTATAATAATATAATATTATAATCCATAATTTTGTTGGAATTCTGATTTGACTAAAATATGTAAAAAAGCACAAACTTTGACGAAGATTTCGATGTGACCACTTCAGTCTTAAATTATAGGACACTGTATTGTAATTTATACGTACCTAACGAGTATAATATCTAGTACCTCTAACGTAATATAAGTCTCTTGCCTACCCATGGGAATATTTCAAGTTCAAAATTCAAGTTAATAGGTAGGTATGACATGTACTGAAGAAAGACGTGTAATGTACATACGGTTTGGTATCGACTAAGCTCTAACGTTTAGTCCGGCCAGTAGTTTAGCTATAATATTTTCTGACTGCAATATGATGATAATGGATGGTCATGGTCAATCACAAACGTGTCATTATTTAAAAAAAACTCTACATTATTCTTTTGCTGGGCTGTTGTATAATAATTAAATTAATTTGATCGGTTAAGAAGACGCGCCCAAAATTAATAAAAACGATACCTAGGCGATTAGACCATGTGTAACTTTCAAGGTCGCTTAAAATGTGCGAATGTGTTAAGTGTAGTATAAATAAAAAAAATGTAAATATCGTGTCGAAATGCGGCCGTGAACTTATTACTATGACTTCATTGCTTAACTCGGCTGTGCCATAGAGGTTTTATTGTCAAAGGTTTTCTTAAAAACGAAACTTGCGAAAATATTTTTGAACAATCGTGTTCTCTATGGAAATAGAACGCGACCAATCCTTGAAAGAAATGTGAGGACATTTCTTGTTTATAGTTTAGTTATGTTGTCCATCCAACAGCCTTCCCTCCATGCGATAATAACACATATTTTTAAGCGTGAACAGACGAAAATCGCTTGAAAAATGCAAAGTTGTAAAACATAATAGACTTGTAATTAGGATCTCAAGCACGTTGTCATTTGACTTGGAAAGCAGAACTAAAGAATGTCGTCGGACTATTTATTTTTACTTAATTTTCGAGTGTTGTAATGCATGCACTGACTTCGTACCTACGTGTTAGGTCATTATCTTAGATACTAATATTATAAATGCGAAAGTTTGAATGGTTGGATGATATGTTAGTTACTCAATCACGTCAGAACGGCTGAACGGATCTGGATGAAATTTGGCTCAGAGATAGATTATTACTAGCTGATGCCCGCGACTTCATCCGCGTGGACTGAGGTTTTTTGGTTCCAGCGGAAACTTGTTAATTTTCCGCGATAAAAAGTAGCCTATGTGTTATTCCAGACTATAAGCTATCTCTGTGCCAAGTTTCATCCAGATCCGATCAGCTGTCCTGGCGTGATTGAGTAACAAACATCCATCCATCCATTCATCCATACTTCCGTCCAAACTTTCGCGTTTATAATATTAGTATAGATGCCGAATTTCAGCCTGATCTTCCCAATAGTTTGAGCTGCGCGTTGATCAGTCTGTCAGTCACCTTTTCCTTTTATAAGTTTCGATTTGTTCAGCTCTATTATTAAACATCAGATGCCGGTTCCATTTAACTTCCGCGTCAATAGTAAAGAGGCCCTAACTAATTAACTCAACTGTAAACATCTAACCAGACATTTTCTAGTTTGGAATCGTTAAATAATCAGATTACAATGTCGATCAAACATCCCAATAAAAACACCGCTGCCCATCAACTCTATCAAGTTCACTGAATAGAAAACCACTTCTAAGTTCCAATCGCACGTCATCCTAATACACAAGATGAAATGATTACATCAGACCACGTGGCCATCCCATACCCTTAGACTATAGACAAAAGGTAGAAGGTAGACAAGCTACTTAATTATATGGTATTATAAATAACTAGCGGATACCTGGCGTGTGCTACTACGCTAAAAAAAGGAAATTTAAAAATAATTTTAGTGGTCTAAAACCATCTTCGCATGCCTTTCTAATGAAATCGACTTGGGGCACATCGGTTGGATGGTTTTTAACTCTATATAACGAACATCGGTAGAAACAATTAAGTACTTATTGTTTTTAATATTTAGAAGAAGATGATTATATTTAGAGAAGATGTTGTTTCAAAGGCTATCAAAGAGTAGATCACTATTCAATGCTCTGGCTCTGGTAGTTTGTTGGTTTTGTTGGTATGAACTTCCCCTCAGCTTTTCAGATTATACTGAGAAAAAGCTATAAAATTACTTAAGTACTGGTTTCATAAGCAGCACTAAACTATTTTATTGTCAACTAGCTGATGCCCGCGACTTCGTCCGCGTGGATTGAGGTTTTTTGGTTCCCGCGGGAACTCCTTAGTTTTCCGGGATAAAAAGTAGCCTATGTGTTATTCCAGACTATAATCTATCTCTGTGCCAAATTTCGTCCAGATCCGTTCAGCCGTTCGGGCGTGATTGAGTAACACACATCCATACATCCACACATCCACATCCATACATCCATACATCCATCCAAACTTTCGCATTTATAATATTTATTTGATACATAGTACCTAACGCATGGTCTATCTAAGGTTGGTCTATAAATAATTATATTGCCGACCTTAGAGAACAGTTTAAAAAAGTATTATACCG
Organism: Erebia ligea; assembly: GCA_917051295.2. Classification (NCBI taxonomy): domain Eukaryota; kingdom Metazoa; phylum Arthropoda; class Insecta; order Lepidoptera; family Nymphalidae; genus Erebia; species Erebia ligea. The sequence goes on from OU785226.1 coordinate 2,989,777, forward strand.
AAAATTAAAGATACTCTTATATTTTTACATTTCTGCCTGGCATACTGCAATCTAGCTTCACATTTTATGAACTCGTTTGTAAGCGCTACATCTATTATCTTTCATGTAGTCTTTGCGTATACCGTACGTAATTGCATGGAGCGATAAAAAGAAACCAAGAGTCCGACTGGTTCCGCTAGGTTCCTGTAATGACTGCCCGTCTAGGCTTAACGGGAATGCGATGCGCTAAGACGATAGCGAAAGCTAACTTCGATAGCGATCGAGGTGTTTATTTTTATTATGACGTGTATAACTTGTAATAGAACAGGTTTGTATGCATCTTCTTACTTATGTAATAAAGATTAATGTACAGTTTTAAAACTTTACAAGTTATGAGAGTAGATATGTTTATTTAAAGAAATGGTAAAACATACGAATTTAATTACAGGTCTCTACCAGTAACGCTTGGTAGTCGGAGAGTTTGTAAGGAAAGTAGAATAGGTACAGTGGATAATTACCTAAATTAAGTTGTGATTTCAAAAGTCAGTAACCTACTTTAGAAATAATTATTGCAAAGTAATTTAAATTAAAGCTAAGAGAAGCGTACGTACAGTGCGCCATACGCACAGTATTAAACTTGTTAATTCAATAGAGCGAGTTTCGAGTTGAGTTTTCATCTCAGTTTTATATTGTACTAAATTCATGGACTTCTCACAAAACTACTGAGTTAATTTAGATATGTAGGCAGACGCTTTCACATCTCAATACAAAACCGTGCGTTCACGCATGTTGTCGACTCATTCGAAAAACTTCTATCGCTAGCTCTCGGCTAACCCCCATGCTCGCCTGCTGATATAGGTCAGTGAGTTGTAAACAGGTTCGCCGACGTAATTACAGTAAACGCCTATTACGAGCCTATTACGATAGAACCCAGTTAGTTATTACTTTGTAATAGGTAGTTGATTTGTGATGTATCCATAAACAATGTGATCCTCTGATGTTAGGCTGATAAAATTCTTTTTAGAAACAGTTGTTATAACAGACACTCACAAAATGTTGAATAAACAAAAATATTTCCTTAATTTCATCTAACATCATCATCCATATTTATATAATATTCTATAAATAGGTATTTTTTCTTTGACGAATAACTTTCTAAGATTTTTGTACTCGTACTTAAATTTTGGCTAAGCCGTCTCTTTAATCATCCACCACTTTCTCTTCAAAGATATTGAGCGCGATAATGGAAAAACAAATTAGTTTTTTTTAAACATTACTCACCTGCATTACTAATACATTAAAGCTCAGGCGCTTTATTTAATTAGTTGGTATAACTTCTCATCTTGTCTATGTCAAAGTAGTACAAAAGTCACTATCTGGGTGTGTTGTTGTTGTATTTGCTTTTATAATTTAAATACTTCTTAATGGTTATCACCAACATTAATTTAAACATTTTACGAGGAAAGTGTATACTTAGTATTTTCAAGACATCTAAATTTTTTGAAGCAGCATAGGTAAGCCCACCCGTGCGAAACCAGGGCGAAACAGCTTTTATTTATAAGCCGTAACAATTTCTGTCACGTGTTCTCCTTAACGTCCTAGCTTGTACTATGCTTGTACTCGTGTAGTTGAAATATTCCGCAAATTGTAGTATTCGCGAAACATGCTCGATCAACGACTCCAGTCTCCGCAAACGCACGTGCCTTGACTTCCAATTTTCCAAGCATTCTTCTATGAGCATTGAGCATTTTAGGTATTTGTATGAGGACATAATTGATATAACGTTTTAAATTCACAGAATCTCTTGTTTGTTTTGTTCTAATCGCTAAAACATTACGCAAGACAAAGTAAATGAGGTCTCATGTGAAATATTGTTACCAAAATAAATAACTATCAATCTAATTTGATTTTTCCAAGTATTTCCTTTGAGTTTATGGATCAGGGCATTTATAATGGCAATGAAGGTTACCTAATTTGAATCGAGAAGAAGTATTTATATAAGAAGCTTAAACATTTTTTTTTTCATTATCAAAAACACTTACGGTGCTTAGCGCTTAGCGCTTAAGTATGACAGGCGGTTAAACTTACGTTATGGCCACGGTACAGTTTGATAATACGTACGTACTAGGGCTTCCAATACCGGGATCCCGGTATTGGCCAATACCGGGATCCCGGACTTTTTTCGCCGGTTTTCAATACCGGTATTGAAATGTCTAATACCGGGATACCGGTATTGGTGACACTATAATCGAAACGACTATAAACGAATATATTGCATTATATTTCTTGGTAGATGCCACTGTTTTTTATTCGGCTAAGTTTAAAACTTGTATCTTAAGTATATTAGCTCAAAAAGAGCGCCTTTATTGCTTAAAACCACTGAAGAAAAGTCGTTTTTGTTCACTCAGAGGGAAAAGTTAGTGTTTGAATTTAGATCCCTGTGGCTTGGCATTGTCTCTCAAAACGTTCAGAAATCTGATTTATAACTAATGCATATTTTATTATGATATATTATTTTCTTATAAATAATAACTATTGAATTTTAGATTAATTTGTGTTTTGACAAAATTATCGATTTCTTCGACTTCGATCGACTTCTTACAAAAATATCGTTTATTACTCATTTAGTAGTTCCTCAACAGGTGGGCCTAAAAATGAATATGAGCAAGATAAAGATCATATTTTATAATGCACACGTTTAGCCCCAACCTGTGTTAGTAGAGAATTCTGCACTCGAAATTCTTGATGAGTACCTACATATACCTAGGACATACAGTCCAGTTAGGTAGGTCCAATTTTGAGAAAGAGGTTAACCGCCGAATCGACCGTGCTCTATGGCGATCCATGCAGGAGACCTACGTCCAGAATGTCTATAGGTTGAGATGACGATAGTAGTTTAAATTACAATCGTCGACACTAATTTCACTAATTATTTAAAATTCCCTGCCATATTTATTTAATTTTGTGTGTACGTTGAGAAAGTGCGTCACAAATATACTTTTTATTAAAAGTTTAGATTCAATGGAGGTTAAAAATATATAATTTTTCGTAAGAATTCATCCAAAAATAGTTCTATTTTAAAAATCATATAGTTGATATTCTGATTGATATTAATAAGAAATTGATTATTTGATAATAATATAAGTATTACTTAATAAGGTTGTATTTAAAATGATGTGATGGAGTTTCAGAACATTACGTGGTCCGTAATTTTCACCTTATACATAGGTACATGAAACAAACGATAGTTTCGTAAGAATTAAGTCAACGCGTAAATAACTATCTCAATATTCAAAATACAAATAAATCTAAAATCAATACTTTGTGATTTTTTTAAAGAAAATACAATTTCATAAAATATTGCATGATATAAAATAGAGTGAAGGAGTTATTTAACGTTTCGTGAGACAGTGAAATAGACATACCAATTCACAGCGTACTAATCAACCACAGCGTTCTATATCCAAAAAAAGTTATCGCTGAGTGAAAAAAAACGGCTTTTCTTCACTGAATTTATGCAGAAAAGGCACTTTTTTGAGTTAATTTGGTAAAAAATTTTTTTTATGAAAAAACTGTTTTTTATGGGTCCGTTTGCTTCAGAAAAGACTAATTTTAAGTTAAAAAACATCTACCCCATTTTAAATTTTTTCCAATACCGGGATCCCGGGATCCCGGTATTGAAAAAAATCGTTCCGGTATTAATACCGGTATTGAGAAAAACCGGTATTCGAAAGCCCTACACGTACAGTACGTTAATAAAAAAAAACAAAGTAGGTATGTTGCACAATTCGGTCATAGTAAGTATACTGAGATGAGGCGCCGCATACTGACCGCTGATACTGAAAAATTCGTAAAAAATCTTAATTTTCATAAAATTGAAGCCCACGACGTGCGACATTCCCTTATTTTATCATTTTACTAGCTGATGCCCGCGACTTCATCCTCGTTGATTGAGGTTTTTGGTTCCCGCGGGAACTCTTTCATTTTCAGGCATTTAAAAGTAGCCTATGTGTTATTCTCGGCTATAATATATCTATGTGCCAAATTTCATCCATTCTGGAGTGATTGAGTAACAAACACCCATCCATCCATCCATCCTAACTTTCGCATTTATAACATTAGTATAGGTTATTGCTCTAAGTAGTATGTATAAGCAAAAACCGGCCAAGTGCGAGTCGGACTCGCGCACCGAGGGTTCCGTACAAACCTGTAGTAAATTTTAAATTATTAAAATAAAACTACTCTCGTTTAAACCAATTTTCGGTGGAAGTTTGCATGGTAATGTACATCACATATTTTTTTTAGTTTTAACATATTTTAGAAGCGGGGGACACACATTTTTCCACTTTGGAACTCCTCTCCACTCTCGCGCAAACTATTCAGTTTAGAAAAAAATGATATTAAAAACCTCATTATCATTTTTGAAGACCTATCCATAGATACCCCACACGTATGGGTTTGATGAAAAAAATTTTTTGAGTTTCAGTTCTAAAGGGGAACCCCCAAAATTTATTGGTTTTTTTTCTATTTTTGTGCGAAAATCTTAATGCGGTTCACAGAATACATCTACTTACCAAGTTTCAACAGTATAGTTCTAATAGTTTCGGAAAAAAGTGGCTGTGACATACGGACGGACAGACAGACAGATAGACATGACGAATCCATATGTCAAAAATACATACGACGTAGCCAAATGGCAAAAAACGGAACCCTAAAAACAAAACAATAAAAGTTTTTATTCTACTAGGTATATTATTAAGGCCCAAGTAGCTAGCGACAATCTCGCACAATATTATGCAAATCACATAGTCGTAACAAAGCTATCTCGATGGACATGAGATAACGGGTCGCAAGTGTCGCTGGTCCTATGAACCTGTACCCTTACTCTGAGATTGATCGAATTTAAAATACGGTCTCACTAGGTGAGGTGAATCACATTTGGGTCAAACTAAAATTGACCCAAAAACTCTTGATTTAAAGCCACAAATTCAGTGCAGCCGATTCAAATTTCGAAACGTATCGTTTGGAGCGCTAGCTGTGAATGCATACACGAAATTGAGCTCTAAATTAATAAGATTAAGATTCATTTTAGTTTGATGCATATGTAATTCACCTCACTTAGTGAGACCGTATTTTAAATTCGATCAATCTCAGAGTAAGGGTGCTGGCTATGAAGTCTAAACTAATGTGTTTGTTTTCACGTTACCATAATAAAAATCATATCATATTATAATCTATAAAATAAATAAATAAGCCAATTATTTCCCAAACAAAAAAGAAGAATTACAGTTCGCGTGCGAGCAAAAGCAAATGTATGTGTCACCATACATTTGCTCTGCATTCAATTCGTGCGCTAACTATACATAATATTATGTCATTAAAAGTAATAATAGAGTCCATATAACATTAAACATTCACAAATTCATTTTCATTAACATTTCATTAACTATTACTTAATTAGGTCAAAAAAAACAAGATTTTTAGTCAAAAAGTAGGTACCTACTATAAAAGTAAGAGTTATTAATTTCTTAGTTAAAGTTCTAAACATAGAGGTATAAATGGTTCTAAAGTTATTAATTTATTATAATCTATATTCTATACTTACTTAATGTTATAAATGCGAAAGTTTGGATGGACGTATGGATGGATGGATGGATGTTTGTTACTCAATCACGCCCCAACAGCTGAACGGATCTGGATTAAATTTGGCACATAGATAGATTATAGTCTGGAATAATACATAGGCTACTTTTTATCCCGGAAAATTAAAGAGTTCCCGCGGGAACCGAAAAACCTCAATCCACGCGGACGAAGTCGCGGTTATTAGCTAGTATGCGATAAACTTAGAAATTTGAGAAAGTATTTATTTTTCATCCACTACAAGTTAGCCCTTGACTGCGACCTCACCTGCAATGGTAATCATTCAGTCTAAGATGGTAGCGGGCTAACCTATTAGGGGCATGGGAGTTATATTAAACCCATACCCCTATTCGGTTTCTACACGGCATCGTACCGGAACGCTAGATCGCTTGGCGGCACGTCTTTGCCGGTAGGGTATTTTAAAACCTTTACAGAAACACAACCGCCTGGAATTCAAATAGGGACTAAGTTGCTCTTCTCGTTGGTTATCGGTTGCATCAGACAAACGGTTAAAGTTATCTGCACTAGCAGAGACAAAGCTATCAGATCAATGCGGTAACCGGTAACAGATCGCCACTTCGCGAATGATTCTAGCAAGAACTAAGCCGGCTGTGAAAGTGGCTCTAGTGAGAAACAAAAACAATTGGGTATTTGACAACTAGTCAAATCAGACACTTTTTTCAAACGTCAAAACGCGTGCTTAGTATGGGATTTTGTAAGAAATATTGCATAGTGACGTCATCAAAGCTCGACGCACTTTTTTACTTTAATCGATAGTTTAAAATAGTTATTCAATACAAAACTAACAGGGGACGTGGATATTACGACTTTTGGGAGATCCTCTATTTAATAATCACTAAAAGAATATTTATTTTTATAGTTGTAAAATACCCAATTGTTTTTTAACTTGTGTTAGGCCGCATCTTCGAGGAATTTTATCCAAACGTCATTGTGAACTACAAAATTATATAGTATGTAAGTTGTTTAATTTATTCCACTAAATGATGATCGTGACTTCGTCCGCTTGGATAAGTTTTTTGATGCCTACGGGAACTCCTTAATTTTCCGGGTAAAAAGTAGCCTGTGTCCTTCCCTGAAATACAAACCTATCCCTGTACCAAATTTCATCAAATTCGGTCAAACAGATGGACCGTGAAAGAGTAGCAGACTGACAGGCAGGCGGATAGACAGACACACTTTCTCATTTATATTATTAGTATGGATTTTCAAACCAAATCGAGTAGCTGTGTCATTGGAATAAAGCGGCACAAGACCGTGTCCTGTGGAGATCCATGCACGATACTTTCGCTCAACACTTGATTAAATCCAATTATTATTTTAAAAAAAACATTAAAGAGACTTTATCATTCATAGCACGGAACTCTATCATTAGAATAGAGATACTTATTTAAAAAAAAAACATACAAGAGACTATCATTAATTGCACGGAACTCTACCATTAGAATAGAGATACTCGTACACTTGAATAAGTAAATCCATACTGTAGGTACAATACGTATCGCAAGTTTAAATTACATAATAAGCCCGGGAGCTATATTTCACTCCGTACTTAACACCGTTCCAACAGTGTCAACAACAGGGTCCAACACTACCTTATCGACACTTTCTCTGACAACACTAGCCATTGTTACATTACCAGCATCTAAGATACATACAAAGTACAATGAATGGGAGGAACTGTACGATCATTAGATAATGCCAATGCCGAATCCAATGCCACATATTGTTCGAGTCGGAAGGAAGCGTATAATGCTTTGTTAGCCCTGGTTTAAAGATGCTAGTGATGAGACGGTGTCGTCGACGTATCAAGAGGTTGTTTTTATGTTAAGTTAAAATAATAATGGTAAAATGATGATGGCGTAACAAACAACGGCTTATGGCGAAATAACAATAGAATAAAAGTTCATAGTGATTTAGGTGATTCTTTCTAAGCTATTACGAAAACAAGAAAATATATTTATTTTCTATTTCTTTATTAACACTCATTATATGTGTAGTAAATGTAAATGTATAAAACTAACTAGGAAAGAAGAAGACAAGAATCCCAAACTTATCATAAATATCAGCATTAGATACGTGATTATAATGAGAGTGATGAAACAATGTTGCAAGTAGAGACAAATGATACAAAACATAGTTTTAAATGGCAATAAATAGAAGATATAAAACCACTAAAACAAACAAGAGTTCAATTTGTAAAATATCTTACTGGATACTTACAACGATATAAAAACTAATTACATAATAATATAACAGCCCAATGTTAAAACGTATCAAAGTATTTAAGAGCTGGTTAAGCAATAAGGCAATAAGTGACTGATTTAAGACATTTGTTGTATGGACAAGATTAGTAAGTCCTGTATGTTGATAAATTAGCTATCATCAATATCACCATTACGTGAATAGAGAGATCTGATGAGAGAGATGATGCGAGTAGGGCTACAAGCTATACAAAATACAATAAAACGCCTCGTATTCACGATTGCATTGTTTCGCTTGATAATACTGTTACGTATCAACTTAATCCCGTGTAGAAAGTTTGACAATTGTTTCATCTGATGATGGGAGAATAATCACTAGTTCCGTCTCAACAGACCGTTTATTACATCAAGTGTTATAATAGCCGCTTAAATATATCTCTGTACTAGCATCTTAAAGTTTTTGTATTACTTATTTATTTTTCTTCTATTTCACTAGATAATTCTGTTTTATATCACTTGCAGCAACGAAAATTCTAAATAACATTACCTACGTGTTTGAATAATAAACTACTAAATTAATAAGTAGTTCTACTAGCTAACTATGTTTCATATTGTCGTGAATTATATTAGTAGGTACAACTTATTCCAGAACAAGCTGATGCCCGCGACTTCGTCCGCGTGGATTGAGGTTTTTGGTTCTCTTTAATTTTTCGGCATAAAAAGTAGCCTATATATTATCCCTGACTATAAAATATATTAGACTATCTTTGTGCCAAATTTCATCCAATTCCGTTCATTCGTTCTGGCGTGATTGAGTTACAAATATCCATCCATCCAAACTTTCGTATTTATAATATTACTAGCTGATGCCCGCGACTTCGTCCGCGTGGATTGAGGTTTTTCGGTTCCCGCGGGAACTCTTTAATTTTCCGGGATAAAAAGTAGCCTATGTGCTATCCCAGACTATAATCTATCTCTGTGCCAAATTTCATCCAGATCCGTTCATCCGTTGGAGCGTGATTGAGTAACAAACATACATCCATACATCCATCCATCCAAACTTTCGCATTTATAATATTTATTTGATTAGTATAGATTAGATTTATTATTTAACTTCCTTGCACCCTTTACTCCCTAATTCACTGTTTCTATTTTGCTCTCTACTGTATAGCCCTTAATTATTTGTGCTTATATATCTTTATTTTTTGTTTGTTTCAGCTTAGGTCCTTTCGAAACGGTGACGGGGGCAGAGATGGTGTCACGGCGGCGTATACTTTCGCGGTCTCGCGATGACCTCACACAGGCCATATCCACCCAGATCGAGGAGGAAGAAGACGTCTGGTACCAGAAAGACAAACTCTATAAGGTGCGGCTGATTCCATATTACAGTATCAAAAAAGTATTCAGACACCTAACCTAATTGCTCGCTATTTATATTTAAAAAAAAAACGCATTTACCTCTGATTGGTACACACTTCCACTATTGGGTAAAATCCATTGTCGCAGCAAGAATACCAATAGTTTAGTCAATCACAACAATTGAGATTGTAACAATGATTGATGCAGGTTTTATCTAATACGAATGCAGAAATGCGGCAAGGCTAGCAGTAGAGTAGAAGTTCATCTGATAAAAATGGTTAGACAGACACAACGCATGACAACAACGTGTCAAGAGCGGCTTTACAAAAGCCTTTGGCTATATTAATTGCTGTTATGATATCTAAACGATTCAAAACATTGTTCTAAGTGGTTCCAATCCATGTTATGCATACTAATATCCTGTCTGACCATCTGTCTGTCAGCTACACTTTCACGGCCCATCTGTTCAACCGATTTTGATGAAATTTGGTATAGAAAAGAAAGGACATCTTTACTTTTTACAGGGTTACTTTTATATACTTTTTATTCGGAAAATTAAGGAGTTCCCGCGCGAATCAAAGAACCTAATCATCTAGTTTTAACTAAGTGACAAAACAATGAAAAGTGCAACAGATATGTTCGATAACAGCTAATCGGTTTCTTACTTTCTACACATCAATCACGAGGTCGACGAGCCGATGTTACTAACGTTCCGGTTGAGTTCACACCGATATTGTAGGGGAGACCGGGGATGGTTGACTAACTTTTCACTTAAGCTCGTATATCTCTGATTTTTAACTTAATATAACAAAAACAACAGTTGATACAGATAGAAGAGCTATTCAGGTACCTAAAATACTAATCTATATAACCTATATATGTATCATTATAATACTTATTTAGTCGATTTTCTAAACCCTTGACGCTTGGTCAACCTACCCCATATCCGGGGTAAGTTGACCATAAGCATGGGGTAGGTTGACCTAGGCAGTAATTAGTGTAAATAAAGAGGATAAGTATAAAATAAAACATTAAAATGTACTAAATGATAGAAACTTTTTATTTAATTATAAAAAAACTTAAATTTGAGATCCATTCTCGGTTAATAAAGAACTTTACTAAAGGTAACAGTCACATTAAACTATTTAAAAAAAACTTAAATTTACAATAAGTAAGATTAATTTTTGTACTTCATAAACTTACTTACTTACTTAACATAAATTAGTGACTATCATAAACTTTTATTTTTAGTACCCCGCCGTGTCCAGGGTCAAATCTGCTCTCCTGAGGTTCGGATTATTTTCTAGCTTATGTTTCAGTTTAGTTATATTACGATGCAACGTTTTGTATGGAATTTGGTATTTCTTTGATGTGGCGTTTATGCTATTACTATCGAAGATTACTGCGTGGCAAGCTCTTTCTAGGATATCTTTTGGTACATCACCCCTTTCAGATTTTCTTATGTACGTCCTCATTTTCTGTAAAAATACATTTGTAATTTAGTATGTGAGAGAGACCATAATAGTGTTTACATTGATGATGCACATTAACCATTAGCCCACACATAAAGAATAACTTTTTTTAATAACTAAACTAATAAGTCTACCTACCCCGAAAAAAATTGGTCAACCAACCCCTGGCGCCATTTTGAATTTTACCTGCGTATCATATGCAAACTCTGGCACTAACATGGAAGCAATACAGTGTAATATAGAATAAAACTATCATATTTACATTAGGCATAACAACTACATTGTTTCTAACAGATTCATAGACACGATAACAAAAAAAGTAAGGACGAAAAATGTCACTTACCGAGGCCAAAAAGACAAAATGTGATGCCACTCACGAACCCCGCGCGACTGCGGCGGCTCACTTCGCACAAGTTAGCGGGTCGCGGGGAGGCATCGTCACTCATAATTGGTTGATGAAAAACACGTGATAGTGGCGAGTTATTGTTGATTAGTCTACCTGCCCCTATAGCCAACCATCCCCGGTCACCCCTAATAATACTTGATAGATACTAGGTAGTTGATACAAATGACAGGCTAAGGAGAAATCAATTGGCCTATAATGGGTACTCTCAATCAAAGCAACGTATAAAATAGTAATTTTGAATATACGGCTCGTTAGCGTTCCGTGCGTTAAAGAGAAAAGCGGAACACGGAATTGCTTGTTATTGGTCAGTCACTTTTACAGACACTATTGCAGACACAGAAACTATTAAAGTTCCAATTTAATAAGAGTTTATCTCAAAACTAAAACGAACAAAATTGTGCAATACTGTTGCGAGAGTTAGTACTAGCTCACCAGCTTTAATAATTATTACTTTTTTAATTAAGTTGTGTGGTCTACTTGAAACAATCACTATTCAAAGTAAAAAAATTGCTCATAATTTTTACATTACGGAACATTGATTGTGAAAGAACAATCTGCACTTGTTAGATTCCTTAAAGTTACCTTCATCATTGCCGTACGGACGATGAAACCTATTACTTAAGTTTGAATAAATAACTCATTAGGATGCAAATTAGTAGGTGTTTTGTAGGATTTTAGACGTGGAATGTGTTAACTTGTAAAGATACTGCGTATTACAAAGACTTGCACAATAGTACAATACGTATACGGTCGTACAAAATGCTTATTGCCAGCCTGTAATTTAATAATCACCGGTGTCCCATAGCTGTTGTTCTTCGTACTTATTATGTGTCTACTTCCTTTGTCTATGTTTGCGTTTTTGTTACCATTTCCGACTCAGTTAATAAGGACGTGAGAGTGCTTTGTGGCTACAGTGCACTTTGAAGGCACTCCACGTTACATTTGACTTCAATATGGATGCATTGAAATTATTTACTTATAAATATCCATTTCTTCAAGAATTTCTTGTTATTATCTTTAAGCTATTCTAAGAAATATTCATAATTCTATACTTTTCGTCATCCTTTTTCTTTATACTGATTTACGTGATATACAATAATAGTATATTCATTAACTATAAACATTAAATCATTGCAATTTACATGTCGAAATTTCTATTGACTCTCGCTAACTAAGCTTTATAGAAATCTTTATAATTTATGATGAAAGAGGGTGACATTTAAAGTACATACGCTTAAATATCATATTTGCATGTAATAGTTCATAAGCGAAGATTGTCAGATAAATCACATACCTACTTAAAATCATCGTGACCAGAAATTAGCTGTAACGAATTCACAATAGCCATCCTGTAAAGTACTTGATTATGTTGCTTGAGTCCTCTGTTGACCTTCTTAACTGATGCTTTTATAATTGCATTTTTACCACTATCATTATTAGCATAATAATCACAAGATTTGACATATAGTATACCGATTCATTTGCCAGTGCCGGTGGCAGGGTATCTTGGGCACCCAGCCCATTAAATAAAATATTTGTGATAGATTATTTTGGTAAATATTTTATTTCTTATTCTCTAACACAGTCTTTAAATAAATATTAATTTATAGTTAAATGAATTGTGATTATACCTTTTACCACGTAATTTTCATATAAAAAAAAATTCACGTCATCATAAATCATATTGATATTAAATTACGTGGCAGCAAATATTATTATTAGTTTTAGAAGTGATTTTAACATAGCAGTTTTTCAAAACCAAGGGTATAGATTAATACCATGTCAGTAAAGAAATTGAATTTGAAAGTGCAAAAGTCACAGATCAGGAAATATGTTTAAAGGAAATATAACAGAAAACAAAAATAGTCATTTAGCAGGAACTCAGCTTGCTAATTTCGTGACCATCTGCCAGTCTTGACAAGGGGGTCAACTCTGACCCATTGATCGAGGTCGTGACCGATCTAAACAACAATAGTGTATTACCGCACTGCAAATCATCCGGAAAGCATGGGGTTTCTCAGTTTGACCTTACTTACCATACAATGTCAAGCCTCGTAAAACTATTTCCGTAGTCCGAGCGAAATCCTATACCATCATTCGTTCTTGTACAATTTGATTTATTAATCTCATTGTTATTGTATTGTGTTTTCAACATTCTTTGATATCTCATCTTGATCAAAAGAAACCTTAATTTATTATAGGTTTGTGTGTTTTTAATTTTAATGCTTTTCGTTGTAGCTAGTTTTTTAATTAGTTTATTTCTTTTAGTCTTTTAGCTGTATGCTTTTTACGGTTAGTAACGATTTTTTCATTCATGAGAGCCAAAATAACAGTATTCTAAGGAGCAACTCAGTTTAAAATGTTGATTTTCTTAACGACCATTAAAAGTGCGTTCACCGTCGTTACATTATGTTGCATTTTTTTCAAATGAATTTCCAAATTATCATGTTCGAATCCGGTTCCAAACTGACTACCTTCGTCATTGTATGATAAGTAAGATTTGAGCGAAAAATGGTTTCGAAGGGCAACGGTATTTCAAATACCTAGTGGTACCAAAGATCGAGAGTGCAATGTAATGGGGCCTGAGCAGACATAGCTTAAAAATTGCTACTGGAACCATCAAAAATATTTCTTCCTGGCCCCTTCTGAGCCTAAATCCCTTGACATAGGCAATCTTTATACACATAATATTTTTTTGAATATAGTTGTTTACAAAACCTCTTGAATGTACGGTTCGATGTATTTAAATATGCTTTTGAAGTTTTGAAATATATGAAGTTACATTACAAATTATTTGAGTCGATTCTTTTAAAGAATGTACGTTGAGCTTAATACTTACATTAATCAACATTTTGAAAGTCATGATTCCTTAATGATCAGTATAAATCCTTTTTATGTTAAAACTTTTACTAACAACTGTCATATCAATGTTATTAACATGAGGGTTAATTAAATAGTTAACTTTCATTAATTTATGTTCTTTCATATTTTATAATTTTTTACTGATCAAATTCAATGAAACTGCTCTTTACTAATCTCTATTTATTTTCTACATAATTCTTGCCTGTACTGCATTAGTTCCACAGCTGGTCAATGTCCATAATACAATATACATATACATATAGATTTATTTAGACAAGGTTCCAAGTAGCCCCAGCGAATGTAAATTATACAACCATGTCCTTATTACATGATTGGCACTGGACACTGTTCTCATGTGTCGCAAGTCTATTGCCCAATAATTGTCTTGCGACTGGTAACTCGATGAATGTACCTACTAGTTTTTGTAGTACATTTTGTCAAATTCACGTATTTGCAGTAATCTGTAGGTACTTATTTGGTCGTGAGCTTATGGGCGTAATGACGATTTGATGATAGATTTGTCATAAATAGAGACATTTATAAGGCGTTTATGCGTTTGCTGTATTACTTATAAAATCTGTGTCACGACGCGTAGATAAAAACCGAGCAAGTGCGCGGGTTCTATAGCCTAGAAAGCTAGATATATAATTTATTTGGTTAAGCTACCATATTGTCATAAACGAATCCTTTTTAACAAAGGAACTATGTTTGTTTGTTTACTTATTTACAACTAAACCCTCATACCAACTTCTTAAAACTAAACTAGGTTGAGACTTTGTTTTTGTTATTTTTCGCCATAAGAACAAAAGCAATAAATGATATTTTTAAATTATGTGATTAGAACGCGATTTTTAGATTCCAGAGCAAAACTCACTTGTACAATGCAATTACTGTAAGTGTATAATGTAACATAACTGTACTTGAATGGATCAACAAATCTAAACAGATGATAGATGACATTCCAAATTCGCTTTACATAACGCTACCGCCATTTCTCATCTCCACCGGAGTTTGTGATGGCTACAGAATATAGTTTAATTGTACAGAAATCACGATTTGTCTTGCCAATAGAATTTCAAGCTAAAATTGTATAAAATAGAGCCGAAATTACTTTAGCAAAATGTTTTACGGTCGAAGATACCAACGACCTCCAATGCATGATGCGTGCCGAAAGTGAAACTTGGTTTTACGTACACTTGTAAAATCTCTGCTATGACGTTTAACTTGTAAGTCAAAGCAATTAACGTTCCGCTAACATTTTACGTGTTCTGTTTTATGAAACAATTGAAGTTTGTAACGTAGTTAATAAGAACAGATTATGAGATAAGATATACATACCTACCTGTAAAATAGGCATGTTATAACTATAAGATTTGATGATCTCAAATTTGGGGACTACCTTGTACCAATTCTTAGCGCAGGTGTACACTGAGGTAATGTCGTTAGCAGTTTATTAGGTAATCACATTACTAAGTAGCATACGACTATGATAAAAGCTTATTAAAAGTAATCTCGAAAAGTTTTTATAAATTGTGTTGCATGGGTTAACTAATGGGTCCAGTTTATTACAATAATTATTTAAGCTTGAATTTTAACTGTTTAGTTTATTTTGTTTCTTAACTAGCTGATGCCCGCGACTCCGTCCGCGTGGTTTAAGTTTTTTTGATTCGCGCGGAAACTCCATCATTTTCCGGGATAAAAAGTAGCCTATGTCACTCTCCAGGTCCTCAACTATACCCATGCCAAAAATCACGTCGATCCGTTGCTCCATTGCGGCGTGATTGAAGGACAAACCAACAAACCAATAAACCAACAAACTAACAAACAAACACACTTTCGCATTTATAATATTAGTATGATGAATGATAATATTATTATGATAGCAAATCTTTCAGAGTTAACTTGCATTTCTATTGTCTATAACTGTTTGATCCTATATTCCTCTAATGAATTAAACAGACTCATAGTACTTATGACTTTCTTATTGCGTATTCACAACGAAATTGATCTTAGAACATTCATCAAAATCAATAAACCAATTTTGTAACTTGTAAGGTACCTAATGCTTCTGCAATGTTGTGTAGGAGAATTGCGTCATTTTGCATTTGCAAAAGGATAGTCTATCATTAAGATGCACAATAATAATATGTTGTTAGACCATATTCACTTTGTTTGATCTCGTACCGACCATGTCTTTATTGACTTGCTTTCCTATTGATATATTCAAATAAATACTATCTATTACACTATTGCCCCATTCGCTTATTTATAGTCGGAATATCTCATTATTCTGCTGCTTCTAAACCCATGCCGTATGTGTTAAAATAATGCAAGAGGCAAAGTATCATAGGTCAATATTTGACATTTAATCTCAGAGAAATGCCGCAAGCAAGCCACACAATTACATGAATCATTGATAAATCATTATTTCTAATGACTCGTTATAAGGGTCATATATAGGAACCTTTATTTATTTTCTTTTTTTTAATGATGTAAAGTTGTGAATCATACACTGATTAGTTTTCGATTTATTTTGTTATCTTTTAAATGTCAGATCTTTGAAACAATATATTATATTAAAAATGACCAATCACTTCGAAATAGGACTACGTAATTTGAATTAAAGTCGGATTTTTTATTATTAGTGTAGGTACATCATTTTTATTTGTTATACACAAAAAGTATTAAAATAATATCGAATAAAACTCAAGCTATTCTATCCTTTATATTATAATTGCGAAAGTTTCAATGGATGGATGGATGGATGGATGGATGTTTGTTACTCAATCATGCCAGAACGGCTGAACGGATCTCGATAAAATTTGGCACAAAGATAGATTATACATAGGCTACCTTTTATCCTGGAAAATTAAAAAGGTCCCGCGAGAACCATAAAACCTCAATCCACGCGTACGTAGTCGTGGGTATCAGCTAGAAATAAATATATTTAACTAGCGATCCGCCCCGGCTTCGCACGGGTAGCACTAATAATCCTAATCTATATAATATAAACTATCCTATCTCTCAAGTTAGATCGAACTGCACATGGTGTGCGAATTTTATTATAATCGGTTAAGTGGTTTAGAAGTCCATTGAGGACAAACATTGTGACACGAGATTTATATATATATAGATATTGCTAATCGGTAGCTTCGAAAATTGCAAAAGAAGTTAGTTGTCACTCCTTTGCACTGTTGGTATTTAGTTGCATGCATGAAATCACAAGATGAAAAGGTTGCTGATATTAATGATGCTGTGGCGAGAGAATTGAGATCTTATCAATATTTGAGGGTAACTACCTACTCCTAACCAGGTAAGGGCAATTTAATCAAACGTTAGGACCAGAATAAATAAAAAATGGAGCCTGAATAGAACCTGATAATGGTTTAAAGACAAAAGAATGTTACAAAAAAAAGAACCTGAATATAGAGCTTAAAGGCAATACTAAAATATTATTATCATAGCTAATTCACATAAAAGTAATCAAAAAGGATTAAGTACCTACTTAATCTAAAAAAAAGAAAAAAAAAAGAAAAAAATTATCTACCAAGGCCGGGTCGTCCTTCTGAGATCCAATAAGAAAACAAAAATATAACGTTCTACCGAAATACCCCAAAGCGAATCGTGCAGACAAAGTGTTTAAAATCACCCATCTTTGTACTAAAGACTATAATAATGTGGGAACTAGGGGCATGGATGTCCTTCACAGACTACAGTGTAATGTCCTTGCACAAACAACTGCGAACCTTCCCACATCCGGGCAGAAATACTTTGGATAGTCCTTGTATTTTAGTTACAACTTATAGGTAACTAAATAATAGTACTTACACTTAATCAAAAATATTTAACTAATTGAAACCTTAAAGCTTCTGCATTTTGTTAGAGCGAATCATTTACTTTAGCCATGAATATATTAATAAGTACCACTTTCCAGTTAAGATTAGGTTTTATTATAGCCCTTGTGTCAAAGGACTTTTAAAAATAACACACAAAAAATTACACATTAAACATTGTTTTGTTGCAACCCGAATTATTAATGATACAACATTACATTTTTTGAATTGAGTTCATCAATAATGCAATCTTGATAGAAGTGATTTTGACATGGGTTATCATCGAATATAAAAATTGTCAGAAAATACATGCACTTACTGATCAAAACTTAATCGATTTATCTGGAATCGTGACTGCTTAATATGTTTAAGCAGTGCTTTTAGCCACTTACCAATATAAGGTGAATTAATTTTAAACACAGGATCAACGAGTAGGTACTTTTAATTATTTCAATAATATCATATTAAACTAATATTATAAATGCGAAAGTGTGTTTGTTTATTGGTTTGTCCTTCAATCACGCCGCAACAAAGCAACGGATTGACGTGACTTTTTGCATGGATATAGTTGAAGACCTGGAGAGTATGATAGGCTACTTTTTATCCCGGAAAATATAATGGTTCCCGTGGGAACTAAAAAACTTATTCCACGCAGACGAAGTCGTGGGCATCAGATAGTTATATAAAAGCAAAATTAGCGGTTTTTTTTAAATTGAAAACTTATTTAATTTGAATTTATTGACATTTTAGTTCATGATGGCGCCATTGCAAGCTTTTATCAATTGCCAATTATAATCGCTTTACTAAATTCGTGAAACTCATGAATGCTCACTACAATCGTTAAGAGGATATGTGATGAACGGGAAACTTTGAGAATAGGTATTGAACAATTATATTGCCGTCGCGCTGCTCCTCGAATAGAATTCCATAACACCCGATAGGGACAACTGCAACTTGGACCGATAATACCTATGAAAAATAGTTGAATTCTTACTCTCGTATTTTTCTATTTCCTCCTCCAAAACAGAACCGATTTTAATTTTTTTTTCAAGAACAATTTAAGAAGGACTCAGGCTATGTCGGTATGTTTTTCTTTTTTTGATTTTATTCGTCAAATTTATATTCGGGATATCTGATGATGACGCGAAAACTGGGCCATTTTTTGCAATTTTTGAAGGTTCCAAATTCTTAAAATTATTAATTTATTGAAAAAAGCAAAACATAGGGACATGACACGGACTCGTATAAATTTTATGGTGCAAAAATATTTTCTCTATTGTAATTATTCACGGAGAAAACAGACTAATACGATTGTATGGGGGAAACCGCCCTCCCGTATCGTCTTAAAGTTCCTAAATGGTACGTTAAGGCAAGCAAAAGTCTTGATCGTGCTCTTAAAACCCAAATTAGCCTAAATTATTGGTCTAGAATCTAGATAATAAGTGTGCAATTGAGTTTTCGTACTGTCTTTTATTTGGACGATTTGCAATAGAAATTTTCTTTATTTCTTCACTTTAAGATCAAGTCTGGTTTTAAAAGAATTAAAATTATGTTTCACTAGCTGCTGCCTGCGACTTCGTCCGCTTCGTTTAAGTTTTTTTGATTCCCTCGGGAACTCCTTAATTTTCCGGGATAAAAGTAGCCTATGTCACTCTCCAGGTTCTCAACTATACCCATACCAAAAATCAGGCCGATCCGTTGCTCTGTTGCGGCGTGATTGAAGGACAAACCAACAAACCAATAAACCAACAAACAAACACGCTTTCGCATTTATAATATTAGTATGATATTATATCTTTTGCGTTATGATATTCATATATTTTAGGATTTGCTTGCACGTTTATCTATCCTTTCATTGTTACGCATCTACATTTTGTTATTACCTCTTTGACCTTCGAGTCATTATTACCTGCCGTTCGTTTGCGACAGTTGTTTCACCTTTCCGTTTTTTGTTCCGTCTGTTTTAATGCTGTCTTACATTCCTAAAAAACGTTAAAAATGGTCCCCTTACTATAAAAATCCCCTCACTATACTATTTGTTTAAAGTTTATGTGAAGTTTTATATGCATAATATTATCATAATTTCGTGATTTAAATTACTGAGTCCCTCTGTAAAAGAATAGTTGGTAAATTTAACTGTGTGAAAGGCAATATCTAGAATAGTATTATTTAGTACTAGCTGATGCCCGCGACTTCGTCCGCGTGGTTCAAGTTTTTTTTTTATTCCCTCGGGAACTCCCTAATTTTCTGGGATAAGAAGTAACCTATGTCACCCTACAGGTCGTCAACTATACCCATGCCAAAATTCACGTCAATCCGTTGCTCCGTTGTAGCGTGATTGAAGGACAAACTAACAAACCAACAAACCAATAAACCAACAAACAAACACACTTTCGCATTTATAATATTAGTATGACTCAATTATTGTTTTACCTGTGAAATTAGTATCTAAAACATATTGTAATAACATCATATTAATATTATAAATGCGAAAGTGTGTTTGTTTCTTGGTTTGTTGGTTTGACCTTCACTTCAATCACGCCGCAACGGAGCAACGGATCAACGTGATTTTTGGCATGGTTATAGTTGAGGACCTGGAGAGTGACATAGGCTACTTTTTATCCCGGAAAATTGAGGAGTTCCCACGGGAATCAAAAACTTGAACCACGCGGACGAAGTCGCGAGCATCAGCTAGTATTTAAATAACTTAAACACGCTAGTTAGACTCGCTGTGATTAAGTTAGGTATCAATAAATAATGTAACAATGATTATTTTAATTCCGATGATTTTGTCAATTTCCTGCGAAAACCGAAATTTGACATTTAACCATAATTTGAGTTGCGCCCGCTCATTCCAGTTTCACTTTTTAGCGTCTGCAGTGAAAGTCGTTTATCTCGGCTCCCAACTCTTCCTTTCGTCTCGAACGCCGTATAATAAAATCGTAAAATTATCCAAAATCGTAAAGACAAGAAACAGGTACAACTTTAAAAATCTTGTTGGAAACATATTATAATATCATGCAAATGAATGCAACAGTGGTGCAATTAATAATATTACGTCACAAAAATATATTGGTGTCCAATGGTTTTAAATGTAGGTATATAGGTCTGATAGTGTATAATAATTATCGTATTAAAATATCCTTAAGTAAATGGTGAAATTAATTCGCTACCTCCTGTTAGTTAACCGGCTTACCGCATGATTAAAATCAGATAAATTTTGCCAATGGAATAAATTTCATATTTAAGGTAAAATAATAAATAGTAATTATTGAGTAATTCTCAGACCTAGGTGCGTTTGGATCCTCGTAGCTTAGTTTTAAGATATCGTATTAGTTCATTATATCACCAATATTTTTCTGACGTTTAAAAATTATACATTTGTACCTTTAAGTAAATAAACATCTTGCGCACGCGTTGTTTCCCGTTTTTTTTTTGTTTATAATTATGTTATTTCTAAGTTATGTGTGGCAATAAAGAATGTATCTAATTCTATCTATCTATCTATCTTTGATTTCATTTAATTATATTTCAGATAGTGCATTTTACTTGTGTTGAACTAAATCGAAGCGAGTAGTTCAATCTTAAAACATATTTTAATTTTAGACATAGTTGCTTGTTTAATTTGAAGAGGAAATAATTTGCATTCTGCTAAATTATTCATACGTAATTGTGCCCAAGTTACAAGTGTTATAGAACATACTAATTTATTAATTATTCATAACATCCACAAAGCGGCCAGCAAGAATTATTTTCCTTGGAATCTATATTCTGATATAAATAATAATATTGTTTTGGCTTTAAGGAAAATAAATTGTAACTTTAATCAATAGAGTATGCAATAGCGCCACAAAACTAAATACTGGCATACACAGCTCAATCCAAAGGTTACATGAAAAGCAGTCCAACGGCCTTTTATAACTTATATAACTTTCTATCTGACACTAATCTTAGGTTTAAACATATTATTAGATCTATTTGATGACAAATAATGACTCTATGGTAATAGAGCCTTTCTTTTAAACCTGTGATGTTAGCAGAAGGTACCTATTACTCCATCTTATTTACCTATGATAATTCTACATTGTGTCGAAAATATTGCAGCAATATTCAAATGAAGCTAAGCGCAATAGTGTCTTAACTCAACTCCAGTTTAGACAAATACGTTTTGCGATAACATTTCTCGCAACAGATTTATTTAAAATATTGGAAGTACCTACATACTTACTTATTGGTCAGTTACAAAGTCGCATGCCGTGTCCTTGCATAAAACTAAAGCCTCAGCCACACTGGCGAGGCGAACTGGTGACCAGGAAGCGAACAACTTTCTATTTTGCGCACCTGTCTCGTTCTGCAGCTTTATTATTACTAGTAGATAATTGATCGATAATAAGCTATGATGGTATCTACTTAAGGTTTCATTTTCGTTGTCCGGTAATTGATCTAGCAATGCACGCAAAAAGAGCGGATACTTTACATAGCTTGATTCTTTTTTTGTTCAGCTGTGTATGTGCAAACTGTATGTACCTACTTTACTTTGAAATTTATGGCATGCTGATTAATTACTAAATGTTATAAACAACATACATGTCTTTGACCAAAATCAGATTAGAACCCAATTACGAAGAGTCAGTAGTTTTTGGTAGGTTTACCTTTGATTTATATACTCCCGTATAGACGTAAGCTTGATAAAAGAAATCCCAAATCCTTGTAATTTGTTAAGTTTACGAAAAAATGGTACGTACTCAGTAA
The DNA here is from genome assembly GCA_917051295.2 of Erebia ligea. Lineage (NCBI taxonomy): Eukaryota > Metazoa > Arthropoda > Insecta > Lepidoptera > Nymphalidae > Erebia > Erebia ligea. The sequence continues at coordinate 3,012,302 of OU785226.1, forward strand.
TCCTTTAAATTGATTCCGCGCGAGTTGAATGCATGGAGAATGTTTGCGTAACCATACATAAGCTCTGCATTCAACTCGAGCGCGAGCTCGATTACTGATTGATGATTTTGGGGGTCCAGAAAGAAGCAGATTTAGACCATAAGTCATCTGGCATTACGGCTCACATTTTTTCTATCAACTACAAGTTAACCCTTGACTGCGATCTCACCTGATGGTAAATGATGATGCAGTCTAAGATGGTACCGGACTAACCTGTTAGGGGTATGGCAGTTATATTAAACCCATACCCCTAATCGGTTTCTACACAGCATCGTACCGGAACGCTAAATCGCTTGGCGGCACTTCTTTACCGGTAGGGTGGTCACTCGCCACGTTCGAAGCCTCCCACCAGGCCACAACATTGTGCCAGGTCGTCACTAAACTATCACTTCTTTTAATACATGAGCAAGTCAAAATTGGCACAAATTAGGTAATTTCGACAGCACCAAATCACGCTGTTCACAAAAGTGTTAAACGCACTCCGGCATTTACGCAACTACCCCGAGGCTTTCACGACCGCGCGTGTAGTGCGTGCTCGTAGATTTTCACACGATATGGCGGGTCATACGCTCATGATGTTAAGAAGAACTGACACATTTCCCCCATAATGGCACTGTTATGTCAGCAAATCTAACCTATAGTATATAGTATAGTGTCAGTAAATCTAATCTATAGTAGAAAATCTACCTAAGCGACGACGACAATATAGAAGGTAATATTGCTGTTCTTTAGTGTTCTACGTTAATACGCAGAAGCAGATCAACTGACTGCCTCGTTGGTCTAGTCACTAGACCAACGAGGCAGTCAGTTGATCTGCTACCACTAGACTCTAGTGGTTAGCATGTTCGGCTGATGAGGTCCTGGATTCGAGTCCCAGGTCGGGCCATAACAAGGGTTTTTCTGACAAGAAAATTCTCAGTACTAGCCCGGATTTAGGCAGTTGGCGGTGTTTCATCTAATGCCTCGGAGAGCACGTTAAGCCGTCGGTCCTGCGCCTGATCTCACTCCGGTTGTGACGGATTTTCCGTCAGGGTAGGTACTCGACTTAAACCGTTCATAGTGTCCTAAATATCTACAAAATGGCGTAGTCATCTCTCAAATGAAGATTTCTCTTGCTTAAAATGTAGTATATAATACATGAAAAATGATCATCAGTCCCTAATTGCCTTTTACCTTTACAAAACACTACAAGTATATCTAACTGTTCCGATCAAAAGAACTATCTCCTTTCTAACAAACTCATCAATCAAACACTAGCACGTGTCTTTTGTTTCTTTTATGCCTCCGTTACACTGCGTCACTCATGTTTTACCTTTTTTAAGTTTAGTCAGTGGAGAGTGTAGCCTTCTAAGCTGATCTAAGTCTAATCACTTTGAATTACGAGCTAAAATTGCTTGATTATTAGAACACTAAATGATAGTGTCAGTCCATTGATACAGTTTCCAAGACGCAACACCTGTTCACGTCACATGTTGGAATGCTAGTGAATAGATGTCGGTCGTTTTCAAGTGAGTTAGGAAAGATCTGTTATTAATGAGTTAAAGCGCTTGGTTTTTGGACGTCTTATTTTGATGCTTGTCAGATTATGAACTGGAGATCATGTATCTGAACTAGTTAAAAGAAGTAGTATTATTTATCGTTGCGCAAAATGAATATACTCACATGTTCTAGTTTATATAAGTGGTCATAAAGAACAAGTGAATATAACTCAAAGAATTAAAAAATACGACTGCCATAGTTAAATGATATTTTTTTGTGAATCGCTGGGTATTGAAATATAGTCTTATATATTTTTGGAATCTACTCATCATTTTCTTGATGATGACAATATAGATAATCTCATTTATGAAAAAAAAAAAACTTTAGTCTTTGATGCGGGACCATGGTCACCCTATCAATTTTTTTTAATTTTACTAGCCTATGTCACCCGGAATAAGCTAAGGATTATAACGATACCTCATTCATCAAAATCCGTTCAGGCGTATAGAAGTTATGGTGGAATATACAAACTCACATACATACGTACATGAACCCTGAAAACAATATACTCCTTTTTTCAGGCAGTCGGATACAAATGTTATTTGGTCGCTTCTGAGATCGACCTCGTAGATTTAGTTTAAAGATACCGTATTTAATTATCACCATCACGTCTTAGGTATATTTCATTGATGTTCCAAAAGTATACAAGGCTACTTCTCGTACCTACTTTGAATAAATGAGATTAGACTTTGTGCAGTCGAAATAACGTTCATCTGCAGTTTTAAATAAACATTGCAGTTACGACTTTTTACAGAAGGTTTGTACTCAAAATTGCTGACAACAACAAAACTGCATCCTGACTGCAACTTTATAGTCATTCTAGTATCAAAATTAAAATCACCAGCAGGTGGTATCGCCTTAACTTTTACCTAATTAAATAAAAAGGCTTTTAAAAAATTACGTTATTTTACCAAATGCACTACATTAAAAACTCATCAAGCATTTTCTAATCAATTCAAAATTATGCCATTTTTGAAACGAATTTCTCTTTCTTATTGCAGATACAATTTAATTTAATTATTAATCATGCCCGCGACTTCGTCCGCGTGGATTATGTTTTTTAATTCCCGCGGGAACTTCTTAATTTTCCGGAATAAAAAGTAGCCTATGTCCTTCCCCGGGAAACTCTCCCTGTACCAAATTTCATCAAAATCGGTTGAACGGATGGGCCGTGAAAGCGTAGCAGACAGACAGACACACTTTCACATTTATAATATTAGTATTGATTGTAAAGCAAAATTTATTTTCTCGTTCTAATTGCAATTATTCTTTCGTTATCAAGAATTTTTAGTGATTAAACGAACTTACAAAGTGAAGTTCTATCATAATTAAATGAGTCGCTTCATTCGAAGATATAATAGTCTGCCTAATATTTTACACGTATGAATAAAATATCTTATACAAATTATTATGCTGAAACAACAAAAGCATAATCAATATTATCCAGACTTCGTCAGCATTGCCACTCACTCGCTCGACATACCACACAAAGGTCAGCAGGGGATGACCAAGGCTGCCCCATTTGTTATTATGTACAGTATTTATTTGCATTACCTTATACATTTTAATGTTATATTTATGATAGATTAATAAACTAGATCATAATTATACTGTAGTAGGAAAACTTTTTTTTTTTTTTTATTGGTGATTGGCTTGCGCTTGACGCCAATCATGCTTAGTGCAAAGCAATGATGAGGTCTAGGTTGGAAAGCGCTTGCCTAGAAGATGCCTATTCACTCTTGCCTTGAAGGTACTTAAGTTATAAATAAAAATAAAAAAACTTAAACTAAAAGTGTCTTTTTTCGATTTTGTTGTCTTGATTACCTTACTAATATGAATTAGCTGTTGCCCGCGTCTTCGTCTTCGTGGATTCAGGTGTTTTGGTTCCCGCGGAAACTTAATTTTCCGGGATAAAAAGTAGCATATGGGTTATTCCAGACTATAATCTATTTCTGTGCCAAATTTTATTCGGCTCCGTTCAGCCTTTTCGGCGTGATTGAGTAACAAAAATATATATTAGTAAGTATAGATGCGGAAGTGTGTCAGTCTGTCTGTCTGTTAACTTGGGCTAGTTTTATTGTGAGAAATCGGGATATAAACTTCTTAAACAACGAATACGACACGAGCGTCATCTGCAGTCTGCAAAACAGTTTAGTTTTACCTTTGAGTTGTTAAGCTGATCGACAATTAAGATCTAGCGCCACTAAAGAGGCGCAGCGCGGCGCCACACGTAGCGGCAAGTATTCCTTGTATAATTATATCGCAGTGCATATCCGTGCCGCGTCACTTAACAGTCCGTAAACCAGTAAACCGACATTTTAAGAACTTTTGATGAGCTTTGTGTATGAGATATTAGTATTATAACAAAAAGAAAATTAAAACATTAAAGATTAATCCCTCCTTAGTAGACTGTTGCAAATAAAAATTTAATTTTATTGAAATATAATAGTGAAATTCTCATTCTTGCAGAATACGTTTACCATTTTTGCACTTTTGGGTGACACTTTTCACCCATATAAATCCACGAAAAATTATAATAAATGACTTATAAAAAATACAAATATGATAAACACGCTCTTAAAATTGGACTGTTGCAATTCGTTTTTATACGTTCTATACAAAATTAGTTAATAAAAAAATTAAATCAATGTGCACGATTTATCAAAATTTACGCGTCACAATAACCTGTATTCCTTAAAAGTTTGACGAAATTACTGATAAAATAAAATTTACCATGAATGTTTAGTATTTATATAATACAAATTGTGTAAAAATAAAGTTCTATAAAATACCTACATGACCAAAAAATATTATCAAAATCTGATCAAATTCACGTGTAAAATGGTACTGCAGATCGTACGACCGCACGTACGTACGAACTTGACTACGCAAAGTATCAAAGTATCTTTACTGGCCTATGTCGTCTATGTATGAGTGCAGCCTAACGGTCTACTGTGCGGTATACCTACAGATTCCAAAATTGACCAATGGCGAGTATACGGCCTCTTAAGTGAGCCCAGCTCCATACAACTCCATACGAACATTTGCCGCTACGTGCCGCGCACGCCCTACATCTATAGTGGGGCTAGACCTTTATGAGAACGAGCGGCCAGAAACTCTCACGCAAAACTGAGAAATGGCCCTCTTGCGCCTCTTTTGAAGCTTTACGACTACAGTTAACTACACTAAACAGCTAAAATACGGCCAGAGGCATATTCTGGTATAATAAATACGCTTTCTTATACTTTACAATAACACGGCGAGTCCACTTTCACTCTCAGCGATAGTATCGCGTCGAGTCAATAAGAAGAGATTGATAAGAAAAACTAGTTCACTGCAAGTGCAGAGGCCATGTTGTTGTTAACAATGTACATGTATTATTCAAGAATGGGGTTTCACTTATTGTGGTTCCATTAGAAATTTTACTATACAGGGTATAAAAGTGATAGTGATACTTTTTTCCTGTCTTGGATTTAGGGTTGACAAAGCAGGTGCATTTTTGCGCTTCGATGATCGTCCCAAAAGTAAACGTACCTTAACTCATTTTTCAGTATTTAAGTAGCGGGATGCTCGTTATTTCTGTCCCGGGATCTCTATATATCTCTATATTTCGTAAAAATTTGCATATAATTTTATGTATGTATGTAGAGCTATTTTAGTTTACTATGTCGACAAAAAATATTTTGACGTCATGATGTGTCTATTTCAGAGGTATATTATTTAATTAAATAATTTAATATAAAACACCGACCGGTGGCATTGCCATGATAATAATCAAATAAATATTATAAATGCGAAAGTTTGGATGGATGTATGGATGTGTGGATGTATGGATGTATGGATGTATGGATGTTTGTTACTCAATCACGCTTCGACGGCTGAACGGATCTGGATGAAAATTGGCACAGAGATAGATTATAGTCTGGAATAGTACATAGGCTACTTTTTATCCCGGAAAATTAAAGAGTTCCCGCGGGAACCGAAAAACCTCAATCCACGCGGACGAAGTCGCGGGCATCAGCTAGTTAATTAATTATACATTAATGGAATGAACGCAATACATTTTTTTAATTTTAAATTCATTCATCAATTTTTAGCTTATTGGTTTCATTCACATTAATAATGTCAAATTATCATCTTTGATTCATTTTAACTAAATTATGTAAAATTCAACCAGAGACACAAACCAAACTATCAAGTTTTTTGCAAGGCTTGATTATTATAGATTGTGTTTTGCTTGGTTAATTTGAATTTCAAAATTTTATTTACATAATAATAAAGGCTTTTGTCATGAAGCGAGGTAATATAATACTTATATTTTTTCATAAATCGATAATACTTATTATTCATCTGAGATATTATTTCGAAATGCACAAATATTTTGCTATCTTATGTTAAAATTGTACTTTAACTGTATTAAACTAAAATATTTATTATTTAACTTGCTAATTTGTCTCAAGTCTCTACCTTATTTTATTAATTATGGGAAGATCGGTGAAATCTTTAATTTTTTATCCTAATTTATTAAATCCTAGCTATTATTAAACTGTAAAATGATAAACATCAAATTGGTGAAGCTAATCTTGCAAAAATCTTACCATTCGTTTAATTAACACATAAATAAAAAACTATGCATTTTATTCAAAGATATTATAAACTAAATAACCTGTCTTCAAGTCTCGACAAAAACATTTTATAGAAAATTTATATTTTCGACCCATCCTTGAACTTTTAACATTTGAAACATTATCCGATTTGTTTATATGGATGTTACGCATCATTCATTCTTTTAAAATTTGTATTAGGTAGGTTACCAGTTCGGTAGTTCCCAATATTTTTTGACAGGATTACGCTTGACTAGCATCTTTAGGAACCTAACGGCCTTAGGTCATTTTTTCATTGGCCGATTAAATCGTCGCCGATATCGGAGCTCTGATGAAGTTCACGCTTTTTCACTGACCGACACGACGCCGATACGAGTATATTATCGTCGCTGACTGTCCCGCGTGTCGGAGCCGATAATATTGGTATCGCGTCGGCGAATTTGAAAACGGCCTTACCAATAAACGTCATCGTTTAGTGTTAAATCCAATGTCTCTCTTTCTGTTATCAATAATACGAAAGAAGAAGACAATATGGCTGATTCTGGTAAACTAAACTAAAATTACATGCTCTAAATATTTAACTGCACCTTTCATAATGCTCGCTGTGGAATATGACAACACTAGAATATTTAGAAATGTCGATTTAGTTTAGTTTAGAGATTGTGTATAACAGACTTGGCTACATTGTTCAGACTCCTTATACAAAAACAACCCAAGAAAATTTTTATAGCAGGTAAAGACCCCATATTCGTATTTAGGCGGTGTAGGTAAATTCCTGCAATATTATTATTGGCTGAGCCAATCGTCGACGTTGGGCTTAGATCCGGTTGGCCATATAGGTACAAATGCCTATTCAAATTTCTTTACCTTATTATTCACATTTTACTATAATCACATACATTTATAACTATGCAGAGACTGTGTTTCGTGTAAAGGTAGGTATATCGCCTTTGGAGTGGTTGTTTCATCACCTTCTTTATTATTAGAACTTTTATACTTGCTGCACATATAAAACTGTAGTATCACAAATTATGCTATTTTCAATTCAAAATGTCGTAAGTTTAAGAATTTAAAGTGTGGTAGGATTACAAAAATACAATAGTAGAAGTAGTGGTTTATAGTAGTTTTTTGGTGGTTTGTTTTGTTTGTTTAAAAACCAATTAGTTTTTATTAAACACTCGTATTTAATAAAACAACATATTAATAATTATACCTAGGTACTAGTTCAGAGTAAATCAAATTTTTCGTTAGCTTGGGAAATAGCTGTTTAAATTCTAAGTTCCAAGGAACGTGTTTATTGTGTATTGTGTGTAACGTGTGAAGAAGTTATTTCGATAAAGATGGTTTGTTATTTCGACGTTCTTATTCCATAAGAAATAGGGGTGAAAATGTAAAATACTGCACTTCATCTAAGTTGACAGTCTATTCTTCACCAGGACCAGTCTAATACCAGACCAGTCATTACGGAAACTTGACCGCAAGGCCTTCATTTAACTGCTTGTTTATGCAGAGCAATTTGAAACTACCTTCAATCAATAATATACCTTATTGCCTTTCAATTAAAGTTTATAATTGTTCTTTGAAAATAGTGCATTATGAGAATGCGGAAGGTACTAACAGGTGTGTAAAAACATATGTGCGTACATAATTTTTCTATCCTTACTTCGGCTAAGTACCAACTTTTTTAATGAATTACGGGTAAATTATGTATTTTTTGTGCGAAATATAACTCACTTATATGGTGATGACTTCAGCTGCGAAGTTGTCTGCGCAGAAGTCGTTTGAGCAACTTATAATTAAACTGATCGCATAATCTTACGAGACGATCCGCAATCCGCATGGACCTTTGATAGCACCAAAAATGCGTTTTTTTTTGTTTTTTTTTCTATTATTGAGTACCAAACCAATGAAGGGTGCTCAATATACCTATAAAAATGCGATTGATATCAGTAGGTATAATAAATGCTGAGTTTCTTGCTAGCTTTTCTAAGTATAATTTAGATTCCAAACCGGAAGTAGTCATGTTGACTCAAGAAAAGATGTTAGTATATTTGAGTTTGAAAGTGTTCGGAGCTCCCGTTGCATTGAAAAACGCAAGGTATTCGACTCTTGCGATCCTTGAGGCAGTGTGCGATCAACTTAATAGACACTTAGTCAAGGCTAACTTTTTAACTACACTTATAATAAAGGCATATTTCCCTGACACGTTCTTGTCACAAAATTTTACATGTAGGTACATAATATATTGTATCTAGCTCTAAATTGTTACGTATCGTACGAAAATGCGTAAAATAAATGAATCTTCCAAATCAAATTCTATCTATTATATCTGTTGCTCATTTAAATTGCATAGTTTAGGTTATAATTATTGTAATAAAAAAACTTGAAAAACTTAAGTATAGGTAAAAAAGAGACCTTTCAACTAGGTATTATAAATTTCGATTGCAAAACAAAGTCCGCATGCCAAAAGCTTACTTAATCTTAGGTATATTAATTAAATAAATTGCCTCTAACGGCCTTGCCTTATATGGCACGTGTTTTATTTTATTTTCTTAATGGCATGCTTGTCTCACATCGATATTAATATTGTTAGACCCTTTGCACATAACTGTGTACCTAACTTAGGTGCAATGATAACTTTTGTCAAGCAACGTTGACTTATGTTGATAAAAGGAAGGATGATCTGTTTAGCTCTCAAATCTATATCATATCATACTAATATTATAAATGCGAAAGTGTGTTTGTTTGTTGGTTTATTGGTTTGTTGGTTTGTTGGTTTGTCCTTCTATCACGCCGCAACGGAGCAACGGATCGACGTGATTTTTGGTATGGGTATAGTTGAAGACCTAGCGAGTGACTTAGGCTACTTTTTATCCCGGAAAATTTAGGAGTTCCCGTGGGAACCAAAAAAAACTTAAACCACGCGGACGGAGTCGCGGGCATCAGCTAGTATCCAATAAAAAGGTAAAACATAAAATACAAGTAACGATTAATGATGATTGCACATGTTTGCAAAATGAGCCGCATTTTTCAGTACTCGAAATGCGAGTTTCTTCAATTGCATCAGGCGTACTGTGACAACATAAGAGCTTTGTTCTTGTCAGCTTTGTGTTTAAAATTGAATTGAATTTTTAGAAATGATAGAAGATTGTTAATTTATTTATTCATGGGGGTTTAATTAAACCGATATTTGAGTCGTTCGACGTATTCACTCGTTCGTGCAGTTCGCTCAGTTCGTTGGCGGGTTCGCCATGTTGGATTTATTTACATAAATACAAGTATTTTGACGTTTGAAAGTTAGTCTCCTACCGGCAGACTCAGCGATTATTGAATGCTTTTGTGTTAAGATCGCAATTTGATTTTGAGCTTAGCAGTAGCAACTGCAGCCTGATCAAATGATTAATTTATTATTGTAGTACTGTTTGGCCATGTTTTTATAATTAACTGTTTACATTAAATCTCTCGTGAAACCGCTACACGTTGTGACCATTCGCTCGTGCACGTTTTAAAGAGAGTACAAACACATATTTAAAAGTAATTTAATTATTATTTGCCCACTTCTGGAATTATCTTTTATATACTAAATACCTAAATTTCTCACCTAAATATTCTCAGCATTTACTAACGCTCACTGAGACTTTAGAACCTTTTGCAGCTCAAACGACTCTTGCGGCCTTATAGCTCTTGCTATACTTTTAGGTGTATAGAAGTAGCCAGTGGCACAAACAATCACCTATACTGATATTATAAATGAGAAAGTTTATATGTCTGTCTGTCTATCTGCTTTTCTATCTGTCTATCTGCCACGCTTTAATTGCCCAACTTTGCAACCGAGTTGATACAGGGGTAGGTTGTATCCCGGAGAAGGACATAGGTTACTTTTTATCCCGCAAAATTAAGGAGTTCCCCCGGCAATTAAAAAAACTCAATCCACGCCGACGAAGTCTTGGCATCATCTATAGTCTATACTCTATAGTGTTTTTATAAACTAAGACATGACGGTCTTCTAATGAGTCGCACCTTAGATGTATATAGGTACAAAGAAAAAAACCTTAGTGACACATCTCTAAATAAGTTCACCTCTGTCAAAAGGCCATGCCTTAAAAATAAAATTTGCATAGTATTTTTACTTTAAATTCCATTTGAATGTCCTCTTCTACAGATATCAGTATCCTGTGCAAATTTCGAAGGTTATTTTTGTCTTTTTGGGACTAATAATAATGTAATAAAAAACGGAGTACCCAAAATGCACTATGGTGCGTTATAATAAATCAAATAAGCTAATTTATATTGGAGAAGACAGTCGTCCTACAAAGCCTGTTTAGTTTTTGTTTTTTATTTATTTTTGTTATAATTTACTAGCGACGCTGTCATCGGGTTAGATAAGTTTGACAGACTATATTTTTGCTTGATTTCGTTTTTGGTTTGACAAGTTTAGGACTTTTAATGGCATGTTCATTTAGGTCAACAGCTGTCCTAGATAAGTCTATGGTTTATTTTGTTTTATATATTTATTTTTCATTTTATTGTTAATACACACCCGCTGAGATATTACAGTTTCCCATTTTGTCTTTTCAGGTCACGATATTAATTAAAAACTATTAGAATTACACATAAACGGAACAAAAATGGCACTAAAACAAAACAAAAAATACAGCAAAATTAACAAACTTAATTAAATCTACCTATTCTCTAACAATAATTTTATCATTTTCGTGAGTTTAAAATCCCTAAGGAACGTTAAAAAGTACTTTATAAGTTTAGAACCTATATAATTATTTTCCATAGGTTATAAGTGTAACTTGTGCAAGCGGAACACAGATAAACATGTATAAAATTAAAATAAGATATCATATCCGCTATTGTATCATAAGTTGCTAATGTAAGTCACCGAGTAACAAACGTTCTTGCAATCTTAGCTAACAGTAATTATCGCCTGTATTTGTAATACTTAATAATTATTACTATTAGTTTGGCACACAATATTAATTATATTATTTCATAATTGCGCTTACGTATCCATAGTACCTACTAATAATAAGTTATCTACAACCTGTTTTAACAAAAATAATAAGTGAACTTTTCTTCAAAGTTGTACTGAAGAACCATACTAATATTATAATTGCGAAAGCGAACAAAGCAACAGATCAACGTGACTTTTGAATGGGTATTGGGTATAGTTGAGGAAACCAAAAACGAAATCAAGCAAAAATATACCTAGTCTGTCAAACTTATCTAACCCGATGACAGCGTCGCTAGTAAATTATAACAAAAATAAATAAAAAACAAAAACTAAACAGGCATAAAAATTAGTTCCAATTATTCCCATCGGGTCAGATTATGTTTGTGGGACGGCTGTCTTCTCCAATATAAATTAGCTTAATTGATTTATTATAACGTACCATAGTGCATTTTGGATACTCCGTTTTTTATTACATTAGTATTAGTCCCAAAAAGACAAAAACAACCTTCGAAATTTGCACAGGATACTGATATCTGTAGAAGAGGACATTCAAATGGAATTTAAAGGAAAAATACTATGCGAATTTTATTTTTATGGCATGGCCTTTTGACAGAGGTGAACTTATTTAGAGATGTGTCACTAAGGTTTTGCCTGGTGGGAGGCTTAGGCCGTGGCTAGTTACCACCCTACCGGCAAAGACGTGCCGCCAAGCGATTTAGCGTTCCGGTACGATGCCGTGTAGAAACCGAATAGGGGTATGGGTTTAATATAACTGTCATGCCCCTAACAGGTTAGCCCGCTACCATCTTAGACTGCATCATCACTTACTATCAGGTGAGATCGCAGTCAAGGGCTAACTTGTAGTGGATAAAAAAAAAAAAACAAAAGGACCTATTTAAAAAATTTAAAAAATTATAATAATTAAAATATAAACCATTAAAGTTTAATTACGAAAGTATTATATTTATATTTAAGACATTTTGTCTTCGTAACAACGCGAGCATGTCGGTGTTCGCGAGCATGTCGGAGCGAGGTGTCGGTGACGCGAATCCACAAGTTTACATCCTACCAAAAAGTGCTCAACGCGGCTAAAGAAGTTTTCACTTCAAAAAACTTATTCCACGCGGACGAAGTCGCGGGCAACAACTAGTGAGGACTATAAAGTTGATCGCTTAAGAATACAAGAGCCGCAGAAGCTTCATTCAGTCTTGGATAAGAGAAGAGCGGCAACACGAGACCAACACGTCTGAGTCTCATGACGTCACCTCTCATAATACGCTTACGTTCCTGTTTAAATGCGCCTTTTGAGGCTTTTGTAGGGCGTAGCATAGGGCGAAAACATACGATGTGCAAAAAAAAATTCTCTGGCTGACTAAAAGTCCGCGCCTTGTCCGCATGCGTAAGTACTTTAATGTAGAGCTGCATAGACAAGCGCGTTTCCCATACGACGACGCCTTAGTTTTACGCAGATGTTTTTTCTTTTCCTGTCCGTAGTGTGTTTCACCCTTACTTCTTTAGACGTAAGTGTGGATTAAGTGAACTCTCTTTCATTATTTGAATGTCAAAACGTATCTGTCTGTTACCTTTTCATTGCACATTCGTTCTTTATTTTCCGATTTTGACGAAATTTGGTACAATTATAGCTCGCTTTCCGAAAACGAACATAGGCTACTTTTTCCCCGGAAAATCAGTTCCCACGGGAATTAAGAATAACTGAAAAGGATGCAGATGAAGTTGCGGGAATCTACTAGTATTACATAAATCAATAAAACCCAGTCGATTTAATTGATGTATGTTATGAATTATTAACAAATAGAAGTGTTGCTAGCTTGTGGTAGGCCTTGATGTTACGTTTTTATAATCTATCCTAGATTACGTGATTGACTTCTGCTTTATTTTTGCAATCATACCTATTAGATAATGAAATAATCGAGGTATTATAGGATTTTTATAAAATTTCTTGTATCGTACTTACTAGATTAAAAGCAAAAAAAAAAGAAATTTCACACCAATATTGTGTGATAGATTTGCCTACTTATTATAAACTAGATGTTTCCCGCGACTTCTTCCGCGCGGACTAAGTTATTTTGATTCCCACGGGAACTCTTTAATTTTCCGGACTAAGAAGTTGCCTATATGTCCTTCTCCGGGATATAAACTATTCCTGAACCAAATTTCATTAAAACCGAATAATAACATGAATAATAATAGGTGGGCCGTTAAAGCGTAGCAGACAGACAGACAGACACACTTTCGCATTTATAATATTAATAATATGGATAGTATGGATGTAAAATGAGGTAATAGCTAGCTTTTGTGCCTCGGAGAGCACGTAAAGGCGTTGGTTCTGCGCCTGATCTCTTTCCGGTCGGGTCGGATTTTCGGTCCATTAGGCTATGAGCGTAAATTAAAAGAGAGTGCACCTGTGTTTGCGCACACACTTGTGCACTATAATATCTCCCTCGCACATGGCTTAATCTTCATAGAGATTAGCCATCTTTGAGGGAGTGGATAACATTGCTATTTACAAAAATGTAAATAAAGATTGTACCTATTTTTAAGATTTAATTTTATCGCCTGCAACTCTGAAGTCACCTTACTTTTAAAAGGTTTGCGAGTATAGATCTGTCGCAATCGCTTACACTCAAAGCCGATAGACATCGGTCAATAGCAGAAACAGCTTATTAAGACCCTATGTAGGGCTCGCATAAAAAGCAATACCCATAAATCAGGCCAATGATCAAGCATGACTGATTCAGTACGAATAAATACAAAACCTCAGTTCTGACACTAACGAGCCTTATTCATAAAGTAGAGTACAGAGTGCCTAGTGGGAGATTTTCTTCCCATTCGATTGTGACAACGTTATCTACGATTTGTATGGAATTGTCAAGCGCTTGACACCTTGCGCTCGATCAATTCCATAGACATAGAATTGTTTCGCTCCGATGATCAATTCCATATAAATGGTAGCTGTTAACGTTGACGTGATCGAATACGTAAAAATACTGCCACTCAACCTGCTGTACCCTTACTACAAGATTATTCATATCATAACGATGAGCGCATTCGAGTGTCAAAACACTTTGGCGTTAAAGTAAAGTGAACCTTAGCTACCTTGGTTTAGTGCTCAAGTTAGTATATACATCCATAGTCGAAACTCGAAGCGGATACGTTGCGAAATAAAAATTTGGTGGTTCTGAATTTGCGACTTTAAATTAATAATGTTTGGGTCCCTTTTATTCTTACACCAGTGATTCGATGCTCGAATATGCTCAACGTCGGTGTATTTTAAAAACTGCCGGTAAGGGTACAGATGGCGTCTCCATCACAATGACTACTTAGATGTAGATAGCCACACACATTAGCGAAAATGTTTATAAACTATCTTATGAGCACTACTTTGCGTACCTATCAGTTTGTGATGAATGTTTATTGGTGTACGCTGTCGCATCTAGACCACACTGGAGTTAAAGATGAGCTACTATTGCCTGAGTCGAAGCTTTTTCAATAGTAGCTAATATGCGCCAAGCTTAAGACAATGTTGACACGTAATATCAGCTCCTCCTTCAGTGAATATTAGACAAAAATATCGTCGTAGTATTATAGACCACACACTTCTAAAGTATTAAAAACGTAAAATAAATAGGTAGGTATACATCGTGATTATTATATTGTAAAATTGACGAAGATTAGATTGATATAGATTGTAAGAAAGACCTAAATAAAATACTAGGTATATTAAGTATAGCAATCTATTTTTGAGCATAATTGTATATCAAAAGCCTACGGTAGAAAGTTAGCCCGTGTCTGCGATCTCATCTGGATGGTAATTAATGATGCAGTCTAAGACGCTAGCGGGCTAATAGGATATGGCAGTTATATTAAACCCATACCCTTAAAGATTTCTATACGCCATCGTACCAGAACGCTGAATCGCTTGGCGGTATGTCTTTGCCGGTAGGGCGGTAGTAATTATAGCAACGGAAGTCTATAATTAGTCTCAGTTTATTCAATAAACAAAATAATTTATATCACCAGACAAACTTATCCAGTACCTTATTAGTTATATAGAAAACTAGTATGGCGCGTGGTTGCGCGGCCCGCTGCAGCGGACCGCGTAGTGAACCGCGTGGTCCACTGTCTACTTACTCGCTGTCCTACTATCCTGCCCCCCCCGATTATGTAAGAATGGCCGATCAAATCGTCAAAGTTCGGCGTCAAAGTAAAATAAACCACAACAGCATTAAATTAGAGCTCAATTTCGAAACACGAAATTGAGCTTTAATTCAATGCTGTTATGGTTTATTTTACTTTGACGCCGAACTTTTACGATTTCATCGACAATTCTTACATAATCGGGCAGCTGGTTTACTGTCTACGTGTTCTGATCTGAACAACACACTGCTATGCTAGTGAGCACAGTGGAAGCGCCAGCACGCCAAGCGTCCGACGTAAAAGAAAATTCTCATATAAAGGAAAAACACACTGAGAAAAATTTCCTTGTTTACCTTCCGATTTTTACCTTCTAAAACCGATTCCTTCCAAAATTGGGTCTTTTCCTTCCACCGATTACCTTCTGAATCGGGGAACTGCCAAATTCCTACCGATATTTAGAAGGTTATGAATTTTATCCGTCTAATACGGAAGAACATAAAGGAAGGAAATTTGTTGGAAGGAATAAACCAAGAAGGAATTTCCTTCCAGCTAAATATTCCTACTAAATAAGGATGCATTATAATAATTCCTCCCAAATTTATCCTTCCAAATTAGATGTTGATGTCCTTCTGAATTCAAATCCAAAGTTGTCGGAAGGAAAACGCAGCTAACCTTCTGAGATTGAAGGATATTTACCCTCTTAACTAGTGGGAAATAAATTGACATTACTATTCCATCAAAAAAGAAAGGATTAGAAAGGCTCGCTGGAAGGAACTGCCATCCAAATTAGATGGATCACACTTGGAGGGAATAACACAAGGAACATCTTTCTAAATTAGGTGATAATATCTCTCCAAACAAATTGGAATATTTCGGTATCGGAAGGAAAACGAATAAGTTATATTAAATAGAAATTGTAACACCGAATGTAGTACCCGACCCGACCACTAGATGTCGCTACGCGTATATTGGCTCGCGGTATAGGGTGGCGCCGGTCAAACACATATATATCGCCAAGTCCGCTTGTATCGGTACCTGCATCGTGGCAAATGGTGCTTCCACCTAGTTGGGACATTCATTGAAAGCGCATAGCAGAGCATAAATCATAGGTGGTATACGGACCCCTGCTTCCACCCTTGCTGGGACAGGGCGTTTCGAAAGCCTATAATTTTGCAAAACCCCGCTCCGTATTCGCCTTCGCCTTAGGTAGGTAATATTATGTCTTTACCTTCTAGATTTGGAAGGTTATTTATATTTACCGAACAAATATGACCAAGTATGAATTTACCGTCATTTATTTTCCTTCCAAAAATTACCTTCCCTTTTGACTCAGTAGGAATTTCCGACCGAAATTTGGAAGGTACGTATTACCCACCAAAATAGAAGGCAGACATTGTTTGGAAGGAAATTTTGGACGGTAATAATATCCTTCCAAGTTGAAAGGTAAATTTCCTACTGAGTCAAAAGGGACGGTAATACCTTCCGTATTTCGGAAGGTCTTTTTTCTCAGTGCATAAAACAAAGACCACCAACCCCCCGCCCCTCCCTTTTTGTTTGAGCAGCCCCTAAGTAGGTACCTGTCTTTAATACCCTGACCGTGCTCCTCACCCATCATCCGAACCTTCGATTATCATCTCTCTCCATATTTTTTTCTCCGTACCATTCGTCAAAATGAGAATTCTTCCATAAAAACAAATTTTTAAAAGGAACCGTACACTTATAGCCTCTTCAATATTCGCCATACATTAACTATGGAAAAATAAATTCCGCCATCTTGAATTGTTTTCCTGTTCATCAAGTAGACCTTCATGTCCCGATCATCTTTTGCCAAGAAACCACTCTTCCATCTTTTATACTCTCCGTGATCTATATCGACGAAATTTGTATGGCGGCCATCTTAAACCCGCCATTTTGAATTTTTTTTCAGCTCACTGTCAATCGGATGAAGTTTCGAGTGACATTTGGTCGAGCACCCCCCACCTATCTTCAATACCCTTTCCTATGGAAAAATAAATTCCGCCATCTTGAATTTTTTTCCTGTTCATCAAGTAGACCATCATGTCCTGATCATCTTTTGCCCAGAAACCACTCTTCCATCTTTTATACTCTCCGAGATAGACACCGTCGAAATTTGTATGGCGGCCATCTTAAATCCGCCATTTTGAATTTTTTTTTCAACTACCGCCAATTGGATGAAGTTTCGAGTGACATTTGGTCGAGCACCCCCCACCTATCTCCATTACCCTGGCTGTGTGGTGTTCATGCGTCTTCGGAATCCTCAATCATCAGCTCTCTCCGTATTTTTCCTCTGAATGAATTTTTGTCTTCTATACGAAATGATAGATAAAAAAAAAATTTTTCATACAAAATTTTACAGGAGAGGTGATCAATGAGTCAGCACGAGCAGCTATATATATATTAATACAATAATGTAGATGTCATACTGAGATGACTGAAGCTGTATTGTAATGAAGTCGATTCAGCGAATGATAGAGAGAAAGTGACTTCGATTAGCTATGTCAGTAATATAGCAGTGCCATTTGTACTTTGTGGCGTGGTTTATACTATTGGTATATTAGCTAGACTTGACCATTAGTGCTTGTGTAGGGACCTATGTTAATTAACCATAATACGCCTCGCACATTCCTCATAATCATTATGTCTCTACTCATTTATTTGAGGAAACCCGTGCTCGGTAGTGAGCTGGACATTGTTTGAGATGATGATGATGATAATAAATATTATGAATATTATGTCCAAAGGATAATAAGTTCAAGGGTCATACTACCATCGCTTACAGCCGTAGATACTGTTTTAATATTGTTGACGTTCGTGTTTCAGAACTTATAATCCTTACAAGATGATTCGCATTCGGTTCGTGTTTCAGAATTTATAATCCTAACTAGATGTCCGCGTGGATTACAGGTTGTTGATTCCCACGAGAACTCTTTAATTTTCTGGGATAAAAAGTATCATATATTCTTCCCCGGGTTGCAAGCTATATCCATAGACCAAATTTCATCTAAATCTGTTGAACAGATGGACCGTGAAAGCGTAGCAGACAGACAGACACACTTTCGCATTTATAATATTAAGTGATTATTTTAGGGACGTCAAGGTACGCGACATAAACCTGTCCTTTTGAAAATGGTAGTTACCCTTCAATTCAATTGAATTTACTACTTGTTCGGAAATATCTTTCTACAGGGAAAAACCGAAATGCAATTTTATTGTCCAAGGATCTTAACCAATGATTTAGGTTGAAGTAAAATTAAATAGAAACTTATATACGAGTACCTACCAACATTTGAACTAGCAGCCAGCAGGTTAGAATGATGGCCCAAACCCACGAATCTTTAAATAAACCGTAATAGCATACCGATCTATAATTATTTAAATAACGTCTAAAATTAAAAACAATAGGTAGTCACAAAAAGATTGCCAGAATTAATGACCCGCTGATTAAAGCAAACAAACTAATGAATCTGAAGAAAAACTTCAAAACAAAATACCGGTATACAAATATGAAACGAGAAACACCTTTAAGTCGTCGAGTAGCATATTTTTTGTTAGCACAAATAATAACAGCAATCAAAAGCCACTTTCGCATTACCAACAGCTGTGTGATTGCTGTATGAAATCGAAAGCGAAGTTCGCCGACTGTCTGCGGGAGAAACGACGCGAATAACCGTTTGAGTAATTACCAGTTACCACAAAACAATTGAATAAACGGATTGGTCATTTGCATAATAATTATCATTGCCGCATTCAATGAATTCATTAAAAAAACGGCGAACTTTATTAATGCTAAGTTCAGTACTTACCAGTAATTGGCAAAGTTCTATGTAGACGTTTTAAATTGATATTATGCTCCTCAGTTTTATTTTAATTCGATTTTGTAATCTCAATTGTAAGAGACGTTATTAGATTAGGATTAGGCACGCTGAAGCAGATTAGGTACAGTACGCGCGCGAGTTGAGTGCAGAGTAAGTGTATGGTGACACATACATTTACTCTGCATTCAACTCGCACGCGAACTATATGTATGTTGGCATTGATCAATAGTTATATATTTTTACATCCATATTCGAGCAAATCTCTATCTTTTTTACCTTGTAAGAGATGGTGCAGCCTAAATAGACCCGGGCTCACGTAAAAGGGATTGAAGTTTTATAAAATTATTATATTATTTTTAAAATTATATTACATATTATACACCTTATTGTGCATCATACCGCATGTATGAGCAATTTATTGTACAATTATTATAGTACTTTACTTCGGTTAGTAGAAGCTTACTACTTACCTAAGGAAAACGCTGTCACTCTCAAAAATAACTTGTGGGGTTTTCCTCAAAGGATTTAAAACAGATTTTTTTTTGTTCTTATACATAAAGTTAACTACCCTAACTAATAAAGTTATATGCAGAAACAACCTAACATACCTACATTTTACCCCTTAGTAGGTATATTATGCAAAATAAATAAAATATTACTAGATGATGCCCGCGACTTCATCTGTGTTAATTCCAGTTTTTCGAAAATCCTTCACTCTTTGATTTTCCGGGATAAAATGTAGCCTAATATGTCTTTCGCCAGGGTGTAACCAATCTCCAAACCTTTTGGTAAAATCCGTAGAACATAATATAAGAGCGGTGAAAACGCATCAGACAGCCAGAGAAACGGAGAGACAGACAAACAAACTTTCGTATTTATAATAATAGTATGGATTGTTAGTTCTTACTAACTATAGTCTAAATATATTTATAAAAAAAAAGGAACTGACTGACTGACTGATCTATCAACGCACCGCTCAAACCACTGCCGGGTCGGGCTAATACAGATAGCTAATACGACGTAGGAATCCGCTAAGAAGGGATTTTTGAAAATTTAATCCCTAAGGGGATATAATAGGGCTTTGAAATTTGTATGAAAATTGAACCTAACGTGAGCAAAGTCGCTGGCAAAAGCTAGCTATAGTTTAAGAGGCTATGTTGATTAAAATGCCTTGAAGTTTACTTTATGATCAATGTTGGCGAAATTACTAGAGCATGACGTTACGCTAGTATGTCGCCTGACTGCAACAACTTGCCACATCGGGATTATGTCTAAACTGTGGTAATCTTCCATAAAAAAATAAAATACACTTCGCCACAAAGCAAGGTTGTTTTTGGAGTGCACCATTTTGTAACCGAGCAAAGTCCTTTTAAATTGCGTTATTATAAGATAACTTAGGCTGTTAATATGCGTTTTGGGACTTGCTTTTGTTCAGATTCGGGGCGTGTAAAATTATGTCTAATTTATTGACGACCTCCGTGGCGCAGTGTTGGGTGCTGTTGCTTAACGTGCGGAGGTCCCGGGTTCGATCCCCGGCAGGGTTTGGAAATTTATAATTTCTGAATTTTCCCTGGTCTGGCCTGGTGGGAGGCTTCGGCCGTGGCTAGTTACCACCCTACCGGTAAAGACGTGCCGCCAAGCGATTTAGCGTTCCGGTACGATGCCGTGTAGAAACCGAATAGGGGTATGGGTTTATTATAACTGCCATGCCCCTAACAGGTTAGCCCGCTACCATCTTAGACTGCATCATCACTTACCATCAGGTGAGATCGCAGTCAAGGGCTAACTTGTAGTAGATAAAAAAAAAAAAAATGTGGTTCTAATTAGATTTCCTACGATTATGAAATAAATTTATAGTTGCCGTTCTTGGGTACTTGGTCTATAGTCCCGTCCCACAAACTTATCTGACCCGGTGACAGCGTAGCTAGAATATAATATTGAAAATATAATAAAAACGAAAATTTAACAAGCATTTAATTAGTTTTGATTTATATAATTTAAAATTTTAATTAAAAATGACATCTTGACCGAATTTGGGGTGCCATTATAGTTGTCAATCGCGAAAACATGCCAACCATTTTGGACATAAATAAGTGCACAAGTATGTACCATACAGGTACACTGTATTCTCTCACTGTCATAGTTCTATTGGACGCCAATCTAATTTAATCGGAGACCACAAAATCAACGCATTTACGTACATAAATGAAGCTAATGTTCGTTAAAACTAAAGGAGGATACGAATAGCATAGTAAAAGATTTTTCTTTCTTTGTCAACAGGAACACATACAGGAAGTTCTGGACAAATGGACACAGATCGACGACGAGATCTGGGCAAAGGTGATAGTTTTCGAAAAGAACCGGCGGGTGGCGAAAGCGTACGCGCGTGCGCCTGTGCTGACTATCAACGGTTCGGACGACGGATTCGACGGAATGAGGTACGATAACTTTAGTTTACTAAGGAACTATTCTACCTAGTTACCCACTCATAATCTTAATATCGCAACCGCAAGACATCACACAGATCCAGGGTAGAAATTCTGCGGAAACGTACGAAGCGATTTGCTGCCACACTACGCACTACTAGAATATTAATGCTAACTTAGTTTTAGAAGCTACAATGCTACAAACAAACTAACCAATTACTTACCCAACTATTAGGGGGAAAACATTTAAACTGGCAACATTATGTTTGCGTTTACGAGGCAAGTAAACACAGCACACATAGCGAATTTGTAGCTTACGTTTTGAGAAGGCGTTGTTTGGAAACATACCTTCTATAGGTAGTTATTCTAAGGTTTCTAGTTTTTCCCTGCTAGTTATAACATTGTTACCTTCAAAAAGAAAGTAGATACTCGCGTACCTATTCAGGCATTGTAGGCAGGCGAGTATTTTGTATGTTGTATTGTCACCTAAGTGTATTTTAAGGAATTACGTAATATTAATTGATGCATGTTTTATATACTAAGGCTACAGGCTAAAATTGTAAATTACTTCTAGCAATTGGCTAATTTATTTAGGTATTGTTTTATCGCAAGCTATTTCATCTTAAAAAATTTCAAAGTTATTAGAATTAAATGTGGTTCACCAATAAATTCAGGTATAAAATAAAATAGCTTAAATAAAATGTTACCTTTCCCTTACCTATACTTTCCTTTTAAAGTTTGATTTTCATACACTATGCACCACCACCACCACCACTACAGCCCATTAACGTCCCACTGCTGGGCACAGGCCTCCACTCTCATAGGAGAGTGGGAATTAGAGCTTAGACCCACCACGCTGCTCCAATGCGTGTTGGCGACTATTATCATGTTACACTATGCACAAACCTTACAAAATTTCAAACTTCAAACTACTTCAACTAAGCCGAATAAATCAGCAATCAACGAGTCCAATTAAAGCAAGCTTGTAAAATATACAGGAACCTAGATTCAAACAAGGCTAGATAAGTTGCCAAGGGCTCACAGCTGCTAGACTACATTTTAAGCGATTACAATGATTTATTCATTCCAATTTATTGGATACGACCACACAAAGCATTTTGCTGAATGAGAGTAGATTGAACATTCTGGTAAGATGTCGCTTGGATTCTGTAGTATAAGTATAGCTTGACTATGATCATGATTTTCCGACTTTAAAATAATCGTCATTTTGTTTTGTTTTGCTTAATAATTTATTGGGACATTATTTCTATAGAATTTTATCTTAGACAATTCATTATTGCTTATTTATTATTCTTTATGTACAAAAATTATGTTTGTGGATTAACTGATTATGGTTTTATGAATTATTATTTTTAATAATTTCAATTTTTCTGTACCACTTGGCACTTTTAAAATCGTGATAAACTTCACCTGTTTATCGATAAAAAATGGACAATCGAATAGTTCGAATCGTGAATGGTTTCGTAATACTATAGTTTTGTTAATAGAGCTTGTTAACAACAATTGCGCAACCGGTGCGATAATTGGCCGAGCATAGTGAATTGGGACCGAACCAGATTCACTCACTTCCGGTGCTGTCTAGACTTTTTTATTTGTCAATTTCTAGGCGTACGGAAGATAGACGATTTAAAAACAAATCAAGGTCTAGCTCCACTTGAGATGCACGGAGCGGCAAGCCACGTAGTGGCAAATATTATTTGTATGAGTTTGTACGGGGCCGCGTGGCGCAGTGCATCTCCTTGGCCGTGGAAGGAAATGCCTCATACAAAAAATACTTACCGCTACGTGCCGCACCGCGCCTCGCCTCTGTAGTGGGGCTAGACCTTCAAGCGAAAAATAGCACGTGATACCCACGATATCAATAAAAAAGGTAAATAATATTTTAATACAAGATTCTCTAATTCCTTCAAACAGAGTACAGAACTTAATGCTTACAATAAATAAATCGCGTGCCGCTGCAGCAAAAACAATACCAGTAACTCCACTTCCTATAAACCGGAGTCCATTAATTCAAATAAAATTAACTCTAAGAGGGACCATTTTCCTATCAGACATCCGTATTCCGTAAACCAGTCCTAATTATTAGAGGGAATGTTCGATCTTTATTGTTTGCGACTTTGCGAGCTCCCGGCTACATACATTAGATCTGGCTAATTAAATCAGTGTGTAAAGGTTTCATTAGAACTAAATTCGTGTGTGTGCATCTGATAGGTAGACGCGCGCGACACTTCCTTGTTTTGTACTGTCGCGTGAAAAGCTTATACGGATAAATTTTGTTATTATTTTTGAATTTTAGAATAATTCTGAGCTTACAGTTATTTTATTCTGTATCAACAAAAATATTGTTGACGATAGAAATATTGAATTTCAGATAGCTCACCTTGAGTCTTTTTTAATTTTGACTAATTATATTACTTAACTTCTTTTGTTCCGGGATCCCTTCCTCTAAATATAACATTTTCGCTTGAGAAAAATAAATACTCATGTAAAACATATTTTTTCTACCACTAGACTGTGCTTCATTCAAATACATTAAAGTCTACATTCAAGTATTTATAAAATATTTGATCCATATTTTCCGGATAAATAAATAGAAAGAATCATTTAAATATTTATCATTTGGACGGCGTATATTTTTTGTGAGTATTATTTAGTGATAGGTTAGGTTTACTTTGTTTATAATATTACAAGTAGATTTGCTTGAAGCTCCATAAAATAAAACAATAATTTAAATAAAACTAAACAGAACAATACCTAGTGCCAGTAGTTCCATACTTATCATCAGTTAGTAACAAAAATAAACAGAAACCGCCGACACGAACCTACCACAATGATCTAATACCAAGTTGCCGTTTCATTACTCGCCTCCGCTGCCATGTGAGGTTTGAAAGATGTCATCGCGTCCACTATCTGATGCTGCAGTTGACTTCTAATTGAATAATGGAAATTTAATTCGAATTATTTTCAAAAACTTTTTTACATGACTGTATTTAAATCTGTTTAATTTGTTTTTGATTTCTTTTATTGAATGCCGCCGATGCCCATTTCTTACTAGAAGAAAACTCTCTTTGTCTTCAATTTATTTTGCTTTCTATGGTCTTTTTCCATCTTTATAATAGGATAAACTTATATCTAAGTACCGTTTAAACTGAGTCAGTTGGTTTATAAAATAACTAAATGTATCCTGATTGTAGAATCTTGACCTCAAAAATGAAACATACTTAATTTAATACTGTATTTATCTTAAGTATTGTAATTATTCAATTACAGACTAATAAAATTTAGAGTAATTATAAATCATGATTATGATTCTGGCGAATCTAAAACACCAATTACATAAATCATTATCACGGTAGATCTATTGAAACGTGAAATTAATACCAGATGGTGATACCCAAATCATACTAATATTAAATGCGAAAGTGTGTTTGTTTGTTGGTTTGTCCTTCAATCACGCTGCAACAGAGCAACGTATCGACGTTATTTTGCGTGGGTATAGTTGAGGGCCTGGAGAGTGACATAGGCTACTTTTTATGCTGGAAAATTAATGAGTTCCCTTGGCAATTAAAAAAACTTATTCCACGCGGGCGAAGTCGCGGGTAACAGCTAGTAAGTACCTAAAAATGAGAGTGAAAATGCCTGAAGCGAAAAATGCAACAAGGTAACAACCACATGTATTAGAAAGTTGACCGATAAACGAAACCCCCAATCAATCCATCAAAATCTAACTGAGAGTTAACATGCGAAATATAACCGCACGAAACCAGAGAGGCAAGGCCGGATAGTAGGTACAGGTAGCGCAAGCATAATCAGTGTGGTAACGCTTTCTCGCAGCTTGTAGTCATGTAGGTATTTTCTTCTTGTAGAAAAATATGCTATGCAGGTCACATCACTTTGATCGTTGCGAATCTATTGCGATCGCCACCATCTAAAGTCCTTGACCAATACCACTTGCTGCCAGCTTTTTTGCCGGGCTAATCTTAGACTTCTCCGGGTGCATTAATTGCTTCCTTAGGTGAAGGCTAAGCTTGTTAGTGCAGGGCAGTAACAGAGGATGTGCAAAGGCATTCTGCATCCTCTCTGCAGATCCTACATACATCCGTATCATGGAGATTGAGGTTGGATATCGTCTGTTCTACCCGCTGTAGGTACAAGTTACAACTCTACACTGTACTTACAGTTTCCTTACAAGTGTTGCCACTTGCAAAATTGCATACTATATCTGCCAAAACGCTTTGTATCACAGTATCTACAAACGCTATACTAGGCAATAAATAAAGCCTTCTTTGGTCTTGGGTGAACAATCGCAAGAGAGCCACATTGTCACGCCAACAAAAATGGTGCAAAACAGTGCAAAATGACCCGTTTAGGGAAGCAGGGATAGCTTATATATCTGATACTGGGGAGACGGTTATTTATGTGTGACTGTACGAATTGAATGCGCTCTTTGTCATAGTACGGTTCTCTGTAGTTTTAACAACTGTCCTTTGGTTTCCTTTTGTGAAATTATCATTTCGTTTCACTGAATAATGTTCTAGCGATTTGTTGCTGCTAAAATTATCTCAAACATGGGTCGTTTTTTCTCTTATTACGTGACATAATCGGTTATTTTATGGTACGCTAGCATAAATAACTTTCAAGATGGATAAACAAGGTGCCTATTGTCATATTTATTTAAGTTCGTGTTCGCTGGTTGATCAGAATTAGTTCTAGACGGTGCCATCGACTTCGTCCGCGTGAATTAAGGTTTTTTGGTTACAGCGGGAACTCCTATAAATTACAGAATAAACTGTAGCTATGTTAATGCAGATTATAATTTCCATTCCTCGCCAAATCAGTAAGTCATTGTAGCGTGAAGGCCTAACAAACATACATACTAACAAACATAAAAACATCTATCAAACATACAAACTGATTTTTTGTAATTCAAACTTTTACAACTATAATATTAGTAAGATAACCCGCCCCGCTATCGGTAAACCTTATAGTATTTAGAAACTTGTAGTTTAATAAAAAAAATTACGTTTCTGCAATATTGGCTAACCAATCAATATTTTACTTAAAAATGTTAGAATGAAAATGACGGCAATAAAATATGAGCAATTTGCAAGAAAATTGTGCATTTGATTTGGCAACTTCTTAAACCGTGCAAAACGTATAACAGCTTAACAAATTGCCCAAGAACGCCTAGCGCCGCTAGCACCAGGTGCAGCCCTACTACTAAAGTCCAGCCCCGTCGATAATGTCTCTACAGTCTGCCCACACGATATTTCAAATCGGCACGCGTCTAAGTCCATTTACATTACACGATACGGATACGAGTAAAACTATTCTATTGCTATTTCTGATCAGTGATCCCTAATCTATTTTTTAGAACTCGAGCTTCGGCTCTTGCTCTGAACCTGACTTGCATTTCCTTGTGTAATTGTAATTGTCGGAAAGCTGTTCTCTTTAGTGTTTTGTGAAATTAATTTATCTACGTATTGATCCTTGCAACTGAATCACGCGTGCCTTAGCAGCCGGTGAAAAAATTATTAAACCAAAAGTAAATGAATTCATAATAGGACCATCTCGAGGACTTAGAACATTATTAAATACAAAAATATCCGTTGTACATTCTACAATAGAAATAAACTTACCAAATTGTGATTTTTTTTGATTTCTGAAGCTAGTTATTTTGATCGTCAACATTAAATAATCGTGTGCCGTAAAGTATACTCAATCCACGGTCGCACTCGCATAACTATTATGTGTTGCAACATTAGCTGAATGTTATTGTTTATTGTGTTCTTATCGATATCTTGGCTTTGTTAGTTCGCGCCGAACTCCGCAGTGTGTACGCGACTGTACCTTCACACAATGGAGGGCCTTGGTTTTTGTGGAATTAAGCGTAATATGGTAGCCACCTGAGATTATCATTGATTGGTTGTATTGAACATTATGCTAATGGTGTTACTACGTGCATTATGGGAATTTTATATATTCATTCATTTAAAATTGTACGATACTTTGAATTGTCTTCTTTACCCTGCCTATAAAGCAAGGTATTTCATTTGTATTGATCTTACGTATTATAAGTCAATTTTGTCACAGTTCTTGTTTTGTTGTTATCATAAAGTTAGGATACGTCTTACTGAGTTATCGCTATGTTATTTACCATATTTTATGTCAAAAATATCATTATTCGCTTGCCTTTAACCGTGAAAGATGTGCTATTGATCTTATACTCCATAGATTAAAAAACTGTGCAACATGATTTGGCGACATAGTTGTGCGTGTTTTATCCATCATCTTCCACCTTCCTCGCGTAGCCAATTTTCATCACAGTTTTAAAGCTGTATCTACCGCAAATATGTGTAGGATATTACGGCCTAACTGAATATTATGGTCGTGGACTTTGTCAAATGCATTATGATTAACGACAGGTTTTATTTACATAGGTAACTCACACCGTCTTGCAATCACAATCCTTGACCCGCTGCATATTAAGTCTCCACACATAAATTCTCTAATAATACAAAATTAACAATTCTCCACAGCTGGTACCGACGCCATTAATCTAAATTTAAGATTTGACTCGTACATAGATATTTCATAGGCGCCATAATAATTTTTGGCTACTTTAAGGTGCCTTATACATCCTTCATCTTATGTCATCCTTTTCCAGGTACACTTTAAAGAATCGGGAGTCACAGCTGTGGGGATGTCATGGTATCAAATTAAAGGTCATTTCTTCTTCTCTCGTTTGACCTTATAAAAATGCACACTCCAATACAAATTTTCTGCATAAATACGTTTCTCCGAACGCAAGATCTGCTGAAAATGACGAAAAATGGGGTCCGGATAGGTACCCATAAAGCTAGATCCGCTGCATATTTTAACTTCAATATTAACAATAAAGTGGGGCTTATATAGTCCTCTATCCATGGTGCAAAGCATTAAGCATACAAATAAATATGTTTATAGTTTATGTGGCAAAAAAAATGTTTCATACATTTTTCTATGAAAAGAAGCCGAGCGCTAGGCGTTTGGCGCTCAGTACGCGCTAAGACGCGCTCGTGGACGGGTGGGTGTATCGCTTTTTTGCACGAAATTTATTACGACAAAATGAACACCGTGTTGTGTACTGCCATAGAGATATAATATTCTCTATGTGTACTGCGCTTAGAAAAACTTGATACCGACATCCACAAAGAAGGAAGTTCTCAAGTGTAGGCGTATTTTTTTTACCCGATTACGGCAAAGCCACAAGGAAAGGGTATGTTAGGAATATATATGTATGCATGTATGTATGTATGTATTAAAAAAAAGTGAGCGCCATTTTGAAATTCTTCGTTATCGTACCGATTTCGTTCAAAATCGATATCTGGGTTTCCCTGGGATCACAAAACAGGAAACTGTTACCAAAATTTTAAAAAAGTCAGCGCCATTTTGAATTTTTTTGTTATCGTACCGATTTCGTTTAAAATCGATATCTGGGGTTCCCTGGGATCACAAAATAGGAAACAGTTACCAAAATTTTAAAAAAGTCAGCGCCATTTTGAAATTTTTTGTTATCGTCCCGATTTCGTTCAAAATCGATATCTGGGGTTCCCTGGGATCACAAAACAGGAAACTGTTACCAAAATTTTAAAAAAGTCAGCGCCATTTTGAAATTTTTTGTTATCGTCCCGATTTCGTTCAAAATCGATATCTGGGGTTCCCTGGGATCACAAAACAGGAAACTGTTACCAAAATTTTAAAAAAGTCAGCGCCATTTTGATTTTTTTTGTTATCGTACCGATTTCGTTCAAAATCGATATCCGGGGTTCCCTGGGATCACAAAACAGGAAACTGTTACCAAAATTTTAAAAAAGTCAGCGCCATTTTGAATTTTTTTGTTATCGTACCGATTTCATCAAAATCGATATCTGGGGTTCCCTGGGATCACAAAACAGGAAACGGTTACCAAAATTTTAAAAATGTCAGCGCCATTTTGAAATTCTTTGTTATCGTACCGATTTCGTTCAAAATCGATATCTGGGGTTCCCTGGGATCACAAAACAGGAAACTGTTACCAAAATTTTAAAAAAGTCAGCGCCATTTTGTAATTTTTTGTTATCGTACCGATTTCGTTCAAAATCGATATCTGGGGTTCCCTGGGATCACAAAACAGCAGTCAATCAAAAAAAAGTCAGCAGTGAACTTTTAAAAATTCAAAATGGCGCTGACTTTTTTAAAATTTTGGTAACAGTTTCCTGTTTTGTGATCCCAGGGAACCCCAGATATCGATTTTGAACGAAATTTGTACGATAACAAAGAATTTCAAAATGGAGCTGACTTTTTTAAAATTTTGTTCATAGTTTCCTGTTTTGTGATCCCAGGGAACCCCAGATATCGATTTTGAACGAAATTTGTACGATAACAAAGAATTTCAAAATGGAGCTGACTTTTTTAAAATTTTGTTCATAGTTTCCTGTTTTGTGATCCCAGGGAACCCCAGATATCGATTTTGAACGAAATCGGTACGATAACAAAGAATTTCAAAATGGCGCTGACTTTTTTAAAATTTTGGTAACAGTTTCCTATTTTGTGATCCTACGGAACCCCGGATATCGATTTTGAACGAAATCGGTAAGATAATCTTTTATACATTATTTTACAATCTCAAAAACTGAGTATTATTGTAGCCGCGAGTATTGTTTCGGCGCATAAATAGGTACATAATATTTACCGCGGCCAACAGCGTAAACAAGTACCTAGTAAATAAATAATCGTCTAATATTTTCAAGTAACAAAACTGGTTAGTTGGCTATAAAATCGAGCGTCTCTACGCTTTAAAGCTCTACGCTCTCGTAAAGCGTGCATATATATGCTGTAGTGTGACGAGTTTTATACCTATAGTTGAGTTTTTTACCTATAGTTGGTCGCGGGGTAAATGTTTAAAGGGCCTTAAGGCGCCAGTCGGATCTTCAAAACAATTGAATATAAACTCTATATAATAAGTAACACGTTTCAATTCTCATTGAATATTTGAAATTCTAATAATATATTACCCTAGAGTTAACAAAGTGGGCATACTTGATTTCTATTGTCCGACTATTACGATTACAAGCCATTCCTGTTTCCGGACTTTCATTCAACTATGATCTCTATTATAATGTCTGACATGGTATACTTTTAATTGATTCATCACAAGATTGTGTGACATAATAAAATTATTTTTATAGTCCACTTGATTATATCTGCGGTTACGATTGGAAAGTGGGACGACATTGAGGTAGGCTTTTGCAAGCGAACTTATTGGTCAGTGTCAACAGATTTGTTTCAGATGTTACGCAAGCCACTTTATTAATTAATGTAACAATGAAATGTACTTTGGGTGTAATAATTCAAGCAACGTGTGTGTTATGAACTCGTAAATAATTTTTTATGAGACTACGCCTACACGATATAAACTTGCTCCGAATTTTATTCTTTATAATTTAGGTCATAATTTGAATAATTTGATACAAACACATACCCACACTAAAGGCATCGAAAATCACTTAAAAATCCTTGAAAATCCATACTTAATATTATAAATGTGGAAGTGTGGTTGTTTGTTACTTTTTTATTTTTGATGAAAGATGTAGAAATAGCTTGCATCCCGTAGACGGACATAGCTTGGGGTAAACTTTTTCTCCGAAAATTTAAAGGGCTCCACCGGGATTTTTACACGCGGGCGAAGTCGCGGGAATTAATAATGTTTCTGATAAATCTACATTTTAACTACTATTTTTACTAGTGTTCAAATAAACCACCAAACAATATGATTAAACAATCCATACTTCCATACTAATATTATAAACGCGAAAGTGTGTCTGCCTGTCTCTCTGCGGCCCTTATTCTTTTCAACCCATTAGGACGAAAAATTTAAGAGTTTCCTCGGAAATCATAAAGCCTTAATCCCCGCGGACGAAGGCGCGGGCGTCATCTGTCTCAAAATAAGCTAATCGCATGCAACCAATCATTTGTGTTTATTTAAAAGTTTTTCAAGAAGCTTGTGGTAGAAATCAATTGCAGAACAACAACACAGAGATTTTCATTGCAAATAACATTATATTATCAACTCTCACGGGCCCCTAACCACAATTTAGATTTCTCGCTTACCTACCTATTTCCTGGGAGAAAATCTGTTTTGCCACGCAATTTGAGCCCGCTTTCTTTGGCCCTTTTAATCTTGGTCTAGATAAATCAACCACTGACACTTAGCTTAGAGCATTGCGTGCTAGATCTAATTTTTAAAACGGCCAATTCGACTTCTAACAGCTCGTAGGAATTCAATTAAGATTTAATGCAATTTGCGCATGCGACGTTTAACGCTGTCAAGATGCAAGTTTATGCATTTTACAAGAGGAAACAGCAGTTCCTAGTCCAGTAACATAGTGTTCATTATTGCGAGTAAAGTGGTAAGTTCGTTGGTTATAGTCAGAGAGACTTATCTAAAGCTTACTGAATCGGCAGTCATGCTATAAATTACTTAAGTACTACTAAGTAAACTTGACTTTAATTAATTGTCAATTAGATTTTAATTTGCGACCGAAAAATTTATTTTTCCGCCAATCCTAGCGGCGAGATTTTAGAGCTTAATAAATGTGAATTCTTTGTCAATAGTTTTACTCTGAAGTTCGAATGAATGATTTATACTTTGACTAGAATCTAGCTGATGCCTGCGACTTCGTCTGCATTAATTAAGGTTTTTTGATGCTTACGGGAACTCCTTAATTTTCCGAGATAGAAATTAAAAATATCCTACGTCCTTCCCTACCTACCTCTACACGTCAAAATCGGTTGAAAAGATGGGCCAGGTAAGGTAGCAAACAAAGGCAGACAGACAAACACTTTCCCATTTATAGTATTACCACAGGTATTACTATGGAAGTATAGATAAGAGTGGTCAAGGATTTTGTAGTTCCTTGGTCATGACTAGCATGAACTTCTGCAAAGTAAAAAGCCTTCTATTCAACATATTCCATCCTCTCCTAGTCTAAAGCTGTCAATATATTATGCAAATGTGTACAATCAGATGGTCGCGCGCACGTGGGCTAGTTAAAGTAGCTGCCGTGTTTTATTACTGATCCCTTGTGCAGATTCTGCCCACGGCTGGCTTCGTGTCCACAGTTGTTCCTGCATTAGGACTTGTCATACTCTAATTTTGCACGCCACGCCTATCGCCTTTCGCATGCACTAATGATCTGTTGAACCTAGTACTGACATGTGAATAGCGGTGTAATTTACATAGTCGTGTCAATATTTTGTGGCGATATGTTTGGCACGTTCGTTTCGACGGTAAATTGACTAAAACACGACGTGTTATTATATTCCAGGCTTTTCGATTTTATCCGAGGCTCGAGTGCCTTGGGTCAAACATATCTTGTCACTAGAGTTAGCCACAACCAGTGTTTTTTGTCAACAGACCACGGTTTTTTAAATGAAATTCATTCACGTCCATATCGTTTACCCATACACGTCCATATCTAACTTCTACTTAATTAGGAGGTTTTAATTAACGTTTATAGGTATAGATATTTTTCATAAATAATATTATTATAAGCTTAAAATTTTTGTAAATAATTCTATATTTTTGTTAATAAAAGTAGTGCTCTTTTTTATTCATTAGAGAAGTTTATTACAATAAGTACTATGTAAAATATTACTATACTAGCTGATGCCCGCGACTTCGTCCGCGTGGATTGAGGTTTTTCGGTTCCCGCGGGAACTCTTTAATTTTCCGGGATAAAAAGTAGCCTATGTGCTATTCCAGACTATAATCTATCTCTGTGCCAAATTTCATCCAAATCCGTTCATCCGTTGGAGCGTGATTGAGTAACAAACATACATCCATACATCCATCCAAACTTTCGCATTTATAATATTTATATGGATGACTAATGACTATACAATCTATTTAAATTAAAAGATAAACTGAATTCTATAACTAAAACCTCATTCACTTCACCGCAACGAGACATACCTACTCTAATAGATATATAATATAGTGGTGTGATAGTAGATCTGCTAGCATTGCTAATTGCTTCTTCTATCTATTAGAATCCACTGACCCGCAGTCACGAGAAAACCTTCTTAGATTTCAATAGCTACTTCCGTGACTGCAGTAGATAACAAATCAGTTAATTACAAAACGTAAAAAAAAACACAATAGCTTTATTACACTTACGACCTAAAATAAATTAGCATGCTGACCTACAATCGATATCAGTACCCTTACTCTGAGATTGATCGAATTTAAAATACGGTCTCACTAAGTGAGGTGAATCACATTTGAGTCAAACTAAAATGGACCCGAAAACTCTTGATTTAAAGCCACAAATTCAGTGCAACCGATTCAAATTTCGAAACGTATCGTTTGGAGCGCTAGCTGTGAATGCATACACGAAATTGAGCTCTAAATTAATAAGATTAAGATTCATTTTAGTTTGATGCATATGTAATTCACCTCACTTAGTGAGACCGTATTTTAAATTCGATCAATCTCAGAGTAAGGGTACAGTCTGTGTCATTGTTGCATGATATATCGATACAGTATCGATTATCGATAGAGCTTGTTCTTTTAACGATAGTAGAGTTTATTGTTTGAAA
The DNA here is from genome assembly GCA_917051295.2 of Erebia ligea. Taxonomy (NCBI): domain Eukaryota; kingdom Metazoa; phylum Arthropoda; class Insecta; order Lepidoptera; family Nymphalidae; genus Erebia; species Erebia ligea. Next base: position 3,046,509 of record OU785226.1, read on the forward strand.
TTGCATTCAATATGCCAATCAGACGTGCTACCACAGAATAGGTAATGGTACTACATTGAATTCATTAAGATTTGTAATGATAAAACTATTTCCACATATTTTACTAATTAATTATTTATTGTTTGGAATTAATATACCTACAATTAATGTTTGAAGGGAAATGTACCAAAGTAAAAGTTTTATGGTTATAGTACATAATAGAGATATTTTCAATTGCTCTACACATCTAAGCTTTGCAAAATATTATCTACTATTATACTAGCACATATTATAAATGCGAAAGTGTGTTTATTTGTTGGTTTGGCCTTCAATCACGCCGCAACAGAGCAACGGATCGATGTGATTTTTTGCAAGGGTTGAGGACCTGGAGAGTACTTCCTGGAAAATTAAAGAGTTCCCGCGGGAGTTAAGAAAAACTTATTCCACGCGGACTAAGTCACGGGCATCAGCTAGTGATAAAATATAATGCTTTTATGGAAAACTTAGGTCTGACGTATTTTTGTATAAGATAATAACGGCGATATCCTGGAGCTAAGTGACAATTCGATGTAAGATAGATGGATAGATGAAAGGTAATTTTAGTGTAGCAAATCTCTATTTATATCTCTATTTTTGTGCCTTTTGGTGTTGAAACCCTGGGGTCGTGGGGCGAAGATGCTAGATCCTTTTTTAAGGATCTATCTTCTCGTCTCACAGAGTCCACAGGTGACTGGAGGGCTGGCAGTTACCTCGGCCAACATAATATAAGTTTGGCTATTCAGCGGGGTAACGCAGCCAGCGTTCTGGGCACATTGCCTCATTACACCGGCATGGATGATATTTTTAATGTTTAGTTTTTAATTTAAATTTTAATGTATCTTGTATAATATTATTTTGTTAAATTAATTTGTTTCTCTATTTATTTGGTAGGTATTTTTGTTTTCGTGTTCGGCTTCATACATTAAGTTACGAGCTACCGTTTAGTGACCTACGGCACGCGTTTGAAAGACTTGTACGTATGCAATAAACCATATATAGCAGTACTTTAAAATTTAGTATTCACGCTTAAGGAATTTTAAGTGGTTTAAGTTCAAGGTAGACTTACCTAATCTTAAAGACTGGCTTGATCAATATAATTTCATTCACTTTACAAAGAACGTGATAAACTATACGCAATCCAAAAAAGGTTTCGTTAGACGACAATTAGAGTCATAGCCAACTTAATAGCTGCAATTGGTAAAGCAAAACCACCTGTAGGTGTTATTTTAGGGTAACCTGCAAGGTGACACGTGATTCAAACGAAAACCGACCTTGTGTGCTGTTTTTAGAGTTTGAATTGGTTTGTTGTTAAATTATCGTGGTTATATTGTAGATGTTCGTCTTTTGATAGGTTCTACAGCGATGTGTTAACTGTTACGCACTTTACTGACCTTTATGTAATCGTGCTTAGTGAGAGCAGTGAATGAGGTTATGAAGAAAAAACGAGTGTGCTTTAGACCACACGACTGAAGTAAAACCACGTAAAACTTAGTAACTGGCTGACTATGAGAGAAAGAGAGAAAGAAAATGTGTGCTGTGCGAGCACACATTTGCTCTCTCTTGCCCCTACAGTAAGTAATATACGCAACGTAACTCTCTCTCTTTCTATCTTCATTAACTTATTATATCTCCCTCTCAACTTCCGTTCGCACTTTTCGTAACGCTTTCGTCAAGCATTCACCAGCTTATTCCCTAAGTCAAGCGTGCGTAAAGAAGTTTTACTTCAATAAGGTTTGTGTGAAAAATCGCAAGCTTCTAAATGTGTAATATTTTTTTATATGAGCCACTCACTAACTGACTTATCAACGCCCAGCACAAACCCTGGGATCTAGAAAGCGGAAATCTATACTTCTATACTAATATTCATCCATTCATCCATCCATAAGCCTGTATGCTTCCACTGCTGGACATTGGCCTTTTCGAGAGCGCCACCAAACACGGTCCTCCGCCTTCCTCATCCACCCGCTTCTCGCCAACTACTTTAGGTCATTGGACCAGTGAGCTGGAGGTCGACCTACACTGCGCTTACAGGTACGCGATCTCCACTCCAGAACACGTCTGCCCAACGGCCATAGGTTATGCGACAGATATGACCTGCCCACTGCCACTTCAGCTTGCTAACCCTCAGAGCTATGTCAGTCACTTTCGTCCTTCTTCGAATTTCCTCGTTTCGGATTTTATCCCTGAGAGAAATTCCCAACATAGCCCGCTCCAAAGCACGCTGCATACTAATATTATAAACATGAAAGTTTGGATCGATGGATGAATGCATATTTGTAACTCAATCACGCCAGAACGGCTGAACGGACCTGAATCAAAATTGGCACAGAGATAGATTATAGTTTGGAATAACACATAGGCAACTTTGACGCGGATATCCACGCGGACGAAGTCGTGGGCATCAGTTTTTCATACAGGTTCATTCACAAGGAATACCTAGGCATTTTACTACCTGTACAACTACCTGTACTTTATCTTACTACTTCTACGGGAATGAAACCGGTGTAAATCGCATAAGTATTAAGTAGAGATTAAAATATTAAAATAATATGTTAACTTTAACCTTTACTACGATATGTACCTAACCATAATATTAAAACGTACGTAAATATTGCATTAACATTATAGCGACAAATTAATAATAACGACCTTCTTGGTGTTTTGCAGACGAACTAAAGGTTACTTGTCCAATTTAAGGTATCAACGTGACTGCGTTTCGACATAAGATGTATGGTAAACGCAGGGTACTGACCGATGGTTTGTATGCCGAAATTTATTGTGCTGAAATTATTTTGATTACGTAATTAAGAGTTTATAATACCTAATAATGTCCTCTCAACCACGGCGGCCAATCTTCAGAGAGATTAGCCTTCTGCGTGAGAGATATTATAAGGCAAAAATGTATGCGCTAACAAAGGTGCTGCATCCCTTACTCTTATAGCCCCATGGAACAGAAAATCTAACATAACCGGAGAGAGATCAGGCGCAAGACCGACGACTTTACATGTTCTCGTAATGACAAAGTTGCATGGAAGCAACCAGTGACCCACAAGTCATTGTAATATTTGTAACGTATGTGTTGTATTGTCTACTTATTGTAACTTTTTTTTTTTTAAGAAACTGCTGTGTTTCTTGCCGGCTCTTCACAGTAGAATCATCTTTCCGAACCGGTGGTAGAGTCTTAACGTTTCATAAGTGACACAAGTTGTCCAACGTAAAATAAATAAATAATTTATAATTTATCTCCGAAGCACGGCGGTGAAATATCGCCAACTTCCTAACTCCGGGCTGGTAGTGAGAATTTTTTGTCAGAAAAGCTTATTAAGGTGCCTTATTGGTATACATTTTCTATTATCCCGTGGCCAATTAATCGATTCATAGCTATATTTTAATTTACAAAATATCGGAATTCAATAAACCATAAAATATGACATTATTACTATGAATGCATATTTTATTGATAATAATTTTTCCAACGTGCCTAATTTAAGAAGAAAGCCCTGATATTAAATACTCAATAAATAAATAATGACGATTGCTTACAGATCGAAAAATCATAAAAATATTGCCGATACAATAACATTTAATGTCCCTAAATCCTAACCAACCCGTAAATATGAAAATACTCGTAAATATCGTCTATACAATTTAGTAAAAATGAAAATCCATTACAAAACATGCTTTATGGACCCAATACTTATTACTGAGAATGACCGTAAAATTTAATAAGAGTTATGACTTCTAAGATCGTAGGTAGTTTTAAAGGCAGCGGTAGATTCATTTCTATAATTCCTTTTGAATGATAAAAATAAATCTAAAAATGAAAAATGTTCATATTTATGTAATCCATACATCACCACAGCCCATTAACGTCCCACTGCTGGACACAGGCCTCCACTTCCCATTAGAGCTAATATAGAGAGAGGGAGTTAGAGCTTAGATCCACCACACTGCTCTAATGCGGGTTGGCGGGCTTTAACAAATATTATTATCATGTTAGTGATAATAACCGGGACCGACGGCTTAACGTGCTCTCCAAGGCACGGGGGTGAAACACCGCCAACTTGCTAACTCCGGGTTAGTACTGAGAATTTCTAGTCAGAAAAACCCAATTCTTATTTATGGACCGACCCGGGACTCTAACCCGGGACCTCGTCAGCCGCAGTCGAACATGTTAACCACTATACCAACGAGGCAGTTAATCCGTACATAATCTATATTAATTACTAAAATTATAAATGTGAGTGTGTGTCTGCTACTATAGGTTGAATCTGGGAAGGACATAGACATTTTATCCCGGAAAATTAAAGAGATCCCGCGGGTATTAAGAAACCTTAATCCACACGGACGAAGTCGCGAGCATCATCTAGTACTTAATGAATTAAATTGGGGAGTCTAGCAACGCTGCGCTTGCCAGCGCGGGGTCGCCATTCCACCACTTTGACCCCAACACGAAGTAACTATTATTTCATCTGTGCCGCAACGCCTATCGGTTCCTCCAACCATGAGTTCCACTCATTGCCACTTAAGCTTCGCAACGCGAGCTATGTTGGTTACTTTAGTTCTTACTTTTACGGATTTTCTCATTTCTGATTAGAACAATTTTAAATAAGAATAAAATTAGGATAACTAGGACTCGATCTATAAAATTTTGCTATTCAATTATTATTTATGGTCTAACCAATAGAATTTGTTATTACTTTACAGATAATTATATTTTATTCAACATAAGCTTTGATCGCAAACGTTGCATTTACTATTAACTCGTTGATGTCTTTTAAACTGAAGTTATTAATATCGTTGATAATCAAGATATTTTTTGTTATAACGTAGCATTGATTAATATTTTTCTTTTACTCGGAGCTATTAAAAGCGAGGCAATCATTTAAAACTTGTAAAATAAAATATTTAAGAAAAAACAACTTCATAAGTATTCGTGAAGTGAGTTTTAAGTCCCGAGGGAACTCCATAATTTTCCGGGGAAAAAAGTAGCCTATCTCGCTCTCCAGGTCCTCAACTATACCCATGCCAAAAATCACGTCGATCCGATGCTCTGTTGCGACGTCATTGAAGGACAAACCAACAAACAAACACTCTTTCGTATTTATAAAATAAAGTAGGAATGATTTAAAATAGAGCCAATCAGGTTAGAGAACATTCCATTCTCAAACTATGCGTGATTACAGTTTATGCTGTTGTTATTTTGCTATGAAATGATTGTTTAATGCCTCGTTACCCTTAATTATCCCAGTAACTACCGACCTTGCGATAATAAATTGCCAAACAAAACAAATAGACCTTTCGTAACATTAAATTAGTGGGTCTCTATAACTTGTTTTTTTTTTAAAGTATGATGAGGTTAGGGTTTGGGTCCCGGGACGTCTCGTGTCTCGAAGTCCCTGGACCTTTCCGGGACTTTGATTGTAGGCTGTCTCGTGTCACGGGACTTTGAAATTGTCGGGAATTCCCAAACCCTAGATGAGGTGTATGCTCCGTTGAGAATTACCAGAATACCTGTTGGAAGATCATATCATACTAATATTATAAATGCGAAAGTGTGTTTGTTTGTTGGTTTGTCCTTCGATCACGCCGCAACGGAGCAACGGATTGACGTGATTTTAGGCATGGGTATAGTTGAGGACCTGGAGAGTGACATAGACTACTTTGTATCCCGGAAAATTAAGGAGTTCCCGCGGGAATAAAAAAAAACTTAAACCACGCGGACGAAGTCGCCGGCATCAGCTAGTATAAAAATATAATGCTTAGCCACCATAGTGATAAAACTAAATCGCTACTAATTTGAACTATGGTTTAGGGGTTTAGGATATAAAAATAGCTGATTACCATAAAAACAATACATGGCTCCCGAACGATATTATAATTCTAAAATGACTCAATTACATACCACCTACTAAAAACAAAAGATTTTATCATTTGAATTGCACGGAAGATCGACCGTGTAAGATACCTACTCAAGACGAATTAGATCTAATTGAGAGATAATTTGCGCAAAAACGTCAATAGACTAATCATAAACATTATCATCATTAGGTTCTAAGTGCTATCTTGACAACTTAATTAGATTATTCTTTTTATACACGTCAGGATTGCGCTTAGCTGTAACCATAGCCAGTTTTCGGAATAAGGGTAACTATACATTGAAGCGGGAATGTGTTTAACAGACCAATACCAGGCCCAATTTTCTAAGCATTTGACTGCTTAAAACTCGAACGGTTTAAAGAATTCATACTTGCTTCTTGCCGGCATCTATAAACTCCTTAAACTGGTCGAATTAAACGTTTGACAAACGATTACGATTTCCTTACGCAATCGGGGGGCAGTTGTAGTTAAAATATGACGTAATAATATTATCACTTCATCTCTCAAAAATCTGATTGGTCGAATAAACTAACTCCACTATTTTGTTATTGCTTCCTGCGGCTGGAAGCCCATTGGATTTTTAAATTGCTTTGACGGTTATAAGCAGACGTTGCGAAAAACCAGTACGGCTGAATGTTCTCAAAAGCCAACGACGATGGGATGAAATGATGATATGATGAGCAGTTCGGGCGTCATTATGGAAGCATTCGAGCATTTCATATACCATAGAGAAGGTATAGTTACTTCTTACGTGCTACAAAGGCAACGGTAATCAATGTGCACTGAGCCTAAAAGTACAGACTTTTCTAATAAGTTTTTCATTTCATCTATAGTAATACCTATTATGAATGCGAAAGTGTGTTTATTTGTTGGTTTGTCCTTCAATCGCATCGCAATAGATCAACGGAAAGACGTGATTTTTTGCATGGGTACTTAAACTTACTCCACGCAGACGAAGTCTCGGGCATCAGCTAGCTCTATATAAATAGAACTCAAAATGAAGATTTGATATGCATATATAGGAGAAATCTATGAATCTTTTTTCGTAAAAAAAGCACGCGAACCCGAACGCAAACCGTAGACAACATACTAATATTATAAATGCGAAAGTGTGTTTGTTTGTTGGTTTGTCCTTCAATCACGCTGCAACGGAGCAACGGATCGATGTGATTTTTTGCATGGGTATAGTTGAGGATCTGGACAGTGACATGGGCTACTTTTTTACCCGGAAAATTGAGGAGTTCCCATGGGAATTTAAAAAAAACTTATTCCACGCGGACGAAGTCGCGTTCATCAGCTAGTTAATTCTAAACAAAGCAACTAATTAAAATAATGGTCATTATTCAAATCAATGACATACCTTTGAACTCTCTTAATTGAAAAAAAGTCCTTGACTTTTGCCTATCCCATAGCTCATTATAAAACAATGAATATGTCCGCATCTTTTATTTTAGAACAAATAAATAAGATAGGTACACAAAAATTCAAAAATTACCATTTAAATTGACTAAACATCGATGTCACAGCATGATTATAATATTATTATCAACGCGTTATGTAGGTATTTTAGATATTAGGTTTTTATTTCGCACACTATTATAAGTAGAAGATTCTGTGTTAAGTTTTTTGAAAACAATTAAAATTGCAAAAAACAATACATTAATTTATTTTATTCACCGGTATTAAAAAAATATCATTGGTCTCTCTGCCTACCTGAAAAGTCGTGCTGAGAGAGTCAAATTCGGAAGAGAAGTGAAAACCCTAACCAAAGTTTAACCACTAATGCCCGTTTGCACTAAACTCAAGTTAGGCTTGTCCTAGTTAAGATACACCTAGGCTTAAGAACGGCCTAGCAAAAAAATTCGTTTGCACTGACAGTCTTGTCCTTGCTGTGTCGTAACTTAAGCATTGCCTAGTTAGGCATCTCTAGGAACGAATGGAATGAATGATTGTTTATGGTTTTTTTTTTTAAATATATCTTGCAAGGTAATGTAAACACTAGAATATTTTTTTACCTTATCTTGTCATAACCTCAGGCATGAGTTGAATAGAGACAAAAGCTAAAACATTGGTGTATTTTATTTTATTGGTTTATATATTGCACAGGTGACATTAAGTACGTGGAGTTGAAGGTTATTTATTTTAGGGGATTTTATAAATCAGCAATTAAAATGGAAAGACAAATAAATAAACGAAAAAGAACTGCCAATTTTACGGCAGAGGAGAAGTTGCGGTTTGTACGGTTGTTGTGCGAAGAGGGGCAGTGCATTAGTAACAGCACACGATACTGCATCAAATAAAGAGAAAGAACAGGCTTGGGCAAAAATCACCCAAATTCACAATTCCAGTGGTGACATAATGAGAAAGAAGGAGAAAGAATCTAATAAATCTTGTGCCATTGTTGCTTGTGATCAGTGTAGTGTTCTACCTAATTAACAATCACAATAACAATGTAGGTACTCTGTGGTTGTGATACATAACAACCACAGAGTACATATCAACCGTGAGACCAATTAATGACAACAAAATGGTCCACAGACTACAAAAAATTCAACTTAAGTATCGCCTAACGCTTGGGCGCTTACTAATCGGGCTCATAAAGTTAGGCATCTCCTAAGTGGATTTAGGAATGGCCTAAGGTTAGTGCAAGCTTTTTTTTCGCTAGGATAAGCCTAAACAAGTTGGGCAGGAAATTAGGCGATTCCTAAGTTTAGTGCAAACGGGCAATAGAGTACTAAATGATGCCCGTGACCCGTGACTTCGTCCACGTGGATATAGATTTATAAAAAAAATTACCTCTTTTTGTATATACAGATATATGCGAGCTGCAAGCTATCTGCAGATATTTTTAAAAGAACTTAAGAAAAGATAACTGCAGATTCACCTTTATAATATTAGATGGATAGTGACTTTTTTCTTACTAATATTATTACGAAACTACGGGCATTCAAATTTATTTAGTTGTGTAGATAGTATCTTATAAAGAACTAGATGATTCCCGCGACTTCGTCCGCGTGGATAAAGGTTTTTTGATTCCCGCGGGAACTCCTTAATTTTCCGGGATAAAAAGTAGCCTATGTCCTTCCCCGGGATATAACCTACCTCTATACCAAATTTCAGCAAAATCGGTTGAAAAAATGGGCCGGGAAAGCGTAGCAGACAGACAGACAGACAGACAGACAGACAGACAGACACACTTTCGCATTTATAATATTAGTATGGATGAAATATGACAAAAATGTCGTGACGAGCACATCCTGTTCTCGAACACATATCAATGGTTCAGTAGGTGTGGCGAAGGTCGCCGGGTTCGATTCTGCGCGAACACAGACGCATTGTTCACTCGGAATTGAATTAAACAAATGGCTTAATGGCGACAGGCAATCCATACAGATAATAAAAGCGTAGAACTGTCTTGTCTGTGCCGTGAAATATGGACAATGTTTTATTTTTATTATTTTCATGACATTAAACAAAAATTGAATTTAATATTCATCTCGAATGTATTATATAATATGCAAAGATGCAAATGCATTGTTTTGCTCTGTAATTTTTTAAATGTCAAAAGTAACATTATGTAACATAATACGTTCTTATTAACTTTATCGCGTAGTTTTAATTTGATCGTTTTCTTAATTTCTTTCAGGAGTTTTATGTTTTAGCAAAATGCCTATTTGTCTACTCATATATAGCATAATACTTAGAGTATTTAAGAAATAAAAGTACATAAAAAGCGAAATTTCACCCAAAGTGTACCGAGGATTAGGTTTTCACTTTCTCTTAAGCGAAAGTAACAAATTCCTATCTAAACAAACATTGTATACAGACATTTTTAAAGGTGTTAATTCTGAACACACATGCTTTAACTAAAGAAAGCGAATTGTTAGTTAATGTGGTGTGTTCCTACACTTGTACTAAGTATGCATCTTAATAATATGAGGAAAATAATGATCTACCTACGAGTATATAAGGTTAGGAAAGAATTTTCAAAAATCTTCCTCCAGTGGCAACTGAGTGAACGTCAGTAACTTACTTAGTATGAAATTTAATGCCAGGGTTACTTCTAATGCTATAAAACTTAAGTTTACATAGAAAAGTCTTCTTCTAGGCTGGCGCCTACAACAGCGACTGTTGCTATTATCTAGGTGTTATAATAATAGCACAAGACTTACCATACCTACTAACATAAAGAACATCGGGCAAGTTGGGCCCAGTGTTGTAGCACTTTCTGAACTACCTTAAAATAAAGATCCGAAAACTCTCAACATTTTATTATATTTATTATAATACATTTTACTCAATATTTACTTGTAAATCGATTAAAAAGTTCAAATCCATCAAAATATAATACATTATTATAAACGCGAACGTGTGTCTTATCTGCGTCTGTTTGACACAGGCATTTTATCTCGGAAAACCTAAAGAGTAGATTTAAAATAAAAGATCCTACGCGGACGCAGTCGCAATCATCCCCTAGTAAGGCCTCAAAACAAAAAGGTCTTCAAAACAAAGGTTATTAAAGCGACACTGGAAATTTTAATTTTATTACACAATCACTAATTTTAAACACGTGAACGAATTCGCGAGCACAAGCTTGTGTTATCTAAGATCCCAGTAACATTTACATGTCACCCTGCAAGATGTAAAGGTGGATTTACACTTGCACATTAGCACTATTTGTGTGGTCCATTGTCGTTGCGTGAGATATGGCCAATGACTGTGCTTGTACAGGGTGATTATCGGGGAGCGGTCAGTGAGGCAGCAACACAAACTTTAAAAGCATGAAAATTTTTGCCTAAAAAATTATGGCATCGAATTTTTAAAATAGATCGCACACACTAATTATGACAGTTTGTTTCGGTATAAATAAACCATGGTGGTGACTAAAGGTATAATTATAAAATCTGCATTTAAAAATAACAATGACATGTTATATCAATCTTGTACATTTCTTTAATCAATACTCAATTTATTTAAATCTAAGTTTTACTTTAAAGTTTTAAACTTATTTTAAAATAAGTTTCAGATTTTTTTACTGAATTTTGTACATTTCTGTAGATTTTCATTCTTGTTTACTGCTATTATCAAAAAGTTTTCAAAACTTGAGTTGAAATTATTAAAATGCAGTTATATTAAAAAAAAAATCTAAATTAGTTATTTTTATATTAATATTAGTAATTTTTAAATCGACATAGTGATTGCTCAGATTGGAATACGATTAGATTTATTTAGTAAATAATAAATTGTTTCTACCACTTCACTGGCCTTTTTTAATTTTTCACCCTGATATATGGGGCAGGACTTGCAGGAGTGGTGCGGCCCCCGCGAATGTCTTACTTATGTCAGACTCTTGAATCAATGACTGCAATACATCATCCCGATGCTGACTCTACGCATATCTAGGATCGAGAGTAACAATTGCAAATTTAAATTCAAATAAATTATACTCTATTGTTATTTTTTTTTCTTTTCAATGTAGAGTTATGTTACGTATACATTCCTATTCTATTTTAGGCGATGTTAGTTAAAGTTCATGAACATTCTTGTCTCAATGTCATCATCTAATATTTGTACTTTTAAGAACACCGTGGGACCTCTTGGATTTTCAGGAATACTAAGTATACGTAAATAATAATTCTTCAGGTCCTTATCTATCCCTATTCAAAAAATCACGTCGCTCCGTTGCTCTGTTGCGGCTTATTATGTCACTACCCATAATTATATTGAGGTTTTTATACACAATTTAGGTATTTTTGTGTTAGAAGCAGGTAGCTAGACATTGTGAGTAAATATCTACCCAATATTCTAATTTCCATTGAGTGTTTAGAGTTTAACTACAAATAAGACTAATTGGTTCTTTAGCGATGCAATAAACATTATTCAAACTCTCTCAACAAGCTATTAATATAAAGCTATCATAATGAAGAAATGCTTACTTTATTAATATTTTCATTAAATTATCAAAACAATGAACAAATTGAATTGATATTTATTTTTTAATACAGTTGCTCAAAAAGTGGCGTATTGCAGGGACGTATAGCGTTCGGGATGTGGGCTATTACATACTCGTGCTTTTTTTTACCTTTCCCGAACTCGTGCGTTCTCTTTCCCAACTGTCAAAATAATGTCTATTAAAAAGAAAAACCAACCATGAAGTTTTTACTAAAACAATTCATAGAAGTTTTTATGATTCATGCAAATACGTATATTTCTAAAAAGAAGCTACTAATTTGTTTCAATATCAGATTTAATGATTTGATTGAATGAGTTTGGTTAGGTTTCATTTCATTTCATCTCATTAAATTTCATTTTCATTTCATATCAAAAAAAAATTCTACTGAAGACTTGGCTGTATGGGCATAGTTCCCTTTGCCTACCAGAATGGGTGAAGAAAAAAAAACTCTGCTTATATTCTACGGTTGGCGCCATTTTTCAGAAATTTTCTTTGCGAGTTTAGTTGTTTGTTGCACAAAATGAGTAATTTCGACCCTAGTTTTTTTGAATTAACACCACCGGAACTCAGTATAATTGCACAAAATGCTTCGGAGAACATTTTACCGGAAAAGTCAAAAAGTCGCTACATATCTACATACGACGAATTTATTGCGTGGAGAGAAGAGAAAAAAGCAAATAGTTTTTCAGAAAATGTTATGTTGGCATACTTCTCCGAACTCTCAGCAAAATTAAAACCTTCTACGTTATGGTCGAGGTTTTCGATGATAAAAAGTATGCTGAAAATGCAACAAACTAGAAACTGGGAAAAAAATCACACACTCCATTAATTTAAGGTCCAGTCCGTCTTCTTCACATCTTGCAGAGAACGTTCGTCCATCTACCTTCGTTGATAATGATAATTCATCAGATCCAACTCCATAACTAGCAAACGCCATTGTATGACGAATATACATGAACAATCATACGAAATTAATAATAGTTTGTCTCAAACAGTAAATATGCAACCTAAAACTTCCCCAGTTAGTATAAAAAACTGTACCAATTTCAATGTAATATGTGAATTATAACTTTTATAAGAAATAAATGTTAAGTTAGTTAAGTTTATTGTGTTTTTATTATTTTATTAAATTGCTTCATTTTTTCGCAACTGTATTAAAAATAGTCGTTCAGTACACGTGCGGAACCGTCATTGCAACTTGTTCCGACTGTCAACCCTCGCTTTCGGCTGCGCCTCGGCTCGGGTAGACATTTGTCGGAACTCTTTGCAATGACAGCCTTTCCACACTTGTAATGAAATATACTATTTTAATACAGTTGCTCAAAAAGTGGCGTATTGCAGGTACGTATAGCGTTCGGGATGTAGGCTATTACATACTCGTGCTTTTTTTTTACCTTTCCCGAACTCGTGCGTTCTCTTTCCCAACTGTCAAAATAATGTCTATTAAAAAGAAAAACCAACCATGAAGTTTTTACTAAAAAAATTCATAGGAGTTTTTATGATTCATGCAAATACGTATATTTCTAAAAAGAAGCTACTAATTTGTTTCAATATCAGATTTAATGATTTGATTGAATGAGTTTGGTTAGGTTTCATTTCATTTCATCTCATTAAATTTCATTTTCATTTCATATCAATAAAAAAAATCTACTGAAGACTTAGCTGTATGGGCATAGTTCCCTTTGCCTACCAGAATGGGTAAAGAAAAAAAAAACTCTGCTTATATTCTACGGTTGGTGCCATTTTTCAGAAATTTTCTTTGCGAGTTTAGTTGTTTGTTGCACAAAATGAGTAATTTCGACCCTAGTTTTTTTGAATTAACACCACCGGAACTCAGTATAATTGCACAAAATGCTTCGGAGAACATTTTACCGGAAAAGTCAAAAAGTCGCTACATATCTACATACGACGAATTTATTGCGTGGAGAGAAGAGAAAAAAGCAAATAGTTTTTCAGAAAATGTTATGTTGGCATACTTCTCCGAACTCTCAGCAAAATTAAAACCTTCTACGTTATGGTCGAGGTTTTCGATGATAAAAAGTATGCTGAAAATGCAACAAACTAGAAACTGGGAAAAAAATCACACACTCCATTAATTCCTTCCGGGTCCAATCCGTCTCCTTCACATGTTGCAGAGAACGTTCGTCCATCTACCTTCGTTGATAATGATAATTCATCAGATCTAACTCCATCAACTAGCAAACGCCATTGTATGACAAACATACATGAACAATCATACGAAATTAATAATAGTTTGTCTCAAACAGTAAATATGCAACCTAAAACTTCCCCAGTTAGTATAAAAAACTGTACCAATTTCAATGTAATATGTGAATTATAACTTTTATAAGAAATAAATGTTAAGTTAGTTGAGTTTATTGTGTTTTTATTATTTTATTAAATTGCTTCATTTTTTCGCAACTGTATTAAAAATAGTCGTTCAGTACACGTGCGGAACCGTCATTGCAACTTGTTCCGACTGTCAACCCTCGCTTTCGGCTGCGCCTCGGCTCGGGTAGACATTTGTCGGAACTCTTTGCAATGACAGCCTTTCCACACTTGTAATGAAATATACTATTAACAAGTATTGATGATTTATTACCATCTATAAAGTTCATTAATAGGACTTGGAGTTTTTTCTAGTAGCTACACCCTTCCCTTGACGAATTGCAGAGGCCATGTATACCTAGATACTTTATAACACAGTTATGTAAAAACTAGCAATCTTTTTACCTATATGGATACTAGAATCTGGTTACCGACAGGAAAAAGGCAATAAGCAAATATCTTTTTTTTTCGCTAAGAATTTAAAATGCTTACGCAATGACATTCCGGGCCACAATTAAATGTAAACTATAGCTTCTGACTGCGATTCCGTCCGCTAACTAATTCAATTTTCCGTAGGCTTGAGATAGTTCTTGCTGTATAATGTACCTATCCTAAATCTTACTAAGTACTAAATTTCACGTACGAGTATTCACTTATGTCTCGAAATAAGATCATTCACGGATAATACTTGTTAATAATTATTAAGGCAAGCCATGCAAAACCGGGGCGAATCAACTGGTTTATTTTGAAACACACCTATTTAATAGGGCTTTACAGTAAAAAGTAAAAGAAAGTCAGTATTTCAACGTGATATTGACACAGAAGCTAACTAGAGCGTTCTTAATAACAAATACAAGAGAATAATGAAAAGAAAAGAAAGTGGATAGTGATGCGCGCTAAATCGATTTTATGCCGTTGAAAATCAATTTACTATCGAACTTCGATCCAATTATCATCGTGACAATTGTATTAAGTACTTAAAACATTTTTAATTATTTTTTGCTGTAGTTTATTAAGTTGAATTAAGTTTTATTTCTTCGAACTTTTGGTGTCGGGACTACTAAGATGATTTCTTATGGTGCACACATTACTTCAATGTGGTGAATTGTGACGCGACAGCAAGTGATCCAGAAATAAACATTTTAAACTCTATTATATCTAATAAAAACTCTTTCTAATACTCGAGAATATTAAAAAAGAAGTACTCTCGCTTTGAAGACATCAATATCGATAAAAGCTCTTACAAATACCAACACCACCACCACCACCACTAAAGCCCATTAACGTCCCACTGCTGGGCACAGGCCTCCACTCTCATAAGGGAGAAGGAATTAGAGCTAAGACCCACCACGCTGCTCCAATGCGGGTTGGCGGGCAATACCAACACAATAGAACACTTTTGACGCTCTTTGATCTTCAATCGACCCAATTCTAACGGCAAGGTGACAGCAGCGCATCCGACAGTCTTAAGCCTTGGCACAAAATATCGACGTCACGGATCACATCACTAGCCCTATTGTTTTATCGACCTACAAGTTACCGTTTGTTTTAGATGCACTATGGTGGAAAATCAAGGGTACTTATGGGAGATTGCTATTTAGACCTCATCAAGTGGGTACCTATAGATGACACCTACTTGGTTGTAATAAATGTAGATACATCGAATGATCGATGATTCTTTTACAAAATATGTTATTGCCATTTTAAGGGCGAAAACACACTTCTCACAGGACAAAACGTCAGCGCAACACACCCGCATCGTATGGGAAACACGTGTTAGGCTGGTCTATGCACCTAGGTACTATGACCTAAGTGCGCAGTCTATTACATAATTGAAAAAGGTGACGTGTGAAAACTCAAGAACATGAACTCACCAAAGCTGTGCTCGGGACTTTGGTAGAAAAGTATAATAAATAAGTATTATGTATAATAATAGTAAAGCCAATCACTGAAAAAAAATATTTCTTGTTCGAAGTGAAAATACTTTTATTTTCAAATTTTTTGGCTGCAATCATAATTTTAAACTCAGAAATGCATTAATTTGAAAGGTTACTACCGATAGGAGGATCATTTTTTACTACTTAATAACTATGTATCTATAAATATGGCTTTAACAATAAATTTCCGTCGTAAAGAAACCTTGGGGAGCATTAGCTAGGCGGCAGGCCTATCACAAAGAGTGACCTAAGCTGAACTTTAGGTCTGTCCAACAATCCTATACAAAATGCTAAGTTATTTACAGTGTATTGTAATGCGTTAATTAGAGTTAAATCATGAGCCGCTCTTACAAGGACAAATTACTTATTATCTTTGGCTAAATACCTGTTCAAAAGTATTATTTGCGAATATCGAACTTAATCATTTTATTTAATACTAGCTGATGCCCGCGACTTCATCCGCGTGGACTAAGTTTTTTCGATTCCCGCGGGAACTCATTAATTTTCCGGGATAAAAAGTAGCCTATGTATGTATGTATGTATGTATATTCTTTATAACTGATGCCCGCGACTTCGTCCGCGTGGAATAAGATTTTCAGTTAATTTTCCAGGATAAAAAGTAGCCTATATTACTATCCCACGGTATAATCCCCCTATAATGGTGGTGGTTATAATGGTGAAATACTTCTTCATATTTTAACGAAAGCCCAAATGCTGTTTCATGGCTATAGCTTGAGAAATTAAGGATTTTCATACAAACTCTCAACCCCTATTTCACCCCTTCGGGGGTGGAATTTTGAAAAACTGTGAAACACATATGTTTTCATTTTCAACCCGCAGCTCATATATCAAGTTTCATGGCTATAACTTGAGAAATTAGGGATTTTCATACAAACTCTCAATTCCTATTTCACCCCTTCGGGGGTGGAATTTTTTGGCATGGGTATAGTTTAGGATCTGGAGTGACATAGGCTTTTTATCCCGGAAAATTAAGGAGTTCCCGTGGGAATCGAAAAAAACTTTTACCACGCGGACGAAGTCGCGGGCAACAATAGTTTTTTTTTTTGGAGAGACTTGAAAAAAAAACAACCGTCGAGTTTCTTGTTGGTTCTTCTCAGTAGAGAAGGTTTGTCGAACCAATGTTAGACTCACTTGGCGATTCAAAAGAACTTTTAAGAGGTACTATTAAAAACATTATATTACATATTTGATAAGAGAGTGAGCAATCGAAGGAAGGAGGTGTAAACCTGTGGTGTAGGCTCAGGCAGTAAATGTGAAATAATAACACTATCATTCACATTCACTATCAATCACACAGTCCAAGGAAACAAAAATATATCACATGTCAACGATCTGTGAACCGTTTCCTACACGTGATTGTATGAAACGTTCGAGTAAATCCAGTGACGGCTACCGACCAATCAGCTTTTACTTTCGACGAACGCTTCCGCGAACGAAAGTGCTTTCCAACGTCTAATCGATGATATTTATCGATAAAATGATATTAGTTTATTTCTGGGTTTTTATAAAATTTAATGTGTATTCTTCAAAACCTTTGTCAAAAAAAGGGGTCTAAATAAAAGAATAAAAATAGTTTAGCTATTGCAATATGTACATACTCTGTGTGACAGTGAAATTCATAATTTACTACATTTGAACTGCCGCTAATGATAATAATTGTACGTTTGGTTCTCCACTTTGAAGATTTAATGGCATAGATATTGTAATAAAAGTACTTATGTCATTAATAAGTTAACGTCATTAAAATTATCATGTTGGCCATGAAAATTCATATTTTTCCAAAATAGGATTTAACGATTTCAACGTGATCGTTCATGCTTAGGTATAAAAGAAGTAATCTTATAAATCTACAGAAGTTAAAACATAATTAAGAATTATAAAATAATTTAATCGTGCCTATTTAATTAATTAATAGTTTTAAAAGGCTATTAAATATGTTTCGGTGATTGTTGTATAATTAATAGTTTTTTTAAATATCGATTAATTAACACGTTTGCTGCGACAGTAACTTTTCAATACTTTCCATTCCTTCGGTACAAGGCCTATACACCTGGTAATAAAACTTCCATTGTGGCGGCACAAGGCTTATAGACCCTGTAAAATTTAAGAAACTTAAATCCTTTTTTGGGCTTAATGTAAAAATATATATGTTTTTTTTGCTTTGAATATTAATAATAATGAATTAATTGACATACACCTGAAGGCGTTCGTTAACAACTTATTTAGTTTAAAAATTATAGCTATATTCAAAATACAGGGCTTAATCACCCTGTGCCGCACTGAATAAGGGAAGTCTGGTGCGTATTTTAAGGATGTGAAATAAAAATATCGATAGCTGTAATTAAGTTTTAATATAATGGAAAAAAACAAACATGAATTAATGTTTTTCAATAAAACATGGGTAGCAAAAGATTTTTGCACTGAACACATTTAGTTAAGATTTTTTTTTACTTTTTTGTCAGCTTGGCGACTGGTTAAAAAGGTTCGGAGTTTTGCGTAACATCCGACACAATTCCTCTTCTTTATCACCTTTTACCAAAGTGTGTTTGTCAAGTTTTCGTGCGGGTTCTGAAAAGATAAATTTATAAATTTATTATTATTTATTTGAATGTGTATGTGTGTGCGCGTGTGAGCGTGGATTGGATGTGGATGTGTATGTGTATATGTATATGTGTAACCCACGATGCGCGTGTCCGACTCGCACTTGACCACTTCTGTAAACTTAAATACGCACTAAACGGGAAACGTAATTAGGTAAGTAAAATAAATAGTAATAATGACTCACCTGTCTCTGATAAATCAATCTATAATTAGATTTAACTTTCACTGCATCACTGTCCTCGCAAACATCATATTATAATATATTTTTTCGGCACCGTTTTGTTGATCTTGACGCCATGTCGACGATTTTGCGTTTCTCACGATTGTAAGCCAACACTAGTCGCGAGAAGCTAACGCGGGGTGCGGTACCAGGTGAGCGGGGTACAAGGTGCTTCGATCTGGTTTCGCATTATGATGAAATTTTATTTCTTCCGTGCGGTACCAGGTGTAAAAACCTGGTATTAAGGTAGGTACACCATTGGATTCTATTTTAATAATACATCTTAGATATATATTCATCTCTTTCCTACACCGAACCAAGTTAAAGTTAGGCCTTCCGCGCGACAAGGAAGTCTATAAGTACTTTTCTTAGCCGCACTGTAAGCGTAGACGCATACAAGGTGTTTAAACCTGGTTTCGCACTCAACGTGTTAAATTAATCGACGTCTCGATAATTATATTTCAGTCACTGCACTTATATCCCGTCACATCGTCACTAGCAAGTTTTTTTAATTACAAACAATATGTGTAAGGAAGATTATAATTAAAAAGAGTTAATTAATCAACAGCTGCATATACAAAAAAAACTCTGTTGATTAAATTCCAAGGTCATTTTTAAATACTAAAACTTATTGCTTTTAAGCCTTTATGACCAACTCGACGGATTTAGGTTTTTTTGTAATTCCCTTGATTTTCCGGGATAAAAAGTAGGCAGTATGCTATGCCCATCTTCGGGATATAATTATTGTACTAGTGGGCCGTGATAAGGTACCAAACAAACAGACTGACACACTTTAGCATTTATAATATTCAGTATGGACTCAGAAATGAGTTGGAGGACATCTCGACCGAATTAATTTTAACATAATATAGGCTTCTACACACAGAGTTTTGTAGGTATCTGGCAAAGCTCCAATAGTTGAAACTTCTATCAAATAAATATTATAAATGCAAAAGTTTGGATGGATGTATGGATGTATGGATGTATGGATGTATGGATGTTTGGATGGATGTTTGTTACTCAATCACGCCCGAACGGCTGAACGGATCTAAATGAAATTTGGCACAGAGATAGATTATAGTCTGGAATAACACATAGGCTACTTTTTATCCCGAAAAAATAAGGAGTTCCAGCGGGAACCAAAAAACCTTAATCCACGCGGACGAAGTCGCGGGCATCAGCTAGTAATAATATTATAAATGTGAAAGTTTGGATGGATATATGGATGGATGGATGTTTGTTACTCAATCACGCCACAACGGCTGAACGTATCTGGATCAAATTTGGCACAGAGATAGATAGCACATAGCATAGCTGGAATAGCACATAGGCTCCTTTTTATTCCGGAAAATCAAAGAGTTCCCGCGGGAACCAAAAAACCTCAATCCACGCGGACGAAGTCGCGGGCATCAGCTAGTTACTCTATAAACTAGCTAAAGATCTGTCCCTAAAAGTTTCCCGTGAGTGTTCCCTATGCTGCGACCATTAAGTAAAGAACCTATTTAAATATGTAGTTATAGATAAATTTAGATAGGCCTCTATAGATACTATAATCGACTTTGAAATAGAAGGTGGTTCTAAATTAAACACGTATAGTACCACAATATGTATTCTGAGATGTCACTGTTTGTTTTGACTAACGATTTTTGTTGCTTGCAACATTTTATTGATGATCCCTGATTTTAACATTGTATTTGTACCCAACTTGTATGTATTTTTTTTAGTTTTAAGCTATGATTAATACTTACGAAGAAATGGAAAACAATTTTCATTACAGTTCAATGAAACAATGATAGAGTGAATGCCGCAAATTCGCCACGCATTCAAGCGAATATCCGTTCTTCTGGGTACCTTGAACTTGACAAAGGTTTACCATAGCGGACTTTTTCCATTGTGTCTACCCAAGTGACATTTGGAGGGTAATGGTGGACAATCTTTGTGTCGAGATAGTTAGAAACTATGGAATAAACTGATTAGGTGCATCGCAAACCAGTAGATAGAGCTCTGCAGTAGAGTCGAGGTGTGGCGTATTTAAAAAAAAAACAAATGCTTCTAAGCGCGGTTCGTGTCATCCGTCTTTTGTTTACTGATATTTAAATTTGCACGAACTCAATCCATCAATCATGTACAATCAAATCAAAATAAATAATATTATGTAACATGTTTTTACATGCAAGAACGCGCATAGGAAAATCCTGGTCTGTAAATCCAGAATAAATTGATGGACACTTCGATAAAATCTATAGGTAATCATGTTTTTGTACCTACGAGCTGTGGCCCAAAAAAGTGGCGCCATAGATTTAAGACGGTCACGAAGCCCATCCCAAAAAATTAGGCGATATTTCAAAGTAGTCTTTTAAAATCATAGTGATACTTAAATGTTTTATAAAGCAAATATTCTTTTATAGACTTTTTGATAAAGTAAGATGTTGTGCGTTTGTTTGTGAACTTTTTTGTTACCGCTTTCGTCGAAAACTACTGGACCGATTAATATGCGGTTTTTTGCATTTGATAAGCATAACTTCTGACAAGGTTCTGCTATATGTTTTAGGACCATAGTCCACCAAGCTGCGCTGAAGTCGTGATTTTTATTTTGTAATATTTATTTCAATAATGCTACGAAGTACGAGTAGGTACATCGAATGTATTATTTCATGTAGAATAATGTAAAATACTGGTATTTTTAGGACACAAAAAAATCTTGTTTTATTATAGTTGAAATTACATTTACTAACATACGGGTACATTTTGGCAAAACCTATTGGCAATGTATTATTGAAAGTAATCGATACCCTATTCTGGGTAAGTAGAGCATTTGATCTCGATTACAAGGCGACGTAAATAAGTTGTGAGCAGTAAGTACTAGTACAAGTACAAGCACAAGCACAGTGTTTAAATATTGAAGATTAGGTATAAAGTAAGTTTTGCTAAGTTTTTTAATTCATTTTGCGCTGATATCAGCATACCTAGTGCATTTAATGGAGCAAAATATCGTGTTTTGAATAAAAATAGTCATAAATTTGCCAAAAAATAGTGCATCCAGTGATGCTTTCATACACCTTTGGCCATTGGCCAAATATCGGCGCGCATGCAACATGGGTCGATTCGACCAAACGAGAGGAAATTTTATTTTTAGAAACCTAATATGATAGAATAAACCCATCTTCTATTCTAAGAACAGCGCACCTATTCCAGGGTAAATGCTATCCCACCGTTTTGCTTGGAATAAGAGCCTAAATCCCGAGAATATTTTAATGGTGTACCCTACGCACACCATTTATGATTATTTTCTGTTATAGTTTAATAGGTTATAATTGTCAATAACTACAGTTCAAACAAATGCGTTTCGAATATGGATGTATGGATTAGAAAAAAAAACGAAATGAGATTAGACTGACAGCTATAATACATTTCTTACTCTATAATATTCATATAATATTATAATATTATGGAACTAATACATAATATACGGTAATATATTATGGTAGTAAATATCCTAAGTTTATGGATAATGCGATAGTTGACATGATTTATAGGCTGTCACATCATCCGTTTTGGAGCAACATTTATTTGCCTATGGTTCAATAGTTCTTTCTGTTATTCGCGTTTAGTAATTCCAAGTATAGTATTAGATCGAAAACGACTTTAAATTTCTCGAGATTAAATCTTGGAATAAACTTATTCCTTGCAGACATATTCGTAGTTAAATATTCGCATTTAAGTGCATGTTTGGTCGAATCGACCCGTAAAATATACATAAGTACATAGAGCACATCGATGCATAGAGCTATTTAAATTTTATATTGACACAAATATTTCATTAGTTAATAATGGCAATAATTTCAATGCAGTTTTTTACAATGCTATGACGTTACACAGATCATATCACCAATCTTTATACATAATCTGCATACCAGAGCTACAATTTCGTCCAGGTTCGTGACTGGAAAATTAATAACGAAATAACACGTTACTGCGATAGATAACGGAACGGTAACGAATTAGTGCTCGTTATGGACACCATTTCATTATGAGGACCTTGAGTAAGTCACGCATGTCCATGGTCGGACCTGATGCATGTGATTTCGCGTCAGCTGTGCACCTGAAATTATCTTTGGACAGTTATTATTCATACATATATATATACTACAACCTGTCTATAATTTTGTGTTTTAATCTTTTTATAATAGCACTAAAATCAGCCTCTATTACAGGCGTGGGAATGCTACAAATAATGCTAAGAAGATCACATAAGTGACGCATTTGCAGGACTTAATGAAAATGCGAGTGGCACATGATTTTCAAAAAACCTTAATCCACGCTGACTAATTATTCTATTCTAAAATAAATAAAAGATAAAACTGGCTGAAATATCAACGTAGATGGTTGGTATATCAGGTGGGTATGCTAGTATTATAAAACTCAATAACTCACCCTGCCCCGTTCTTGATAATAACTTTTGAAAACCAAGTTATCGCCTTATGGCATTGATTTACATAAAACGCATATAGCCCTTGTGGCCCTTAAAATACTTACTGCACTGATTTCAATTTCGGTATTAACTTTAATGACTTCAACTGTTGTTAATATTTATTACGAAGGAACTTGAAATTTAATTTGCTATAATCCGCAACAATAGGCAAATATATGTGGTACAGTGTATCTTGCACTTGCAGCTTGCAATATTCACCACACCACATAAATCTTCCAAATTATTCTCAACGTACGTTTCACTCCGACACCGGAGCATCTTCAGGAGATGTTGACTCGACAATGCACGATTGTTACACCACGAACGAAACATTTATTACCGCTACCTGCGTAATATGATTTTCATTGTTTCAAATTAGCACATTTCATAGTGACAGCCTTGGTTAAGTCACGCATTTCCACGGTCAACCCTAGACCATATGATTTTGCATCTGATATAATCTGTGGACAGTTTTTATCTAACTAGCTGATGCCCGCGACTTCGTCCGCGTGGATTGAGGTTTTTCGGTTCCCGCGGGAACTCTTTAATTTTCCGGGATAAAAAGTAGCCTATGTGCTATTCCAGACTATAATCTATCTCTGTGCCAAATTTCATCCAGATCCGTTCAGCCGTTGGAGCGTGATTGAGTAACAAACATACATCCATACATCCATCCATCCAAACTTTCGCATTTATAATATTTATTTGATTTGATAACATGCATACTTACACTAAGTACTATTGTTTCTTCTCTTTTATTATTAAAGAACAAATAAATACGTTTGTATGTCGTTTACCTATACTAATATTATAAATGCGAAGGTTTGTATGGATGGATGGATGTTTGTTCCTCAATCACGTTAGATTTTAAAAAGTTGAATGGATCTGGATGAAATTTGCATAGAGATAGACTAAGTAACTATAGTCTGGAATAACCCATATGCTACTTTTTATTCCGGAAAATTAAAGAGTTCCCGCGGGAAACAAAAGGACTATAATAAAAGCGGACGAAGTCGCGGGCATCAGCTAGTAATTTCATAATTTTAGAATAAAATCGGATCTACACCATGCTTTAGACCCATAAAGATAACTTATATCCTGGAGACGGATGTAGTGTACTTACTATCCCGTAAAATCAATGAGTTCTAATGGTTTCTCTGCTAAACTAAATCGACGCGGACAAAATCGCATGCATCAGGTAGTAAGGAGCATAACATAGGCTTAACCATTGAAGTAATATATAAGTACTATATATCCCAATGGGCCTACCTAACACATCAAGATTCAAATGAAAAAAACCGGCCAAGTGCGAGTCGGACTCGCGCACCGAGGGTTCCGTACAAACCTGTAGTAAGTTTTACGATTTATGACGTATTTTAAAAACAAGACGAAATGAACCGCAAAACTAACTTTGTTTGTAGAGGTTTACTGTTAATATCAAAAAAACTATGCTAGTTAGAGCATTGGCTATAGTTTTCCTGTAAAATATACATAAATTCCTATTGACCATAATTATTTCAGATTTTTCGATTGGTAAACTCCGGAGATAAGGGGGGTGGGAACGGTATTTTTTTCGACATTTTGCCCGATAAATCAAAAACTATCATGACTAAAAATAATTAAAAATCTGTTTTAGAATGTACAAAGTAAACCCTTTCATATGATATCCCACACAGTACAGTTATCTCACTTTTAAATTTCAACCCTCCGATTTTCCCCCCTTTTTAAATAAGAACAAAAATAATTTCCAATTTTTTTTAATTCCAGTGTCTTTGGGCCACTAATATACACAACTATTCCAAATTTCATGTCGATAGCTTCAGTAGTTACTGAAATAATCGAGTGTGACGGACGGACAGACGGACAGACGGACAGACAGACGGAGAAAGTCGCACCATAAGGGTTCCATTTTACCATTTTGGTACGGAACCCTAAAAATGAATGTTAAAAATGCGGTTTTCTTACATTACAATAACTGAATGCGACAATTCTTATTAACAAGTATCAAGGAACGCATGAAAAATTTATAACAAATTATTACATTTTCTCATAAAATATATGGATTATTCAGTGTAATATAATAATTATAATACGTAGTCAGTTAATACTTTATGGAGATAAATAAGTTATTACAGTACATAACTAAGAGTAGATATTTATTATTATCAAATTATGTGTTAGTGAATGTAAAATTGAATCATACTAATATTATAAATGCGAAAGTGTGTTTGTTTGTTGGTTTGTTGGTTTGTCCTTCAATCACGCCGCAACGGAGCAACGGATTGACGTGATTTTTGGCATGGGTATAGTCGAAGACCTGGAGAGTGACATAGGCTACTTTTTATCCCGGAAAATTAAGAAGTTCCCGCGGGAATCAAAAAAACTTCAACCACGCGGACAAAGTCGCGGGCATCAGCTAGTATCGAATTCAGGCGACCCCTAAAAAAGATTTCGACGCCCCGGGCCCGCCCGGGCCGCCCGCTCAAATTCAAATTCAAATTCAAATTCAAATGTTTTTTATTCAACTAAACTTTTACAAGTACTTTTGAATCGTCAAGTGAATCTACCACTGGTTCGGAATGCCATTCCTACCGAGAAGAACCAGCGAGAAACTCGGTGGTTGCTCTTTTTGAATAATAAAATTTATTTACAATTATTATTATATCAATGTGTACATAAGTAATCGCTGTCCTTAGCATTGCTGGAGCGATCAAATCCAAGCTCCTCTATCATTTACATAATCTTAAACAGTATAATAAGCTTTTTTCAGGAGCCTACTTTTAATGGGTTACAACTAAGACCTAAACTCTGCTTACTACTCTATGGGCCGGTTTCTGAATTAAGCATTCAAGCAAAAATCAGCTGAGTCTTGTTTAAATATTTGAGTAAGACTTAAGTTTTTTGTGTTTCACACGATAAAATTAGAATTTCCCAAATTATAATTAGCTAAGTATTTCTCCAATCGTCCCTGAGTATTCTCCAACATTGCCTTTGCGTTCCGCTACACGTAGAAAACCCGATATTGACCGAAAATTATATTTATTTCTAATTTTGTTAAATTTTATTATTAAATATGATTCCAAAAAATAAATTTTATAGAGTTTTATTTACAAAATTATGAATTTCAAATATTTCAGGCTTTTATCTCATAAAAAACTCTGATGTGCGTTTGATTTCAAATAACCGGGATAGAGAAATGGAACGTACGACTTATCATTGTGTCAGAAGCGTCAAAAGTTTGACAATCGGGTTTGTTTACAAAATTTTCCAAACCTTGACTTCTGTTTTTATTTGTAATTATTTTTACAAATATTTATAAAATGGATAGAGAAAAGAAAACAAAATATCCCAACTTCACTAACGTGGGGAAAGAAAACCTTCTCGCACTGGTAGCAAAGTAAGTACCTAATCTTTATATCATTTTCGATCCCCTTACTCGTAGGCCAGCTTTTCTCCTGGTTCAGTACAATATTCTAGGGTTAATTTTACATGGCCACAATAAGTAGTTAGTTCGTAGATGTAACTCTACTTAGAAATGGAAATTTGTCCAGTCACAAGAAAACCAAACCAACTGGCAACGAACTTCGAATAATGTCATTGTTTTCTTTGAATAACAGGGTATAGGTACTAAAATTCTACATCAATGATAAAAGGCATATTATTTATGTGTTTTATATGTAAGTCTATAAATGTTCTATCCACAGATTACAAGGTGTGATAGAATGCAAAAAGACAGGGGCATTCTACTTGCAAAAAAAGAAGGAAGAGCGGATTGTAATAATTAAACAATACAATAGCCTATGTACCACAGGACCAAGAGATGAAGTGTAAAGCTGCCTGGTGGATCTTCAATTATCGCCACAGCTGATGATAATGTGATAATATCACATTATATTTATTACCCAGAAATGTTATATTACGCTGAGTTATTTGTAAATAAAACAAAATAAAAACATCCAATAAAGAGTTCCTAATTTCTAACAAAATATTATTTATTACAGGAGTTTATTGTTATGTAGTTATTTGTAAAATAACTTTCTACTAATGAGCTTGGGGCAAAGACAGCATTTCGTTCTTCAACAAGTTCATCATCTTGTACCACGTAGGCATCTGGATCTACCACAGGCTTCTCCAAAGATTTTTTAAATCCCACTACAAGTTAGCCCAACTGCGATCTCACCTTATGATAAGTGATGATGCAGTCTAAGATGGTAGCGGGCTAAATTGTTAGTGGTATGGCAGTTATATTAAACTCATAGATTTCTACACCTATGAAGGAAGCCTCCCACAATTCAGAAATTGTAAATTCCCAAATCGAATTGCCGGAAATCTAACCCGGGAACTCCCTTAATAAGACCACAGCGATCGCCACTGCACCAGGGAAATCGTCAAAAGATGCCAACGAAGAATCTTCACTAGAAATCGCAAATCCATACTGATATTATAAATTCGAGAGTGTCTCTCTGTCTGTCTGTCTGTCTGCTACGCTTTCACGGCCCATGTGTTTCACCGACTTTGATGAAATTTGGTATAGGGATAGTTTATATCCCGGAAAATTAAAAGAGTTAACACGCGGGAATCAAAAAAACCTTAATCCACGGACGAAGTCGCGTGCATTATCTAGTGTGAATATAGTTTAAGTATAGCCGAAATTCGTTACTTAAATATCATGCACTCAACTTTGAGATTAGAGGACTTTGAGCACTGTCAAATGCGCTCTGAAACGCAATTTTGCAGTTAAGCATGGATTTAAGTTTCGAAACTGTCAAATTTGAAATTTCTCAAGCTCCAATTCTCAAACCTTACAAAATATCAATTCAGAAACAATAGTTTGCTTAAGTCGTTCCTATGTCACACTTATGTAGTCTTTGAGACAGACTCAACATGAAATTCTCAATTCAGAAACCGGCCGTATCTCCTACTAAAATGATGATTTTCTACCCGCTGAATGACGTATTCGTCTGAAATTGACTAGTTTCGGGTGGCTCAACAGGCATTGAAACTCGCACTTTCAATGCAGGTTATAATATGAAAAATACATATTTTCCATAAACTTCGTAATAGCCCATAGAATAATAGAATATGCTAATAAAAATATGCACGTATATAGATACACATAACAAAAATATAGTTTATACCTATTGTATATTACGCAATAAATGTAAGTGATGATTATAAAAAAAAAGAATATAGATTTTAATGATATCTTGATCAATAATTATTGATTTGTAGCTGACCTCTGGCGTTCTTTATAGATAGATACACATGTAGACTATTAGGTTAGATCAATCAAGTAGTAGGTATGTATGATTATCATCCGGTGTTTTGATGGACGGACATTATCTTTCAAGCAATGCTCGTTCTAATTTTTTCGTGGTATAGGGACCTTTATCATGTATTGCAAATTGCATAATATACCTATAAGTTACTAGCTGACGCCCGCGACTTCGTCCGCGTGGATTGAGGTTTTTCGGTTCCCGCGGGAACACTTTAATTTACCGGTAAGTATAAAAAGTAGCCTATGTATTATTCCAGACTATAATCTATCTCTATGCCAAATTTCATCCAGATCTGTTCAGCCATTCTGGCGTGATTGAGTAACAAACATCCATCTATCAATCCATCCAAACTTTCGCATTCAAAATTTTATACAAGTAATAAGTATATAAGTACATATAAGTATGTATAAGTATTAAGTATAGATGGATAGGTGATTTTAAGACTTGTTTGTGAGATATTCATACGATTTTTTCAATATTGGCACGATTTTAAGCCACACCTAATGTTACTGCAGTAGATATAAATTACCATACTCGTCCTGTTGCCTACTGGAATTTAGAGATAGGAATAAAATTATTTTATGATGTAAACATTACGCATTCTAATGGCTGTACTAATGGATTTCGTAATTCCTCGAAAATGAGAACATGATATGAATATGATTCGTCTCTAAAGATATTTTATATAGTTTATCTATACTATAATATTATAAAAAGGTAAAGTTTGTGAGTGTGTGAGGTTGTAGGGGGTAAAAACCACATTATTTGTGAGTGTCATAAGCTATAATATACTAACCCGAAAAATTAGAGAGTTCCCGTGGAAATTTATAAACTAATTTCAGGCGGACGAAGTCGCGGGCATCTGCTAATTTTTTATAAACCGACTGCGTTTCACTGCATCACGCCTGGTGTTTATTATACAACATGAAATGTGTCTAAAGATCTTGCCTACACAACTTTCTGGTTGTGTAATCCTCTAACGGAGCATATTATGACTGTAATAAAAACTAAGGAAACAATATTATCTTTATTTCGGAAGACCTATTCAGTATTCAGTGATATGCCACTTAATTATATGCGGTAAAAAAAGTTTTTAGTTTTATAAAAACAAAACCCAGTGCTGGGATGCTTCGAAAGTAAGTATAAAAAATCTCACATACCATAAATACCAACTTACAAAGATACGCGTAAAAAAAAACATTATTATAATTTATAACCCTATATTTGGTGTCGCGCAGTCAGATAAATAGAGCATAATAGTTATATCCCTACCTGTACCTAATTTCTTATTACTAGGTGGTAGTACTAAATGACCCTTACATTACACTAAATAGGTAGGTAGGTACATACTCTACGTCTATTAATACACATTTTACATACTGAGATATGACAATACAACAATACTTTATTAAGGTCAAATTTTAATGGCGGTGTCTTTCTTGTTCGCAATTTGGAACATAAGTAGGTACACGTGTTTCACGGAAGTAATATTATTCCGTGACTTGGCCAGTGAAGCTTTCAAGTGACAGCACTTGGATTTAGGCTTACACATAGCAATAAGGTTTTGTATAGTGGTTAAAGTACCAGCCGTCTTATAAGATTCTCGGAATGACCTTTCCAGGTCGAAACGAATTTGTGTCAATTTAACGGATTTGTAAGATGATATAAGAAGTCCAAGGCAATAAAGTAAAAGGACACAAAGGTCGGACGCGCACGCAAGACGGCTTAATTTATTGTAAGGAATATAAAGAGGTTTGGTATTTATGATTATGTGTTAGTTGGTAAGGAATGTCGGTCAAAATTACGGTTTTTCGTGATAATAATCTTTGCGCTTGACCTTCAATCACTGATTTTAAGTTACAGTTTTAACAGAACAAGCAACTACTTATGGCTACAGCCAATAAAGAACTCTACTTCTATCTTTATGTTCAACCATTCTTTGTTTGCTGTATTGACATTACAATGAGCTAGGCTATAAGTATAAATAACGATTTAAGTAATAAATGTAAGTAAGTTAAATCGGAAAATATTTTTTGCGCCACG
Organism: Erebia ligea; assembly: GCA_917051295.2. Classification (NCBI taxonomy): domain Eukaryota; kingdom Metazoa; phylum Arthropoda; class Insecta; order Lepidoptera; family Nymphalidae; genus Erebia; species Erebia ligea. The sequence goes on from OU785226.1 coordinate 3,077,260, forward strand.
ATTTTCTTTAAAAGTATTACCTTTTTTTTTTTTTAAAGTACTACCTACGTTGTCAATCGGCGAGTATTCGCGATGAGTAGGTAACCATTTAGACATGATTTAGCTGGTAAAAAGTCATAGGGATAGTAAAAGCCATAGTACTATATATTTTCATATTATCAGAAAAACTGACTGATGACTTATCAACGAGCTCATACCGCTGGGTCTAAAAACTTCATAATATATTTCGCGTATCCTACGTGCATAATATCAAGTTTCTTCGTAGACCCTTCTGAGGAAGAATTTTAAGAAATACTATCAAGATCTTTAAAAAACCTAAATCACATTTTTTTCTGAAAAAGGACGGTATGATTTTAACGTCTGTTTATTTAGGTACCCATGAGGTAGGAACCTACAACCAAACTAGCACAAGTGCCAAGTGGCGGTTTAGTGACTGGCAAACTATTCTGCGACCAGCCTTACCAACCTATAACCTACAGCCGATTGGCAAATAAGTAAATAAGTAGATAATAAACGGCAAGTGAAGTGTTAGCCACGCGCGCGCGCCGCACACCACAGTAGCACTCGCTAGCGCCAAGGCCGCGTTACCGCTCACTCGCTGTCTCAAGACTGGTTCGTCGAACTATCAATGTGTATAGGTTAATTGGGTTGAGTTTCATTCAAACGATATCATACTAATATTATTAAAGGCAAAAGTTTGTTTGTTTGTTGGTTTGTCCTTCAATCACGCCGCAACGGAGCAACAGATCGATATGATTTTTGGCATGGGTATAGTTGAGGACCTGGAGAGTGACATAGGCTACTTTTTGTCCCGGAAAAATATGCCTTTGAGTTCCCGCGGGAATCTCAAAGGCATCAGCTAGTTTATTCATAATACTTATAGTACTTGTAGCTAGTTAGTTTAGGTAGGTCCCCTTATACCTAAATGATTCGCTGTACCTAATTATAATTGCATTTAGCGGCAAACAATACTATTGAGGAAGGTTTTCTTTATGTAACTTCCCTTGATATAGTGAGGTTGAGCGGAAGGTGTGGCCAAAACGTTTGCATCTTACTCTATTTGTTAACTGAGAATATAACGCGATCCAGAGCGTAAGAGAAGCAGGAATAAGGTAGTGGGTACTGGGTAGTGACTTAAAAATGCCATAATGATGTGAAAAATATTTTGCCAAAGTCAAAATAAAAGACGAGATTAAGTTCAAAAATATATATTTCATGTACCTAGCATATTATAACTTGTAAATAACCAAAAAAAAATGTCGTGTTAACTTTAAAGCCCTTTTCAACGTCCAGGGCCTATCAGTTGGTATTTAAGCCCCCCAGCTGCCTATCTAGTATCTACCCCTTATGAAGTTGTAATGATGGTTTCCTTCACTATTTTTCTCTACCTCTCTTCATAGAGCCATTATGTACTTGTATAGTTAAACATTCACAACCAACTTTCGATACTAAACTAATCGTTAAAACAGTTAAAATCGATGGACCGCTTATCGAATAACAAAAGCCTTGTACTTGAACTACACCATAGTCAAATAGAAAATTTTCTATCAGTAAGCGCCGCTCGGAGCTACGTCGTTTGTGGAATAATGATCAGTCTCAAACACAAAGAATGCGGACCCTCTTTTAACAGAGAGTTGTTATCGACATCGTTCCCTTCTGCCAAAGTACCAGCCCACATGGTCACAGAAATTAGTCGTTTTCATCAAGTTGAATCTGCTTATAGTGATCGATTTTAATCGGTTACCCCAAGCAATCTAAATCTGCTTAGTGTAACGATAATTTTTTTAATTTCTCGACATGTATCCTATTCCTTATTGACATATCGTCGAGGTGCATTTGATTATACCTATTTGATTTGAAACTAGCTAACGCGCCCCAACTTAGTTCGGTTAAAATATCTGAAAACACGTTCTGATTAGAAAATCTCAAATTTCTTAACCCAATGGCTTGAGCTGGACATTTTTCAGACAGTCAGATGGTTTTATTTTATAATTTTGTTATGATATTCTAAATAATTTGGTTAAAAATGAAATAACGTACAAGAAAGAACCCAGCCTACTTGACTTTGATGACCGTGTTGCTCTATGTCCTCAAATGTTATTTCTCAGGGCGAACGGGGTACAGTTTTGAGAAAACAATATTCCGATACCGTACGTGATGGAACTGTTAATGCATAACAAATTCCTTTGTTGTCATTCCTCAATTTGTTACATGAGAAACGCACTACAGACTTGTCTGTCTAAACGTTGTTAATTGAACAAAAGGAAACTGCAAATTCTTAACATAAAAAATATTAGCGGTGTTAAACATGATAAAAATTTCCCTCTCGCTAAATCGTTATTACTGTAGGATTAAATTCTTTTGTCGTAACTCGTGTATTTAACAATACGATGGGTGGGGTTTGAACCAACGATCTGTCGCTTACTGCCCTAAATATATTTATTTAACATTATACCTACGTACCGTAGTGCCGGTAACTTTCGCATTTAAAATATTACTTAGTATAGATGAAATTGTTAAAATAAAAAAATTAAGCATGTTTTTTGCCAAGCATGAACAAGATTTTATACTTTTCTCATTAGAAAAGAGTAAAGGTCTCTTAAAAAGGTAAGGCGAAAACACAATAAAGAATTACACCAGCTGTAAAATTTATAAATCAATATAATTAGTAAGGCATTTAAAACAATACAAATAACTAACGTAGTAATTGGACAGTCATTAACAAAAGTTATTGTGTTCAAAGAAAACCGTACGTTTTCTAAATCATTAACAAAAGTTATCGTGTCCGAATAACACCATAAGTTTCGTTAATGACTTTTGTTTAGTGGCGCTTATTTTATATTTTTCGATATTAACTCTTTGTAAACGGTTCTTAATTTATATTTTTTTCGCTCAGGGTATAAACGAAAAAAGATTTTATAAATTCCGCTGAACGGTGAAATTATGCGCTGCATCGGAACAAAGTAAATTACTCTGAGGAATTCTGTGGTGTTTGTTTATCTCCATTAAGGAATCGGACTCATACAGCGTGCGACGGAAACTTGTCCAACGCGGCTCCTATAAGTACTAATTCATGATTTGATACCCTTTTTGGCGTAGTTATAAACGCTGTGGTCTCATTAGTGGGAAGTGCATTTTTCAATCCCTAGCAGACGCAATTTAGGAATTAACAATATTTGAATTGTCTGGTCTGGGAGGCTAGTTGGGTGGTAACAATCGGCAAAGACGTGACGCCAAGCGATGTGTAAGATAGTGCGTACCCAAGTTACTGCTTCGTTGGTCTAGTGGTTAGCATGTTCGCCTGCGGCCGACGAGGTCCCGGGTTCGAGTCCCGGGTCGTGTCACAACAAGTATACTGGGGTTTTCTGATTAGAAATTCTCAGTACTAGCTCGGAGTTAGGAAGTTGGCGGTGTTTACCCCCGTGCCTCGGAGAGCACGTTAAGCCGTCGGTCCTGCGCCTGATCTCTCTCCGGTCGTGTCGGATTTTCCGTCCCATCGGGCTATGAGAGTAAAGGAACAGAGAGTGCACCTGTGTTTGCGCACACACTTGTGCACTATAATATCTCCCGCGCAGATGGCTAATCTCTCTGGAGATTGGCCGCCGTGGCCGAAATTCGGTCAGGAGGACATTATTACCCAAGTTACAATGGAAACCGATTAGGGACACGGGTTCAATATAACTGCAAATAACCTAACAATTAGCCCGCTATCATCTCAGAGTTAGACTGCATTATTTCTCACCAGTTACTACCAGATGCGATCGCAGTCATAGAGCTAACTTGTACTTAGTAGAGCAAAATAATACAAGAAACCAAGTGAAGACATTAGCACTGCGGAGCAATTGCATTGAATGATATAGGTAGTTCCTTGTATTACATATCGTACAACTGTACGCGCGCATTCTGTATGATTCTTGGGTGTGCTGTGTAGGTTCCGCCGCGCTTTGTGCGTGTCCAAGCCTTTAATATTTTTATTTAGGTACCTATACCTATAAGGTTTTTCCATATCGAGGTATTTCTAACGTTTGGCTATTCTCCAGGCTATGCAGAGATCATCACATAAAAAATATATGCGCAACGTGTTTCGAATGAATCTGCATCTATTTGCTGACATTCTGTTTCTGTCTTTGCAGAATTGGCCTTTGCGGATTCGACAACCCACACAGAGATCAAAAGACAGAAGAACTGAAAAAACACATAGGACAGGTAAGAAGATCCATTATAATTACCTACCTACTAGATGCTTTTCATCATAATAATCGGCGTCGTCAACCGATAGGCGTCTACCGCTGGGTACCTATAGGTCACTTGCAGGGACTATCACACGCCGCGATTTTGCGCTGCTTAGATCCAGTAACTTATGCTCCGATGAAAATCGCTCGTAAGTGGGATGTCGTCGTTAGTTTACATTTATAGAGAGAATCTACATGAAAAACTTCATATTCCTAGACCTTGCGACAAATCGCAAGGTCTAGGAATAACAATGAACAGTTCAAAAACTGTTCATTGATAATATGTCAGTCAGAACTCGGACTAGAGTCCGAGAGCTCTAGTGATTTTTATTTTATTATCAAAATGGAAATTATTACAGTTTTTATAGATAGCACTGCGAAAACCCACGTAGGCAGTTTTGATGGGTAGATTTGTATAGCTAAAGAGGTTAGTTTTTACACTGCTTGCTTCAGATAACATTTTTAGTATTTTTAGTAATGCTTCCACTGCCGATTGCCATATTGACGCGTAAATAATATCGGTAGCTGCGTTCACAGCTGTTCACACCTATAGAAATTAGTGTCGTCGCCACTCGCCATTTAGAATCTTCTTTCACGTAAAAATGCCACTGATGACTGATCTTCAAAATAATATTTTTCAGTAAACACGATGTTTGTGTGTCAACGCCTATGAAAAATAAGTTGTGTATTTTTCATTGGTATTGACACATCATAATAAAATTATGGCCTGGCCTGATTTTAACACATACAATTCTCATTTTTATTTTTTTAAATCTAAAATTGCCTCCTCATTATTTGTTTCTCGAAATTATTCTAATCGAAACCCATATCACTTTGCATATTAGCTAGAAAAATACCATCCAACGGCCTTGATCTACTGAAGTAACATGTCCAATTTCTACATAAATATCTAAAGTACGCATAAATTGATGCTACCAACTCCAAACACGGTGGCGACCGAGAATCCTAGAAGTTGTATCCTCTCATAACTGTAAATGGTTATGTTATTAGTGGAGGCTTGGGTGTGGTAATAGATGTTACTGCTTTTGCTAATAAGGCTTTAATATAATTAGATATAGCTGTAGTTACTATATAGCAGTCGGTAATAGTTACCTATAATATTTACGAAGCGTATGATTTAATAAGTTAGACTGGCAGCCGTAAACTGCAACATATCTAGTACCTAATAACAAAATTTGATCTAAAGAGATCTGAAGATGAAAAAGTTGTTATTTAAAAATTAAAAATATATAAATCTTAATACTATTAAATATTAAAAAGCTACTGATCTTGCGTAAAAAGTTGCAATTAATAGGTTATGATGATTGATGCCTTGGGGGCGCGCCCTCCTTGAAAGTGGCCGTCAAAGTAGGTAATAAAGTAGTAAAATATGTACCAGTATAGTGAACCATATAATTGTTACTTCAGTTAAATGTGCACTTAAATCTCTTAAGGCCCCTAAATTAAGCAAAGTATGACGTAATGCCCCGGATTAAGATGACCTGATCGATGGCTCAGCTTCAAACACTAAAGTTAAGCAGACGCCCACTCATTAAAAAAACCATTACAAAACGAAATATGAACATAATGATGAATTCGTTTGTGCTTGATGAATTCGTATAAGCGATGTCTTCAATTATTAATTTTGGGCATGAATTTTGAAATGATCTTGTAAAATTAGAAGTTCAAGGCGAAGGAAATTCAAGAACAGTTAATTTCCGTTCTTAAAATTGATTATGCTTTGTAAAATAGTTAAATCACAATAGCCATATTGTTTTGTTTTAGTAAATTGGATAGTTGATTTGACACTAACTATGGAAATTAGTTAGCTGTTTAATTTTAATGAACTGTTTAATAAAAAGTAAAATCCATATACTGTTTATTAAAATAAAAAAAATTAGAAACATTACTTGCTGTTCTAGTTCCAGAAGCATAGCTTAATATATTTTAAATGCGCAAATAATAATTAATATAATTTTCATCCCACCATCTCGGAAAGAGTATTTTTATTCTTCGATATCTGATGGTAAAAGCCGTTATTATCCTCTAGAGGATAAAGTAAATTGAATTTAGAACATCGTGTGCACGTTAGTAAATATCACTCGTCTATGAAGTTTGTGAATTCAAAACATCATTAAAACCTATTTACTTGTACCTCTATGGTGCCGAATTTCCATACAATCGTTTTTAATTTGTTAAAAACTCACACTCGTAACCTTCTTGGTGTACTTTTTTAATTTGCTTTGCGCGCACCATTTTCTTTCACGTCTGTTTAAAATTAAGACCGATTAAAAACAAGAAAATTGAAAATAAGTGAAAAACCTAAAATGAGTGATTCTAGTGACGAAGAAATTAACAGAATTGAATTTAATCTTGTGATTTTTTTTGCATTTAGTCATTTCCTCGCTGAGATGGGATGAAAAGTTACCTTGTGATGTTTTTTGCATTTAGTCATTTCCTCGCTGAGGTGGGATGAAAAGTTACGTGTTGCACTCGAGTGAAAAGATTTTTCACCTCGTGCTCTTTTGATTCCCTCGCTGACGCTCAGGATTCTAATTTTTGAATCACTCGCTCCGCTCGTGATTCAATTTTAGAATCCTTCGCTTGCTCGGTCATCAAAATTGAGCACGCGGTTAAAAAACAACTTTTCACTCTTGTATAACAAATAACTATTTTGTACGCCTAAGTTTTCGAATAAATGATGTAATCGTTTGTGAGCACTTAAAGTTAAAAAATACTCAAACAAAAAGTTATGACAAGCACTCATAAAATCAATATAAATAATGATGAATAAGTAGCCATAATGAAGATTAAGGATTGGGTAATTTATACGCATGTTGTTAAATAAAGCAAATATTTGAATAATTCTTGTTCGTATGTCTGAAATGACAGTTTGGTTAAAATAATCTCGTAGGTAGAGTTTTATGAGATCTAGACACATATATAATCAATGATCTTTGTGTCTTGTTATAGACTATCATGAAATTTCAAAAGAGCAACCACCGAGTTTCTTGCTGGTTCTTCTCAGTAGGAATGGCATCATGAACATTTTAGATTAACTCGACGATTAAAAATCACTTGTACTATTGTTATTGTCGTCATCATGAACTCATCTTGGTTGCTGAAAAAGAGATTTAACAGTGCTGACAATTAAGTATTGTTGGAAATAGCCTTTCATATCCGCCTCTCAGCCTTCCTCATCCAGCCACTTGCTTCATTCCACCGTGCTGGTGGGCATCTGTCGTTACGTTCACTTCGTTGGCTCCATGCAGCTTGCTAATGGTTTGGGCTACCAATTACGTGACATTGGATCTCCTGCGCTTCTCGTAATTTCAGATTTTCCTTTAAAATTCTAAATTGCAATTCGAAGTTGCGTATGAAATATGTATAAAATTAGTGAGTAAGTATAGGAAGCGATGGAACATATTGTTAAGGAGTTTGATAAAAACGTGTGACTGTGAAGTTAACAAACGAACCAAACAATAGGGTCAAAATAATCTGACATGTAGCTGATGAGCTAAGGAGCTGTCAGGACGAAGGTCTAAACGGTCTAGATAATAATAATAACCTATAAATCATTTGAATATTGGAAGATCAATATCGGTATTATGATTTGTGATTGTGCATTTTGTTTTTGCTATTAAAAATAGGTATCTATATGTATTCATAAAAGGTACTGAGAACCCAATAATTTATTTAACTAAAACAACATGTAACAACCATTTTGCTCTAAGATTTTATGCAGAGTGTCAACCAGAAACATCAATACAAAAAAGCGAACATTAACTTTTTTCTCTTTAGCCTGTTTCCAGTTTTGATGTACCTAATGAGATTAAATACTATTTCTAACATATATATAGGTACTAATATTATAAATGCAAAAGTTTGGATGGATGCATGGATGTTTGTTACTCAATCACACGGGAACGGCTGAACGAATGTCTGTTTGACATCAGAGATAGATTATAGTCTGGAATAACACATAGGCTACTTTTTATACCGAAAAACTAGAGAGTTCCCGCGGAAACCAAAAAACCTCAATCCACGCGGACGAAGTCGCGGGCATTAGCCCGCTAGTTATCCATAATTTCATTTAATTTTTCGTAAGATGATTAATGTTCCAATGATTTGACTGTTTTTTAAATTACCGATTCTTTTAGTGATCAATTACTTATTATTGATTAAACTATATTCCATTTTGTTACAAAAAGTTGCGCTTCATATTTTCTCATTAACTTCCGATAGCTAAAATATTCCTGATCTTATGAGACACAAGAATAGACGTAATATATGTGTAACTAGCTGATGCCCGCGACTACATCCGCGTGGATTGAGTTTTTTTGGTTCCCGCGGGGACTCCTTAATTTTACGGGTTAAAGGGTAGCCTATGTGTTATTCCAGACTATAATCTATCTCTGTGCCAGATTTCATCCAGATCAGATCAGCGGTTCGGGCATGATTGGGTAATAAACATCCATCCATCCATCTATCCATCCATCCATCCATCCAATCCATCTTTTGCATTTATAATAATATAAGTATAGAAGTATAGATAAAAAAAAGCTACTAAACTGCTTCACATCGCTAATGATAGTAATAATCGACTTTATATGAACCGTGTCTTATCTACGTCGGCTTAGCAGGTAGCCAATAGCCACATGCTTAATTTGATCATAGATCACAAAAGGTTAAGTATTTGAAATGTAATAGCCTATCAAAAGTAACTAGTTCTTTTATGACTAATGATTTAGAACTAATGTGATTTGATGCTTTGATGTCGTACAAAAAATAATTTACTAACAATGTTAATATAGGTAGGAGACCACCCATATTTCTCATTCATGTGAACAACCACAGTTATTTTTTTAATAGAGTTTCTTACAGTCACACTTACACTTACTTACACTTCTATTAGTATTAAAAAAAACTAACTAGTACAACTAGTATTAAAAAAAAAATCGTTTAATAGTTTCTTTGCTTCTTAACTTTGAATTCCTAACATTGTTAAAACACCAGCTTAGTATAGTTCAAAATAACGTGAATCTTGAAATAAGGTACATGAACTCTTTATTTTCAATAGGTTGGTTAGGTTTACCAAATTAGGTACGTGATGCCAGTTTGATTGGTGTCAGTTATATTTCGTTATGCACGTTCGAATGCCGCGATGGTATTCTAAACGACAATTAACCACGTTTCGATAATGTTGTTTCACGTCTTGTCATATTGTGCTGCCTGTGTTAGTTAGTTAAGTTAACACTTGCTACCAGTATTTACAAATTCAAGCTTTTAGAATCGCTTTTTTTGCTTGACAGTCTGGTTTGTGTCTTGTGACATTGTTAAAGTAAATTGGCCCCAGTGGACACCCTTGAAAACAATTAACAAATAATTGAATCACGTTTTGTTTCTCAATGATACTAATAAACGTAATTACGCTTTATCACACCTAATACGTATTTATTACGTGATTTTTTACAGGATTTCCAAAATCATTTTCATCAAGAGACGAAAATATTATACCGTCACAGAATACATATACCGTGTAATAGTACAAATACCGTAGAAATTTAAATTATGTGTTCATGGATAAGGTTAAATGACAAATAGTATATAATATTTAATACTTAATATAAGCTTAATTTGAACAAAAATAACCCATTATGATATCATACATCACTATTACATCAGTATACTATTACATATTTAGACATCAGAAACCATGATCTTATGTAGAAAGTTTGTGATAACAATGAATAACATAAATCACAGCTTGTTTTAACTCATATCACACATTTCATATTTACTTGTTCAAGGACAGTGACGTCACGGCTAACGGATCCTGTAAGGACAATTACCGTTTCTTATTCGGTCAAAGGTGAATCACCCTGTAACTTGATCCGTCGTGTCCCTCATCTCTTGTAACCGAAGGACACTGTATAAAATATTGCGTATACGTAGAATGAAGGCAATGGGTCGAATAATGATGCTGCTTAAATTAGGGCCTTACCTAAATTTTATGTGGCTCTTATTTCTTAGTTATGCTCTTTTTGTTTCCTTGAGTAATCATACTAATACATATTATAAATGCGAAATTAGTGTTAGTTTGATGGTTTTCAATCATGCCATAAAAGAGCTACGGATCAACGTGATTCTTTGTATGGGTATAGCTGGTGAGGACCTGATGAGTGGCATAGGCTACTCTTTAGCCTGGAAAATCAAGAATTCCCACTGGATTTTGAAATTACCTGAGTCCACGCGGACGACGTCGCGGGCATCAGCTAGTTGATCATATTTTAATGGATGTGTTGATAATTATATATCTTTAGCAAATACTTTTTGTTGATCAATAATGTTTAACATGAAAGGGCTTATGTTTTTAAAATATTTTTAGAAAATTCTTATTTTCCTTCAGCGGGGATCTATGAATATTTCAATTAATCGTGGCCAGTGGGAGATACCAATTTACCACCTAAACTCTAATTTTTTTACAGATTTTATTTTTAATATAACAAATATTCAATAAATAATTAAATAGCCGGAAACGCAAATTATTGAGACATGGCATATTCGGGGATTTATTTAAAATACATACTGGACTTCTAAAATAGCCTGGTATCCGGTAGCATTTAAGCCTATAAGTTGACAATTTTATAAACAGTGTGCTATAATAATTTTTATAAATCCCTTCTCAAAGTCCCTTGAAATACGAAAATTTAATTTCGGTAGCGCCTTTTTTGTCCATGTTTATAAAACATTTAATCCTTAATTGGAAGTCACCGAAAGTCTACCAATTAGGCATTAATTCTTTATGCAAGGTTAAGGCGCTTAAGTGAATTTTTGAAGTGGGTACGTTGTTTCGTGGGAAATTAAGTGGTGCATAAACGGACTTGCCGACCGCTTTTAATCTGGCCGTCAACTTAATCGTTTTGGACAAGTATTACCGATAATATGGTATTAAATCTTGAAATAACCAAAACGGTTAGGCTTCCAGTTTATGAAGTTTCACGTTACGCTAGGAAGGTTTTTAACAAATACCTTAATAATACATAATTAATTTTATTAATTAAGAGACATCAATCTAATTATATACCGCGAAGAAAGACAGTGATCAGATGGTTGTTTTTATCTTTTTTACTCAACTCATACAATTAAAGGTGAATTCAAATTTTATAATAATGTCTTTTTGTTTTTATCTTTTTTACTCAACTCATACAATTAAAGGTGAATTCAAATTTTATAATAATGTCTTTATCTTTCAACAGGGCGTCAAAATCAAAATGGACGACGCTGGCAATATACTCATCAGACGCTACTCCAAGAGTAGTGTGATTGTGAAGAGTACAGCCGCTACCAGCAATGACGAGACGGCGATAGGACAAGATATAATAAAACTACCGGGATACGCACTTGAACAAGAGAAAATATTTAAGGTAAGAGAGAGTACCTATTTATCTATAAGAATTTTTTTATCAAAAAAATAGGAACAGCCTTTTAAAGAAGACGGTAATGCATTTAAAAACCTTGCTATAGCATACAATCAATTTAAATTGAAAACAAATTGAGTCTATGTAAGCTTAATAAGATGAAAATACACAATATGTTGATGTAGTAGATTTAAATCTCAGTTCTCTGATTAAAGCTGTCGCTGAAACATAAAATTAGTCACACTTGATGTCATCCAAATTAACGATGAAACAGTTTTAAATAAATTACTACTAGATGGAATAAAATTATAAATTTCAATAATCGCCCATAGCAATGAATTCTAGCAATTATTAATAGGTGCCTACAATTTACAACAATGCGGTGTCGCAATGTACATAATTTTAAACAGTTTTCGCCTCTACTTCATACAGAGTAATGACGACATAATGAAGTTAATGTAAACTTAAATACCACTTTGCTTTGTCCGTGTATACGAAATGGGTGTATACGTGTAATCATTTCCGTCAAGATGGATGCCTTTATGCAGTGAAATTTCGAAACTTGGTCTATTAATTTCACGGTTGCCCGCATAATTGTCCGGCATGCTTGCTAGCTATGATCATTTTAAGGAGGCGTTGCGACTTACGATTTTATTAACAAATACACCCATTTGACATTGCGCTGAGCAGTTACTGCAACTATTTCTTGAATTTAATGTGCTTAATAATAAAATTTAACTAATGCTCTTATGTTCTCTAGTTATATGAATCATGCTTGCATTTAACTGAGTAAATAGTTTCTCTACTCTTAAATTTTAATCTCTATCTATCTTCTTCAAATTCTATCTTCTTCTTTACCTTTGCTTTATAAAGCCTTGTTTATCGACCGATAGATATAGATGCCCTCAATTTTAATACTGGTGATACACCTATCATTTCTAAGTTAGAATACAAGGTAGTTTATCTTTCTTTATACCTACTTCATCTGCATATTGTGGACTATATTATGATTTAAGTATTACTTTTATGATTAGTACTTTTAACTATATTTTAGCATTTAAAGCCCATAAATATTAATTAAGAGATAAATGCATTACTTTTTTGTTCTATGTATCGTCTTGATATAAAACCTGACTATTTCAATCTTTGAACCTATTATTAGGTATAAAAAAATCAGTTTAGTATAAAAACCAATGAAAATATAGCACTATAACAAACGGTAATAAAATCACCAGCATCTGAAGTCATGTCATTATTATTATACTGCACTGGTCATCTCAGTGCATCACGATCGGGCCATGCACGACTCTTGGCCATGACATTGCCTCATATTTTTTCTTGATTGTCTTATGAAATTTCAAGATCCACTTTCTTAATACGTTCTTGATGATTATGATGCTCCATTTGTTTTAGTCGTGGTACCCTTTTAGTTTTCTTCATTATATTCCAGCTACTCTTTTGTTTTTTTCTTGGTTTACGTATGATTGCCTAAAAAGCTGCTGAATAAGTCATCAATGAGCCCACGGTTTCGGTCTTTATTTTGGAGTTACATGTTTCGCGTTAACTTTAATCTGTGATATGGCTTAGATCTGCTCGCACAAAATCAGTTGAACGCAACGATCTAAAACTTAAAGCATTTTTTTTGTTGTAATCATGGATCGAAACTGTTCACATGTCAATGGACATGGAACAGTTTTATCAGCGAAACGCAAAACTCTGAACATCTTACTGAAAACAATTTCTGTCGTACATTTTACGTCCATAAATCATGGCTAAATAGTTAGTTAATTTTTGTTAAGGACCTGAACTTATAACTCTGATCTTTAGCAAGAATTTTAATATCCTTTTTCTGCAGTTAGATCTCTATGTTGCAAAATTGCCTTGCCCAATAAAAACCATCTGCAACATACTAGTTTACTAATTGGGTCAATTCAAACAATAGAGATTCACTTCCTAGTCGAATGCAAAACGTTCATTAGTAATTCATACACCATTAACTACCGTTTATGTAATACGAAGAACAATGCAAAAGATAGCACCGTTCAGGAAAAGAATGGGCATTGCCTCACTTATTCTGTTAAGAGTTAACGACTAGATTTCCGTGAGAAAGCAAATCTATGAATGACCACCTGAAAATACAGTCAGCTAACTTAATGGAAACATCAATATTCATCCCCTGTTGGGCATGTTGCTCATTCAGGTAGCGCTATAACAGGACCCTTCCAACTTGCTTTCATAGTATTACCACAGAATATAGGTAATGTATTACGTATGATTATGTAGTAATTTTATTATTCTTATATCAGTTAGTCGAACCAAATGTAAAGCCCAAACTCCGCCTCTTCCAAAATTTGCCTATTCTGGTCTCAGGTTGCATCTGGTCTTAGGCAAAGCACCAAATTAACCTTTAACCTTGCGCCAATCATTCACTTCTTCTTAAGACTTCACTTGGTCTCTTTTATAAAAATAGAGTGCAAAATAATCGGTGATATTGCCAGTATTACTAGTATTAAACAGAACAAAGAGCTATGGGGAACGTTACATACTCATAGTTCACTTTAATAAATAATCAAAGTGACCTATGCTGGTATGTGGATCTATGAGTTAAGTACGTACTAGTTATCTATGTACACTTTATCATGTACCTACCTACGTTCATGCCGATATGTACATACGTAGCTCTGTATGAGGTATGCGGTCAGCTTTCTATGATAGCATCAACGTCTCATTCCCCGGCTCCGTCAAATCAATTTTGGAAGCACATTGCACGGGCCACAGCAGCTGAGCTTGAAGCAATCATTGAGTAACCCAATAGACCTGATACAATTTCATTAATGCAACTTACGCAGCTCTTTTATCGATGATCTCGAAAATGGAAAGTTAATTGAATCCAATTCGATTTATAAATGTACAATTAATGAAGTAGAATTTGATTAAAAGATCTATCGGGAATAATTTAATAATAGGTGAAAAAAATAATGGGCCTACCTTCTCTTTTATCCCATGGTTCCACAGGTATGAGACTAGGATTAAATCTAGAAAAATGCACGCTGATAGTTTTTTGATAAGTTTTTTTGCCATACTTGATAATGTTCTACCTCGTTGGTCTAGCTCTAGTGGTTAGCATATTCGATTGCGGCCGCCGAGGTCCCAGGTTCGAGTCCCGGGTCGGGCCATAATTAATTAAGTAGTGTTTTTCTGACTAGAAATTCTCAGTACTAGCTCGGACATTGGAAGTTGGCTGTGTTTCACCCCCGTGCCTCGGAGAGCACGTAAAGCCGTCGGTCCTGCGCCTGACCTCTCTCCGGGCGTGTCGGATTTTCCGTCCTATCGGGCTGTGAGAGTAAAGGAACAAAGAGTGCACCTGTGTATGCGCAGACACTTTAAGTGTGCTATAATATCTTCCGCGCAGATGGCTATCTCTCTGGAGATTGGCCACCGTGGCCAAAATTCGGTAGACTATATTTGCGCAAAGATTTCGCATGAATTTATTGTTCAAATAAAATTAATGATATCGAGTATCGACAGCGGTGATAGCCTAGTGGTTGAAACACCCGACCTCCTGTACAGGGTCGTGGGTTCGATCCCCGGGCCCGCAGCACCAACTTTTTAAAGTTATGTGCGTTTTTGGAAATTAAATAGGTATAGTGTGAATGAGTGAATAGGCATCTTCTAGGCAAGTGCGTTCCAACCTAGACCTCATCATTGCTTTCCACTAAGCATGATTGTCGTCAAGCGCAGGCCTATCACCAATAAAAAAAAAAATATATCACTTGCTTTAAACCATAGAGGTATAATATTTAAACGGTGAAGGAAAACATCGTAAGGAAACCTGCACCTGAGTTCTCTCGAAGGTGTTCGAAGGACAGGTGCAGTAGTGAGCCGGCAATGGGGTTTATAAGAGAGAGAGAGAAATCGACCACTCACCGACGTTGTTGCTACAACAGTTTACTCATCACTAAGCGCATTTATGAACAAGTAACAATCCTTAAAGCAAGCAAAGATATCTAATAATTATAATATCAAACACGAATTGATGAAATAACCGTCCCAAGCAGCGATCGGCGGCTAAGCGTTTGTTTTCTCATTACCGAACTATACTTCGTTATGAAACAATAATTCTGATAACATCTTCAAGTGTATTAAATCATCTGGCTTCATCTATTTATAACGATTCTCTAACGCCTTTTTAAACCATGACCTTTTATTTTTTTGTATCGTCGAATAAGTTTTAAAATTTTCGTTTATGTTTACGCAAACAGTGTTAAAATTGGATATTATTGATTGCATAATTGCAATTATAAGAACAAAATATTATTTACTACGTAGGTACTTCTTCATTAATATTTATCGCTCAGCGCGTTTCTAATTAAATTCTTATTATGTTGCAGCCAAGGTTTTAGTAAAACATATCCTTGATTATTCGTTTTTATTGAAGGAAACTACCCAAAATTCTTCTAATATTAATTCAATTATGAGATTGTAGGTACATGATAGCTTTCCTATGAAGACGAAGATGTGGCATCTATCTCTCTGTGAGACTGTGTCGCAATGTGGTCGCAATACTCATTTGTAGAGGCTCCGCTCCGCCCACGTCAGACAATCGGTGTCTGATTTTTGTCGGTAAAAAATTAAATGAGTATTGAAACGCTCACGTCCTCGGCCAAGTCGGTCAAAAATAAAATCGGCCGATTCGAGTGTCGGTGGAAAATGGAAGGTTTGGACATTGAGACGGTCTCAAAATTGGTGATAAATGTCAGGCCAATTATTGGACCTACAAAAAGTGACGTGGGCCGAGGTTCTTACTTACAAATATAATAATTATTTACCTCCCTTCCGAATTTTGGCGATGGTCTGGCCAACAACAACGAAAACCACCGAACTACGCAAAAGATATTGGATAAGGTGTACAAGTTTGTTCGCAAACACACTCTCTCTTCCCTCATTATCATAGTCCAACCCCAAGAGCTTAATTTTTTCAAAGTAATCCAAGGACTTTAGATTTTTTTTACAAAAACTATACATAAGCAAATAAATAACTCTCATATTAATTTAATTATTTTCTTTGTTTGACAGCTATTCGACATGAAAAAATTCCAATCAAACGTGAATCGGGAACTACGCCGCGCGTATCCGGACCGCAGAAGACTTGAGACACAGTGCTTGAGCGCGATGGCTTTTGTGAAGGCGGACAACGAACTGCTGGAGTGCCCTATCTGGGTTCTAATCATCAATGTTGTTGCCATGGATATGCTGAAATCGAAGCTGCCTCCGGGTAAGTCAGATTAATTTATGATACCTAATTATTATTGTACTGACACACCGAATACATTGAGATATTGTATTCCAAAATATCTTATGGTGGTAGGCCTAAGCTCTAATTCCCTCTCTCCTATGAGAGTGGAGGCCTGTGCCCAGCAGTGGGACGTTAATAGGCTGTAGTGGTGATGGTGGTGGTGGTGGTAGGCCACCGCCTACCACCAGATCGAGTGCCACCAATGTAGCTACGTTTTGCAAACGATGCGGTATCGTTGTGACACCCCAATTTAATAAGAAAACCAGCCAAGTGCGCGTCAGGCCATGCGCATTACAGGATTCCGTAGTTGCCACTGCCGTGAATTTCTTCATAATATCCAAAAACAATTGCCAGCTGACACTTGACTGAAACAAAATTAGCCTTTTTTAAAGCTTATCTAATACCTATTTCGCAAACGGATCCCTGAATCGAAAAATGGTTTTCACACAACCGCAATATTTTTGAACGACCTATAAAAAGGGATTTTATGATAGATCTAAGAACCAACTACCTGAATTATACTTACTTCTTTGCGAACTAATAATATAAATTGTCATACCAAACGGTTTCCATCGCTTCCTTTGTCGTTTTTCGTATCGGTTTTGAGGATTTTGTAGAAAAAGCAAAAAAGCGAGGCTTCTAGAATAGAATAATTGAGTTGAGAGAGATTTTTTGCAGGCCAAAACAGTTTTGCTATTCAATTATAAAGTGAGGTACCTATACCTTAAAGTAGACAATCATGTTACTGAGTAATGCTACAACCACGACCATAAAATAATAACTTGTACGGTCACCACTTTTACTACGGAACAATATAATAAACTTAGCTAGTTTTTAGAAACAAGTTCCATTTTTGTTGTACAGGAACTACACACGACTAATGTCCGGGTATCTTATGTGACCTTCGTGTGATACTTTTTTTTCTATGTAGGTACGACATGACTCTATATTTCTTGCACTTAACACTTAGCCTACAAGTCACGGTTATACACGTTATATAATTACATACTTAGGTACAGCAATTATGTAGTCTGTCACTGTGCAACTGCATACTTACCTATTTACTATAAGTCATGAACATCATCGTTCATCATCATTCTCAACCGATAGACGTCCACCGCTGGACATAGGCCTCTTGCAAGGATTTCCACACGCCGCGGTCTTGCGCCGCCTGGACCCAGCGGCTCCCTGCGACTCGCCTGATGTCGTCTGTCCAGCGAGTAGGCAACGCTGCGCTTTCCAGTGCGTGGTCGCCACTCCAGCACTTTATGAACATAGATTTCGTTATTTTAATAATCCGTAATATTATATGTCGTACCAGACGATGCCTGCGACTTCGTCTGCGTGGAATAAGGTTTTTTTGATTCTTCGGGAACTCTTTAGTGTTCCGGGATTTTCTTTCATCCAAACCTTGTCCTGACAATTACGAACACAACGAAAAAGTAATCAGCCAAATCCATACTGATGCCAAATCGGTCTAGTCGTTCTCAAGTGATGCTCCGTCATACATGTGGTATTGATTTTTATTTATATAGGCAACTACAAACATTTTGCAAATGTTAAGCTTCAGATTAAATATAAAATATCTAAAAACATTCATTTTTAATGATAGGTTTACGTAATTTTTGTAGTGAATTTTGTTTATGATCATTATTCATATAAATTTTGATTTTCGCAATATTTTCACCTTGGAAACAACTTTATACTCAATCCCCAAAGCCATTTTGCTCATCTAAGTACAACTGGTACCACTACTACCTACTACCATGGGTTGGGCGC
This sequence comes from Erebia ligea, assembly GCA_917051295.2. Lineage (NCBI taxonomy): Eukaryota > Metazoa > Arthropoda > Insecta > Lepidoptera > Nymphalidae > Erebia > Erebia ligea. The sequence continues at coordinate 3,095,988 of OU785226.1, forward strand.
ACATTATAGATCATACATCTAGTCGCGAATCATTCCTAGTTAGTTAAACCGTCAAGCAAATAGAGCTCGAGCCGTAAACTCATACAATAAAAACGAAAAGTCTTGACTTTTGCCTCACTTACTGATTGACCCAGCACAAACCTTTGGACCTATTAATTATATTATTAGAAAGCTGAAATTTTGCGCAGAGACCTGTCTCTTTTTTTACCACTTTTTAAAGTGGTAAGCCATTTTTTATCCCGGAAAATTAAATAATTCCCGCGGGAACCGAAAAACCTCAATCCACGCGGACAAGTCGCGGGCATAAGCTAGTATTATATATTTCAAAAAACTGTTGACAAAAATAGCACGCTTTTCATTTTATATTACTACACTTACCTACTCAAGGAATAAATACCTACCTGCCAACATATTCATCATAAAGTGATTACTGTAGTTTTTGTAGAAAAACTGTTTTCGCTTTAATCTGTAATGACCGTAGGACTTATTTGTTTCAAGGTTGTAAAGTTATTGTTTTCAATCAGGTTCATGCTGTATAGCACAGAATAGGTAATAGTAGTAATGTATAGGCCTGCGAGCACGCATACTACTTACAAGATGATACTGAGTGAAAAATTCAAGATATTTTTTATAAAACCACAACTATAGTGCGCAGTATTAGTAGAGTAAAACATCATACTAATATTATAAATGCGAAAATGTGTTTGTTTGTTGGTTTGTCCTTAAATCACGCCGCAACGGATCAAAACGTGTCGACTTGATTTTTGGCATGGGTATAATTATTGAGGACCTGCAGAATTGACTTATAGTTGCTAAATCGATGACCTGCAGAGTGACATAGGCTACTTTTTATCCCGGAAAATAAGGGGGTTTTTTTAATTTATTTTTTTACTATTTATACATAATATATATATATATATATATATATATATATATAGCGAGCAAACGAGCAGATGGGTCATCTAATGGTAAGTGATTACCACCGCCTATGAACATTTGCAGCACCAGAGGAACCGCCAATGCGTTGCTGGCTTTTGAGAAATTAATTGTTTATCCGCCCTTATAAGAGCCCCATATTATAATCTTTAGGGAACACAGAAGATGGAAGCTGATTCCCGTGTTCCCGTGGTCCCGTGTTCCGTGGAAATTTAAAAAACTTATTTCACGTGGACGAAGTCGCGGGCATCAGCTAGTTGTCTATAAAGTGCTCTGACGTGTTAACTAAGTACCTACCTAGTGTTAGAAATTTAATCAAAGTTGATTCAGTGAATTATTTTGAAGAATATGACTTACCTTACTAAAGTTTAGGGTAGTACCTACGATATACCTATATCTACGATTGCCCGTGAATTTAAAAAAATGCTAAATTATTTAACGTAGGGTAGTGGAACCAATAAATGAACGCTTAAGCGATTTTGGCAACTTTGAACAGCTCTGATTAGTTATTTAATGACATTGAAGCTTGCTGGGTTTTTCTTTGTGATTCCACATATCCTCAAGGTTTAACTGATTAAAAAAGAAACTCTTTTATCTAATATATATTTTTTAAAGTTGCTTTTTGTAAGAAGTTAAGGGGTTTACCCCTATAATTGAACACTGAGCCCTAATTATGAATAGTTTGAACCCAATAGTTGAACTAGCATTTTAATAGGAATACATTTATTTTAACATTATTAATAACTTATTACAATATATCGGCGCGTTTTGAGCCCCGACTGACGACATCGGGAAAACAAATTTTTAATTATTAACTGGCTAATTTTCTTACCCTGGCCCGGCATGTGAGGGGGGGGGCCAATTTACTCGTTCAGTTTAAGACGCGATACCCAATAATTGAACGAATTCATATTCATTAGTTCAACTTTTGGACCTGAATTCTTAAACTGAACAACGCAAGATTTCATACTGAAATAAAACCTCAAAACACAAAATAATGTGTTCAACTTTTGGTAACTAAATTCCTAAATTAACTAAAATTAATTTGCGTTTTTTTGTTTCGGTCTCTAAGCAATAATATAAATGTTATGACCTGTGTAAGAATATGCCATTTCTCCATTAGTTGAACGGCGTTCATCTATTGGATCAAGCTTACGAAATCGAATCCATTACTTGAACGGTATTTTTTTCAAAAAATACGGCGAATAATGTGTATAATATGTATCATTATAATCAAAGACAGACATATCAAGATTTACTCCAACCAAAACTACTCAAATCTATCGTATATAATTGCTTTAAATTGCCGAAATCCTTAAGTTTGAAAAACACTTACACTTAAGAAGGTTTCCATATAAAACAATTTTTTGGCGGGAAACTCTCACAAAGCGTCGAACTACGAGCGCGTCGAAGCTGTGACTGTTGATTTTGTTAGGGAATCGGGAAGAAATAATGTTGCCACGTGCGGAAAAAAATAATGCACATAAATAAATAGCGGGATGTTTTATTTTTTTTGAATTTTCGCTCGGCCGTTCATCTATTGGGTGTCGTTCATCTTTTGGTTCCACTACCCTACCTAAGTCTAGGTTGACTACAAAAAATTAGCATCACGAAAAGTCGCAAAAACCTTCATCGATTCGTCCTGCTACTAATCATGAACGCATCTGACATCACGTCATCACACATTATTAGGAATTAGATGATGGCCGCGACTTCGTCCGCGTGGATTTAGCTTTTAAAAATCCCGGGGGTCTTTGATTTTCCGGGATCAATCACTCTCGAGGATCTCAACTCTACCAAAAAGCCAAAAATCTCGTCGATCCGTTGCTCTGTTGTGGCGTTTTAAACCAACAAACAAACTTTCGCATTTATACAGATACTAGCTGATGCCCGCAACTTCATCCGAGTGAATTTAGATCTTTGATCTTACGGGGGAAAAAGTAGCCTAAAACATAGACGACTACAAGAGCTCTTTATCCATTGCATCGCCGGGATGCAAACTACATACTCTTATACGAAAATTTATCCGAATCGGTTATAGAATGGGCCGTGAAAAGGTAACAGACAGACAGACGTACAGAGAGACGGACGGGTAGAAACACACTCGCATAATCCATACTAATATTATAAATGCGAAAGTGTGTCTGTCTGTCTGTCTGTCTGTCTGTCTGTCTGTCTGTCTGTCTGTCTGTCTGTCTGTCTGCTACGCTTTCCCGGCCCATCTTTTCAACCGATTTTGCTGAAATTTGGTATAGAGGTAGGTTATATCCCGGGAAAGGACATAGGCTACTTTTTATCCCGGAAAATTAAAGAGTTCCCGCGGGAATCAAAAACCTTAGTCCACGCGGACGAAGTCGCGGGCATCATCTAGTTAATTATATTATTAATACGAATTCGAAGATTTTAAAACAACTTTTTTACGCGGTAGTAACTTTTTTGTACAAATTATAAAGTTATGCGTCGGCATCCTTCGCTTCGTATAAAAATTCCAACATTTTGTAACAAGCGCTACCTATTAGTTTTGTAACACCAGTGCCATGAATTCTTTCGTTAGATAAATATCTGAACTCGAAATTAGCTTAGTAATTAATTTGTTGGCCAAAAAAGGCATTAGTTATTATAGGAGTTGTAATTAATTTTATTAGTCGTGACGTGAAATCTTTTGTAGATTGGTTTTTAGGGTTCCGTACCAAAATGGTAAAAATGGAACCCTTATGGTGCGACTTTCTCCGTCTGTCTGTCTGTCCGTCCGTCACACTCGATTATTTCAGTAACTACCGAAGCTATCGACATGAAATTTGGAATAGTTGTGTATATTAGTGGCCCAAAGACACTGGAATTAAAAAAAATTGGAAATTATTTTTGTTCTTATTTAAAAAGGGGGGAAAATCGGAGGGTTGAAATTTAAAAGTGAGATAACTGTACTGTGTGGGGTATCATATGAAAGGGTTTACTTTGTACATTCTAAAACAGATTTTTAATTATTTTTAGTCATGATAGTTTTTGATTTATCGGGGAAAAAGTCAAAAAAAATACCGTTCCCCCCCCCTTATCTCCGGAGTTTACCAATCGAAAAATCTGAAATAATTATGGTCAATAGGAATTTATGTATATTTTACAGGAAAACTATAGCCAATGCTCTAACTAGCATAGTTTTTTTGATATTAACAGAAAACCTCTACAAACAAAGTTAGTTTTGCGGTTCATTAAATTCATTAATCGTAAAACTTGCTACAGGTTTGTACGGAACCCTCGGTGCGCGAGTCCGACTCGCACTTTGCCGGTTTTTTAATATATGTATACCTAAATCCCTAGCACTTTTCCATCGTCCTCGCCTGCGCGGATTTATTGTATATTATATCTATACTAATATTATAAATGCGAAAGTTTGGATGGATGTATGGATGGATGTTTGTTACTCAATCACGCTAGAACAGCTAAACGGATCTGGATGAAATTTGGCACAGAGATAGATTATAGTCTGGAATAACACATAGGATACTTTTAATCCCGGAAAATTAAAGAGTTCCAGCGGGAACCAAAAACCTCAATCCACGTGGACGAAGTCGCGGGCATCAGCTAGTGTATTATATGTAGGTATTGAGATTTTTTAGTCCACCATAACATCTAAATGCCTGAACAGATTTGGATGTAGATATGGGCTATGGTTAGAATTCTTACATCGTCCCGATTGGCTATATTTTTTTGAAAATAATAAATATGGCAGGGCAGTCGGCTTTTTATTAATTTTTATTATGCTCATCATCAGTCAGTGTAGTGGTGGTGTGGTCAACGTTACATTTAAGGAAACGCAGGAATCCCCTATTCTATGGGGAGAACCTACCTGCAAGAAAAATCGCAAGTTTTTAGCAACAGCAGTAGGTGTTCTGAGCTTTTTTTTTATCCACTACAAGTTAGCCCTTGACATGCGATCTCACCTGCCGGTAAGTGAAGATGCAGTCTAAGATGGTAGCGGGCTAACCTGTTAGGGGCATGGCATAGCATTTAACCCAAACCCCTATTCGGTTTCTACACAGCATCGTACCGGAACGCTAAATCGCTTGGCGGCACGTCTTTGCCGGTAAGGTGGTAACTAGCCACGACCGAAGCCTTCCACCAGGCCAGACCAGAGAAAATTCAGAAATTATAAATTCCCAAATTGACCCTGCCGGGGATTGAACCCGAGACCTCCGCACGTTAAGGCAACAGCGCTCAACACTGCGCCACGGAGGTCGTCAAGATGTATTTAATATTATAATATACTTTCGAAATATTAACCTGCCTTGTTAAGTTATTTAGAATCAGGATTTTTTAATATTGTGATGACTGATGAGTAACCTTAAAATCTACCTAATGAATGTGCGTTTTCGGTTTACCGCAAACTTGTCACGGCAGCTCAACAATCAGCTAAAAAAAAAAAATCGTTCCGTCCAGTCATTTTATTACCTTGGACCGGTCAATTGAATACAACGTATAATTTAAAAAAGCTAATCAAACCATGAGCATGTAGATGCTTCCGCATACTAAAAGTGTTTATGTCAAAAACACGACGAAAACGTGGGCATAGGTAGCCGTAGTAGGTACTACGTAGATACCAGATATAGACTAAATGAATAACTAATTATATCTTGACAAAATAAAATATTTATAATACAGGTAACTATATGATAAAGTAAGGAATTATACTACTTCAACTTCAAACGTAATTTTCATGTATTATTTTACCGAGCGAATCGAAGATCTACGGATCCGCTTGGGTGAACTTTCACTTGTTCGTGTATCAGAGATCAATGATTACTTCTGAAACTGAATAATATGACATAAAGTTATAATAAACTTCATTTAAGAGACGCTATCATAGACCTTAATAATTATCGAAATCGTTGCGTTGTTTGTAAAAATTTAGAGAACCTGCGATCCACTGACGAACATACAAACACACCTTTGGTGTAACTTGATGGGAATTCGCCGTAAAACGCAGACTGCTAAACAGTATAGTCCCCACTGCTTATAGCAGTCTTCGTTAAAGAGTAATTTATTGTGCAGGGCTTTATGAATAATGTACCTACAAAGTAGTTTACTTGAAGTAATAGCGTGCCTTCTTCATTAAAAATGGCATAAAGGATAGATCTACTTATGGCAGACCCACGGAGTAATCGGAGGAAAAATCACGAATAAAGGGACTCTACAATACAAATCATGTAAAATAAATTGCTCAACGTTGTCAGAGACACACTGGTTCGAAGATGGTGCCATAGTTTAGTCTGTTATTAAGAAGAATAAAAATTCCATTCAAGTAAAGTAGGTACGGTCTATACTGAATAACAATCAACAACATATTCTCAAATTCCTTACACCGATTGGAGCCCTACTAGGCATCAATTCCATATCCGACGGTCTAGAGTTCTAAGTATATAGTTCTGCGTTCCGCGGTCACGGTATGATATTACCCACAAGACGGTAAACTATTTGACATATATACAGGGTTTAGTCAGTTTTCTACTGAATGTTTGAGAGTTTACCGCCGATTTCAGTTAGGTACGATTTTTAAGACCTATAACTCATTAAACCTAAAATTAAAGATAGGTATTCCCACTTTCACCATGACATCGCACTGGGTTATGTAGCTTTGTAAAAAATACTATTCAAAGAACATAAGCGCCGCTTAAGCCGCGGAGCGGTGATAGCCTATATAGCCTATATTATAGTGGCTAAGACCCAACCTCCCGTATGGGGTCGCAGGCATTCACCACCAACTTTTCGAAGTTATTATTTCGAATTAAATATGTATCACTAGCTTCAAACGTTGAAAGAAAGTATTGTGAGGAAACCTGTACGCCCGAGAGTTCTTCATAATGTTCTCGAAGGTGTGCGAAGTCTGCCAATCCGCACTTGGCCAGCGTGGTGGAATATGGTCAAACCCTTCTCATTCAGACAGGACACTCGAGCTCAGTGGTGAGCCGGCAATGGGTTGATAAAATGATGATGAGATGAAGCGCCAATTCAACGCACTTCTCTTATAGATTTGAAGTCTGTTGTTGTAAATACACGGGCACTATGTAGAAAACTAGCTGATGCCCGCGACTTCGTCCGCGCGGATTGAGGTTTTTGGTTCCCGCGGGTACTTCTCAATTTTCCGGGATAAAAAGTAGCTTATGTGTTATACCAGATTATTTTCCATCTCTGTTCAAAATTTCCGCTCCGTTCAGCCGTTCTGCCGTGATTGAGTTACAAACATCCATCCATCCATACATCCATCCAAACTTTCGCATTTATAATATTAGTATAGATATAGTATAGTATAGATCAGTCACGCGTCATCGATGTGTTCCCTCATTAATCAACACTGAGAATTTTGCGAATAAAACGCACATATGTACCTATGAGATAGTATAAACTTGATTGAAGTCAGTCCAATGCAGTTACCTTGTCTCAGACCTCCAGAAACCACACCAGCTTTGCAACACAACAATGAACCGACCTCAACACTTATCATTAAGAAACGGCTAACGAACAAAATTTAATTTTTATAATGCAACGTTCTCACGCCAAACTGTAAATGTTAATTTTGAACAACGTCGCTGCGGCCTTGGCTGGTAAATTAAGATTTTCGTAACCAAAGAAAATTCAATTTCAGTTTAGGTAGATGGTTCGAGTATCTAATCTCTCTAAGGGCAACTTTAACGGTGAAAATTGTAAGGCCGAGTTCTTCATTCATAATGTTCTAAAAGCTGTCACACATTCATTCTGAGAGGAGAGAAAAAAAAAAGAGCAACTGCTGAGTTTCTTGCCGGCTCTTCTCAGCAGAATCTTCTTTCCGAACCGGTGGTAGAGTCAAAACATGACGTAACATAAGAGGCACCTGTATGTCTTACATGTTTTTAAATAAATGAATGAATGAATGAATAAATGACTCTTCTGCTCAATAGTGAGCCTGTAATGTGTTGAAATGATGAGGAAAACTTACCCAAATAGTTGATTCTTGATTTTTTTTAGTCTTCTTTATGTATTTTTTTTTGTAATGCTTGCTGTGTTATATTTGACTAAAAATCTTTTAGTATGCAATAAAATAATATACATTCATTTATACGTCGCGTCGGGCGGTCTAGCAAGAGAATATTCCTCCAAAAATCCAATGGGGACTGATGGATTCCCGGGATAAAAATATATTTTGCCCGTCTTCAGGATGCAATGTCTAAAGTCTAATCGGATGGGCCTCAAAAAGGAAAAAGATAGGCAGACAGACAAACTCTTTCGCATTTATAATATTGTATTAGTCCTTATTCATCGTAAAAAAAACGTACTAAATAACACTAGACTTATATTAATAAATAAATAAATTAGTAGGTAGGTACTTATTCAAAGCTATGCCTATAGCACTCTACACTTTTTTAATAATTATCAACGAACATTTCCAACAAATCGTTTTAAAAATGAACTGGTTCGGACCTATATGGCAAGGTGATCTGCCTTACCTACTTGCTTTTTAAATATGGGCTTCTACTTCCGGAATGATAGAGTCATCAACACTTAAATGAGAAAGGTTGAAAATTATTTCGAATCGAAATAGGTGGTCTGGTGAAGTGGTAAGCTAAATTTATAACCTATATTAGGTATACTAAGTACATACTTAGATGATACCCGGGTTTTCGTCCGCGTGGATTAAGTTTTTTTGGCGCCAGCGGGAACCTTTACTGTTTTTTTATTTATATATAGCAAGCAAATGAGCAGGCGGGTCCCCTAATGTTAATTTTCCGGGATAAAAACTAGCCTATGCCCGATGCAACCTATATAGGACAGCGAAGCAGACAGCAGTGACAGACTCAACAGTAACGTTGATCCACAAAGAGACAAAATCGTACTCATGTCTCTTTAGTAGATTCGTAACCTTAGTGCGCCGAAGGATCTAGGTATACCTACCAACAGCATGCCACTAAAACCCCTAGATAGGATCTACTCGGTATATGTGATGGAACCGTAACTATATAATATGTGTGGGTCATGTAACCCTTAGCAATGAGAAATACAACTCATAGTTTACACGTAGGAACTTACTCCAAATCTAATATCAAAACATTGAGGTATTATGTACTTGTACATATAATTCAATGTATCAAAACAAATATTTTCATTTCGAGTAATCTTCTAACAAATTGCTCGCCTGATTCAGTTCTCATAGCACGCAACCGCACTATGCGCTTCTTCAGTAGCTCGCTTATTGTGTAACAATGCAATCTGACTCGATCTTATGATGTATTGCACCTCATTTCGCTCAACTTTATGGCAAATTTTCTAACTTAGCAAAACTTCTGCCTCCAAGTGCCAGTGGCGGTTCAACCCGCCAAGGCCATTTTTATTTATTTTGTGAAATTCTCTCTTTGGTCGAATAGACGATACTTATTTATTTAATTAACATTGATAACTTATTTATACTTTTATCAGTTTGTCAATCATAGCGTATAATGACTCTTACTACCTAATAAAAAAACACATTACTATTCAAACATGGCTGAAACATTGTGTCCTAAGCAAAAGATTTAAGTAAGTAGATACTTATGTTTTTTTTGGTATGAATATGCATAATTGCATTTTTGTGTAGGTTTCAGGAAGTTACACACTTATACGTAGGAGGCGTCGAAATGTATCTGCACTAGCTACAAGCATTCGATCCCATCCCAGTATTTTGATTGATCATCTCGTCGATCTACGTCTTCACCATATTGCTGATCTAGCAACTACAGTAGTTGGATACCTACCTATTCTAAATCCGATATTGGTTTAGTTCAAATCATACAGTATTTATGGGAAAGAAACCGCACAGTAAGATCCCCGTGATTTCCCAGCCTGGATAAGATAAGTTTCTAGATTTCCTGCAGCGGTTTCGCGGTCGAGACGCTGGTTATCGGATGTAGGACTCAAATAAATTTATTGATTTTAGATCTGTTCTCTTAAATCAAAAGTTATGTACGATCTAGATTTTATATTAGCTCGCAATTTATTATTACTTTCGTTTATACCACTAGCTTATAAACGTGCCTTAATCTTTCGTTGTCCTCTTTTTTACATGTTTATGATGATATCTAAAATTATTGTTGCTAAAGATGCCCTCGCGGATATTAGAATAGAATAAACTTTTGTATTCAAAAAGTATTTTACAAAAAGCTTTTGAATAGTTAAACACGGTTTAAATCATTCGTTTAAATTTATATTGTGAAGAAACAGCTGATACCTATAATTAATATACCTAGTGTATTGTATATCAAAAAAACATGTAGAGCGATAATATTAACTTAGTCTACCACCGGTATGCGAAATTGTATACTCAAATCAACAAGAACACTTTCTGTATTAAAATATTTCAGCCTTACCACCAAAAGTTTTAGATGCAGTTTAAACTGACCTTCAATGTGTGCCTATAAGGGATCATTAGACCTAAAATCTGTTTAACCCGGGTCTAATGTTTGTGTGGTAAGACCACTATTTATGTTTGCAATACAGTGTAACAAAGCTTTTAATTTCCTCCGACTGACATTTACAGAAGATTGATTAAAAACCTTAATAACTAGAACACTAGTGATAACATCTTAACATAATGTCTAATGGTTTCGGTCTTTCGCATTGTTTTTCAATGTCTGTTTCTGTAACACTATCGGTTGCTTTGTTAACATGGACATGTTCTACGGACCGACAAATTTCGATTTCAACATGAAGGTCGGTCTCGTTCGTGACTGGCTGTGGCATAACTAGATCGTCAGAATAGAACCATTTACCTATACCTCATTAGAGTGCGCATTTTGAATCTTAGATTAGCAATTGGAACGCTTAAAATGTTGGTCAAACAAGGGTCGTGACTGATTTTATGCGAAGCAGTTCAGATCGTCGTGTAGAGGAAGTGTTTTGTGATTGAAAAACAAAAGTGATCCAAAATATGATGTTGCAAATACCGCTCACCTGTAAATATGAACGTATACCTACCACAACACTGATGTAAAAACCTAGGGAAACAAGGCGCGTAAGCAACTATTTTTTAATGCACATGACGTCAACTGTAAGATTTGGTCGTTTCGTTGCTTTGAAAAATTAACGGTGAGAACGTGACGTTACCAGAAATTGGAACTAGTTTCCTTGACGTTTACTAATGGATTTTACATCGCATATGGTACTGTTGACATCACTTACAGTTTCTGTGTTGAAAATGCGTCTCTTTCAAAGATGCGGTTTTAGAAGCAGTGTACGATATATATTCTTTAAGCCTGGTGTTTTGCAATAGAATAAAATATGATCCCTGAATTCGTATTGAAGAAAAAACAGTTCATTTGCCCGTTGCTCCATGAATAGTTTCAAATCACCGAAAAACTTCCTCGAAATACTTCTAAAGTACAATAATACATTTTGTTACTTCGCAAATTTTTTATATCTTTTGCTTCGGTACAATTCTTTGAAGTTGCTTTTATCTCTTATTTTATGAGGATAATTTCCTTCACGGCCTTGGGCCATTTGAGGATACGGGTCATTGACTACAGATGCTTACTAATCTGGATTCTAACCCCGTTCTGTCTTACCTACTTGGTGGTCCACACGATAAAATAACATTAGCCTATCTGGTTCCTGCACATATTTATCTAGAATCTAAGAAAATAATGCCTTTTTAAAAGCCTTTGTTTTATTTCTTTGAATTTTTTTATCGGTGACAACAGTTGAATACGATCTGTGCCCCATGGTACCTAAGTGTCGATTGACGATGCAATCTGTATTCCATAAGGTTTTTAATAAGGTTTTTAGTGATAGACACATAGCCACGGAATCCTATGTCACATTTTGTATCATTATTTGTAAAACTATCGCCTTTTCGATTGGTGTGGGTGAAGGGGTAAATTTGTTATCTTCTTGTCTAATTATTGATATTAGTAAAACTGTTATAAATAGACGATAGAATAGATAGAAATAGATAATATTATTATCTAAATAGACCAAACTGGAAATCGATTGTAAAACATTTTGCTCACACCTAGGTTACAGTGTAGGTAGTGGAAGCTAGGTACAGTGAGGTTGTCAGATTTCCTTTACGCTACACCTACAAGCAACCTAAACAAAACACAAATTATTTAAGTAGAAAGTCAGGGTTACTTAATCACCACAAAATAAGATTGTTTAAATTATACGAAAGTAATTTAGAAATAGGTGGATACACTACATAGTAATTGCCTTGAGGGCACACGATTCTACGAGTCACCTACCAAGGGCCTGCTTATTAAGAATTAATTATCGCCTACTGTGCTCCTAAAGGTGGCCTTTCATGTTTTCCGCTTGCTCATTCCATTAAATTTGAGATGACAGTAGGTACCAGCATATTAATGTCTATCGCAGACCACCGATAGTTGTGGTCGAAGTGTAAAATGTGTGCGAAATTGTATTGTAGAACATTTTAGTAATTCTCTACAATAAATTTTCGCACACATTGATCTAGATCAATATTTTTTGTAAAGATCGATAATTTAAAAATCATTAATTACTGAGATCAATGATATCTAATAATATACAAAACTAGATGGTTCCCGCAACTGCGTCGATTTAGATTTTCAAAAAGTAACCCTGTTGCCCTTCCCCATGATGCAACCTATCTCTATACTTACCAAATTTCATTTCAAAATATTTTTTATATGGATAATCTACCAATAACAGAAAGCATCTAAATTCTAAGGTGTAGGTAGGTAATTTTGAAAGAAACATCGCGGTCCTAAATGTCTAGTTTGCCATCTGCCCATCTCGACTTAAGTTGATATTATCAGATTCCAAATAGATACCTCCCGATAACTGATACCCAGGCAGATATGAAAAGAAATGGTGCTGAATGGACTTAAAAGTTGAATGCTATTTCCATACCCTTCTAGTGTTAACAGCGTGAGAGTTACAATAGTCATTAAGATAGCAATTTGCGTCGTCAAAGGAATCGGGTTTCTATTTAATTGTTTGTGTAGTCATATCCCTGCAATGTTTAACAAGTATCTTTGCTATTTATAATAGGCAGGCGTTGAAGTTACGATGGCAAGCAATTTTTTAGTAAAAACTACCTACTAGTATTAAAGTAGTAGTAGTAAAGTACTAGTACAAAGTAATAGTATAATAAATGTTTATCAGTAATCCTTCTCATATAAGTACGTGTTTGATTACAATCGTTAGCCTGATAGTAAGTTATCACCGACATCGAAAGCTACTATAAGCACAGCTATAAGTCTACTTGACTAAGAAGCTAAATAACCACATAGATGATAATTTCCAAGTGCTTCGCTATCACTTTTAAAGCCTCCTTTTTGTAGAAAGAGGCTTTGAGGATTGATTTCAACATAATCACATTTGCGTTGCTAGCCACATGTATATTATACAAACCTATGAATTTATTAGTACCTGATGGTGTCTTAGTATAATAAAATACCAGTGTGAGCATCAGGGAAGCCTCCTGTTCCTTATTTTATTATCTCAAAATCCCTTACAATATTATAATCACTTGGAAGGTTTTTGTTGTTAATTGTACCTACCTATCTACCGAGGATTATGGATCAGTAAAATGAATATAAACATCCAATCGATTATCTAACATGCTCTATGCACAGTACCTAACATTTCATAAGGCAGTGTCGTGATCCAGAGATCGGATGGCAATCACTAGACACGAGAACCTATGATTATTATGCGACGGTACAAAGGTCGCCATCAACTTTATATAGGCTTTATATACGTAAAATCTAGACGAGCCGCGATGACCTTGTGGTTAAAATGCGTTACATCATCAGTCAGATCAGGTTTAGGATACTTTCTATAAAAATATTTATTAAAACCTAGGTAAGTTCACCCTGCTCGCTGCTACAACTAAAAAATTATTAGTATATAGTACCTTCCTCTGAATCCAGCGCTAAGTGCTTTCACACATATCTAGGTAAGCTAAATTCAAAAGTAATCTCTGAAACAGCTTATTAAAACTAATAAATCGTATCACGCTGACAAACATAATGATCAAAGTAATAATTAATTTAAATCTCAAAGCAGAACCGCCAAATTAAAAGAATTTTTAATCTTGAAATTAACCAACGTTAATCAAGCAATAACTAGTCAGGATCCTATTTAAGGTGGGTATGCAAAAATAAAAATAAATGGTCCATATTATTAAAAATTATAATTTTGAATTGAATAACATATTAATCAATCTCAATTTTATAACTAGGTCAGCCTTCAATCAGATTGTAAATAACTCACATTATGCATCCCACATCAAAGTCACAAGCTTTAATTCCGAATCTGATATTATTTCGAGCTAAATTGGCTCATTTGTAACCGACTGCAACTTAAAGATCAAAGGTCCATTGCAATGCAGGCTCAGTCGAGATTATACGACAATTTAGTGACTAGATATTATATTTTAATACTTCTGTTTTATAACAAAAGGAAGGAATCATAATAAGAATACTTGTAGAATATTAACACGTTAATACTTAACGCCAAATAATATAAAATACCATAGCGTTGGTATATCAATGCACCGCAGGGACGTTGAAAAAATTATGTCAAGATATTACCAAAAAGTCGCAAAATAATAGCAACTGAAACCCGAAAGGTCGACAGTGGAAAGCCCTAACCGTTGCACTATAAAATTGTCGTAGGTACACACTCCTAACACACGATCCGTGAATTTATAAAACCCTATAGAAGAGCATCAGTACCTTACTTTACACAGACCATTATTTATGATCATTATTTATTGTCCACAGTTCAAAGACCAATGGACATCAAAAACAGACCTCGCATCCCGATACCTGATGAAGATCCCTACAGCATCGCCAGTTCAAACGCAAACGGCTCAGGTTCCAGTGGCAGTTCTGGGGGATATGGTCACAACGGTCACAATGGTCATAACGGCCACGGAGTTGTAGCTGCAACGAGGGAACAACTGATGATGCAGATGGGACAAAGAAGAGGCGATAAACCCCCGAAACTGCCCCCAAGGGAAAATGGTTACGGTCCAGCTGATATTCCCAAGGTAAGACGCGTTATCAAGATAAATAAATCCGTAAAGGTATTTGGATCTCGTACGCGAAATTTTCAACCAAACTTTTATGTGAAGCGTGTTAATAAGGACAAACATCGTGGGGTAACTTGAGGATATCTTGGGAGAAATTCTGAGGTATGCTTAACCATAGAGCGTTTAAATTAATGATTTATCAACTTAGATAATAAAATAAATTAGACAACAAACATACGTGCATAAATATAAACGAAATTGAGTAACGGAGCGGTAAACCATTTAGAAAGGATCACATTATATTGTATTACGTTGTACGTATGTACGTTAAAAGCATTTCAGCACGTATCTTGCTCAAATGAAATTGTATTAAATATGAATAAGGATGTTAAAATGGTGATAAATTGTATTAAGCCATAAGCGTATGTGATGATACAATAAATATAAAACAAAAATGTTATGCGTAAAATAAATTAGTACAGCAATTGATGAAACTAAAGAAACAAAATAATAAAATACAAATAAATTAATATAATGATCTTAGTTGATTTCCCTCAAGTTAATGAAAGGACTTGCCCTTCAAATTGATTGAAACCAAGATTGAAATTAATAAAGCCCAATTCGCTCCAACAATTCCGTTTAAATTATGACTGACCAACTTATAACAGCCAATTTGTTATAATATATTAGACGTGGTAAACAATTCGCCAAAAAATTATTTTATTATAGGTGAAAATTACATTATCTTTGCTGCGAATCACATTACGTCTGTAAAGGTCGAGTTGCTATTTTTAAAATCAATTTGCACGTAATTTTTATACGTTTTTGACGCGTACCTTTATTACGAACTCCATTTACGAGATATTTTTATAAAGTAGCCACTCAGCCACTATACATTACTCAAGACCACATTTCTTTTATTAAGTATAGCTTCAAATCGGAGTTTTATTCAATTTAATTCATTAACTTTACATACCTCATTATCGTATTAAACTTGCTGTGCATTCGTATAGCTTTATTTTCGGAATTTATCTCTTAATTTTACTCATAAAATAATTCAAATTTAATGGATTAGTTTCTAAATTATTAAGTTATCGACTACTTGACATTTATAAAAGGCTTCTAAATTCATCTTATTGTGAAAGAGGATACAAATCAAAACAAATTGAGACTCATGAATCACAACAGGCTCTTAATGGAAATCAAAACCTTGACCGAAGATTGCAATTTTTTTATAAAAATATAAGCCATAAGGGACATTTAATGCGTTGCGTTGATAAAGGTCCAATTTACGCAAAGTGATTTCGAGATGCACCTTGCCAAGAGTAATGGATTATTTCTTCAATATGCAGCAGATTGATAAATTTTCCCAACCCTTGCAATTTTATCGACCATAATATTTAAATGGTTCGATTGGTTGTTCATTCTTTATTTTAATTTACGAATTGATGGTCAATTTTGTTAATTCAAGGAACTGTGAAACTTTTGTATCAGAAGACCTCACAGGATCTTTAGAGAGTGTATCAAATTTTTGCCTTCATAATAAAAGTCACTAGTCGAATACATCAAAAATGAACTTTGCATATTAAGTTAAGCTAAGTGAACAATGATAGAGTCTTTATCGATGACATATCAAAGGAATCATTGCCGCTAGAGATAAATGTGCGTGTGGCAACCTTGACTCTCTTTTTA
Source organism: Erebia ligea (assembly GCA_917051295.2). NCBI lineage: Eukaryota > Metazoa > Arthropoda > Insecta > Lepidoptera > Nymphalidae > Erebia > Erebia ligea. Next base: position 3,112,630 of record OU785226.1, read on the forward strand.
TTGGTTTATCCAAATAGCTCGCTTTTGCTATGACATTACAAAGATGAGGAATGTCTTTTGTCCCTTTTGCGAGGTTTCTTTTTGCATTGATCCAACACTCTCGTGCATTTATTTGACACTTTATAAGCTGATAAGGATCTTCAAGATGCAATCAATTATATTGTGCTTTGGTTGCCCTTTATTAACTTACTACTGAGATTGACTTGAGCATGTCTTTGCGAGAACTTTTATCGCCGAGTCTATCGTTGCATTAAAATACCTTTGTCCGAAGAATATTTTTACGTATTTTGCATCGCCTTGATTTACTTATTGTAAGTATTTTTAGAAGGATAAATGTGTAAACAATCTGAGTGTGAGCTATTTTTAGCCCACGAGTTAAACTTTTTTTAAAAAGGTTTTCTTGAACTTCCCTGCGTACTTATAAAACTTAAAGTAACTTGCTGATGAATAGTTAGTGATCGCGGCATCTTGTTATGTAGTGTGACTTCTTTATCTTATTTTATCAAAAATTCAGTTTACAGTCAGTAACGTCTCTAATTTGCTTTATTTTTAGCCTATCGAATGTAAATGTACCAACTATACGAGTACTTATTAGTGATTCGTGTATTGTTATTACTGTATGTAAGTCTTTTGGCAAATGCCTTAATAATTAGTGATAATGTAGAAAACTACTCGACTGATATCAACTTCTTTACCTCTATCTAAGGAGTATAAGGACATAGATGTACGTGAATTTAAATCAGGGTGGCAACTTGCGTGTATTTATTTTTCACGATACGTCTCGTCTACAATATGAGCATCGTATCACCATTAGTTGTTCATTGATCTCGTTTCACCTTGTAAGAAGATAAGGATAGTCAAGTACCCACGCGCTTTTTCTTTGCTGTTATGGCTCTTTGTCGTTTTGCATTAGCGAAACCAGGTTTTTAATACAATCCTGTATGTTCCGATAACGTAATCGTATTGATGCGCTTTATAAGTCCGTATATCCTTTTAAACATTTCAATTGTACACAGATTGTATGACTTGTTTAAAGCCTGGTTTATTAAGTGATATAGATTGGCACAAAGTAATGGAGTCAAGAAAACAAGCACTGCATTTTGTGAAGTTATATATTATTATATAATATTTTTTGTTTCTTTTACAGCCGGATTATGATGATATTGAAGGCGATCGCGTTCCTACACAGTTCCCTAGAGGAAAATCTGACAAAGGAAAGGACAACAAGAAATATGGTGAGTTTCTTCACTTTACATTTAGACATCGCGCGTTTATACAGAGTTTTACGTATTTATCTTATTTTATTGATTAAAATGATGACGCTTCTCAACAATTATAAATGATAAAATTATAATTCAATATGATGAAATGCCCCTAAAAATTGAAATGTCCCTAATAACAACGAAAAGCCAGTATCTCTACCAAAGTTCGGTTTCACGTTTTGTTGCCTACATGAAAACTGATATGATTTAACTTTATCAGATGAAAAGGATGTAATAGAACCTTAGAGCTTTAACTATAGAGTGAACCATTGAGAAATAATATACATATATATATTAGATTTAATTGATAGGCATCTGTTCTCAATTCAATCTCGATAAAAGCTTTTAAGGACTCTTCCAGGATTTACGAATTGTGGGAATGGATGCGTAGGCGCTAATTAAAATACGCACTCCACCCATTAAATTAGGGAAACAAAGAGCTTAAACCACAGGCCACTGTGGCCTAGTAGGCTGTGATTGTAGCTTTAATTAAACGTTGATTCGAAAAAGTACAATCGTTGTGTTTAATTTTATAAAGGTAATAAATTGTATGAAACAAGCGCGTTGCCCAGCGCGCTTTTCATTTGGGCCTTTTTATTTTGAAATGTTCTTGATGACAAAGTTATAAGTTCTAAAAGCGTAGCCCGACGCAATCGAGAGTAGAGCCAAGCAAAGTAAAACAATATAGGTATAAGAAATTATAAGAACTGTGAATATTGATAAATATCTGAATATAGTCAGCATCGTATGAAATATAAAGTAAGTAAGTAAGTAGCTGAGGCTAAAGCCTTATCGAATATGAACCTAAACCAAACCTGAGATGACGGCTAATAACGGGCAATTAGCTCTTGAATTATAACAAATAACAATCTCCTGATGTAGATCTACGTTTGGAGTGGTGCGGTTAGCGAAAACATTCCGTAATGACTCCGTAGAATATATGACTATGAATAATATGTACCTACATATTATTATGTCCTCACTCCTCGTAGGCATGTAGAGTTATATATTCTGTAGGTAACGTCAGTACATTTAGGAATGTGTGCATTCCAAAAAATCTGCCAGATGTACCTATTAGGTACTCTGCCTCAGTGCAGATGTTTCCTTATATTTCGACTAGCTTGTCGTACCTACCACAGTATTTGCGACACGTTTATGATTTAACGCTGCGACTCCGGTGTGACATTCGGGATTTATGTTCTGAGCATGTAATTTACAATGCTATGTCGCAAGTGTGAGCAGTTCCATATCAATTTTGTGGGACGGATCATCATTTATAACTCTCGGTTGTCAAAAGGCATCGTTATGTGAACATAACATCTTACTATCAATAATATATGTACCAGGTAGTAACGGTGAATTATGGATAACTATCAACAAATGTGACTTACATAAAATTGCTTGAAAAAACAGCTACGCTTTACCTACTTCTTGTGGTAAATCATACATTCTGACTATGGGCTGTAGATTCCGGTTGTAGATTCGAGTCTTTGGAGTTACGACGGCATCTTTTCCGCAAAGAAACCTATGTCAAAGTCAGAGTCATTCTTTGTAGAATATAGCATTTCCTTCCAATAAAAATTTATTCACATTATGACTTACAACCTCCCTTCAATAAAGTCACAGTCAAAGGAAAACTAATCAATGAATTTCAAGACTTAAAAAATGTACCTATGTGCAAGACATGGTAAAAATAAAAAATAAGCATATAAGAATATTATAATTAGGTTTAACTATACGATCCAAAAAAAACTTATGACGAAGACGTAATAGAATGTTAAGTAGCCACTGCTTGCTTGGTAATCAAATCATGTCAAATGTGGATAACATATTTACTAGATTCCCACCTGTGATCTCATCGGGGATTACCAACGTATGACAGCGTGTGAAATTGCCATTGAAGATCTCAAATTAATTAGGGTTTTATTGATTGTTTGATAAGACTTCTGATTAGAGTACCTATACATAAACACCTATATCTTTAATTAAAAAAACATCCGCGTGATTCCAAGTCTCTAACAGTCCGACTGTAACAATATTCCAATTCAGCCAGTTTGAAGAAAGAAAGAAAAAAAAAGAAAATATACTTACGAGTAGTATTAGGTGCTTTCAAATCTACCCAAAGATCTTGTATCCTTAATCTTTTATTTCCATAAATCAACCACTGGTTCGTAATGTGCTTCCAACTGAGAAGAACCAACAAGAAAGTTGGCAAACAAACAAAATAAAAATTGGTACCTAGAAGTGAAAACGAATATTTAAAAAATTCAAATATTAACCTTAAAACTAAGGCATTCAATTTGAATTACAAATGTAGTATATTTATATTTAAGACCTTTTGTCTTTGTAATAACGCGAGCATGTCGGTGTTCGCGAGCATGTCGGTGACGCGAATCCACAAGTTAACCCCCTACCAAAAAGTGCTCAACGCGGCTAAAGAAGTTTTCACTTCAAAAATTCTTTTTTCAAAGCGTTGTAGTAAATAAACTGTTGGTTACTAATCTATAATGTACCTATCTAGGAAAATTCGTGTCCAAAAATCAGTATGACCTTTCCTACAACAAAGACCGGCTATTGAAACTGTATCAATATTCCACGATTTATTTTACGCATGCTTGTATTATGGCGTTATGCTCATGCCTCTCGAATGTCGTTATACCTATTCAGAGCTTAGTCGGTGCAGAGGTTACCTAGACAATAGTTTCACAACATAGGACTGACATTTGGGCATATCCTTGATATTTGAATTGACGGTAGGTATTTGCGCTGCGGGCGTAGGATGCGGAACACGACCCGTCGAAGAGAATGCGTTCATTGTTTTCATCAATTTTTTTTTTTGGTCCCTAGTCTGGTTGGTAGACAGGATATTGATATCAATCATTTTTATCATTAATTAAATATTTTTTTTTATGATAAAAAAGTTTTAGACTCTCTTATCAAAATTAAATCGTCTGGGGAAATACCGGAACTTGAAATATTTAAATTAACTTAAGAGGATCGTCTAGTTGTCTTTTCATACAAAAAGCGATAACGTTTTTCTTCCCGTAAATGTTGTCCAATTTTCATAATTTTTAGAAATGTTGCAGATACAATGAAGAACTATGCTCGTACGTTTTAATTTTAAAGAAATATTGCTTATGTTAAAAGTTATTAGCGTCTAAATATCCATATTTTTGACCTAAAACTTCCTCGAGTAGGTATTTTAATTTTTTTTAATTTAACTAAACTAAAATACTAAAAAATAAAACGTACGAGCCTAGATTAAGGTGTACTGAATTTAATGAGACCAAAATTGTCCAATTTCGTAAACGTTTGGGGGGGGGGGGGGGGGGGGTGGGTAAAAACGTTATCGCCCTTTTATATCGCGTTATATTTCAAAAATAAAATGTAGGCATGTGCCTACTGGACTTGCAACTCTCTCTATCGCACGATACGGAGAAGGCAGCGAAGCGTTGTGAAACAGATAGCATTATTGAAAATACCTACTCGCGTCGCGTTTCGTCACTAGACGATAGTCTTAAGTAAGCGCTACCACCAGACTTTCTATAAGGTCAAATCGTAGTAACGCATACTGATCGTCTAATAAAAAAAAAATACTAGATCTCGCTCTATAAAATTGATCACTTATTTCTGTCCGCACCAATGACACTGATTTGTCGTTTAAATAATTTGTATGAAATCCGACTGCATTGAAAAAAGTGTGGCGTACTTACTTGCATAATTATTATGATTCCATATACAAAGACTCATTGATATGACAAAAAAACAAACATTATTACCCATTGCGACCCGTTCGGTTCAGATGCTGGATCAGCTTTACTCATCGGCTTTACTAGAGCTTTATAAAGCTGTCAACTTTAACATTTAGTTCAACAAAATCGTGAGAAGCAAAGGCTGGCATCGACCTAAACTTTAAATGTTGCCTCTATCCGATACGGTATTTTAATAAGCAAATCGTTGACCTAATTCATGAGGGAACATTAAATATTACGGCTTAGTTATAGGACTAGATATAGTTAATTTAATTGACATTTTTCTCCAGTCACAGTAACTAACACTTGACTAATTCTGAGAAACTATCAATTAAATTAACTGAGCCTTTAAAACTTTAATACTGGGCCCATAACCTATTAATTATTAACATATTATTTTGATATAAATTACAACAGATTTATGTGATAGGAGAAATAGGTACGTGATCACGTCTAAAACTTAGGCGAATTTCTTACCTTGTTTGTTTTTGCGCCAAAGATTTTAGGATAGGATTAGGACAGGAAATGGTCTGTGGGTCAGCTTTGCTTCATAGGGGTGTTACGCAACAGCTATAAGGCAATTTATTTATACTATAATTATTTGACGCATTATCATTTAATGAATGCGATGAATTTTAGTGACGGGGTAAAAGTATCGGCGAATCAGGAGAACTAGCACACGGCCGTCGACCTTGTTTATCAGCTGACTGTATTACTGTTAACGCACCGCTACCACGTAAATATTTACTGTGTGACTGTCAACATATCGTCATGAAAAAATGTAACTAAACCATGAATAATTTCTTTCCAGATGACCCGTACTACTGCGGCCTGCGCGCACGCGTGCCCAACTTCGTGAAAGCCAACGGCAAGCACGTTCTACCAGCGATGACCGAACGCCTGACCCTCAAGGAGGCGCCGGTCCCCAGCAAGCGCTACAGCGTGGCCCATGCACATCCCGGCCCCTTCCCTGGCCACATGCCGCCTTTCGCCCACGCCCCTATGCCCCAATCAGCACTCTGGCACGCACGCTCCTACGAGAGCGGAATCGGTGCGTACGACCGTCCCCCGAGAAAAGAAAAACTCATGTACCAATTCTATCCTGAAAAAGAGCGAAGGCTGCGCCCCGTTGTGCCCCTGGTGATCCAGCAGCCTCGCTAGTACACTAACCTCGCACTTTATTATCGCGGACCTCTTCGCTCCAATCTTGGTATTTACCCCTTTCTCTTAATTCGCTTAGCTTGGTAGCACCACGCCTGACGCTTGACGGTAACTCTGATTTCTACACTTGAGTGTTTTCTTTCATTCATCTCCACCACAGATGGCCACACGACCTGAAACCAATGCATGAGGATTTTTTCAATACAAAACTGCGAATTGTGTATGCTGCATCTTTCGCATAGTAGAAATACGTGAGCAACATCATGCATGAGTATTTCTCCAATCCGAATCATGCTGTTGGCAGCACTCGCATTTTTAGTACTGAATAATCCTTTATTTCTTGCGCCTTTTGTGTGCCATCTAGTGGTAAACGATCACCTTAATCTCACTTTTTCTATTCTGTTTCTACCTTCGTTTCTGATGCCACCCATACCACACAAACCAAAGCGATCTATGACCGTCGCTGATCTTGTCCATTTGAAGCTTTGCTTTCATCCATAGTTGATATAGGTAGCAGCTGGAGGAATATCAAAAATTAGTTTACAAATTAAGTACTAATTAGTGCAGGCATCACAGTTTTGATCAAGAATTACCTCAATTGTTTTGGAACTAGACATCATCTCAGCACATCGCTGGTTCACTACTGAGTCTCCACTCTCTTCACAGAATAAGAATGGTTCAGGCCATGGTCCACCATGCTGGTCAAGTACGGATTAGCGAACTCTTGAGAACATTATGGAGAACTCTCAAGAATGCAGGTTTCCTCACGATGTCTTCCTTCGCAGTTACAGAATATAAGAAGATGATATTTAATCACTTAAACCCCACAAAAAGCCCGCAAAACATATCCCACACCCGGCAATTGAGTTTTGAACCCCAAATCCCCCCCAAATAGGAGGCCCATTGCCGAAGACTTAAAACCACTAGGCTAATAACATAAACTTGGCAAACTAGTCTCTCGTATTAAATCCAAAACAAATTGTACAAAAGTGTTGAACTTAATGCTGGGTCATGAAACCCTGGTGTAAAACTGTAAACACGACTCCTAAAATAAAATTACTTTTCCCCATACATCGACATAAACCTTAAGCACGTGTGTTGTTAAGAGGGATACACGCGCTCGTGATCATGTATGCCTTAAGTCAGGGTACATGCAACTTGCTAGTTGTTTTTGCTCAATAGTTCGAACAAGCACAGAATTATACGTTGCTAACTAGGACGGCTTGTACCTGGTATTTTCAATGCTCAGCGAAAACAGCTGTTTTAGTTTTTTTTTTTTGTTTGAAGATGAGAGTTTTCCCTATCGTCCTATAAAACGGGCTTGACAGCTTTAGCTTCTTGGATCGGGTTTTGACCTAATTAAAAATAGTAATGATTTTTTTCCTAACATTAAACACTAAAAAAATATGCGATTTATGCATTTAGTTTTGAGTCTATTCATATTATGGACTCAAAACTAAATGCATAAATCGCATAGACTTTGAAAAGAATGAAAATGAAGATGAAAGAAAATTCAACTTTCAAATCACTGGAAAGTGAAATCAATAACAATTATTACTATTGGTTACCAACTGCATAAAAATAGTCTTAGTAATAAGTATATTGAGTCAAAGACAAATGATATTTTTTAATTCAAATAAAATTTTACAAGTGCTTTTGAATCGCCAAATTAATCCACCACTAGTTAGGAATAGGTACCGAGAAGAAACAGGAAAAAACTCAGCGTTTGCTCTTTAAAAAAAAAGTGAGATTTGTTTTTTTTTTAATATTCTTATTTAATAATCTTGGTTTCTTCATTGACAGATGGAGAACATTACGACCCTTACGCACTGTACGGCCGTCTACCCATGCCTGGACGCGGCTTTCCACCACCACCCGCACCCAACGCGCGCCACATGTTTATCGGAGAATGGGATTAACCATCTTACTCGCATATTTTTACGGACCAGATTAGATTGTATTGATAACATCACTTCGATGCAAACTGCGAGGTTACTTACTCGTATATATTTTTTTTTAACTTGAAGTGATTGTATCAATTTGTTGATGGCATGTAAATATACGATATTTGTATAAATTATGCTTATTATATTAATATAATACCACATAATGTTCGAGAAAGTTTACACGTAGGTAACTAAATATGCCAATTTAGATGGATTTTTGTATTTTTGATATTTCTGTATAAAGAATAGGTTAGAAAAAGCTAGGTACTCGATTTACTCTTGATAAGAATTTACGTTTAGAACTAAATAAGTAGTGCTTTTCAATAATCACTGCCAATAACTACCTATGGTATCTACCTACCTATTTCTGCAGAATTATCCATACTAATATTATAAATTCGAAAGTGTGTCTGTCTGTCTGTATGTCTGTCTGTCTGTTACGCTTTCACGGTCCATATATTCAGCCGATTTTGATAAAATTTGATATAGGGATAGTTTGTATCCGGGAAAGGACATAGACTAGGTACTTTTTATCCCGGAAAATTAAAGAGTTCAAGCGGGAATGAAAAAAACTTAATTCACGCGGACGAAGTCGCGGGCATTATCTAGTTCTGTATAAATATATTCTTACATTCCAATAATTATCTTTATGAAATGCATAGAAATAGTTAAATATATTTTGATTTGCTTTATTCGTAATTATTTTCAAGCAGATTTTATGATATCAATCATTAAATCAAAATGTTATAAATATATTTTTAAAAAATCAATTAAAAAAAATTCTGAAGGCTTTTTGCAGTATCAAAATTACCTATACAAAAAAAAATCAATGACTGATTTCTATCTTATATCTATTGGTTTTATTTTTATAATATTTTACCAGCGTAAAGCTTTAGAAACGAATAAATTATCTTTTTAAGTTAAGGTGTCAATCCTAGTCAGTACAGGGTTGGATAAAATCAATATTTAATCAAAATTCGTAGAGATACATTTTTAGCTACATAAGTGTAGTCCCACGCCCGTCTCTATTTTCTTATCTGTAGTCTTATCTGGCCCGGTGGCCAAAATTGGAACTAATTTGTATTATGCCTGTTTAGTTTATGATTTTATTTTATTTTTCATATCCACTAGCGAGTAGCAACGCTGTCATCGGGTCAGACAAGTTTGTGAGACTATAATTACTACACTATAGTCCTACGAACTTATCTGACCCGGTGGCCAAAATTGGAACAAATTTTTATGCCTGTAGTTTTTGTTTTTATTTTATTTTTCATAGATACTAGCGACGCTGTCACTGGGTCAAATAAGTTTGTCGGACTATACGTCTTGATTGTCATTGCGCTATTTACCTACCTTGGAAATTAAAATATCATGAAATGGGTTTGATATACTTGGGACGTAAACATCGCTGATTGTCTCCAAATTTTTTTGGAATCGTTATATCCAATTATTTCCCATGTATCAAGTCCGTAACTCATTGATATGTTTTGTTTGTTTATATAGTTAACTCAAATCCAAATACACAGATTTCATACAGCAAAGGAAGTTTGAGAAATAGATATATCGGATTGTATATCCTCTTTCAAAATGCAATTCCTTAAAATTCAAACCACTTTCTGAAAGTTAACTCATCTGTTGCCTATTTCACACCAATCCGTAATATGTTGGAATTATTTTGCTTCGTGAAGCGGAAAATGTGTTGAATGTATTTTTATAAACATTTTCTGTTTTATGGTAAGTAAGTAGGTACTTGTTATTTTTGTAAATAGTTTTTTACTTATTAGGATAGTTTAGCGCTTAGTACCTACTAAATAAAAAAATATTTAACATAACAATAAAATCATAATGTGTTCTATTATAAGTATGAATATTTTTTTTATCAATACTCAATTATTTTTAATTTTAGTTTTAAAATATTGTGTACAATAGCGTTGACAATTTTGTATTTTTCTAACATTGTCAATAATTTTATATATCTTTAGTCCTCTCATTTAATTTAGAATATGCAATATATTTTCTTAAAATTATAATATTGGTTGTACCCTTGTCGAAATATATATCATATCATGTATTTAAAAATATAATATATAAAAAATTCGAATATCGGAGGTGCTAAACAGGTTACCATTCTATATATTATTATTAAATAAATAAACATAAATTAGATTAATATAACATTCTATTACCGTGTTGGCCATCCAACAGAAGTCTAGTTATGTGGCGAAATACAATTATTGCAAAACATATTCGAAAATACCTAAAAAAAGGGTAAATTACAATTATTGTTTTTTATTCAATTGTTAAAAATTTACTACATAGCATTCATACGTATGAACAATCGATTAAAATATGATATGTTTCGATTTTTCTGAAAGTTAAATCTCCGTAAAATTATATTGAAATATTTTTTGTATTATATAACTCGCCAAGACTATTTAATAAATTGTATTGTTCGATACTATATAGGTACATATATATTTTGTAAGAGTCAATATTAATTTATATTGGAACTGTCTTGGCGACTGTACTTTGTTATAGTTACGTATAGCATCAACATCCATCGTGTAAAGGGTGTTGGTAAAATAGTAACCTAATTTAAGGACAATCTGTATGAATCAAATATAAAATTACTTTAATAAACTTTTGTCTTTCACTTCGACTCTTTAACTTTCACTTTATAGATTATTTACTACTAATTATAATTATTAGTAGGTAGTAATTTATAGTAAGTACTAATATATTATATACAATTGATATGTATATATACATATAAATAAACTAAATTATATAGAGAATATGGAGGAATGCTTGACGCAAGTTCTTAAATCTAAACATAATATTATCACAAGTTAACATTCGGCTCCTATCCATTTTTTAATTGAATGTTTTATAAACTTCCTTGCCTCTTTCAACTCCTCGATATCGCCTTCTCTATTAGAAAACAAGTCTCGACAATGTGAAGCTCTTGGAATAAATACCGCTGGTGCATCGTATGAGAGGTCTTCCACAATGCTTAAAGTGCTCCATGGATCAAGATCACCATTTGAGAAAACTACATTAGTAACGTTCGGCTTTAATGCTCCATATAAATCATTAACTTCTGCGACACCTTTTTTTACTCTCTCTTCATCAAAGTCTGGGCCAAACAATTTACGACACATTTTTAAATAAAAACTAAGAGGCATATTATTTGTGAACGGTTGCTCATCTGATGACGTCGTTTGATAGTAACCAAACTCAGTGCAAGTTTGATACATCCACGAAATAATCCATTCATTTTCCTTCGAATAATACTCTTCCATCGTTTCATTAAAATCATAGCAAATGCAGTTATTCCTCTTAGACTTTTCCGGTATTGATTCATTTTGTAAGCTTTCACAGTGTTTTTTTATTTGTTCCGTAGTACCATATTGAGAGATACGCATGAATTCGCCAACTTTGACACTGAAAAATATTTGCTTATTTTCTGGCGAAGATAAATCGCATTCTTCACAAATATTTTCCTCTTCCTTGAGCTGTTGTATCCCTGTAGAACTTTGCATCAACTTATTGTATCTATTAAATATTTTTTTTATTACACCTAAACATTTTTCTGTACCATACTTTTCATAATTGTCATTAACTTTTTCGAGATATTGATAGAAGTCCGCTTTTGCTAAAACAGGTCCACTACTCGCAATGGCCGCGTCCACTAAATCAGGATATAATAATTTCATCCACGCAGCTAAGTTGCCAGAATAAGACCCACCGACGACAACAACCTTAGATTTCTTGTAAATTGGTAAACGTTTGAGATATTTCAACAAATCCGCATTGTCTGCAATGGCTTGTCTAGCACTCAAATATTTTAAAGCTTCCAAATCAGTGCCGTTCAGTGGTCTGCTTTTACCATAATACCTGTGCTCGGAAACATACAAGGCACCATTAGTTTCTTTAGCCAGTTCGTACATTATCCCTGTCTCTGCCCATCGTGGAGAAGCGGCACTTTCACCTCCCAAAAATAAGTAAATAGGGCCATTTAATGTCCAATAACTCAATCTTTGAAAGTATCTCATTTTCCAGATTCTTTTATCTGTCGTGTTGAAATGATCCAATTGTTGTTTGAGCCAGCGTGTCTGCGTTACGAGTTCTTCCAAAGGTGGTTCTAAATTTATTTCATCGTTGAGATATTTGAATCCATTTTTTATGCAGAACAGATCAACACCACCAGAAACATAATGATTTAATAGCGTAATAAATGGAAAATATTTAATCAGCATCGTGTTTGTTGAAGATGCGGCCATTCAAACGTTTTTATACCAGTTGTACCTAGTTGCACTCAATGGACTATTTATTCAGCATACCTGCTGAAGATAAGTGGCGGCGTAAATAAATTTTATCGAATACTTAAAATCATGGTGGTGCATTTTGAATAAAATTTTGTCATTATGACAAGCTCTTGCTCCCTGCTTTTATAATGTAAACATATTATTTTAAGGTTTAGCATTGACAAGTTTTAAAGGATGAATTTTAGAATTAATTATTATTTTGTTCTTTGTGTAATTTGTTATTTGTGTTTTGTTGAATTCAGAAGATTTAAGAGGTACCTGGTATGAATAGCAGGCTTTCAATTTGATTGCTGATATCCTTTCCGCGGGAACTTAGAAATCATACCTATCTAGTTATGTAAAGTTAAATTTCATGCCAATTTATAGAGTCGTTTCCGAGAAGCTAATAACTACCTAATACATATATGAGGATTAAGGTTTAGGAGGAATGATTGATGCGAGATTTTAAGAAGGTTTTTGTGATACCCAACGATATGCAAAAAACATAATCACGAGTTAACATTCGGCTCCTATCCATTTTTTAACTAAATTTTTTATATGCTTTCTAGCCTCTTTCAGTTCCTCGATATCGCCTTCTCTATTAGAAAACAAGTCTCTACAATGCGAAGCTCTAGGAATAACTACCGCTGGTGCATCGTATGAAAGGTCTTCCAGAATGCTTAAAGTGCTCCACGGATCCAGGTCACCATTTGAGAAAACCACATTGGTAACATTCGGGTTTAAGGCTCCGTATAACTCGTTCACTGCTGCAACACCATTTTTCAGTCTCTCTTCATCAAAATCTGGGCCAAACAATTTACGACACATTCTTATATTAAACTTGAGAGGCATATTATCCGTGAAAGGTTGCTCATCTGATGACGTAGTTGCAAAGTAACCAAGCTCATTACAAGTTTGATACATCCACGATATAATCCATTCATTACCTTCGTTATAAAAACCTTCTATCATTCCATCGAAATCATAACAAGTACAGTTATCCCTTGTATTCTCTTCCGATTGTATAATAGGTGCTGATTCATTTTGTAAACTTTTACAATGGCTTTTTATTTGTTCAGTAGTACCATATTGGGACACACTCATAAATTCACCGACTTTAAAACTGAAAAAAAGGTACTGATTTTCTGGCGAAGATAAATCGCAACCATCACAAAGATTCTGTTCTTTCTTTAACTCTTGAATCCCTTTAGAACTTTGCATTAACTCATCATACCTTTTAAATATATTTTTGACTGTATCCAAGCAATTTTTAGTACCATACTGTTCATAAATGTCACTAACTTTTTCGAGATATTGATAGAAGTCCGCTATCGCTAAAACAGGTGCACTACTCGCAATGGCCGCGTCAATTAAATCGGGATATAACAATTTCATCCACGCAGCTAAGTTGCCAGAATATGATCCACCGACTACAACCACCTTAGATTTTTTGTGAATAGATAAACGTTTAAGATATTTCAACAAATACGCATTATCTGCAAGGGCCTGTCTCGCACTCAAATATTTCAAAGCTTCCGCATCAGTGCCGTTCAGGGGTCTGCTTTCACCATAATACCTGTGCTCAGAAACATACAAGGAACCATTTGTTTCTTTGGCTAGTTCATACATTATCCCTGTCTCTGCCCATCGCGAGGTGGCCGGACTTTCGCCTCCCAAAAACAAGTAAATTGGACCATTTTGTTTCCGATAGCTCAATCTTTGAAAGTATCTCATTTTCCAGACTCTCTTATCCGTTGTGTTGAAATGATCCAATTGTTGTTTGAGCCAACGTATCTGTGTTGTCAATTCTTCCAAAGGTGGTTCCAAGTTTATTTCATCGTTGAGATACTTGAATCCATTTCCTATACAGAACAGATCAGCACCGCCAGAAACATATTGGTTTAATAGTAAAATAAATGGATAATACTTATAACCTCTAGAGCCTGCCGCTGTCAAAATATCAACATTGTGGTTGTTAGAGTAGCAACCATTTAATACTTTTTAGGGGTTTTATACCAGTTTTAGTCAATGTTACACTCAATTTATTCAGCACACTGCAGATACGTATTCTTAAGTGGATGCGTACATGAATTTTATCGAATTCGCTAATTTATGACTGCCTCGTTGGTCTAGTGGTTGGCATGTTCGACTGCGGCCGACGAGGTCCCGGGTTCGAGTCCCGGGTCGGGCCATAATTGTGTATTGGGTTTTTCTGACTAGAAATTCTCAGTACTAGCCTGGAGTTAGGAAGTTGGCGGTGTTTCACCCCCGTGCCTCGGAGAACACGTTAAGCCGTCGGGCCCGGTTACTATAACTAACATGATAAAAGTCGTTAATGCCCGCCAACCCGCATTGGAGCAGCGTGGTGGGTCTAAGCTCTAATTCCCTCTCTCCTAAGAGAGTGGCGGCCTGTGCCCAGCAGTGGGACGTTAATGGGCTGTAGTGGTGGCCATTATAAATATTTCTTGCTCACGGAATTGCTTTCGTAATAGTTTAGTATTTGTTGGATAATTAATTGATCAAAACGTAAATAGTAGGTAAGTATAGGGTATATAAGGTGAACACTGAACAAACAGTATCCTAAAGTATTGCAGGATTACATTTACTATTATTTTGTAACTTTAGGACATCATAGAACCATTCATTAAAACAAAATGTGTGTGCTGCAAAAGTATTGCAATATACATTTTAAAGATCCATTTTCTCTCGTATGATTAGTTCAATGAACGTAAGTACTGAAATACAAGTAAAATAAGTGATAGATTTATTGATTATTGTTATAATTATGTACATTACAATATTGTGCAACCGCTTCATTTCAGTGATATCTTGTATTCGAAAGTCAATATTTTTCTCTGAGATCATTTAAAGGACTACTGACGTAGGCACACCTACTCAATAAATAAGAACAAACAACTAAGATTGTTTTAATCTCAAAATATTTCTGTTAGTGTTTAATTTTTCAAGTAGGTATGTTGTTGTTCATTACATTTTAAGGTTACCTACATCAAATTATTATTCTAGTCACTAGCATTTATCCATACTTTTATTATTGATTTAATATATTCTATACCTCTTTTTATTTCTTCGTCATCATTTATTTTTGCCAAGAGGTCTCTGCAATGTGATGCTTTGGGTAAAATCACCAACTGATTATTATTTGAAATACTGTCCTCTGAAATACTGAGAGTACTCCATGGATCTATTTCCCCGTTTGTAAATATCACCTTAGTTACATTCGGTCGTAGTCCTCCATACAATTTATTTGTTTCTTCAACGCCTTTATTAACTCTTTGTGAATCGAATTCTGAACCGAACGATATGGTGCATGATTCAATTAAAATCTCAATGGGCATGTTTTTAGTGAACGGTTGCAAATCAGAAGAGGTGGAAAAAAAATAACCAAACTCTGTACAACTTTGGTAAGTCCATGGATTTCCGAACAGCGTATAATTTTGGCGGTTGTCGTCTCTAATAAAGTTATTATAATAATTTTTCCTGGTTTTCCTTTTTTTCACAGCATTTGGTAGAAGCTCACAGTGATGATTGATCATTTCTGTAGTTCCATACTGAGAGTTATCCATAAATGGGAAAACTTGACTACCAAAGAAACTGTATTTATATTCTGTCAGACCAAAATTATTGGTTCCTTCCAAAATTTTAAAAAGTTTTTCGTATCCAAGAAATGTTTCCCTAATTCTTTCTATGCAATCATCGGTACCATATCGTTCATAATTATCACCGACTTTTTCAAGGTACTCATAAAAGTCTGTTTTCGCTAATAAAGGAGCACTGCTTGCTAGTACCACATCAACGAGTTCAGGATATAGCGATTTCAACCATGTGGCTAAATTACCAGCATACGATCCTCCAATAACTACAACTTTTGATTTATTGTATTGCGGTAATGATTTAATAGATTTCAACAATTTCGCAATATCCGCTATAGCCTGTCTAGAAGTCAAAAATTTGAAGTCATGTGTACTAGACACATTTAATGGTATGCTTTTACCGTAATATCTGTGTTCTGATACGTATATGGCACCATCTGTTTCTTTCGCAATGTCATGCAGTAGTCCCATACGCGTCCAATTCGGTGATACTTCGGATTCACCACCTATAAATAAGTAAAGTGGACCGTTATATTTCCAGTAATCGAGTCTTTCAAAGTATCTCATCTTCCAATTACGTGTTTCTTTCGAATCAAAGTGATCCAGTTCTTGGTCTATCCAATGTGTACGTATATCTTCAAAGTTCCTTTTGCTCTCCATAAGCATAAATGAATCTAGCTCTTCGTTAAGATATTGAAACACATTTACCATGCCAAATGGATTAAAACAATTAGCAAAATGATGTAGCGCCAAAATTAACCACCAGTATTTTAAAAACATCTTTTGCAAAATTAACTAAGTACGTCGAGTCTTTAAATAACGATATTTTTTACTCGAAGTTAAAGATCTCGTAGTGACTATTTATTGAACAAAAAATTATACCTAAATAATTTTATCAAATAATTCCCGAAGTATTTATTATTTTACTGCCGTATTGGATATATGCAATGCAACTAAAAATATTTCATTTTAATAGATGGGTTAACTAATAGTTACACCTAGATTTGCATTGATTCTTTCGTAGAAATAGGAATCATAAACCTCGTATGCCTAAGTAGAATTTTAACTTTCATAAAACAAAAAAAAGTTTCTATGTAACAAAAAGGTAGTTATCTTGTATAGACTGAGATATAACTGCACTTTTGGTAACAATCGCCAGAAAGGCTGATTCAGTGTTAGGTGGATTTAGGGCTCTCCACTGATCACAAAAGTGATAGTCTGCCCGCATGTGGATGGGCCTTTCGCTAGATATGGCCGCTCAAAGACCGTTTATTGTTACCACATGCGGGCAGACTATCACTTGTGTGATCAGTGGTGAGCCCTAAATCCACCTAACACTGAATCAGCCTTTCTGGCGATTGTTACCAAGAGTGCAGTTATCTCCTATAATATAAATTCCCACCAACCTATCTGGCCCGGTGGCCAAAATTGGAACTAATTTTTATGCCTGATTAGTTTTTGTTTTTATACTTGCGACGCTATCACCGGGTCAAGACTTTACAATCCCACAAACTTATCTGACCCGGTGGTCAAAATTGGAACTAATAAAAATTAGTTCCAATTTTGACCACCGGCCTGTTTAGTTTTTGTTTTTATTTTATTTTTCATATATTATATTATACTAACGACTTGTAGGGCTTCGCTTTGGGTTTCGTTGTTCAATGAGCCTATGACCAATCCAAACAAAAAAAAGTTAGTTGCCATGACAACGTTAAAACAACAAAGTTATTGCGCCTGAACGTGTCCACTGTTTCGTGTCCATTTGTTATTTGTAGGTCAACAAAAAGTTTATCAGAAAGTGAATATGGATTTTTCTGAGAGTAGCACAGAGCGTGGAAGCACTGGTAGACGTGTGGATACACAACGTCCAGTTTCTAGGAGAGGTTTCCGCGAATACACCAACAGCGGATCTGCTCTTTCGAGGTAGGTACAACCATGGACTTAATATATAATATACTAGGTACAACCTTTACAGCTTTTTTCTTCCGGTCAATGGTACCTAGCAAATATAATAAATCTATGATTTTGATGAACTCTCTATTATCCTGATACCCTAGTCCTTAATATTAAATAATATTATAAATTAATTAAATCCTTTACCTAGGTAAAGGATTTAATTAATTTATGCTATATGTACTAGATGATGCCGCGACTTCGTTGGCGTGGATTCAGTTTTTTTGATTCCCGCGATTCGATTTCTTTAATATTCCGGGATAAAAAGTAGCCTCTTTCCCTGGGATGCAACCTAAGTATCTCTATACCACACCCAATTCGTTTCATTACACGGGCCGTGAAAGCGTAGCAGACAGACAGACATACAGACGGACGGACAGACAGACACACTATCGCATTTATAATATTAGTATGGATACTTTCAGGATCTTCTAGACAGTTCAACAATTTTGTAGCATTTTAGTATGCACTATTGATACATAATGACCTATTTTCAATGGAATTCAAAATTTATCATTGAAGAGAATGCCTCTATTATCACCGTGGCCTCTAATTTCCACATTGTTTTACCTGTTATCCGTTGTAAACCTTTTAATAAGAAATATCCAAGCTATTAATACAAAAATGTGGTAAGTAGGTACTAACTTTGAGTAGGTACCTAGCTAACTTTAAGTTTAGTTACTAAGCAACATTAAGGATACTGGATATTCTATCATCTGAGCAAGCTGCCTAGACATCAGTGCCACTATGATAGCCAACTGACTCGAAATGAATATTCGAATGAGAATAAAATATATCATCTCTTTTTTTATGGCTTTTCATAGTGCCAAACCAGCACAATTTCATATTTTATAAGTTTGCCATTTTGATCCTAGTTATGGGTTGATATCCCAGACGACAATGCGACTAGACACTTAATAGCTCTAAATTATTTTCGATGATCTAGTATCTAGTTCTGGAGTGGTGACCGCGTACCTACCGGTAAACGCAGTGTGGGACGACCTCCAGCCCGCTGGACCGACGACCTAAAGGTAGGGGGAGGTGGGTGGATGAGAAAAGCCGAGGACCGTGTGTGGTGGGGCGCTCTCCAAAAGGCCTATGTCCAGCAGTGGACGAATGCAGGCTGATGGATGGATGGATGGAGTGGTGATGACTAGGTGATCGTGATGCCCGCGACTTCGTCCGCATGGGTTGAAGTTTTTTGGATCCCGCGGGAACTCTTTAATTTTCTGCGATAAAAAGTAGCCTCTGAGTAGCCTCTGAGTTAATCCAAACTATAATCTATCTATGTGCCAAATTTCATCGTGATCCGTTCATCCGTTCTGGCGTGATTGAGTAACAAACCATCCATCCATCCATCCAAACTTTCGCATTTATAATATTAGGTAGGTAGTAGAGATGTTCAATGATTATAAAATGAGCTGGCGTGTCGTAATAAAATATTTTTCGCCCTGTAGAAGTGCCACAATGAGGCCTACGTCAGCTTATAGAGGCAGTACTGCCTCTCGAATGTCGACTGCCGGGTTCGGACCAGCGCCTCCCACTGCCAGCCGTCAACCTACAGCTGTAACTGGATTCTCTATGGTTTGTAAATGTAGCGACAGTTGCGTAACTATTAACAATTGGTTTAAGCAGGTATACTTAGTTAACTAGGTCCCTAAAGAAGTTAAAAATCTCACTTCTCGTAGGTAGATACAACATGTGATACCATGCTTATTATAATCTACAAAAGTTTATTGCAAATTGCAAAGATTCGTTTATTGCAAGTTTGGGATTGCAATTATTTGTTCTGATTTATTCACGAATAGATGATACTCTCCAGTCGCCACTACGTCCGCGTGGAATTAGGGTTTTTCAAAACATCGTAACAACTCTGGCACCTTTTTTTCTGCGATATCACCTCAGATGGTGAGTGCTGATGCAGTCTAAGATGGTAGCGAACCTGTTAGGGGCTTGGCAACCCATACCCCTAATCGGTTTCTACACGGCATCGTACCGGAACGCTAAATTGCTTGGCGGCACGTCTTTGCCGGTAGGATCGTAACTAGCCACGACCGAAGCCTCCAACCAGGCCAGGCCAGGGAAACCCTTAGGTATGTAAATCTCGCGGGATGTATCTCTGTTAAACGGATGGATCGTGATAAGTACCTATAATAGAAAGAGCGACAGGGCATACTTTCGCATTAATAATATCAGTATTATATTTGGATAAATCTTATTTTGATATAGTACCTACATCATTTCATATTTCTTTTTTACGCGGAATTTTGACTAAGCTATTTCTCTTCAGATCGATAGACCAATAACTCAGCAAGGCATATCTGGTCTTCGCACAAGCACCGTTCGAGGGTTCCGTACACGACATCTACATGACAAACGGTATTGGGAGGAAGAGATGCAAGTGAAGGTTCGAGAGATGAAGGCCGAAATCGCGAGACTGACGGAGAAAGCGGACGCCGGAGAAAGGGAAAAGTCCGCGAAGAAACACTACGAGAAGAGAGTTCGTGAATTGGCGCAGGAGTTGACTGGTAAATTAAAATAAAATATTAGTATTGATAAAATGTAATTTATACAGCAAGATACAAGATTTATATTAAAGCAAGTTTATGAAAGAGTAGTCAACTTATTATGGTATTAGTACCTAATGATGTGAGTGCCATATATTTTCATTTGACCACACCATTACTACGTTAAAGTAAAAAACAGTTAAAAAATAGGTGGAACTAACTTTCTATGTCGTAGCTGTTATCCCGGGGATGGTTTAGTACGATCGAGGAGACAAAACTAAATCATTTCAAGGAATTAGAATACCGCTTAGTCCGCATACAAATAACGATCATAATCATAAAAGCAATTTCTTTGCAGATCTTCAAGGACGATTAGCAGATTACAACACAGCGATCCGCATCGCCAATGGTGAAGCCAACAAACAATCTGTTGAAGAGCAGACCAGAGAACTTGAGATAAATAATAAGAAGTTGCAAGAGGAAGTCGAACTAGTGTTCTTGGAGAAACAGAGAAAGGAGAATCAGTTGCGACAACTAAGAGAACAAATGGAGAAGGTGTAACATAACTTTTCCCCCAATTTAGCCGTCATGTAAAGGGTTATTTTATTTCAAAATTCGTTAAGTACAAAAGCTACCCTAAATAGGGTAGAAGTACCTACCTATTTCTAAATTAGCCCTGTAGGTGTAGGTATATTTAATATGTAGTTAGTAAAAGAGCGAAACATTGCTAGTCAAATGTAGCCGACAATTCTCAAGTCCAATGCCATTTTACAAACGAAATGTCAAGCAGTCGCGAAGTGCCCGCATGGCCACAGCCCAGAATAAGCAGCTACTCGTAGCTACAGCTATTGGTTGAACAGATGTGCCGTGAAAGCACATTTTCGCATTTATAATATTAATATGGATAATTCTGTGCAATTTTAACATTAGGTTATACCTATTTAAAATGTGTCTTGACAGCTTGGTCTAAAAATTCTGGATTTTGTAATGTAATTTCTTTCTACAATGTAGATCCAAATTAAAGTTTTTCAGAAATTCAACCCGAGCAAGCAAGCATTAAGCAAGCAAGCTCATTAAGCAAGGCTGAATGAGCTAATATCATAATAATAAATAGTATTATGCCAACAGGAACAATCGTCGATTTCCAAAATACTATCAGAAATGACACCAGAACAGAAGGAGCAATACAACGAGCTTGAAGCTAACGCTGCAGCTCTTCGTGAAGAAGTAGAACAAGCCAGAATACAGATTGATCACCTCACTAGAGAGAAAGAAGAATTTAGTAAAGAGATATCTGGTTCACAGGTAAATTACGGCCTCATTATGGTTTTTTAAAGTGAGAAATGCGACGAAATTTTTTCAACAGTTTTAAAAATATAATTAACATTTAATAATCATGCAAACGATGGTTGTCGAAAAGTACGGTAATAAAATAATAATGTAAATTATATTAAAGTAAGTAATTAAGTCTATTTTTATTGAAAACAAAACAATAGAAATTAAAGCTAGCTAGCCTAACCTAATTACTATATAAATCATGCCCGCGTGGAATGGTGGCGAGAATACTGGCTGCATTTCCGCGCTGGACAGCCAGGCTGATCCTTTGCGCAAAAAATGAGCCAGCCCTTCTGTCACCAGATGAGGCAATCAACCGCGGTGAAATAGCTCGCAAAAAATTTTTGCCACTAAGACTCCACGGCCCCAGGGTCTCCACGGCAAACGGAACAAATATGTAACTCTCTATGAGAGAGGCATACTTCCGCCGTTTGCCGGTTTCAGCCTTTTCTGCTGCGGCTCCCGGCCTTGATGCTGTCTCCCTGATATGACACGGGGCCAATGTGTCTACGCATGTTGCGTCCCACATTAGCGCCCGTCCCCGTTCCCAGGGAACCAGCGTCAATCCATCAGGTCTCTTGCCATCATCCCGACTAATCCCTGCCGGCTCAATGAGCGCAGGAATATCTATGGTGGCAAGAGCCCTTTTGATCGTATCATTGAGAGAGCCATGCCGAAAAAGCCTACCAGCGCTCCTTTGGCAAGAGAGTCCGTGAATTCCAAATTTATCGACCTCTTTTCCACACGGACATCTGTGCTCATAGCACAGGGGTGTTCCCAATCTGAGACCTAGAGCCACACGAAAACTTTCGTTATCTAAAAGCGTGCCTAGATTTTTGGATGGCAGGGCATGAAGCCAATACCCGGATTCTTTTTCAGATAAGGCTAGAAGCCTTGCTCGATCTCTTTCACTTGTAAGATTTTGAACCAAATTTGTATGTGTCAGCCGAACCAACGGCACATCCCAAAGTTTTTGTGTGAAACATTCCTTCGGGATGTCGTCATTGGGACACCTGACCTTCCAACTCTCTAGGGCCTCTGTGGCATAGGTCAATGAAACTGAATTAGAATTAAGAATTTGAGAACTGAGCTCTTTTATACTATGCACAGAGGACAGAAAAGCCGGAAGAGCAACACTGGAAATTTTTCTCACGCCGATGCCACCATACTTGACCGGTAAAGTAGCTTGATTCCAGGACTGATCATCAAAACTTAAATTTAGAATTTTTTCTAGCGTATCTCTTAAGGTGGCATCCATAATATCGAGTAGTCCAGGAAATTTCCAAATTGGGCTCGCACGGAGAATGTAAATTAATTTAGGTACAAAAAGGCAATATTAATAAATTAAAGTAAGTAATTATAAGTCAAGGTTACTATTTTCATGGAATAAAGTTTTTGTGATAACAATGAAGGTTTAATTAAACCGTGCAATAATTAAGATAATTTTAACGTAAAACTAGGTCATTGAAAGTAAATGAAGAAAATATTTTTAAAAAACAACAAAACCGTTTTAATGTTTTAGATTAAAATGCATCTACTGGAGTTACATCGGAAACTTGCAGCGGCGGAAGAGAAGCGAGATACTTTAAAGGACGAAATAAATAACAGGTTGGATCCACAAGAGGAAAGAGAAAAATTATTATTACAGGTATAATTATTCTTTAAATCTTACTGGATTCTTATAGAACTACGGAATGGCTAAATAACAGAGCTGAATTTCGGTGTTACTAAGTTTAATTGCAATTTGTAGGTGCGGGAGGACAATGCAGCCATTGCATCTCTCGATAGCAACGCCAATAATATAAAAGAGCAAATTCGAATGATTCGCGATTTAATCGAGCAAGCTGAACAGGTATACTATCCTTTCTAGTTCCCCTTCATTCTATTTACGGCTAAATTACCCGTATATCCGATTAGGTTTCAGGAACGATCAGACAAAGGTTAGAATTTTTTGGTAACATGCTTTGCACCTGCTCCTGATTGAATGACTGACCGTCTCTAGAAACATCTAACTAGTTAGTGCTTTTGATAAGACCTCGGTAAAAAATGAGCCTAATGGGAAATTATTATTATAGGATCTTGAAGAAGGCAATTCCGAACGTCACCAAAAATACAGGGAACTAAAGAAGCGCGAGGAAACCATGGATACATTTATGTCCACTTATGAAGAGAACCTTAAAAAGGAACAAGAGAAAATTGACCAATTGGAAAAGGACATCGTCTTTGCACTAGAACATAGCAGTTCTAATATAGACCTGGACTTAAGTGAAATAGATTCTTTGAAACAGAGGGAAGGATATTCGTCGGTTTACGATGATAGCAAGAAATCGGTAGAAACCTTGACTAAAGATTACGAAAGATTCCAGGCAAACTTGAAAAAGGCTGAAGCAACTCGCGAACGCCTAGCTACTGAACTTCAAACACTTCCTGAAAAAACTGGAGTCATGAAAGATGAACTGATTACTTTATCAGACTTGGAAAAATTGCGGGATGAAGGTTAACGATAGAATATGGATTTAAATAACATGAATTTTGTTTGGTTTTAAGTTCACTAACGGTTTTATTTTCTTTAGGTGAAGAACAGAAAAAGAATTTAGAGACCGAATTACGGTTGCTGAAAGAAAAACTGGCTCCAACAGAAAGTGCTGTTGTAGAAGCAGCAAACAAACTAAGGAGACTGCAGGTAACAAAACAGTTATTTTAAAAATTGAATGAAAAATGGTCTAATAATATATTGGGGATGTGCAGATATGTTGAATCAGACTCAAAATAACTAACTGACTGAATCCGAATAGTCCGCGCAACCGGCGTACGCATTATCAGAAATTTCGGTTTTACAAAATTTCGGATCTGACAAAGCTTACGAATTGCTTGAATGTCATTGTTATTTTGTCTTGCAGGAAAGCCTTGATGGAAACGAAATGTATGGGAAGCTGAACAGTCTTGAAGAACAACTGGCGCAATTGGAAAATCGAAAGACAATACTGGAAGAGGATATAGCCTCCATAACACTAAAGGCTGATTACGAACCCATAAAGAAGGAAGCTATGAAGGAACTAGCAGCGTTAAACAAGAAGATAATTGAAGATCTTAGTAGTAATAAGGCTTACTAATTATATGTTCATTATTATAGAGTTGGTTTTACTGCTCCTCCCCTTTATCATAAAAATTATGTTTGATAGAGATAAAACCTCAATAATTGTTAATTTTTAGTTTGCGAAACGTTGTAAGCTCTCAAATGATTACGATTTTACTATTCTTAAATACTACTATAATATTCATAAATACGAGTACATATCAAAAATTGCGGAACCAGCAGGATTTGTAATTTTTGATATGTATTTAAAAATAGTTTAAAAACTTCCCTCAGTGTGGGTGAACACTATAATAAAAATTACAAAATCAGATTACGATTTTAGGTACATGGTAATAGCATATTCTGTAGTATTTTACTACATGTAAGTACCTATTATGTGGAATTAAAATCTTGCGACTGAATTTTTGAGCAGCTCCTCCCAACACAACTCTCAACTTTCAACTTCAACTTCTCTTCAACTTCTTTGAACTTTTGAAATTTGGTTAACTTCGATAATATGGTGTCAAGGAGTTGGTCTCATATGGAGGCTGGGAGGCCATAGTAACTCCTTAAATTCAACAAAACTCCGCAGTGTTTGTAGTTCGATTTGTCTTGACAGGTACTGTGGACGCAGAAGATGTTTAGGGTCTCAAAATGACCACTTCTAGGAACTTCTCAATTACATTTCTCGTCGCGTTTCGGCTCAATGGATCGCTCTCTATTAGTACTAAGATGTATACTAACTATGGAGGACGATTCCACATACTCCAAACACTTAGGTCAGTAAGACGTATCGTAACTCAATGGCCATGATTCCACTTGGTAAGTTTTACGTAAGTAGAGCACGTATCTAACTTACAAAACTAACATTTGTATACGATAAGCGACGTACAAGACTGTTTACATTTACACTGCTAACATTCGTAAGTTACTCACAATACGCAACTTACGTGAGTAAAACATAGAATGTAATCGTAGCCTTAGGCTTCTTACTGCTAGGAGAGGAGCATGTGGGAAACAGAAACACAAGTAAGTACGAAGGGATTTTCGCCAATGTGTCCGCCTAAATATCAGGCTGACAAACTGGCGAAAAAGAATGCCGAGTCTTAAACACGCCAAAGGACGCGCACTTACTCGTGAGTCTGTCACTCGCATTACAGTACAATCTCGATACACATAGATATACATATGTCCATTAGCTCCTAACGTGATTTCAGGGTTGCTACATTTCTTATCGGTGATACCTAACTGACAAATTTGAAACTTTGACAGGTTTCCTATACAACATCTGTCAAAACATCAAATTTATTCGTCAGACAAGTTTTACTTGGCGATTGTGAAACAGGCCCTTATTCATATAAATAAAACGAAAAATTGCTAAAAAACAAACGTGTACTAATAAATAATATCACAGATATTACTAACAATTTTATATCCACATTATTACACAGAATACTGTCACACACATCTTACGCACACAATCATAATGCCTTTGCATTGCCTTGCTATTATTGTAGTTAGGCATAAACGCAGAAAGGGGTTAGAATATTTTTATATGAAGCCTGGCCTACATACAAAAATTTCTAACCCCTCCGTCCTTTAAAATAAATTCCGTCATTTATTTTTCGAAATAACCGCCACTCATAAAACCTTTATTAATCAATAGTTGGCATCAGTACAAGCAAGTATTATAGGAGATAAAATATTTCTAAAGCGTCAGGTTTCCGAGATATAAAATCTATCAAAGTTATAATCTACTCTATGATAGCACCACCAGTAAAGCTTTGATAGCTTATATCCGGCTTATATCTGACGCTTGAGAAGATTTTGTGTCCTAATACTTGCTTGTATTGATGCCAGCTATTGATTATTAAAGGTTTTTATGAGTGGCAGTTATTTCGAAAAAAATAAAAATGGTGGCACGGTTGGTAGGTCAAAATATTTAAACCCCTTTTAAAGTCATTAAGATTAACACTTTTAAGGCAATTACTAAAAATATAGAGGTACCTTAGGCACCCTTGCTCACGTGACACAACATATTTCCAAATGCCAACTGCGAATTTAGTTAACGGTACGACCATCTTCATATTGTGTAAAGGCCCTAGAAACTTATGCTTATGGTGAACTCCACTGAACTCTAAGTGAGTAGAGGCATATTCAGTGTGAGAGTTGGCTTGGTAAAATTGCTGTCAATAATTTGATTTGTCTATTCCTGGGGCCGTACTGCCAACGCCTAAAACCATATTGTTTAATTGACTTTCGTGTTTTAGAATTATGATCTTTATTTTAGGAACGTCAAGGTACGTGACATCGAACTGTCATTTTGAGTAATATTGCTTCAGTATTGCTTTAATTAAGCGTTGGCAGTATGACCCCTGCACGATTCCCCTGTTCCTCTCTTCTGCACTTTGAAGGATACAACCTTATTCAGGTACCCAAATAATCAATTTATAACACTTTTAACACAAAAAAAACGCAAGGAATATTCTCTCATATCGATTAATAAATCAATCCAATTTCAAAACTATTTCATACTTTATCGCCAAATCTCTATGAATCAAAAATCTTACTCACAAATTTTGCTTCAACCTAAATTTCTGCAATTATTTATAAATTAATTTCGGCTTTATGACGCTTTCTTAGCAATTTCATACTTTATCGCATCAAAAATCTTACTCACAAATTTTGCTCCGCCTAAAAGTTTTTATGCCGCTTTCTTAGCAATTTCATACTTTATCGCCCTAAGTATCAAAAATCTTACTAACAAATTTTGCTCCACCTAAAATATTTTATGGCGCTTTCTTTGCAATTTCATACTTTATCGCCCTAAGTATCAAAAATCTTACAAATTTTGCTCCAGCTAAAAGTGTTTATGCTACTTTATTAGCAACGATTTTGGTTTGTTTATCGAGCAGTATCGCGATGTCTGAGGGTATTTGTTTGTTGTTGGCCTTGCATAGCGCACAAAGGTTGCGTATGAACTTCTGCGACGGAACTATCTCGTTTTCTTGCATCTTGTACCAGAGAGACAGAGCTTTTTGGAAGTTGTCGTCGCGTTCTGAAATTGAGATGTGGAGCATAGTTATAGTTACGGAAGAGCAATTTTGAAAGGTCACTTTTGACCCTTTAAGTTTAAACCTCCATAAAGTATCTGGGACAAGTTTGGGTCAATTGCACAGTCTAAGTACAACTCCCAGGCGACTTCTCTAGCGCAGTGTTGAGCGCTGTTAAGTCTTAACGTGCGAGATCCCGGGTTCGATTCCAGGCAGGGTCAATTTGGGAATTTATAATTTCTGAATTTTCCCTGGTCTGGTCTGGTGGGGGCTTCGGCCGTGGCTAGTTACCACCCTACCGGCAAAGACGTACCCCTAAGCGATTTAGCGTTCCGGTACGATGCCGTGCTGTGATTACCATCAGGTGAGATCGCAGTCAAGGGCTAACTTGTAGTAGAATAAAAAAAATTATATATAACACCTTTTCATTCGTATACTTACGGTATACTTCTAGCATCAAATTATAAATCTCTTCAACGTTAAAATTTCTTATATTCTTCGCACACTCCGCGATCGCTTCCAGCGCGTCTATTTTCTTCTCGTCCGCGAACCTTTCGCAGTGCCTCATCAGGGCGTCCGGGTGGTACTTGACCGTTGGGTCTAAGAGCAGTTTGCGTAGTGTCTTCTTGTAGCCTACGTCTGCTAACGCTGCTATGAGGGTAAGCTAGAAATAAAATGTATTTTTAAACAATTAAATTGAAGTGAAAACTTATTTAGCCGCGATAGGCACTTTTTAGTAGGGGGTAAACTTGTGGATTCGCGTCACCGACACCTCGCTCCGACATGCTCGCGAACACCGACATGCTCGCGTTGTTACGAAGACAAAAGGTCTTAAATATAAATATACTACATTTTTTTAACGTATTTTTTTTTTAAATATTCAATATTCGTTTTCACTTCTATCGGCAGTTCCTATGACTGGCAATTTTTCATTTGAATACCAAAGAGAAAGACGTAATTATTATAATCGTGAGAGTTCAGTTCAATCTAATCTTCTACATCTCCAAGAGTAATACCACAGTAAACAGATACAACCAGTATGGAAACTGCCTAGAGGCGTTCGAGGCGGCTCACTCACACAAACATGCGCATCTACGAGACCCATAAGCACGGGTCGCGGTGCCGTCAGTACTGAGTGCCGCGTCATTACGTGTGGTGGATGCGTGTTTGTGTGAGTGAGCTGTTTCGAGCGTTACTGGGTAGTTTCCATACTGGTTGTATCTGTTTACTGTGGTAATACCTCAGGCGACGAAACTTTACAAATTGGAATACAGCAAATAAAACTCGAAATACGCGCGCCACTTGAGAGCGCATTTTTCCAACCGATCCATTTGTCCGGTGGAAAAGCGCTCTTATACCAAAGTAAAATAAAGTTTCGTTCAAGTTGTTATGGAAAAAGAGTTTTTTGAAACCCAATTTATCTTACACTAGCTGATGCCCGCGACTTCGTCCGCGTGGATTGACGTTTTTAGGTTCCCGCGGATCTCTTCAATTTTCCGGAATAAAAAGTAGCCTATGTGTTATTCCACAGTATACTAGTATCTCTGTGCCAAATTTCATCCAGATCCGTTCAGCTGCTGGGGCGTGATTGAGTAACAAACATCCATACATCCATTCATACAAACTTTCGCGTTTATTATATTAGTAAGGATAGCAGCAACCACTGAGTACTCTAGAATATTTTGTGAATATTATTAAAATTTGTATGTCTACCCCATCGATTTACTAATTAAGGATACAACATTACCTACAAATTAATACTCAAAAAGCGTCCACAATCACTTATACAAACACAGCTATAGATAATATAGTATGAGACACCAAACGGTTCACATTAACCAACCATATAGCTTTATATTTAGGGTTCAATTTTGTAATAACAATTCGACACATACGACATTTTGTCGCCTAGTGTACTCATGCGCGACGAGGCGAAAATTGTCCACAATGTCTATTTGTGCACAATTTGACCGTGCCGTTTTTTGCGTTTCGATGGTGCGTCTAAGGTATTGGTAAGTCAATGGTCTACCCATACAACGAAACAGAACTAAATGGCTAAAATACAATATACCTAAAATTATTAACAGTTCCCTCCCACAAAAGTACAAATTACTTACATGTACATCACTAGCGCCGTGCACTCGTTTATCGACATTCAGTATAGTATGCACTAGTTTGTTCAACCTCCCGTTGGTTTTCTCGTTCACTATAAACGTTTCTTCGTCCTTGCCGTCGCTCATAGCCTTCAGTAATTTACTTAATAAATCATGTTTTAGCGGTGTCTTGTTGTATTTCTCAGCTATACGGACGAATTCTCGAACGGCTGGTTCGAAATTGCCACTGAAAATTCAGTTAAGGTTAAAAAACTGTTTGTAAGAGTTTAAGGGCGTTTGAAGTTTAGGTTTTCACCTAGGATTGTGAAATGCGTTGATATGATACAGTTTAAAAAAAAACACCAGTTTGTTGAAATACAGCAATTAATATTTGACAACTAGTCAAATAAATTATTATTTTTAACAGACTTCCAAAAAAAGAGGAGGTTCTCAATTCGGCGCATATTTTTGTTTTCTTTTAGTGATTATTTAATAGAGGACCTGCCAAACGACGTTATATCCACATCTCCTGTTTATTTTATGTTTGACAACTATTTTAAATTATCGATTAAAGTAAAAAACATCCAATTTTACCAGCAAAAGCTATCAAAGCACACGTCAGTATTCTTACATACATAATAATTTAAGGTACTTACTACTTTAGGGTTTAATTTTATTTCCAAGGTAATAACCGTGATAAAAAGTAGAGTGACCCTGATATTTGCAACCCGAACTGGCTTTTTACGTGGCCAAACTACACGCAAACCATAAATACCTACAGTGCAATCAGCTCTAAAAGTTCTGCATTGAGGAATCTTTGAAGTTTAACATAATGGTGACTCACTTTTTCAAATGTGCGCGTATTAAAGGTCCAAGTATAGTGTTGGATGGTTTGCAATATCTCAGGGTTGTCAGCAACTCGAACATTCGTTTGGTGTCAGAGTATGAACCCTGTGCCGCCACCGCGTCTAGGAGCCGCCAGCAGTTCATAGATATCGCTCGACCGCCTGTCACCCGTCTGTCAACCATACGGTCATACCACAAACATCTTAGCGTTAAACGCGTGTTTATTTTAAGGCTAACAAAGGTTTAATGTTTGTATCCACTACAAATTAGCCCTTGACTGCGATCTCACCTGATGGTAAGTGATGATGTAGTCTAAGATGGCAGCGGGTTAACCTGTTAGTTATATTAAACCCATACCCCTATTCGGTTTCTACACGGCATCGTACCGGAACGCTAAATCGCTTGGCGGCACGTCTTTGCCAGTAGGGTGGTAAGTTCTACGGCCGATGCCTCCCACCAGGCCACACCAGGGAAAATTCAGAAATTATAGATTTCCAAACCCTTCCGGGGATCGAACCCGGGACTTCCGTATGTACACAACAGCGCTCAAGATTCTAGGTAAAATGGACGTAAATTCAGCAGACTTGAAAAGTGTTTCAAAAGGTTATTATAGCAATTTATTTCGTACTTATGGCAACAACAAAAACAAGACTATAACAAGAACAAGACTATAACAAGAACAAGAGTCACTAGCGATAAGAGATAGGTATATGAGAGAATATGTACTTTTGTGTGGACATGTACACAGTAATGTTTTAATATTAGAGGAAACAAGTTAATGGAGCAAAAGGAGAATGCCGAAAACCAGGCTGTTGTTGCGGTGCTCATGCGTCTTAAGTCTTAACCATTTTTTTTTACAAAAATTCTCTTTTTGAATTATAATTTCACTTACAATCAATTTTACTCAATGGGGGTTTAAGAGTTTACTAATAAGCCCACAGTTTTTTAAACGTTAATTCGCTTAGCGGCAGGCATCGACCACACAACCAATAGACGCCTAATTACTATGCTTTCGTAATGCAAACAATTCAGTCAAATGACTCAAGTAAGCGGGCGCGGGGTACTAAACGCTGATTGGTCTACTCAAGGTCAAAAACTTCTAATAATTATTTATCGATAATTAATTATCGATATACTGTAATTAATATTTAAATAACTCGGTAGGTTTTGTTACAAGGGCGTGGAATTATATAAGACCTATTAAGTCTGATGTGTTGTCTGAAAGTGTTCGCCCTATATGAGGAGTCTATTAGTTGTATGGTCGATGGCGGCAGGGCTTTGACGGTAAGTATATACTACTCATAGTATCGTGAGGCGCCATCTGCATTTATCTCAACCTTTTTAATCCATTACCAGTTAGCCTATGAATGCAACCTCACCAGGAATGATGATGCAGTCTAAGATTCTTGCGGGCTAACCTGTTAGTGGTACGGCAAATCCGAATCGACCTTGAAATCGACACCGGAACCTCCCAAGACTAGTTACTATAGTAAAAATACAAGGCCTACCTCTTTTTCGACTGCTCGTTGATCAAATCAAAGGCCTTGTCGATCTTCTTTCTATAAACCATCAGAGTCGCGAAGTCGATGACCTTGAACTCGTCTAACGTGAAGTTCGGCGAGGATTTGTTCAGGTCTGCGAGCGCCAGTTCCGCCAGGTCTAACTCTCCCATCTTTACGTGAAGGTCGAATATAGACGCTTTCATACCGGCAGATAGGAACACCTGAAAAACATAATAGCAATAGTGGTTTACCCCGAGCTAAAATCACACGACCTATCACCTATGAGTTCAGTAGTGCTAGCGAGTAAAATTATGTCTACTCGTTATCTCTATTTGTCTACCGAAGCTAGTATGGTTACTTGTCTCATTACCTCAAAAGTAGAGATAAAAGTAATATTTCTTATCTGTGGTATTTTTCTCTACGAACCCTTACATGCCGACTATTTTTTTCTTGTAATATACCGGATTTATTGTACTTTAAGGTAAACGAGAAATTAGCCGGCATCGACAACATCTCTCTCTCTCGTCGCGTCATACAATGTGAAGTCAACGCACATACTACGCGTGAAAATACACCATTACGATGCGTCTTGCGGGCAACTTCAGACGCAACTTTTTGATTGGCGCCAACTTTACCAAGGTAAAAAGGCGCCAACATGACCAGAAAAAAATTAATTTCAAAATTTTAGGTAAAAAGACTGCTGGAAAAAAAGGCCGACCAACTTATCTGCCCTGGTGGCCAATATTGGAACTAATTTTTATGCTTGTTTAGTTTTTGTTTTTATTTTATTTTTAATATTTACTAGCTACGCTTTCACCGGGTCAGATAAATTTGTAGGACATTAAGTCCTTATAAAGACAACTTTACTATAGACAAAAGAAGAAATTCTTTACTTACACCCTCTTTCTCGCATTTCTCAACGACCTCCCTCGCGGCGGCCAAGTTGCCAGCCTTGCAATACTCTTGCAACAGTTTCCGCAGCACTCCACGTGTGTTCATACCCTTAGCTTCCAACTCCACCAAATGGGCCTTCAGGGATGCCTCGTTCATTTGTTTCTGTTTAGTGATAAATACAGGGTAATGTCACAATAATTTTAAACAGTATGGATGTCACACAGTGCCAAAAAATTTCTAATACCTTTAGGTTTAAGTGGACCTAGTCTTTATTTAGTAAAACTATCTAA
This sequence comes from Erebia ligea, assembly GCA_917051295.2. Classification (NCBI taxonomy): domain Eukaryota; kingdom Metazoa; phylum Arthropoda; class Insecta; order Lepidoptera; family Nymphalidae; genus Erebia; species Erebia ligea. The sequence goes on from OU785226.1 coordinate 3,146,218, forward strand.
GATTTGTTACCGTGAAAATGAAGAAAAAATACTTTTATATATTATCTTTTTTATAATATTAATCATCACCTTCATAATATTATGTTATAATTATGAAGACAAAGTTGAATGAAGCCTGTCTTCAGGAGGCAAACTATCTCTGAGCGAAATTTTGTCATAATGAGCAAATACAATAATAATTATCTTTATCTTTTTCGTTATCTTTTAACTTCTTACCGAGAAGAAGATAAAATAAAAAGTAGGAGCTACATTTGTTGAATAAAAAAAAAATAGTAGCGTAAATATTATGACATTCGTGGCTTTAGTTTTAAGATACCGTCGTTAATTATCACCATCACGTCTCATACTTTGTAAAAACTAAACGAAAATCGGTTCATCCGTTTGGGAGCTACGATACGATACCAGACAGATACACAGACAGACACGTTAAACTTATACCACCCTCTCTTTTTGCGTCGGGGTTTTAATAATAGTTAATAATTAACGTTCAAAAAGTTGAATGAACGAGAAGTTTAATTCGCTACAATCCGCCACAGTAGACAAATCTATGTGGTGTGGTGCTGTGCCGGTGCGAATCGCTGGGTGGTGGGTGTTCGCATGCTATTGGTGAAGGACACGCACTGTACCACATAGATTTGTCTACTGCGGCGGATTGTAGCGAATTAAACTTCTCGTTCATTCATTATCATGGACTTCCGCAAAGTAACGCCTGCTTCGATTCAATATGTTTTTTTTTTTTTTTTATTCACTACAAGTTAGCCCTTGACTGCGATCTCACCTGATGGTAAGTGATGATGCAGTCTAAGATGGTAGCGGGCTAACCTGTTAGGGGCATGGCAGTTATATTAAACCCATACCCCTATTCGGTTTCTACACGGCAACGTACCGGAACGCTAAATCGCTTGGCGGCACGTCTTTACCGGTAGGGTGGTAACTAGCCACGGCCGAAGCCTCCCACCAGGCCAGACCAGGGAAATTCAGAAATTATAAATTTCCAAACCCTGCCGGGGATCGAACCCGGGACCTCCGCACGTTAAGGCAACAGCGCTCAACACTGCGCCACGGAGGTGTTCAAAAAGTTTACAGTGTAGGTACCAATTTTGAATAAATACCTATATATTCGACTTACCGGATGCGGTATTTGCTGCACAAACATCTCTCCGTCGTCGACCAGCCTGTCGTCGGTAATGCTGACAAGAGCTTCCTTTAAGCTCTCTATACCCTTCTCGCTGTGATGCTGCGGAATCCTGGACAGGCAGTAGTCTAACGCGGATGTTGATATTTTGATCTTTGTTTTTTGTAATGCCTAAAATTGTCTAAATAGATTAAGAACGCTAACCTTGCACTGTTATGAAATAAAACTTTGGCTTAGAAATTAAGTACTAGATGATTAAGGTTTTGTGATTCTCGCGGCAACTCTTTGATGTTCCAGGATAAAATGTAGCCAATCTCAAAATTTCAGCAAAATCGTTTCAGTCATTGTACGCCCTCCGTACTCTGCTAAAGCAAATTACTACTTGGGTATTTGACAACTGGTCAAATCAGCAACTTCTTTCAAACGTCAAAACGCGTGCATATTTAGGATGTTTGTCTAATTTAGGATGATAATTTTGGCAGACGCCGTTTGCATAGTAGTGGTTCAGTCTGTCTCACTCTTGTCTTCACTATTGCTATACACCTCTCATCTGTCAAAGATATCAGCTTAAATTAGACAAACCATAGTATGGGGATTTCGTATGAAATAGTTGCTTATGACGTCATCAAAATTCGACAACTTTTTTACTTTGATTGATATAAAATGGTTATCAAACTTAAAACTAACAGGGGACTAGGATATTACGTCTTTTGAGAGATGATTTATTATAATAATAAAATATTAAAATATTTTTTATAATGTATACCTACATATAATGCGAAAGTGTGTTTGTTTGGTGGTTTGTCCTTCAATCACGTCGCAACAGAGCAACGGATCGACGTGATAGTTGAGGACCTGGAGAGTGACACAGGCTACTTTTCATCCCGGAAAATTAAGGACTCCCCGTGGGAATTAAAAAGTTCCACACAGACGAAGTCGCGGAGCATCGGCTAGTACCAAATATAATACCCTTACCTTAACAATATTAAGCACATCACTTAAGTCTTCATTAACTCTCCTATGCCTCATGAATGCACTCAGGAACCTGCCAACCCAGTCTTTGCTCTTATCAGCCGCTTTAGCTGTCATATCCTCCAGTATGTGGACGGTTGATTTCATGTCATTGCTAATGAGGTAGCCTTTTATTAAGGGCTGCAGAACTACTTCAGTGTCCACTTTCCCTTCGAATAATTCACCTGTTGGCACAATTTGATATTGTAGCTGATTCCTTTGTACACAACCAAACTAAATTGAAAGCCCTATTTTTTGTGCTATCCCTTTCTGCAAGGAGCATTATAAAAGGGATAGCAATAATTTTAATAACTGAATCAGCCACATTATGTATTTCGCTCGCAGACTGTAATGTACCCGTAAGACAGCAGTCTGTCTTCCTTGTTAACAACTCAAAATAAGCTTTATTTACCTGACGAAAACTTGCAGCTTCCCAAATGCTAGACCAAATCTATTTCCAAAAATTGGACAAAGTTTTGTACACCGAACCAAAGATTAAAATCATTTTAACGGCGAAATATTTCCTGTTCTTTGAACACTTCTAATAAACTTACTTAAATACATATCAAAAATTGCGGAACCGGCAGGATTTGACCCTGCGTCTCTCTGAAAATCGCGCCCGGAACGTCTTTGACCGCTAGGTCACGGTTCACTCACACGTGAACCGTATCCTAGGGTTAAATTTCAAATGACGGCACTGACGGATAACTTTCCCTTCCTTTTATTTATTATTCATTTAATCGTATGGCGTTTACATAAAGGCGTTTTTATAAAAAGAACGCTTATTTCGCCTGCAAGTTCGTCGCTCGTTTAGCACCACCCAGGGGACACGTGCAGGGAGGTAGAAGGTAGTTCCTGCGGACGTGAGCGACGGGGCATCCCTCGAACGACGAGTCATCCCCAACTTTACTAGTGTGAGAAGCAATGTAATAAAATTTTAAAACAAATTGGTATTTATCAATATCACTCACAAATCTCACTCGCCGCCCTAACTTGTCCAGTATTCAGCAAAGTGACCATCATCGGCGTGAGTACAGCGCTCACAGTAAGGCCCGTTTCAAGGAATTTCTTCATAAGGTTCTGCGGCGATGTAAAACTGACGTACGGGAGGGTGTACTCCATTATCGTCTCGTAATCTGGCTTGATATCCATCGTGACCATTGTCGATAGGGTGTTCATTATGCCTGGTTTGAAAAAGGATGAAATAGAAACTGATATCCACGTATCCACGTACGTAATATGTAGAATATAAAATCATTTTATGCAAATAAACGTTTACAAAGTGCCTTTGAATTGTCAAGGGAATCTATTACTGGTTCGGAATGCCCTTCCAATCGGCAGTTGCTCTGAATATTACCAACATTAATTATTACAGTCCAAACTACTGGATTTTAAGAACTTAAGAACTTTTACATCTCTCATATTCGGTAAGTAGGTCCTTATTACCCCCAAATGGAGCTTGTAGGTGACCAATTAGCGCTCTAGGGTAATAATGTAGCTAGAAAAGCCCTAGGGCGGTAAGTTATTAAAAAATGTATGATGGTTAGATGTACGCGAACTTTTTGAGAGAGTGAAGAGTTTTTTTATAATTACTTACCGCCCTAGGGCTTTTCTAGCTACATTATTACCCTAGAGCGCTAATTGGTCACCTTCAAGCTCCATTTGGGGGTAATAATAGGACCTACTTACCTCACAATCGAGATGTAAAGCAGAGTAGTTAGCTCGGGTGTAAGCATCAATTGCACCCTCGAACTATAGGCGCCCTCGCCTGCAATTGATGCTTTACAGCCCTTGGCTACTAATCTACTATTGCAGGTTCTCTGTGACAAAACTATGTGTGAAGTGTGAAAGATCCTGTGCATCTCTGTGTGTGCGTGCGTGCGTACGTGTTTGCGTGAGTGCTTCATTTTAACACTAGCTCATGCCTAGCATGCTATTTATGAGTTTTATTTTAATACTAGCGCGCCTACAGTACAACTTTTGCGTTACAGCGCTTTTATACTATGTCATAATCCTTGCTCATCAACAACTGAATATAGTTTCTACTCAACCGGATAGACAATGCACTAATGCGTAGGTAACGACGGTAAGTTTCTGAACCGATGGTGGAGTCCTGTCATAAAGTAACACAAGTTTTCCTACATGAAAAGCATTGCATTTTATTTCATAATACATAAGAATCTAAAGATATTATATTGATTTTATAAAGAAACTTATTCCTTGAGACCATTTTAGGGGAACTATCTACTCGTATACTAATATTATAATTGTGAAAGTTTGGATGGATGGATGTTTGTTACTCAATCACGCCCCAGCAGCTGAACGGATCTGGATGAAATTTGGCACAGAGATAGACTATAGTCTGGAATAACACATAGGCTACTTTTTATCCCGGAAAATTAAAGAGTTCCCGCGGGAACGAAAAACTTCAATCCACGTTGACCACCACGAAGTCGCGGGCATTAGCTAGTTCTACATAAACTACACAAACATACCTTTCTCTCCATAAGATTTGGAAGTATGCAGCAATATGGGCCAGAAGTAATGCGGTCTTACGGGCATGCCCAATTGTTTCATGCGTGTAAACAGGTCCAAAGCTAGCGGCACTTTTGCCTGTTGTAAAGATGCTTCGGCTGCGTTGTGTAACGCGATCGGGTTGCGACCTGATGCCATCAACTCTTGGGTTATAAGGGCTATTACACTGGAGGGCTGGAAACAAGGGATTATTTTAGTCGGTGAGGTTCATAATATGCTTACCATTGACGATAAGTCATTTGACATAACGCGCTATAATAATCAAAATTTGAAAAATCTGTAGCCAAATTGTGGCGTCATGGCAAACCACGGAAATTCCGTGCCCACCATAATGCACCGCTTAAGTCAATGGCGTCATGACATTTTCACAGTGAGTGCGAAATCCGTGCGCCAGGGCATAAAACCGTCGATCGAGAATTGGGTATGTCATTTGGACTGATGATGCCGTGAGTGGGCAAAATTTACTGGCGTAAGTCATTTTACTTAAAGTCCTACAAATTTATCTGACCCGGTGGCCAAAATTGGAACTAATTTTTAGGCCTGGTTAGTTTTATTTATTTTGTTTTTATTTTATTTTTCATAGATACTACGACGCTGTCGTGGAAAGATTAAATAATTTCACCACTGAAATTAGGACGAATTCGTGGATTTAAACAATCAAAGCTGGTTTGATATTTTATTTTCTTTCTTTTCACTACTTGTACAAAGACCAGACCCACGCCCCATACAAATCTGAACCGTCGCCTTTAAAACCTATTTTACTGCCTTAGGGGTCAAAAATTCAAAAAGCCTTTCTATGCCTACATCATAATAGATATCTGTATGCCTGTATATCCCAATCCGTGCAGCGGTTTGAGCTGTGCATTGATAGATTTGTCAGCCAGTTAGTCACTATTTTCCATTCATATAATTAGAATTACCTCAACATTTATAACAGAAGTACATGAAAGGCACATACCAAAGAAGCTTTAACACAATCTCGAACCAAACTGCGTCCATGTAGCCCGGTGTCATCCTTCGGTCCAAAGGATGGCAAAGGCAGGCACTTGTAAATCTCTAGAGCCACCAGAGGATGGTTTTGGAATACGAGTAGTGTGGACACGCTCTGCATGTATGGCGTTATGGATGGCTTGGTTAGTATCTCTTCGGGCAAATACTTTAGTACCTAAAAATCGTAATAATTTTAGAAATATTAAAAAACTAGCTGATGCCCGCGACTTCGTCCGCGAGGTTTAAGTTTTTTTTGATTCCCGCGGGAACTCCTTAATTTTCCGGGATAAAAAGTAGCCTATGTCACTCTCCAGGTCCTCAACTATACCCATGCCAAAAATCTCGTCGATCCGTCGCTCCGTTGCGGCGTGATTGAAGGACAAACCAACAAACCAACAAACAAACACACTTTCGCATTTATAATATTAGTGTTCAAAAGAAATGCTTTGTCTGAGATGGAAAAAAAAATTAAAAAATGGCATGATTATACAACACAAAATACTACATTGAATTTTTTTCAATTATCAAGGAAAAAATGCTTAGTGTGAGCTACTAGATAAAGTTAAGGTCTGCAGTCTCTGTACAACCATGTGTTTTTCGTCAATAAAATTGAGTATGGTTTCAACCTATGTATTTCATTTATGTGCATTTTAATAAGACCAGCCCCCCGACTATGTAAGAATTGTCGATCAAACGTAATGGTTCAGCGTCAAAGTAATATAAACCATAACTGCATTGTATTAGAGCTCAATTTCATGTATCCATTATTATACGTTAGAGTATCGTTCATACCTAAACGTATAAGAATGGGTATACGAAATTGAGCTCTAAATTAATGCTTTTATGGTTTATTTACTTTGCCGCATAACTTTAACGATTTCATCGGCCATTCTTACATGATTGGGGGGCTGTATATAACAGGAATTTGACATACCAAAGAAAATCCGAAACCTTCTAAAATTCAGATCTAAGTAAGATAAGTTGAGTTCTTCCCCTTAAGATAAGTAACTATCTCTGACTAAGAAAGGATTTAAATAAATTTTAACAGAATTTCTAAAATCGCGGTCAAAAACTAGTTGGTAGGTAAATAAGTCTTAAATCAATAAACAACATTTTTAAACCAGCTTTTATCATCCGCCATATTGAATTTAGTGTGATTTTTTTAATTTCCGTATTCTTCTCAGCTTTTTTAATTAACACCCATATCATGGGGTGCATGAAAAATTACTACTCCTCCATCTTTGGGAGTCCGCCATGTTGGATTTAGAATGCCGTCACTTAGGGATAACTGTAAAACTCAGTTGTAAGATTTGACCTAAACAAATACACAAACATTGCAAGTTAAATAAAAGCTTGTAAGAATATCTTACTTTTGGCACTGGTTCATATTCGCCGACAATTGCTAAAGTTTTAACAATATCCATAAGATGGACCTCTCCAAACAATATAACGTTCTTCTGTGCCTTCGCTAACTCTTCTAAAAGCTGGTTATTCTTCTTGTTCCATGCAAACGCTCGGGCGGTTGCCGTATAGGTGTTTACTGTGGGTTCTATTTGCAGAGACTTCATCATTGTTAGTATTTCTTGTATGTTTTCTAGGTTGCTGTAAGTAAAAAATGTTGCTTATGCTTATTTTGTGGTACAGTAACTTAAGTTTTCTATAATATAATACTCAATATATCCTAAGCAAGCAAGCTTATTCCTAAGCAAGGGTGGTTTTATCAAAAAATGGGTGTCAGAGAGAGAGTTATGGGTAGGTTTGAGTCTTGTTTGTTAGCAGTGAGTTTGGGAGCTCATAGAAGAAAGTTTATTTACAGTTATGATGACGTTCATGTACACCAAGTAATATGCCCCTGTGATAAGAATGCTAAGAACCTCTCAAACTCAGAACCTCAAACTCAAAATTAATTTATTCAAACCAGGTGACATTGTCTGCTTTTTGAATATCAAAATTACTTCCTTCAACTATGAGTAAACAATAAATATTACTTAATTATTTGCTAGTTCCAACAATATAATATTTAATCTAAAAACATTCCTGAATAACGTATTGAATCAAATAGAATAATAATATAGAAAACAAATATAAATCATTGAAGCATTGAAGATAATATCATTTTCAGGGCTTGAAACAAGCTAAAGGCCGGGATTGGCGGATTGGCCATACTACTCGTATTTCAACTTAATTCATGCAGGATTTACATCTGTACTTACAAATGATTATTTATAAGAACTGAAATCAATTTCATATATTATAAAAGTTGATCTTACCCAGCCTTTCCTTGGCAAATTATTAAAGAAACAAACACACTCTCTGTAGCTGGTAAACCTAGAGCTTTCATGTTTGATATCACCTCTGTGCATTGGTTTATGTCACCTGCCTAAAAATACATTTACTTATTAATTGTAGTTGTTAAAGTCGTAACAAACCAAATACACAGTGATTTCGTTTGTAACGACGATAAAGGGACCACTTTAATTACGTCGCTATTTCCGGGAGTTGCTAAATACGAAGGTAGAAAGAAATCAAGAAATAAAGGAAAAACATTCCATATATCCACTTTTTCTTTAACAGTGCATGTATGCCTGATGAGTGCCATAATAAACACACAAGTAAATGCAGATTATAGCAAATTAAACTTCTAGTTCCTTTATCTATTATCATGGACTTCCGCAAAGTAACACCTGCTTCTATCTAATACAGCGAAAATTACTGAAAATTTAAATTTATCTACCTGACTATTATTGGATAGAAGCAGGCGTTACTTTGCGGAAGTCCATGATTATGAAGGAACTTGAAATTTAATTTGCTATAATCTGCAACAATAGGCAAATATATGTGGTACAGTGTATCTTGCACTTGCAGCTTGCAATATTCACCCCACCACATAAATCTTCTAAATTATTCTCAATGTATGTTTCACTCTGACACTGGAGCATCTTCAGGAGATGTTGACTCGACAATGCACGATTGTAAAGATCAATCTACAATCGTGCATTGTCGAGTCAACATCTCCTGAAAATGCTCCAGTGTCAGAGTGAAACATACGTTGAGAATAATTTGGAAGATTTATGTGGTGGGGTGAATATTGCAAGCTGCAAGTGCAAGATACACTGTACCACATATATTTGCCTATTGTTGCGGATTATAGCAAATTAAATTTCAAGTTCCTTCATACCTGACTATTCATAAACTGCTGTCCATCTGTTCATGTAAACAAAAAATAAGAAACCTATTAATTAATCTTTGGGCGTTGGTCTAGGAACTTGTGACAAATGGTTTACTACAACTAATCGCTATACCAGAAATTGAAGTTACATCCGAAGTATGAACAGCCACATTATTTTTCTCTGAAATTAGTATACTTTAAATTCAAGGGACTTAAGTGTAACGTTGCTACAACCTAAAAGCCGTTACAACAGAGGACGTTATAAATGAGACACTCTGTACTTTTAAGTGTTTTGTTTATAAGATATTACAGAAAATCAAACTAAAATTAAAAATTTAGTAAACATACCTCTCCAAGGACCCTTAATATTAATTCATATGTGGCCAAGTTGGGTTTGACTGATCCCATCTGGGTCAAGAAGACATTGGCCTTAAGTGTCCTACCATTTGCTATGTACACTCGCAGAAGTTCATTATAATGATCTACATCAAATGTTGTATGAGGTCTGTGAATAAGAATAATCAGTATTATCACTGCTCAGTGAGTACACACAAGGTGTTACTTAATTATTTATAACTATAATAAGTAAATTAAATCAAATCAATTTGTTCAAATTATCAAATGTTTTATTCAAATAAATATAAAATTGCTTTTGAATCAATAATTTAATTGAAAAGAGTTGTTTTTTATTGAATTGCTCTTATATATATTAAGTAAGTATGTATATTCTAGAGTCTAGACTAAGACTTTTGTGTTTATTGCATTGAATATACACAAAAGAAGTTTTGCAGAAAAGTTGGTGAGGAAGTTTTTTACCCATTTAGCAATATCTGTATGGATTTAGGTTTTTGAAAAATCGTGTCTCCCACATGATTTTTCCCTTATCACTTATCCATACCAAAGTTTGTCAGAATGTGTTGAAAAGATGGGCTATGAAAGTGTATTGAATCGAAGCAGGCGTTACTTTGCGGAAGTCCATGATAAAATGAATGAACCAGAAGCTTAATTCGCTATAATCCGCCACAGTAGATAAATCTATGTGGTGTAGTGCGTGTCTTCCACTGACAACATGCGAACACCCACCACCCAGCAATTCGCACCGGCACAGCACTACACTACACAAATCCTCCAAATCACTCTCTACGTACGTTTCACTCCGAAACCAGAGCATCCTCAGGAGACGTTGACTCGACAATGCACGATTGTGAAGTGACGATCGTGTCGAAAGTTCCGTCTTTTATACCTTTTTGGCATGACTCATACCGAAGCCCCGCCCCCTCCCCCCCTATTACTGTATAAATTGAGTAAAGGTGAATTTGATACGTTTATTTGTTCATTTAGCAACTCAAATCCTTTATTATCACAATAATAAAGGTGAATTTGATACGTTTATTTGTTCATTTAGCAACTCAAATCCTTTATTATCACAATTGTGCATTGTCGAGTCAGATCTCCTGAGGATGCTCCGGTTTCGGAGTGAAACATACGTAGAGAGTGATTTGGAGGATTTGTGTAGTGTAGTGCTGTGCCGGTGCGAATTGCTGGGTGGTGGGTGTTCGCATGTTGTCATTGGAAGACACGCACTACACCACATAGATTTATCTACTGTGGCGGATTATAGCGAATTAAGCTTCTGGTTCATTCATTATGAAAGTGTAGCAGACAGACAGACACACTATAATATTATTATGGTTTAATGATAATATTATTTGTCTAGGCTTGTCTGCAAATGTCTACCAGTCTTGGAAGTGAGCTAACCTTGAAAGGAAGTGGTAATTTCAAAATCCATCAAAATATGATGTAATATAATTGCCATGATAGAATAAGATTGGTCAAGTTCTGAGCTTACCTGAGTGTATTCCATACTTGCTCTACTAGAGCCACTCTGGAACTGGGTGTCTCATCTGGAAGCAGTTCTGTACAACATTTAATTAAGAGCAATCCTTGCTTTTTAGAAGATAAATTCAAATCTTTAACTTTGCCTAACACTCTAAGAAAATCATTTTTATACACTCTATTCTTTTGATGGATGTCTGTAGATAAGCTGGCTATGAGTTTTTCAAGTAACTCTTCAGACGATAAGTTCTTTCCTTTTGTACGGAGCGTGCGGTGTTCCACAGAACCAGAGGAATCTTGTATTGGACCAGCAGACAAACGTAAATTATTTGCATTTTTTACTTTATCCGAAACTCTCGTTACTTTACTTGATACCAGACTTCTGCAACTGTTTACCGGAAAATAAATTATATTTTATCTAATAAATAGTACCTACTCACATTATTTTACACAATTACAATAATCAAAATAGTTTTCTAACCTAAGTCGTAATTCTGTGTGGTGACAAAAAATTGGTGTAGCATTCCCATTTGAAAGTATCCTTCTATAAAATAATCCCCGTGCAGAACTTGTTAATTTTATACACTGCCGAGGTAACATTTTCAAGAATGTTATTTTAAATTTTTTAAATTCCGTTTGCAAACATTTTAAAAATATTAATTCGACAAAATTACCAAAATGACAAATGAAATTGACAGCGACTGACATTTTGCAGATGTTGATTTTTTTTTTTTTTATTTAACTGGTTTAACGGCTCTGGATTCTAGTCCTTCTGAGCCTGAAGTTACACAAATCTCACTGTCACTCTTCTATCTTTTAGTATAGAGTCTATCTTTGGTCACAAAAAACAACATTTTGAGTTTGAAAAGTTTACATCGGTTCATTTTCACTAATTACAGTATTTGTTGTTTTCATTGTTGTTATATATCTTGAGCACCAGAAATAAAGGAATATAGTGGTCGGAAGAACTTTTTATCAGCTAATAAACTTTGAAGAGTATCAGGAACTTTGCCATCGTTAATATCTTGAATGGAACTAATGAGTAGTAATCTATTTAAACCAAATTGACGACATTGAAAAACAAGATGATTTAAGTCTCCATTCGTTTCGCCACAATATTCACAATCTGCATTTTCTTTCATTCCCAAGCGATGTAGGTGGGTGGCTACTCTGCTATGTCCAAATCTCATTCGGTTTATAGTCGTAATGAATTTTCTGTTATTAATCCCTTTTTTGTTATACCAAGGAGTGGCTGGCGGGCCTTTTTGTATTTCATAGTACCAAATTCCTTTGGACTTGCTTATTTCTTCCCAGTATGACTTCCATAAGGATTTCAAAGCATTGCTTAACAAGGCATATATATCTGTGAATGGTATTTCCAGCATTGAGGTGTGATCTGAACATGTTGATGAATATACATCTCTAGTAGCAACATCTGCTTCCTCGTTCCCAGTTATCCCAGAGTGTGAAGGGACCCACATAAAGGTAACAATCTTCTTTCTTTTATTAAGATTGTATAACATGTTTCTTATATTATAAATAATGTAATTTTTTTTGTAATCTATTTTGTTAGATTCAATAGCTAATAAAACACTTTTTGAATCAGTTACAATTAGAAACTGTGAATTCTCAATATTATTTATGTACAATAGAGATAAGTAGATTGCATAACATTCGGCTGTAAAAATAGAACATAAATCATGAATTTTAAAAGTTTTAGATATTTTCTTTTGTGAGTCATAAAATGCTGAAGTGGTATGCTCTTCAGATTTTGAGCCATCTGTATAAATTGTATAAAAGTGATTATCAGCTAAATATCTTAACATTTCCACTTGAGAATTCACTTTTTCTTGACATATAGAAACATAGATGTTCATTAAAGCATCATATTCTATTAATATATATATAGCTGCTCGTGCTGACTGACTGACTGATTGATCACCTCTCCTGTAAAATTTTGTATGAACATTTTTTTTTTCATTCATCGTTTCGTATAGAAGACAAAAATTCATTAAGAGGAAAAATACAGAGAGAGCTGATGATTGAGGATTTCGAAGACGGATGAAGAGCACCAGCCAGGGTATCGAAGATAGGTGGTGGGTGCTCGACCAAATGTCACTCGAAACTTCATCCAATTGACAGTGAGCTGAAAAAAAATTCAAAATGGCGGATTTAAGATGGCCGCCATACAAATTTCGACGGTGTCTATCTCGGAGAGTATAAAAGATGGAAGAGTGGTTTCTTGGCAAAAGATGATCAGGACATGAGGGTCTACTTGATGAACAGGAAAAAAATTCAAGATGGCGGAATTTATTTTTCCATAGAAAAGGGTACCTATTGAAGATAGGTGGGGGGTGCTCGACCAAATGTCACTCGAAACTTCATCCAATTGACAGTGAGCTGAAAAAAAATTCAAAATGGCGGATTTAAGATGGCCGCCATACAAATTTCGACGGTGTCTATCTCGGAGAGTATAAAAGATGGAAGAGTGGTTTCTTGGCAAAAGATGATCAGGACATGAGGGTCTACTTGATGAACAGGAAAAAAATTCAAGATGGCGGAATTTATTTTTCCATAGAAAATATATGGCGAATATTGAAGAGGCTACAAGTGTAGAACTATGCAAGACTGCGGTTCCTTTTCAAGATTTGTTTTTGTGGAAGAAATCTCATTTTGACGAATGGTTCGGAGAAAAAAATATGGAGAGAGATGATGATCGAAGGTCAGGGTATGGTAGGTACTTACTTAGGGGCTGCTCAAACAAAAAGGGAGGGGCGGGGGGTTGGTGGTCTTTGTTTTATGTTTTTCCTTTATGAGAATTTTCTTTTACGTCGGACGCTTGGCGTGCTGGCGCTTCCACTGTGCTCACAAGCATAGCAGTGTGTTGTTCAGATCAGAACACGTAGACAGTAAACCAGCTGCCCGATTATGTAAGAATTGTCGATCAAATCTTAAAAGTTCGGCGTCAAAGTAAAATAAACCATAACACCATTGAATTAGAGCTCAATTTCGTGTTTCGAAATTGAGCTCTAATTGAATGCTGTTATGGTTTATTTTACTTTGACGCCGAACTTTGACGATTTGATCGGCCATTCTTACATAATCGGGGGGCAGGATAGTAGGACAGCGAGTAAGTAGACAGTGGACCACGCACCCCTATACGCGGTCCGCTTTAGCGGGCCGCGCAGCCACGCGCCATATACTAGTTAATATATATATAGCTGCTCGTGCTGATTCACTGATTGATCACCTCTCCTGTAAAATTTTGTATGAACATTTTTTTTTTCACTCATCGTTTCGTATAGAAGACAAAAATTCATTAAGAGGAAAAATACAGAGAGAGCTGATGATTGAGCATTTCGAAGACGGATGAAGAGCACCAGCCAGGGTATCGAAGATAGGTGGGGGGTGCTCGACCAAATGTCACTCGAAACTTCATCCGATTGACAGTGAGCTGAAAAAAATTTCAAAATGGCGGATTTAAGATGGCCGCCATACAAATTTCGACGGTGTCTATCTCGGAGAGTATAAAAGATGGAAGAGTGGTTTCTTGGCAAAAGATGATCAGGACATGAGGGTCTACTTGATGAACAGGAAAAAAATGCAAGATGGCGGAATTTATTTTTCCATAGAAAAGGGTATTGAAGATAGGTGGGGGGTGCTCGACCAAATGTCACTCCAAACTTCATCCGATTGACAGTGAGCTGAAAAAAATTTCAAAATGGCGGATTTAAGATGGCCGCCATACAAATTTCGACGGTGTCTATCTCGGAGAGTATAAAAGATGGAAGAGTGGTTTCTCGGCAAAAGATGATCGGGACATGAGGGTCTACTTGATGAACAGGAAAAAAATTCAAGATGGCGGAATTTAATTTTCCATAGAAAAGGGTATTGAAGATAGGTGGGGGGTGCTCGACCAAATGTCACTCGAAACTTCATCCAATTGATAGTGAGCTGAAAAAAAATTCAAAATGGCGGATTTAAGATGGCTGCCATACAAATTTCGACAGTGTCCATCTCGGAGAGTATAAAAGATGGAAGAGTGGTTTCTGGGCAAAAGATGATCAGGACATGAGGGTCTACTTGATGAACAGAAAAAAAATTCAAGGTGGCGGAATTTATTTTTCTATAGAAAATATATGGCGGATATTATATCCTTTTCAAAGTTTGTTTTAATGGAAGAATTCTCATTTTGACGAATGGTTTGGAGAAAAAAATATGGAGAGAGATGATGGTCGAAGGTTCGGATGATGTGTGAGGAGCACGGTCAGGGTATTAAAGATAGGTAGGGGCTAAAAAAAATCCAAAATGGCGGATTCAAGATGGCGGCTATCTCAGATATTATTTAAAAGATGGAAGAGTGGTTTTTGGGTAGAAAATTATCAGGGCCTGAAAGTCTACTTGATGAGCAGAAAAAATTAAGATGGCAGAATCTACGAACATTGAAGAGAGTACAAGAAGTTAGGAAATATGCATGATTTTGATATGTTTTTTTACAAGATTTGTTCTTTATTTCTTTATGGAAGAATTATTGTCTGTTTGCCATTAGGAAAGCCAGCTTTGTTTTATGTTTTTTCCTTTATGAGAATTTTCTTTTACGTCGGACGCTTGGCGTGCTGACGTTTCCACTGTGCACACTAGCATAGCAGTGTTGTTCAGTTTTTTTTTATCCACTACAAGTTAGCCCTTGACTGCGATCTCACCTGATGGTAAGTGATGATGCAGTCTAAGATGGTAGCGGGCTAACCTGTTAGGGGCATGGCAGTTTTATTAAACCCATACCCCTATTCGGTTTCTACACGGCATCGTACCGGAACGCTAAATCTCACTAGCCATGGCTGAAGCCTCCCACCAGGGAAATTATAAATTTTCCAAACCCTGCCGGGGATCGAACCCGGGACCTCCGCACGTAAATTTAACAGCGCTCAACACTGCGCCACGGAGGTCGTCAAACACGTAGACAGTAAACCAGGATATTAGGACAACGAGTAAGTAGACAGTGGATCACAGTGGGCCACGCGGTCCACCACGCGGTCCGCTAGCGGGCCGCGCACCCACGCGCCATACTAGTTTTATATAAAGGCCATGGTTTGCTTTTATACATATTTTTGGTTTGGGTCTGTGAGTATAAAACAATCCTTAGAATGTCTGGTAATCGACCAGATAAAAGCATATTTACATCAATGTATGAGCTTTCATCAAAGTTAGGAACTTCATAGGGAAGTATTTTTTCTAAAACTAAACTATTATTTGAACTGATTAATTTAACACAAAACCGTTCAGCAATTTCTAGTCTTCTTAGTAAAAGTGGAGGAATACAACTTTCTATTTCCATTACATGAATTGGTGTAGAGCACATAGCCCCAGTTATTATACGCAATGCTTTATTCTGAATTATGTCTAATTTCTTTAAAACCAACTTATTAGCATTTAAGTATGCTAATGTGCTATAATCAAAATGACTTCTAACTATACTTTTATAAAGCATTGATAACAACTTCGGGTCAGCTCCCCAATGCACACCTGCTAATGATTTTAAAACATTGAGACCCCTAAAGGCATTTTTACATAGATTATTTACATGTTCTTGGAAAGTTAACTTCTGATCAAGCAATATTCCTAAAAATTTTTTTTCTAATAACCAAGGTAATCTTGTGTTATTATATTTTACAAAATTATCGCATGAATTATTTTTTTTGGAGAAAATTAGAGCTCCGCTCTTACTAGGACTGATGTTTAATTTTAACTTACCCGAATAATAATCATGGACTTGTTCCAATGCTAAATTTAAATTATTTACAGCTATATTTACATCTTTATTTACAGTATATACAAGGATATCATCAGCAAATTGCAGAAAGTTTACATTTCTGTCTGTAATGTATTTACTTATTAAACATGTATATACATTATATAGCAAGGGAGATATAGTAGCACCCTGCATGATGCCTTTGTATACATTTCTAGGGCCATGTATAATGTTATTAAATTTAACATACATTGTTCGGTCATATAAAAAATTAAAAATCCATTTACATACTTTTCCAGGAATACCAATCTCACACAGAATATTGACCAATATGGAAGGATCTACATTATCAAATGCACCTTGTATATCAAGAAATGCACAAACTGTGGTTGCATGACTGGTAAATGAATGATTTATATCTGAGATCAAAGAGGCAAAACTCTCTGCTGCACTTTTTCCTTTCCGGAAACCAAATTGCTGTTCAGGTAAAATATTATTTGCTTCAATGTAATAGTCTAATCTGTTTTTTAACATGTATTCAAATAATTTTCCTACACAAGAGGAAAGTGATATTGGTCTGTAGGAGTTAAAGTCATGTTCTGATTTATCAGGTTTCAAAATAGGTATCACACATTGCGTTTTCCAAGACTTTGGAATACATAGTTTGTCCCAAAGTAAATTAAAGATTTTTAAGAGAGTTTTTTGTCCATTAACATGCATGTTGCTAATAAGTTTGTATGGAATATCATCCAACCCCGGAGTGGAATCTCTCCTTGATTGGATTGCTGCAGTAAATTCATGCCAAGTAAATGCTTTCAATAGAAAAGAGCTACTGTCACTACCTATCTGATTAAATATTGAGTTTAAATTCATAATATTGCTTTCTTTTTCAGTTGATGCTATTATGGGTGCATATTTATCTAAGAAAGAAGATATCCAATCATCATTTTTTGATGGTTTATGTACAGGTATCCTCTTAAATCTCCTAATGTAGTTCCAGATATAACTTATTGGAGTATATCTATTAAATGAATCACAAATTCGTCTCCAACTTGCTTTCTTTTTTTCACTGATTAATCTTTTTTTAAAGGCATCCATTTTTTTATATTCTATGTAACTTTCTACTGTCGGGTTTAATTTATAAAATCTTAAAGCATTTTTACTTTTCTTTACAGCTTCCAAACAGTCTGCATCCCACCAAGGAACTGGTTTTCTCATAACAAACATATTAGGTTTGGTAATTAAAGGTATACAATCTCTCCTTATTTCTAGAAGTAAAGTGCAAAAGTTTTCATAAGTAGCCAACAGATTGGATGTATCAATTGTGAAGTTTTCAAACGTTTTTTTTGTTTCAGCCTGGAACTTTGACCAGTCTGCTTTTTTATAATTAAAACGTTCACAAGGTTCTCCTACATCATACTTTTCAACACAAGTATATAAGTCGGCTATGGTTGGATAATGATAACTACCCATAGGATCATCATATACATGCCACTCACATAAAGGAACTAAAGAAGGACTAACACATGAAACATCAATGGAAGATTGATTAAAATTAATGCTTCCTACTGTAGTTGGAGATCCGTTATTTAATATACAAAGATCACATTCATCTAACATGTTATAAATATCAGTGCCTCTAGTTTTGGTTGTGAGACATCCAAAAGCAATATGATGAGCGTTTAAGTCACCCGAAAGAAGAAGTGGCTTAGGTAAACTGTTAATAATTTGTTTTAATCTTCTGACCTTAAAGCGACCCCCACTGGGTGGAGCATAAACACATAAAATGGACATATTGCCTAGACTTGTAGTAAGGGTTATAGCTACTGACTGCATATAATCATAGAATGGTGTAGGGACAACAAAATATTTGAAACTATTTTTAATTAAAATTGCTACTCCACCACGTCCGTTTTTTCCATTCTGATTAATGAAATTGTAGTTAGGAATGTTGATAGCTCTATTTTCTCGCAGCCATGTTTCATTTAACAAGCAAATATCTACATCATTCTTAACTAGGTAATTAATAAGCAAAGGCTTTTTATTATTAATAGATTGTATATTAAATTGTGAAATTCTAATAAATTGTTTATCCATTGTTTTTAAGATTAGTAATGAGCATTTCTTTTACAACCGATGTAGTAAGTTTACGGCCTGAGTTACCCATGGCCACCAATGCTCCAATAAGTGCTTTTAAGATAGTGTCATTTGTTATAATTTGTTCAATAAGAGTTTCATTATTACAAGTTGTGGTATTAGTTTGGGCAGTTTCTGTCTTTGATTTCTGTACTTTAGGAGTGTTATTAGGTTTAACTTGTGATTTATCTACTGTAACTGTATCTATTGTTGTTTTTTTAGGCATTACAGGGAAATTTTCATTATAGTTGTTAAATAAATTTTGTACTTGTTTTGTTTGTAAAACTTTTGAATATGAAGATCTATTAAAGTTTTCATCCATTTTTTGTTTTTTTATTGGGCAGTCTCTAGATATTGCAACGTGAGGGCCACCACAATTTATGCATTTAATTACTGCATTTTCTGCACATTCAGTGTAGCGATGCTCCTCTGCACATATTGAACAACACTGCACAGATTTACAAATTCTTGCTCCGTGGTTAAATTTGAAGCATTTATAACATTGTAATAGCGGGGCAACATACTGATGCACCCTATATTGGAACAAGTCCAGATGTACACATTCAGGCAAGCTGGTTGAAAGAAAAGTTATACTTACTGAACTAAATGGTTTAATTTGACCATTAACTTTCTTGGTGAAGCGACGCACGGCGACCACCTCATATTTTGATGCTAGTTTCTTGAATAATTCTTCATTACTTATACTAATGGGAACATATCTGAGTACCCCAATCGTCTCCACCGCCCTTGCTGGTATGAATGCCTTGTACTCGTGCTTCTCCAAGAAATTTTCATTTTTAAAAAAATCATTGGCGTTGATTGCCCGGGCGAACACCACCCCAACTTTAGATGCGTTTATTCGTCTTATATTAATTACTCCTTTAATTTCATTTTTAAAAACTCCCGCCAACATTAAGGGATTCGTATTGCCTAGTTTAACTCCTTCTTTACGACTCTCAATAAAAACCGTGTATTCATCCATTCCTACTGATTCAGGGAAAACTCTTTTATAATTTAATTTGTGGTATGGCTTATAAAAATCGTCATTTTCCTGCTGCTGGTCTTGACTGCGCCTTGGCGGTTTCCTTTTCCCGCCCGCGTCGTGATCCATGCCTGTGTCCAAACCGTCACTATCGGACGGCATTCTTCTTTATTTTTTAATGAAAATTAGCTAATTTTCCTGCAGAAGTCGAAAACAAAATATGTATTTTAAAATTTTAATTTAAAATACGCGCTTCTTGTTTCCCGCCAAAAACAAGACTGCAGATGTTGACTTTTTTTTACAATACAGATAAATAAGAAAGTGTAGGTACAGAGTACACTGTGGACCGTGATACGTGCTGCACACAACTTTTGTAGGACTAAAAAGTTGGATACAATGGGGCTGATTCTGTAGTGCACAATCTCTAAACTAAACTAAAATTAGAGCGTTACAAATATTGCTAACCCTTTCATAATACTCCCTACGGAAAGGGACAGAACTAGATTTAAGGCTGCCATTTTAGTTTAGTTTAGAGATTGTGTTATACAGAATCAGCCCCATTACCATGTTTCATGTGAATGAAAAATGAGGAAAGTGTGTCTGTCTGTCTGTCTGTCTGTTACGCTTTCCCGGCCCATCTTTTCAACCGATTTTGCTGAAATTTGGTATAGAGGTAGGTTATATCCCGGGGAAGGACATAGGCTACTTTTTATCCCGGAAAATTAAGGAGTTCCCGCGGGAATCAAAAAACCTTAATCCACGCGGACGAAGTCGCGGCAATCATCTAGTAATTAATAATAATTATTGACCGAGCGAAGCGAAGGTCTCTGAGTCTACTTGGGTGAATTGGCACTTGTCCGTCCGTCCGTCCGTCCGTCTGTCAGAGCCTTATAACTTCTGAATTGCTGAACGTAATTACTTCATATGTAAACCGATGGCCTCCCGCCGAATATGGCTTAAAAAGTTATAAAAATCTTTATTTCAGGGGAGCTCTCATAGAAGCGAATGCGAAGTAAAATATTTTTTATAGCGTTACATAGGGTTGCGGAATATCATTTTAAAGATAATTAGGAATAGAGTCCAAAAATATATTTTTTTTAATTTTTCCCCTAAAATTGACGATTTGGGGGCTTTCAAAGTGGCGATTTTCTAACGTCCAAAGTTGACCTCAGAACTCTCAATTTTCTGAACTCTCAAGCCTGAAACTTGATCAATTATTTGAATTATATCCTGTACTTGAACAACAAATACGAAAATTAGATAAATATTATAAGGAAACGAAATTATTTAATTTTTAATGATGATGATATTTTTAACAGAACTTCACAATGATGTCAATAGATGGCGCTCTGTGATACCGCGAGGTCTCAGTTCGGGGCGAACCACTAGTTTATGTTTAGTTTTCTTAGTGGCATTCCAGCATAGGACATAGCCTCATAGGTGGTTACCAAGGATGCTATAATGTTTTCAATTTTAAGTACCTAACTAGATAATGCCCGCGACTTGTCCGCGTGGATTAAGTTTATTTTAATTTCCGTAATTTCTTAGTTTTCCGGGATAAAAACTAAAAAGTATCCTATATCATAATAATCATAATCATAATCATAAATATTTATTCAATTTAGGTAGTTACACTACACTTATTGACGTCCAGTTACATAAAAATAAAGATATGATGGTGATAATCTGTTACGGTATCTTAAAACTAAAGCTACGAGGGTTCCAAACGCGCCCAGGTCTGAGAAGAGCCCACAACAAACTCAGCTGGGGCTCCTTCCCCAGGATGTAATCTTCCTATATACTAATAAAAGATGGCCTGTTAAAGCGTAGCAGACTGAAAGACAGACAGATAAACATACGGATACACGTTCGCATTTATAATATTAGTATACATATTGATATTATTTTATCATCCATATTTCTAAGTACCTACTTAAGTACCTATTCAACGACTTAGAAATATTTTCGTTAAAAGTGTTTTTACAATGCTAATGTAAATTCAGGCAGACCGTGAGAGTGTAGCAGACTGAAAGACTAACTAATTTTATATTATTAATAATTTAATAAACTCCTCTTTGGTTAGCATGTTAGAGGTCCCGGGTTCGAGTCCCGGGTCGGGCCATAATAATATGTATTTCTGGCCATAAATTTTCAGTAAGTACCTACTAGCTCGGAGTTAGGAAGTTGGCGGTGTTTCACCCCCGTGCCTCAGAGAGCACGTTAAGCCATCAGTCCCGTTTATTATCACTTACATTATAATAGACGTTAAAGTCCGCCAACCTGCATTGGAGCAGCGTGCTGGGTCTAAGCTCTATTAATTCTCTTTCTCATAATATGTTTAGAGTGGACGACTGTTAGCTCAGCAGTTACGTTATGTTTATGCGCTGTAGCTTAGTTAAAAGGTCCTTGGCTGTAGTGGATGGATGAAAATAGTAGATTGTTACACAAGGGACGTAAGTAAGCTATTACAGAACAAGATCCAATTTGGCGCCAGTGCGAGCGCAGCTCGCATAGGATCGCTAATGGATCGCGTGCACCCGAGATATTTAGTCACACGAGCGAGCGCAGCGAGCGAGGGTGAATATAGTTCGAGGGTGTAATAGCTACTTGCAACCGAGGTAAGCATTCTACTTTATATCATTCTTGCGAGGTAAAATTTGCCTGGTGGGAGGCTTCGGCCGTGGCTAGTTACCACCCTACCGGCAAAGCCAAGCGATTTAGCGTTTAGGTACGATGCCGTGTAGAAACCGAATAGGGGTATGGGTTTAATATAACTGCCATGCCCCTAACAGGTTAGCCCGCTACCATCTTAGACTGCATCATCACTTACCATCAGGTGAGATCGCAGTCAAGGGCAAACTTGTAGTGGATATTAAAAAAAAAAAAAAAAAAAAAAAAAAAAAAAAAAAAAAAAAAAAAAAAAAAAAAAAAAAAAAAAAAAAAAAAAAAAAAAATTGGTAATGCAAAATGAAATTTTAATTAGATTATTTAGCAAATTTAGAGAAAAAATAGAAAAAAATGGTTATTTGTATTTTTTTTACGGCTCTGAGTTCCAAGGAGTTTTGCATAGTTTGAAATGTATGGAAATTAAATGCCGCCATGTTCAGTGTTTTTTTTTCAGTAAAAAGTTTTCTTACCATTTTTTAAGAAAAGAGATTGTTTACCAAGGAGTTTTGCATAGCTTGAACTGTAATGTGAACATTACAATTCAAGCATAGTGCGACGTAATGTTGCCTTGAATTGCAAACACCAACTTACAAGGAGACTTTCCACCATAGTAATCCCTAGTTACTGAGCAAGTATGATATAAATAATATTAGAGTTGTTGATTGTAGAGTTGAAATAATTTGAAAAGTAACTCTTTTTGCTGAATTCAACTGTTAAGTAGGTAACCAAAACAATCGTAAAAATCGTCAAACTAAACTAAACTCTAGTACAAAGTTGGACGTACTACATTGGAAGTTGGAACCATGGATGTAAAAAAATGGAACCTCTTTGAATGGAACGCAATATTATTATTATATTGGTGTAACTGAGCCAGCCGAACTTCAGCTCAGTAGTGATTTCTTTTTGAGATGCTTGGAAACACGTGGCGCTAGTGTTCTCCGTCCTAGTGTGACTGTGATTGTCAATCGTAGATGTGGAATGTTTTGTGTTGTGATAAGTGCTAGTTAATGGAAATTGTTAAAAACGTTTGTCATGCGGTGAGTTTTAACTTCCTAGTTTTAAAACACGTTATATTTAACGCGGTGGTAATTTTAGTATTGTTAAAGTGTGTTTCGTTTGTTCGTTGGCCCGGTCGTTTCTTGACCGCCATCGCCCATCGCCCAACCAAGCCTGTTGGTGACTTGCGGCTCCGCCTTTCCAACTGACAGCTTTCCAGATATTAAGTATGATTTTTAATAAATCAAAGTTAAAAAAAGTAGTAGTTAAAGCCATAACCTGGTCTAGTAAATTAGATAAAGACCCTCAAATGGCATGTTTCTGAATGTACTCAAACTGGAATTATTGACTCAAACTGGAATCATTGAAAATAATCATTTATTTAGCGCCTTCGCGCCGATGATTCATGACGTTTACTATTTTTAATAAAACCAAGAGAACAAAGTTAATTTGATACGAAATAACTGTTTTTACTCAAACAATTCAGACCATGTAAGGTATGTCTTGTTAGTTTGGTTATCTAATGTAGGTACACCAGCTTACTTAAAACATCATTTTCACACTTACACCAAAGTTATGACTGGGAAGTTTTACAATTTTCTTATTCACAAATTGCTATTTATGTAAGTAACTTCTATTTACACATAAATCACTGTAATGACCTAAAAACATTGAACTTCTGGAGGTCATTGACTTTTCTTTTGAATGATAGATAAACATGAGATTTTACTTGAGGATAATTTTGTAATTATTTAAGTACTTACCTAATTAAGTTACTTTCACAGTACTTAAATTACTTACATGCACTTACTACAAAAATAACATTTTAGTCTCCATGTTATTATTGTATGTGCGTTACCAAACTGTGTTACCAGGTATGATTTAAAGAAATTGTAACAATAGGTATATTCTATGATTGTACTGGTGTTTCATGACTAATACAATCACATAATTAAGTAATCTTATTAGAATGTTTTATTGTATGCTATAATCTGCTCATAAATTTAGCCACTTATTATTTGCGCACGAGTTGAATGCAGAGCAAATGTATGGTGACACATACATTTACTCTGCATTCAACTCGCGTGTGAACTGTATGTGCACATGATTGTAGAAGTTAATTGGTTTTATTAAAATATGAATATAGTTACTCATCTCTGCTTTTTTTCTATGACTAAATAATGCCCGCAATGTTGTCTGTGTGGATTAAGTTTTTTGTATTCCTGCGATACTAAATTTTAATTTTCCAGGATAAGAAGTGGTCTGTAGTAATATTTCCTCCCCCTTGCTACAACCTATCTCTGTCCCAATCTTCAACAAAATTGGTTGAAAAGATGGGCCATTAAATTGTAGTGCCTAGTTATAAAAGCCCCTAAATCAATAAAAAAAAAAAAAGTGTAGTGCCAGACAGACAGACACACCTTCCCATTTATAATATTAGTATCGATTTATGATAGAAAAGAGAGCAAGTAAGTAAGAAATAGCTGCAGATATATTAAGTACGTACCTTCTAACAAAGTACTACGAGTTACAATGCTGTGAAGACACTAAAATACTTAATATGTCCACATGGCTCTCTAGTAACTATGTACTTAGTAAGTATTCCAAAGTATAACTTATATATCCATACTTACTAAAATTATAAAAGTGAAGTTTGTATGTCTGCTATGCTTTCACAGCCCATCATTCAACAGATTTTGACAAAATTTTGTACAGATATAGGTTGAATCCCGGGTAGGTCATACTTCCTGGAAAATTACTAAAAGAGTTCCTGCAAGTATTAAAAAACCTTAAGTAAGTAATTCACATGGATGCAATTGCTCGGCAATCATAATAATTGACCAATTTATTCTATTAGCCTGGTTATCAAGCATCTTATTGAATAAGTTCTTAGCTGTTGTGTTGCTTATTATTGCTATTGGTAACTCAAGGTTTGATGGTTTTCAGGGTGGGCCTAATATTTTTGAGGGTTGTATTTCTTGACAAACAATTCAGTAATCCTGATTATTAAGTCAGTATTCCAGCATGGAAAATTAACAGGTTACTATACTACTCCACTTTGTTACACGTTACACTTATTCTAGAATGTATACAGGTATAAAAAGTAGCCTGTGTCCTTCCTGGGCTGCAGTCTTTCTTTGTACCTTTCACCAAACTTGGTGAAAGCATAGCAGACAGACAAACATTTTCTCATTTTACTATTAGTATGGATTCAAGGAAAAAACATTTTATTTTCACATTAGTAACCAGATAGTTCTGGGTTTAATTCCTTCCTTCCTTTCCTGCCCTATTTTGGAAGCTCAATTATGTTCACTCTGAAAATGTCTCTAGTTGTTTGTTTATAAAGAGAAATACGAGCAGCATTTACAATGCAGACTAACAAGAGTATAAATTACTTAATTAGTCTGAGCCATGATTCATATAAACCAAAATGTATACAGGAAAACAGGCAAAATAAATTGATTAATCCTAAGCAACAAACATGGTTGGATTTACGCTTATATTCGCTTTGGGTCAGTAAACCTAATCAATAAGATAGACATTTCTTATGGTCTCTGAAAATACTAATATTGTAAATGCGAAAGTGTCTGTCTGTCTGTTACGCTTTAATAGCCCATCTTTTCAACCGATTTTGATGAAATTTGGTATAGAGGTAGGTTACATCCCGGGGAAAGACATAGGCTACTTATTATCCCAGAAAATTTAGGAGTTCCCTCGAAAGTAAAAAAAAACTTAAACCACGCGGATGAAGTCGCGTGTGCCCCAAAGTTAGTTAACAACGAAATTGGTTAATCAACACCTATGAGTTACTTAACTGAACTTAAATACCGCTAAAACTATTCAACTGTAGTTAAAAT
Source organism: Erebia ligea (assembly GCA_917051295.2). Lineage (NCBI taxonomy): Eukaryota > Metazoa > Arthropoda > Insecta > Lepidoptera > Nymphalidae > Erebia > Erebia ligea. The sequence continues at coordinate 3,172,282 of OU785226.1, forward strand.
CTGAGCTAAGTACTTAAGTACATAGGTAGTTAATGAGCATAAAATATTTTCCGAATTCAGCATTCTTTTCACTTTCCCTCTCACAAAGAGCGTGAGATTTCACTCTGAAATGAATGGGTCGTAAACCCGCTTTTCTGGTTTAAATCTGTTTGTTAAATATATTAGAACCAGCGGCGCGAGACTGCACGCGTGGAAATAAGTAGGTTAAAGTACAGATAAAGTAGGTACCTAATTAGCATCCCATGCCTTGACTTCGTCACCTTTTCTGCAGATCTTCCGGCTTGGCAGCTACAGTGTCACGATCGCAAGCGCATCATTGGCCTTGTGGCTTGTTTTGATTTTACCTTTAACGATAATGTGATTAACTAACTGATGACCACAACTTTCTTGAATGTGAATTTATAATACTCATGGAGTCATGACCATTAATTTGGGACCACTTGCCTATTTCTTTTGTATAAAAAAAAATCGCTTATAACGCTGTCTGTCGTTTAACGACTGTATTACAGAACAGTACGCTTAGTTTAAGTTTTAATTCGTTTGATCCTGTGGTTTGATCGTTGCATTCGATGACATTTATAGCGTCGAAGTAAAATAAACCTTAAACCTTTTGTTTTAGACCAAGATTTCGTGCATGCATCCATATAGAGAGCGCTCCATACGATACGTTTCCAGATGAAAATCGGTTGTACGGAATTTGCGACTTTAAATCAAGAAAATTCGGATCTATTTTGCTTTTACGCTAATGTCATCGAATTCTTATACGATCAATCGAATTAAAACTTAGATTAAACATACTGCATACTGTTCGCTTCGCCACATCTGGACGGTTACATTCTCATGCTTCTAAACTTTTTTGAATCCTGGACTAGCATACTATCTAGTATCCAGTGTAACTACTTAATTAGGTAGCTTAAATATTCATTAAAGCTATTAATGAAAAAATTACTTATGATGGAACTATTGGCGAGTGTTATTAACTAGTCGGCCTGGGTAGGAGGTAGCCGTGACGTGTGCGGCAGATTACTTGTCATGCGCGACCATGCCTACAGCGGATGGCAACCGATTCATGGAATTTGTCGTCAGCCGGTAAAAATATACCCACGCAATGTTGGTTAGGATTTTATTATTAACTGCAGGGCTAGCATGGGCCGGAGATAAAAATTTTATCCCCCGATTTTATCCACTGACAAGAGATAAAATTAACTTATCCACTTCTCAGATTCTGTAACAACACAGTTCCAGTTTTACATTCGCTAATAGGTAGGTAGTAACTAGTAGGTACCTATTATAAATGCGAAAGTGTTTTTGCATGTTGGTTTGTCCTTCAAGCACGCCGTAATAGAGCAACGGATCAACGTGATTTTTGGCATTTGCCTATTTGAGAACCTGGAGAGTGACATTGGTTACTTTTTATCCCGGAAAGTTAAGCAGGTAGGTAAGTAGTTCCCGTAGGAATTAAAATAACTGATTCCACGCGGACGAAGTCTCGGGCATCAGCAATCTCTTAGGTAGGCACTCAAACTAATTTCAAATCTATTATTTAAGTTAGGTATTTAAAACATTTCAGTGTTCACACACTAACACTAGGTACGTGCTAAGTTAATATTTGAATGTCGCTAAATAGGTATTTAATGTCACAGTAACCTACTTAGCTGTTCGCTAAGTAGATGCTCAAGTTGACGAGTAGGTAGGTATGGCCATGGCATCATAATACGGCGGGTCATCTGCTCATTTATTTACTGAATTTCGGTCTCATGTTAAATTTTCATGCGATCACGCCTGAAACACGAAAGAGCGGTGAGACAACCGCAACGACATAATATGCATCTGCAGAACCCTAGACATAAATAAATAGACCTATGCTTTAATGTGTGTGCTATTACTTTACGTTCATGGGTCAACATGACCCATCTACTGAGATCCCCCAGCTTTATTTGTGTTCATCCTTATCTTTTCAATTCGATGGGCAGAACCGCAAAAAATATATGAAGTTAATTGAGTGTAAAGATCAATATGATATGCGTCATGCAAACTACAGTGCCTAACAACGACACATGCTGTTGTTGTTACGCACTGCAAAAGCGCGACTCCACCTCATCCTACACAATAGTCTTTAGTGAAGTTAAAGGTCTATAAAGACATCTTTAAGTCCACTGCAAGTTCACATATATTTTGGCTTTACTAACAAGACCGCGAATCGCGAAGGATGCAAAATCTTCGACAGTCATAAACATTGCTAAAATCACGTTCTTGTAATAGCTTGACAACAAATGAGGATTTATTGTTTGATATCTCCTTATCTTGAGCGATAAAATAGCAGAAAACCCATTAATACATACTTTGTTGCCAAGCGGTACTTAAATATAAAAATAGTTTACGACTGACCTCTTTGACTGATGGTCTAAGTACTTAAATGCATCGTCCCTGAACAGCCACTATTCTTATAACGTAATAACGATTAAGAACCCGCGCGTACAGTATGCTTACTCCCAGTTTTAACATTGCAAATACGATTGAGTGACGTGAGCGTTCGATCGCATTTACGTCAAACTAAAATGAACCATAATGACATTGATTTAGAGCTCAGTTTCGTGTATGCATTCACAGTGAGCGCTCCAAACGGTACGTTTCGAAATTTAAATCGGTTGCACTGAATTTGTGGCTCTAAATCAATGCTGTTAAGGTTCATTTTAGTTTACGCAAATGTGATTCACCTCACTTAGTGAGACCGTATTTTAAATTCGATCAATCTCAGAGTAAGGGTACGGGCAACTAAAAGTTGACGGGAACTTTTTTTCGGCGTGCATCGTCCATGGATGTCCCGAGTCCCGACGACTGTAAGTGGCCAGTGCGCGCACCCCAAAAAAACCGGCCAAGTGCGAGTCGGACTCGCGCACCGAGGGTTCCGTACAAACCTGTAGTAAGTTTTACGATTTATGACGTATTAAAAATAAAAATTACGTTTGTTGTATGGGAGCCCCCTTTAATATTTACTTTATTGATATTTAATTATTTATTTTGAAAGGTAATATACAAGTTAATATTCTGTGCAAATTTGAACCGTCTACCTGTTACCGTTTTTAATATTGAGCAAAAAAATGACAGACAGACAGCGGAGTCTTAGTAATAGGGTCCCGTTTTTACCCTTTGGGTACGGAACCCTAAAAAGTGCGCGCGGGCTCTAGTTTGCGCAAGGAAGCTAATTTTCGTCCCCGATTTAATCTCATTAAGGGTGGAATTTCCAAAAATCCTTTCTTGGTGAGAGTGCCTATATCATAGAAGAAATCTAGTATTATTTATAGTTACTGTCATGTTCCTAGCCCCTGGAGAACTATACGTCACTTGTTTAGGCTGTGCGTTAATAGCTGTTGATAGAGCAGTCAATGAGTCCGTCATTCAGGAATCAGTAGTAACTTTATGTGTAAGGTCTATATATACAGAGGCGGTAACCATCTGCCTCCGAGTCTACCCTGCCTTCTCTCTGTCACTGATACAAATCTTACAAGTAATGAACATACCGTACTTACTTCAAAATGAATATAATGTAAAGTTCTGAAGTTACAGTAAAGTATTCCTATTGTTGCAGGTTACGTGCGTGTATCGTTAGATAAGCAACGGTAGTGCTGTGGTATTGCTGAAACAATCCAAACAGTGTGGAATGGTTCCGGTGTGTTGGCGGTGTCTTGTCGATGTAAGTAAAATAGTCGGAATTTACTTCACTAACCATAACATTACCTTTTTTTTTCGTTGACGGGGGGATATCTCCATAAGATACCCAACTTCCTGGGGAGAAGTCGGGTTTTATAGGATTTATAGTTAGGTCTACTAAAACCCCCTCGGTGGCCACTCTCAGCGCAAATTGATCGGTGCCGCCTTTGTGCGACACCCGTTACCTTATCATAACAACCTAGGTAGGTTGTTCCAAGACTGTAGTTTGCTATGAATTAGTTAGGTAAGCATAATTATTTCGGCTATTCTCAATTCGCTGCTGCATTTTTACAAAAGGTACAGCTTTTGCATACCTTTCAATATACGATTCATTTAATAAATGTGCAACATTGATTTATTATTACCTATTGGTCGGTGGGACCTGCAGCTGGCAGCTCAATTCTTGCCAAATCCCCTTGCCAAATTTCTGTGCAACCGATGTACTCGTATGTTCCAAATAAAGTAAAGGAAGGTCCGTAGCTACTAAGTAAGCCGGTGCTGGCAGGGAGCCGGTCTAAATCTCTGGCATCTGATTAAGATGAAGCGCTGTAAAGCAATCATATATGGATAAACCTAATGTCAAATAATGTCAAGTTTTTTTTACTTTTTTGGGTGGATATCAGGATCGACAGAGGAGCACCAATATGATGGTCTACTGTGTTGGTATCCGTTTGACCAAGCAATGATTTGCTACATATTAGTCGTACTGCATGTGTTTGTATTGAATTCAAGCAAAACTTGACTGTACGATGTAATTATCCATTTATCTTAGGTAAAAATTACTTAATTACTTAAATCAGGATTCCGAATTCAGATGTGCCAATATTAACGCGATGCGCAGTGCGCTCCGCTAATAAGTAGGTAACATTATTAAAATATGCATTATAAGTATAAATTATGCAGAGGTAAGTATCTACATTATAATAAATTCATATTGTGTGAACCAAAACTGGTTTTCATGATACGTTTGTATATAACTGATTTTCTTTTTGCTTGAACTGCCATTATGTGACAAATCACGTAGGTATGTATGGTGAAGTTTTTACGAGTTTTATAGTGATAAATTTACTGTACAGTAGTACTATTAGGTATTTATAAGTAGGTTCCTACTACCTACTGTTTTCTACCCAAAACAAGTTTTAAGAAACAGTTTTTATAGTGTCTACCAAGTTGACTATTTTTAGGCCATTGAACTGCTACAAAGTTCAAAGTACTTTTTTTTCTTTAACTTAAATTACCTTAACAACTTCACACCACGAAACTACATCAACCAATTTTTAACTAAACAGAATTGCATCCAACCCGGCCTAAAAATAATAACATAAGTAACTTTACCAATGATTTAGTTCGATTAAGCGTATTCTTTCGACAAAAACAGATGCTTACAATCCAGAACGCTTTATTTCAACTATAGCTATTATCATCTGAATGATTATTGCTTCCTCTCCACCACTACTATTCTATATACACTATTCTATACGATATACGTATATTTAGCAACTGTATTATGTCTAGTTCACATTATTTAAATCCATTTGTCTAATCCATCGCTGCTTATTCATACATTTTAGTCTGTCGCTCTAGGACGGCATAAGGCATTTCTCAATGAGTTCTTCCGTAAACTCAGCTTTCCTCATTTAGGCACGGTCTACCGCCCTATATAACTTAAGTTCGTGTACTATAACTGGGCTAATTGATAATGGGCTAATTGATTAATGTGAACAGTATTTTCAGTACAGTATACTTAACCCAGTAGTAACTCCGATTAGAAGCTGGATTAGTTGTCTAATCTATTCAACAGCTCATTGGAACTGGCAAGTCTCTCAAACCAGTGCCTGATCAGTGGTCCATGCGTAGCTCAAAATGTTTGCTACTTAATACTACCTTCTGCTTCATCCAATCAAGTCCATCGCCAGAAACAACGTTGTAGACCCAGTTACTGGTGAACTGCCTAATAAATTGTTTCAACGAAGACATTATAACATCTACAAAAAGCAGAACGGATGTTGTTTTAACAGCGTATCGAGATCAAGAAATTATATTTGAATCACGACCGAGCTAGCGCGCTTTTCTTGTTTCGCTAAGATAAGACAAAGTAACTGTTAGCCGGATAGTTTTATTAACGTCTGACCGCTATAAATCTGGTACCATAACCTAAATAAGAATACCTACTGGGCGAGCAATGTTGGGTTTAGTTAAATTATGAATTGCCTTATTATTGCCTCGCTATTTCATTCATCACCTTCCATAGTCAATCGTCATACGTGCTGATTTTACTAACGAATACTTACTTATATCCAGATTTTCTCCTTGGTCGCCTAGATATCGTTTTCAATCTTTCTGGATCTACCATGGACTTATCCGTGACAGAAAAAAGCAATCTCCCTCAATACGAGGCTTGTCATCAGCATCCGTATGCAGTCAGCTCATTTCAATGCACGAGCCTTTGGGATGTGGTATCTACTCTCTACATGCCATTTTAAACTGTTTCCCAGAGAATTTAATTGAGTTAAAGAGAACAGCAGGTCGAATATCTACTTATATTTCTCAAAATCCGTTAAATCTGGTTTGTATTCATCGCGCGCTTTGCTCGAGGTGTGGTTACAATGTTCTAGTTCTACCTTAGTTCTACAAACGTTCTCAGGGTAGCCTTGGCCCTAAACACATTCACGGCTAAGGTCTCTATACCTGCTGAGTGTGTTTCATAGCCGTTTATTCCATGACAAATTATTATTAGCGGTTGACCGCGCTCCAATGATGATGACAAGTACCTACACGCAAATGGAGATGCATTCTAAAATATAAATGCTTTCTATCTTAGATTGCGTCTCACAGCAGCACATTTCTTTTTCTAACGATATTTCTGTTATGTACATAGTTACTTAACACTGAACTAAAAAGCAGGTCTAAATATTCTTATCACTTTTATAATGATCACAGGCCACAGCTCACAGCATAAAAGGAGAACACCAGAACTGTCAAATTAAATTCAGGCTTAACTTCCATCCATAATTCCACGTAAAAACTCAGAGTTTCGCGCGTGACATCTTGGTTTCAGTGTAGCATATTATTGGTACCTACTGTTATATAATTTTCCTCGGATAGCTATAAATATAAATGTTTTACTTAAGTACTTTAAAACTATGTGAGCCTATGTCAGAAACTTTTTACTTAAATGGGAACGAAACCCTCGTTAAGAAAGCTGCGATCCTTATCAAACTACACACGTATCATGGTAGCGTAATTACATCCATTGTCTTTTCAATATGAGGTATGATTAGTATCACATTACTACAAAGTGCGTGTGACAAGCCATTGTATGAGTTACTCTCGATATTAAAATCTGTATGGGACCGTGACTTGACCATAACTGTACCTACACACATTTTATAGTAAAATAGTTATCATCCATTAGACCATTTTAAGCCGTGAGTTTTGTTGTCAATAAATTTTATTTAATAGCTATAAATCTTACAAATTAAAATAGTAACGAAAGACATATAAACTACTACTGGAACTTAACAGTATGCACAATCGGTCTTATCGTTTATGGCGATCTCTTCCAGACAACCTTTGGAGAGAGGAGACGAGAATATGAACGAAAATTTAATCATAATCTTCAAAACACATGTATGTAGACTAAATATTATGTACTACTTACTTACTTAGCTAAAGATTTGTTTAAAACGTATTTCAAAGTAGTTTATATCCCCCAAAAAAAAACTTGTTAAACTAAGCACTTTAAATAATAATAACAAGTGTAGTTGGATAATTATATAATCTTTGATCCACTATATGAGCAAAGTCTTGCTGCTCATAATAATCCCGTAGCTGATCCATTTTTAATCCTGAGGCTTTAATATCTCAACATTAAAACCCCAAAGATAGATTCTTTATTCTATTAAATCCAAACACGGTTTATCCATTTTAATACTTTAATTAGCAATTATTTACACAGACACACGTCACTCGCGTTATCCATCGTCATCTCCCACAGAGCAGTGTTGCCACTCTACAAAACCTTAGCAGGGATACCATACATAAATTGTATTTAACTTTCAATCTAACAGTTCGGTCATCCTGACTCAAACTTCGTCCCGAAGTATACATAATTTGAACACTTAATTAAAATCACGATGATTGCTGATGCTACTCTGCCATTTGTAGTATTAACGCTGGTCTTTAACGCCTGAGACCCCAAATGTTAAAGCACTGGCATTATAACCCTTAGCCAAATACAGTTGCAGATAACAAGACTATGTTTTAGGGTAAAAGAGCATCAGTCTCCATCGTCTTTTCGCGTTACAAAACATCACCTAATAAGTAAATATGGATTTATCACCCATGACACATCTCATCATATTATTCTAACTCTGGTGAATTCACGTGTAGCAAGATACTGAAGTAACTGAATCGCCATATTTCACAAACAACAAAAGCTTCCTACACATATTAATTTTGTAAACATAACCTTATTCAGAAGTAGCTTTCCAGCATTACACAGAGTTTTCCGTTAATTACCCAAAAACATGATGTTTAATAACTTTGCCTTACTTACTTTAGTTAACTCAGTGCAATTTAATGACCATTAATCTTTAGGTATTAATCAGTGAAATGGGAGAAACTAACTCTGTCTGGTCTATACCCTCAAACACTTGCTTACTCTTAACACAAAGTTTCAATTCTATAAGTGCAATTTGTAACAATTTCGACATTCTCACGGAGATGAGACCACAATCATTTGATTAAATGATAGATAAGATTCTTATAGTCTACTGGTGCTAATATACACCTATAATTAATTCTCCTATGAGTATACTCATGTTCACTTTGTTACTTTCCAGAATGGTTATTATTACTCATTCATTACACTTAATTATACTTTCCTCTTTACACATGGCATAAATGACATATACCTTCTCTGTAAGCCTTAGCCAGGCTAGCTTATGTTACAATTCACCTCCAGAACTTTATCTGACAATCGGTTACAATTGGTTACAAAACTCAATAAAACCCGAAGACCTGAGCCACGTTCTCTATAATGAGCCATTTTGTATATTTTGCACATGCTCCATCTTTTGAGCAAATCTCTACGTTCCTAATTTCATTTGAAATGTTGAAGTTTCAAAAGCACCTTATTCCCACCGGAAGAATAGATTTACCTTATACCGTGGCCCTGCATTGTATTGTTCGTTTTAAGTTAACACAACAGGCAACTCAACTGCCCGGTACTGCCTTCATCAGCTCTTGCCAAATTTCAACGTTTCGTAAAACCGAACTCAAATGTTGATACTATTCAATACAACATACCTTGGCATCTGCTTGGTAACTTATATCATTTTGATTTGTGCAGTCGTGATAGTGTGGTGAAAACGTATATAATATAATATAATATAATATCATAATATAAATATAATAAAATGTTAACAAAATATAAATGTGTAGTAGTGTACCTACTTGGTTGTTCAATATTTTGGTAATTTACTTTTCACTGTTCCTCCTCAATCTAATTATGGTATTCATATCACTTTTATGCATGAATATCCCAAGGAACATCATAGAGCGAGTCTCTTTGCACGATATTTTGTTACATCGCTCAACCTGCAGAGAAATATTGTCACTCTCACATGAATCTTAGTGAACCCCAAATAGCATCAAAACATAACACCGATATAAATCGCGTCCCATAACTTGACCCAAAATGGCGATCGTCTGCGCAGGTACAGCGTACTACAGGACTATGCGGAGCATGCGCGGGAAGTAAGGGTATGGTAACGTGCGGCCCCTCGCGGCGCACCTCATACCGCACTTCGTTTGACACCCGAAATGTGATTCTGTGCATAGTTCAACTTACGCGGCGGGTATATTACTTGTTTGCCACTCAGTGCCTCGCATTTAAAACAATAGTTGATATCAGTGAATATCATCTGGAATATCATCTGCGTATTATACAGACCTATTAAGCCTTTATGTCACCTAACCGTGACACTCACTGAACATCATCATCATTGCGCTTTCGCCTGAAACACAGCTGTTTTGCTACTTGCTTACTATCATGCCTTACTTTACCTGTACTAATCTGGCTAGCCCCGCGGGCAATTTACCTAAGCTTTGCTTTATTTTGCAACTCTCGCTACCGGAAATCGAAACGTAGCAGCCCCGCAGGCTAGACTTTCGAAGTCTACTGGCATCATGGCCCCTATTTTCCACACCAGCGATATATTCAAAATGTTGTAAAATATAAGACGTACGGAATTAACTTACATGAGCGGTGAGCCCCACGGGCAAGGAACAACCACATGAGTTATGCGGTCAGCGTACAGCTCCACTGGTAACTTACTAGTGATTCACCATCTGCTCATCAGAATCCGATAGGCTTTACAGTCCCAGCCCCGAGGGCGCTAATGTCCACACTTGAAAGTATATCATATAAGCCCCGAAGGCGAGGTGTGTCGGCCCCGAAGGCAAGGTTCATCGGCCCCGAAGGCAAGGTTCATCGGCCCCGAAGGCAAGGTATGTCGGCCCCGAAGGCAAGGTTCGTTAGCCCCGAAGGCAAGTGCATTGGCCCCGAAGGCAAGTGCGTTGGCCCCGAAGGCAAGTGCGTTGGCCCCGAAGGCAAATGCGTAGGCCCCGAAGGCAAGTGCGTAGGCCCCGAAGGCAAGTACGTAGGCCCCGAAGGCAAGTCCATTGGCCCCGAAGGCAAGTACGTCGGCCCCGAAGGCAAGTACGTCGGCCCCGAAGGCAAATACGTAGGCCCCGAAGGCAAGTACGTCGGCCCCGAAGGCAAATACGTAGGCCCCGAAGGCAAGTACGTAGGCCCCGAAGGCAAGTACGTAGGCCCCGAAGGCAAGTACGTCGGCCCCGAAGGCAAGTCCATTGGCCCCGAAGGCAAGTACGTCGGCCCCGAAGGCAAATACGTAGGCCCCGAAGGCAAGTCCATTGGCCCCGAAGGCAAGTACGTAGGCCCCGAAGGCAAGTACGTAGGCCCCGAAGGCAATTGCGTTGGCCCCGAAGGCAAGTGCGTTGGCCCCGAAGGCAAATGCGTAGGCCCCGAAGGCAAGTGCGTAGGCCCCTGTTAGGCATTTCCCTGAAACTAATCTGCAACCCTGCAAGTCAATGTATTAGTTTGTACTGAAGCCCCTAAGGCATGTTACATTTACTGTTCTGTACTCTGCACTGTTCTGCCGTGCAGCCCTGCGCCAATATGCGTTAATTTGTATGAAAGCCCCTTAGGCATGTGACATATACAGTAAGTGTACCCCACTTTAGGTATTTAGCTAAAACTGATCTGTTGTGCAGCCCTGCTGGTGCATGCATCAATTTTTTCTGAAGCCCCTCAGGCATGTGACATTTACAATAAGTGTACTTCACCTTTAGGTATTTTCCCGAAGCTGACCCATGGCCCCGCAGGCATATTTATTTCTATTTTGTTTTTACCTCAACAAATATCAAACCAAAATATCACAAATGAGTCACTCCCAAAATACCGTTATGTTCTCATATTATACACCCTGTTCATCTCAACCATATGAATTATTTGCAATATTATCATTACCGGTCCACCAGTACCATTCCAACACCAGTTACATCCTCTTTATTATATTTTTCTCCAGAGTAACATTTCTATATTCAACAGCCGGGCTTTAGCTCCCAAATTCATAAGAAACCATTTTACTCTTCTCAGACCAGGGCGCGTTTGGAACCCTCGTAGCTCTAGTTCAAGATACCGTTGTAATTATCACCATCATGTCTTATACTTTGTATACTTGACGTTCACCAAGTGTACTGCGTAAGTACCAACTATGGATAAATATATTTTGACTTTGACTCTTTAACTATAAAAGTTAAATCTTAAACTTTGCATCATTCTTGTAACTCCTTGCACCACATAAGATGACTGTATATAAATCTCCTTGCACTAAAAGGTACCATTGCCTTTTACAAACTTGCCAATCTCCTTTATTTTCCCTCTAAACAAAAATTATAATTTTCCTTTTTTTTTTCAAAAATGTGGCATCCTCCTTTATTTTTTTGCCACTTATCCTTTTTGACTTTAGAGTCATCATCCATTACAATTAAATTTGAATTTACCAAAATTACCACTTAGTTCTTTTTGCATTTATTTGCTAACATGACTGCAAGATATGCGACCCGGACTCGGTCCATATGTTATATAGACATCATTCCATACCATTGTTATTAAGGTGCAGGTTATGCAACCACCATAACATAATATGCCACTAGCTTTTGGTCTTGGCCAGAGAACATTGCGAAGACCACACTAAAACTCAAGAATTAATTTATTAATTACACCTGTAAAATTAAAAAATATTATTATCTTGGCAAAACCTCGGCTATCTTAACAGACATTAGCCCGTACACAGCACCATAACCATGGTACCCCAGGTGTGAGTACAATCACTGATGTGATATCTCTCTTTTCCTTCAGTCTCTCCGCATAATGAGAAATCATATGCTCTATCAGGCAATAAAGCACACCGCTCCAAACAGCCACTGTGCAATACTTGAGACAGACAACACACTTATTATTAAATACCAACTTCAGTTGAACCGGGTCTCAAAACCTGTCATATCACCATCATAATTCACACCCAAATCCGCTAACCCATTCTTCATCCAGGCAGATTTGATATTATTTCAATTCACATTTTCCGAACAAAGGTACCTATCTATGCCACCCAATATTTATATATAATGTACTTACTCAATTATATACTTTAGCCCTTCAAACATGTATAGCTCTGATATTATTTATACTAAACGGCTAAACTGTACCTTACTTATTATTTTAACTGGGTATCCGTTCACTCTACAAATGCAATTTTCACTTGTAAGGACCTTTAATGGGTTATACTTGCTTTAATGGTATGTATAATATTACAGTTACTTTTGACCTCTGTTCATTTACTCAAACAATATTAGGTATATATGATTCACATAACTCTCAGAATAAATTGAATATTCACTATCAATTTAGGTACAAGATTATCAATTAAACTAATTTCCAACTAAATAAATTAGTAAATACCTCTTCAATAAGTTACATAATACTTATACCATGTTATGTAGTCGACCAACTACCATACCAACCTATTATAGCTTTGACTTAACTCTTTAAATATCTCATAGGTAGATCATGTTATGAACTACCTACCAGTGTAATTCACTATGATCTTTCACATAAAACTTAGATACTTAAGTACTTAATGTAAGCAAGTACAACCTGCAAATACTTACTTATCTCCCTCTGTAGGTATGGTCTATCTATTTATTATACTAGTTATCTTTAGACCTTTAGCCCGCCAACCCGCATTGGATCAGAGTGGTGGGTCTAAGCTCTAATTCCCTCTCTCCTATGAAAGTGGAGGCCTGTGCCCAACAGCGGGACGTTAATGGGCTGTAGTCATAATGGTAGATACCTTTATAACCTTTAATCATTTCTTTCAAATAAATATTTTAATAAACTCACCGTTTCCATGTACCCTACACACAGTACCACTAGGTAGGTCTCTCTCCAGGCACTTTACATGCTGAATGGAATTGATATACTTAGTAGTAAAACCTCATACCTCATTGACCTTTGGTAATTTGTATGCAAGTACTTGATAAGTACTAACTATTCCATTGATACCTCTTTTTAAGTTTTCCATGCCAACTTTCCAATGCAATTCCGATTGCCAACCCACGTAGGTATTTATGTACTTACGATCATTTCACAATACGAGTTTTAGCACTCATTAATTATCCTTCTTGTATTTTATAGTTCAACCTTCCGTCATGACAACAATTAATAATTCTTTTCTTTTTTTTTTGCTTCACGTATTACGTCACGGTCATGGCGTCATAACATCTTGAATTACAATTTGTACCATTTTCAGGATAGGTCCGGATAAACAATTAATTAGCACGTGAAATACATTATCCCTCTTCTGAGATATTAAATCCAAACACGGTTTATCCATTTTAATACTTTAATTAGCAATTATTTACACAGACACACGTCACTCGCGTTATCCATCGTCATCTCCCACAGAGCAGTGTTGCCACTCTACAAAACCTTAGCAGGGATACCATACATAAATTGTATTTAACTTTCAATCTAACAATTCCTGTGGAAATTCCATGAATATGCGATCAATAATATATTATAGATGAAGAGGAAAAGGAAAATGCTCTGTTAAGCGATATCGTCTTGGGAAGCTTAGTGTATTAAGGTGTGGTTGGCTTACGATTGTGGTAGGCTTCCAAGCGTAAACTGTACTCGCTGACCGTAGGTGTATCATGGATGATTGTAGTTACCGTAAATCGCAACATACCTACATAATATACCTGAAATGTAGTCTTAAATTATGTTTAAGCAGATATGCAAATATTATTACGTACTTAATTGTTGTAAAATTTTATCTAAGCAAAAATATTTTTTGAATATCAAACTCACTGAAAGATTCAAATTCACAGGTTCAAAAAGATTTTCTATCTTTGAAGTATAATGCTTGTTGCATATGAAACAATCTGTAAGACGTTCTTGTAATTACCGTTAATCATAATAGTTAATCGCGAGACGGTCAGACATGTGGCAATTTATGATGATAATTAATTTGCAAAGATAAAAACGATTAGTCCGGGAAAAAAAGGTGTCTTGAAACGTCACGTAAGCGAGGGCGTTCGCAGTCTTATCGTATACATTGGTGTTATTGCGCCTATAAACCATAATATTAATAGTGACTTTCACGCTACGATGTTACGCTTATCTAAAAATAATATTAATCGATCGTAAAGCGTCAACCCTGTTACTCGGACATGTGATGTTTATAGTTTAGATCAGCTGAATGAGCTTCGGGGGTCGTTTATAGTAAAGTTTATTCACCTTACACATGCCAAACGGAGTGCACTACACGTACTACGTATAGTATTTAATAGATCCTAATAGAAATTAGGTCTATATTAGTAAGTACTAACAGCCGCCAGTTACTTTCACTTCAATGTTTCTAGTTCTTATATCGGATTAAGTTACAGCTACACGAAACTGCATCGAGGCTTAGCACGCTTAGTTGCGATTCAAGTGGTTTGAAGCATTATGTTTGAATATTTTATTTGGAGAGCGACATTGCTTCAGGGTTGAGACTTAAAATTTCAAAGTTTCACTTCCACCCCAAGCCACAAAACTCTTTTTATATTTTCTGATTCTGATAAACTGATGTCTTCTTTTTTTCAATATTTTGAGATCTAAATTTCATTATATTTTGAATATCAAGAAGCTTTGTTTGTTGTGGTTATTTATTTTATTCAATGGCTATACTTAAGAAACACAATATATCGCAATTCCCGATAAAACTTTCTACCCACTGTAACGCTCTATAGTCAATACTAAGATCTGTTTGCAGGACAAGTGTATATTTCACAGTTTTACTTATCCTATATTATCCCGCTGCATACTTGCTTAATAAGTTTCTTGATACGGCCTTACATTACACAAGCTTTAAAATCTCATTTCTTTTTTCTATTCTCTATTACTTTTCGGTTATTGGACTTATTTACTAACGTTATAAATTTTTCAGATCTTAACGCTCAAATTGCTCTGAAGTAGCAAATAGCAATACAATTTTAGCGGTTGCGACTTACGACATAAATTCCACTGCTTCCTTTCAGTGGCTTAGTACGCCGCTGTACTTTCGATCATTATATGGTTTCCTAAGTGGTCGTCTTAGTATTGTCTTACGTTAAATCATCGGATTTTGTACGCTTTTTACAAATTCAAATTTAGAACCGCTATTCATATACCACGTGTTTTAAAATTAAATTTTATTGTAACTTTCTGCTCGTTATTTGAATTTACTAACTCCTCACTGAATGATAAGTACTTAACAGTAGGTACTTATCATTCAATTTACATCTCTTATAATATCTTTGACCCAAAATCGTAAGCTGCAAGTGATTAATGAGTCCTAACTCCTAAACGGACCTGCGTAGATGTTTTACGCTAGTTACTTTAGCATTAACAATTACCTACCGCAAATTTCTTTTAAAAAACAAAGCTTCTTGAGCTTTCTCTGGCGATAATTGAAAGATTTGGTATTGCTAAGTTTTGTAACAAGTAGATATTTTACGTGAATCATGATGATATTCTGATCTATTTATTTTCTTGATAATAGAAATGCTGGAAAGTAAGCAACTTTTCCCGAAGAGGGTTTTCAATCATAAAATTAGTAATGTCAAAACTCAAAAATATAATAGGTACCATTTGATTCGAGGAATTTGTAGTAGGTATTTATTGAATCGAAGCAGGCGTTACTTTGCGGAAGTCCATGATAATGAATGAACCAGAAGCTTAATTACTTAGTTAAGTAATTAAGTTATTTCGTCACAAAGATAACCTTACGACGTATACCTCCATAGGAATTAATAAGTTACGTTTTATCCCGTTGATTGACTTTGTTACTGCAAATTGATCGTAATACCAAGAGTCCAAATTAATTTTTATACGAAAGAAGGAATTATAATTAAAAGTAGGTCAATGGGTCTAGAAACAGCGTCCGTCCTATATATATATAGGGACACATAAATTTCTTGACGTCGCAGATCTAGACAGGTTTTGTTTTGAGCATGCAATCTTGGAAGGAGGTCGTAGGCGAGGCATGCGATAATAACTCTGCAAAGGTTACGTAGAATTCAGAACAAAAGGAATATTAAATTGGATATCATGATACATATACATATTGGACTAGAGTAGTTACTAGATAAACCGCATTTATGAATTTGGAACTGAATTTATGTCTTTGTCATCAGAAAATTTATATTAGTGTGAAACATTTTGAAATGTCTTTAGTTAGAAAATAATATTTAGTTTTGGATAACCTTTATAAGTTTGTCTATAAAATTAAATACTACTTAAGTTACGGCACAGGAAATAGTTTCACAGTAATATTTATTTTCTGATATCATGACATGACCAGAACTGTAATCGATGTTAGCGCTGGACCCAGACGACGGGGTAGACCCAGACAAAGCTGGATGGCAGTTATAATGAACGACCTGAAAACAGCCCAAATTGACACAATGACGACCCAAGACCGAACAGCTTGGAGAAAAATGGTTAGGAGAGCCGACCCAAATTAACATGGGATAAGGCTAGGTCGTATATATCATAAAAAACACCTCGGCACATCCATCCGAAGTATAATTACTTGCTTATTTCTTAGGTCTCACTGCTCTGATTGTTACTTTGTTAATAAAACAGATATATATTATGTTTAACATTTACTGTATCAAGAAGAAACTAAGTAGTTATTTAAAGTTCGTTGAACGTTCCGACAATGATCGTACCAAGGCAAGAAAATTGAAGTCTATCAATTGAAGTCTTTGGGAATTGGGATATAATATAACAAATGGGAGTAGTGAGTATCACTAGCTACCTAATTGTTGTTTAATTTTGAAAACGATCATCGGTTTTAACTTTCAAATCATTGCCATTTTCAGAGAGATTTGCTAAATTGCTCTCTTGAGTTTTTATGAATTCTTTCCTTGCATTTATAACGGAACCAGTTTTTAGAGTTCTCGCTTAAAAGTATGTAAGTAGTTAGGTATTATAACTACAAGTGTTCAACGGCACTTGACAGTTAAAAGAGAAACCCATTTTACTGTTGGTACTTTAGTATATTGACTATGTACTTGGTATAAAGATATGCAAAAGAGGCATATGACAAGGTGCAATATCGACCCCTTTCGTTGGTAAAGTCTAGTTGAAAACCGAGTGGAATGGACTTGGTTCAGCAGAATATCGCGGAATTTAAGAATAAAAGGAGGGTTGATCTGCACATTTACCGTGACCAACTTAAAAGTAGACCTCCCTCCAATAAACCCTATAATTATGTTGATGGTACCTTGTCATGTTGTCACTTTGCGCGTTTATTCCGTGCTAAAATAGGGTACATCAAATATTGGATAGAAGCAGGCGTTACTTTGTGGAAGTCCATGACAATGAAAAAACTAGAAGTTTAATTCACTATAATCCGCCACTGAAGGTAAATCTATGTGGTACAGTGCGTATCTTGAACTTGCAGCCCGCGATATTCTCCACACCACATGAATCTTCCAAAACACCCTCAACGTACGTTTCACTCCGATACCGGAGCATCTTCAGGAGATGTTGACTCTACAATGCACGCTTGTGAATCATCGTTCACAACGGATTATAGCGAATTAAACTTCTAGTTTTTTCATAGGGTACATCTGCAGTCACATCAGGTCACATAAACGAAGCCCTTATTCAAATAACTAACAGATTCAGTCGCCGTTTCCAAACTCTGCAATGGAAATCATCACCATCATGTACTTGACATTGTGACTGGCTTTCAGGAAGCAATTAGCTTTTTCCTTATAAAACATGAAAGGCAGACGTGCGCACTGACGATAAAAATAAAAATAAATGCGAAATTCGACCCTCCTCGCTCGTTTGCGTTAAAATGACATCAAATATTAACTTTGTTGCTTTTCAGCTTATCATCAATAACGGATGCTCCCATGCAAATTATAGATAACATGTTCAGTATTCATATTCATAACGCGTATCATAATTAACTATTCCATTTATTAAGACCATCAATTTAATCCATCCACCGCGCCGTCCAGATATCAATCAATTTATTTATTCCAAATTCGGGTTTATATTTAGGTCTTGTTCTAAAACAGTCTACTACATGTCTTCTACTGAATTTGTTTGTCTCTGTGGTTCTCAATTATATTATTAGTCATTGGAATTTTGAATTAAACATTTGAAACCACGTTTATCGTAACTTTTCAAATAAATATATAATATGATAGTTCAATCCACGACGACGCGCCCCACTATTTATCGCGAGGGGAAACAGCGGGGTGTGGGGAGTTCAGCCCGAACATTAGTCTCGAGTCGACCACGGCTCAGTATACACGGTTAAGTTGGTATGCTTTGCTGCGTATCGGGACCCACCGGAAAGTTGCTCTACTTTAATTTTTTGTAAAATATTATTTTTATTAAGTATGTCCAAAAAAACGGAACGAATTGTCCTTAAAAGCCAGGTAGGTATTTTGAAATTTTATCACTGGGTGTTCTATAAACAGAATTTATTATAACAATTAAATTGATTTTTCTAGGCAAGAGCAATAATTTCGAAAGTATACGATTTTATGAAAAAGGAAGCATGTAATAATTATGCAGAAAAAATAACCGATGCACGCTGGAGAACAGCACAGGCTGTTGGAGTGTCTGAAAGCACGGTCACTAGAATTTTACGCGAAAAGAAGGGGCATGGATTATAGCAAAATAAATGTAAATTTTTTCTTGCTCCATTATTTCTTGTTATTTAAATATTATTATTAACCAATATCACAAATAATTCATTCTATGCAGGACCATCACGACTTAAATTTAATTTTTTAAAGTAGGTGAAATGAAGTAGAGCATACTTCAAGTTAATTATGACATTTCTCGCTATATATCTTGGTGTGCGTGTGCCCACATTGCTACTCGCTGCGTAGTAATAGAACTCACATTCTTGTAGTTTACATTGCACACTTGCACTGTAAGCGATTGCGGAAAAGAGTGGGGCGCGTCCTCGTGGATTGAACTATCTATACCTATTACCTCCTGTTAAGTAAATAGCTATCAACGTCCATATTCGATTTAATTTGTTACCTATCTGCAAAGTTACGTTTTTCTAATTCTGCACGTGTTCACTGTAGCTTCCATTTCCTGATTTTATAGCAACGATCTAGCTTGCCAAATATAAAGGCACAATATATTACAATTGTAAGTAGATAACAGCAAGAACTTGGCGATGTTTGCGCATGACTACCACCTCTCCAAGATGTTTGAAACTGTTTCTGCACAAGTGAATAAGTTTGTAACTACTAAAACATATTTATTGTCAGGTCTGTCGATAGTTTTCGCTATCGTACAGTCTATTATATGCGGTGGTTTTTTATGTCTATGTTCAATAACCGCAAGATTGTAATATCGTTTTCAGGATGCTTTCAAGGTTTCCTCAACCCTTGTCAAATTATTACATGAGAAGACTCAGACACAAAACAAGCACTTAATGCTTTTGGTAAGTAGTCACTTGAGTGCTTTCTTCTGAATTGTAAATAATTTCGAATGAACCGTTCATCATCTTTCAATCAGTACACAAAAGTTGCCAATATGTTCCTGATAAGCGTGAACGCGTTCAATATTACTAACAGAATTAAAATTATATTGGCAGGGCAACGGTCTAATTGATAAAACACCCGACAAATTATATCACTTCTTATCCCCAAGTTAGGTACTTGGCAATGGTTCGCACACATATTTATGTTTGCCACAGATTTCATTAAAATCGTGAATAGCATACAGTAACTATAGTTTTCAGATGCGTGCAATTTTGGTCTCATACTTATTTGGGGTCGTGGACGCGCCGAATTATTAGGAAATGGGAAGTTAACAAGTTACTTAAAATTAAATGGATCAGGCTGAGCGAACAATATCCAGAGAAGATGAATTGTGAATTGGATTACTTACTTACTGCCTTTGATCGTACTATTTATAAAATCTGACTACATATTTGACTATTATAAAATTCTACATCAATGATTACATTACATTATGATGACATTAAAAACAACATGCACATTCCATTCCACCATTGAAAAATACTCTTGATGATCTTATAATAAACAATACAAGATACTAAGTAGGTTGATTATTTTAAATAAAATCAACATCCTGTACATTTGGGAGTTTTGGCCCTATGGCCTTGTACTCTAGAAAAAGCAGGTAGATTATATCAGGGAGACGCCCGTGTTGAGGCGTTCATGGTTGATGCCAACAACTCCGTACGTCTTCCACAAATGAAGACATTCCAACTTCCAATTCCTATCTGTGTACCTAATGTGTACCTAAGTTTTGCTCTATGCTTTGTTTAGGACCCAGTCGTAACGTTAATTTTACATCTGCTTAACACGGCCGCCTGACGCTGACAATTACGCTTATCACTACTTATATAAAAAATAAACCTAAATTTAATTATATGCAAAAAAGTGCCAAAGTTACCTGATGAGGTACATCAACATGGTTTCCGTTCTTGTCAGAAATAAAAAATAGAATACAACTAAACTAATCGGAATTCCATTTAATTCAGTTTTGTAGGTACTCAACTCAATTGTCAAGCATCATTCGTCTGCTCACAGGCTACAGCTCGGGCCAAGCTCATCAGCCCCCCGATTACGTAAGAATTGTTCATCAAACGTTAAAGATTTTTGTCAAAGTAAAATAAACCATTAAACCTGCATTGAATTAGAGCTCAATTTCGTCTGCCCATTCTTATACGTTTAGGTATGTACGATACCCTAAACGTATAAGAATGGGCAGACGAAATTGAGCTCTAATTCAATGCTGTCATTGTTTATTTAACTTTGACAAAAATCTTTAACGTTTGATGAACAATTCTTACATGATTGGGGCCCAGCCCCCCAATCATGTAAGGATGACCGATGAAATCGTTAAAAATCTGCGGCGAAGTAAATAAGCCATAACATCATTAAACTAGAGCTCAATTTCGTCTGCCCATTCTTATACGTTTAGGGTATCGTACATACCTAAACGTATAAGAATGGGCAGACGAAATTGAGCTACAATTCAATGCAGTTATGGTTTATTTTACTTTGACAAAAATCTTTAACGTTTGATGGACAATTCTTACATGATTGGGGCCCAGGTCGGCATACTTGACCGCGAAGTTTTATGACACAGTTTATACCTTAAGCTAAAGACGGTGAACTCTATGATATCAATTACCAATATAGCAATAGCAATTTATTTCACTTAAGATTTAAAAAAAAAACTTAGCGAAGACCCAAAAAGCGTTCTCATATTGATCATGATCATGAAATATCGTGCAGACGCTGAATAATAGGAAATTTAACAAAATTGGTGGTCATTATTTGGTGGAATTACAAGATTCAAAAGTTATGTCTTTATTAACCGACTTCTTTTATCTTTACAAAGAAGTTTCTATAATAAACTTCGTATCGTTATTATCACCATCTTGCTCAATAATTTCGCATATGCGGCTTGGTGAAATTTAAACACGTACGTGGCGGATTTTCGAGTGCTTCAAGTGAGCTGGCTTGGTTACGTAATTGGAATTGTTGAATGCTTATCGCAAAGTGCATCTAAGAGATACTTACGTTCTATTGCTATGAATTCTAGAAGTAGCTAGAACTGGATTCTAAGTACGATTTGAAGCCAATTAAGTAGGTAATTTCAACTTAATTTTACTGCTATTTGGTAAAAATTTACAGAAGATTTGTCGATCTTTGTCGAGCGTTTCACTAAACGACGAAAATGTTCGCACAACGCGACGTTACTCGGGATCGTGAGAGTGAGATATATCTCGGAGTGCAACAAGAACTTAATATGTCGTTATACTTAATATGCATTTTATTTATTATTTGAGAACTTGCTGCTTCTATAACTACTGCGTGTTAAGATTTAAACCTCCTTTCACTGCCATTCTCTGTGCAAAGTATTTGTTTTTCATTAAGTAACTTCATTAGAAAGTGCAGTTTATGGTTTTCACTATCAGTTCTTATTTCATTTAGTATCCATCTAACTATTTAAAAGTACTTAATAAATGAACAGCATATTATAGTTATTTAAGTAATAAAATTCCGAAATTTGGTCACTACCTACTGAATACTGATTGATCATCTATATCGAGCATGACTAGTTTTATGCAATTTACTTAAGTAAGTATAGAGTTATCCACATAAGTAATTTCCAAAGAGATACTCTGTATAAAAAATACCAAATTAACATTTCTAAGTTACTATAATTACCTACTAGTTGCCGCTGATTGATCATCATGAATATGCAAATCAATGTAGATTATGTTAAATCCGATATGATATTATAAATTAGCTATGTAAGTACTTAATAGTAATCTGATTATTATCTAGCATTGTCATACATTTATTAGATACTAAAAGACAGAATCCAATCATGTTTTATTTTCATTAGATTTATGAGATTGAGCTATCAAGTTTCTTATATTGTCTTCAGTTTAGTTTTGGATTTTCATTAATACCAGAAATGCGTGTCCCCCAAAGTTTTCCCTTGTCACATAAATCTTACCAGCTAACTATTGGGTTCGGGACGTCGCGTCGCGAAGGGGAAACGAAGCCATAAAAGACAGTCGTCCAAAGATAGCATTAGTGCTTATGTAGCGTAAACCATAACTGAAACGTTGCACGCTCTATCCATAGCTTTTACTTCTTCATGCATATCAAAAGTATTGGCTTTGTGAACTTTGTTACCTTTTGTTAGTGGTATTTTATGAAATTTGTGAAAAACACGCAAGGTAGAGCGTAATCAAGGGATCAGTGATTTATAAACGACCTGCTAAAACCCGGTATCTTTGGATATGATGACGACAACACCGTTAAGGAGAGATGTACATAATATCCGGTCGGGCCCGTGCTAGTGAAGATGAGATTCTTGAGCACAGCCTCAGAGAGACTTTGAGTAGAACGTGTAATATTTTTTTTTGGAAGTTGTCTGATTGGGGTGATATCAATAATTTAAATGCCATCAAAACGCAAGCGTAGGTATTTATTTACCGAGAAACTGAGTTCATTCCCACTCCGACTTCCTGAAGTAGGTATACCTACCTACTCGTATCCATTCAGATTACCAAAAGTATCGAGCTTCTAGGAATCAACACATCGTCCTTAACCTTAACTTTGGATAGTATAAATTATATTTAAAAGAAAAGGAAAGCTCAGGGAATTTTCAAGTTCATCTATGTAGAAATATTCTTCCCTTTTTTCAATATATTTTATTGTTAATATAATAACTCAAGACACCAAGGTCTTGGCTGGAACTTTGGAAGTAACTAAAATGTACTTAACTGGTCTTTGCTTTAATTACTATGTCTACGAAATTTGAGGATTGTCACATTAAATTTTCCTAGCAATGTTCCGTTAACTAACAGTAGCAGTAGAAGGTCAAATAACTTGTCATCACGATAACATAATTATATTTTGGTATGACGTCTCTATCCTGTAAATATTTACGGTTATATTATGTACTTTATAATTTATTTGATTACTTAATTACTGATATGGTCAAGATTTTTTTAAAGGATAACGAGAATTTACTTAGTTAATTACTTAATAGATTTAAGTAACCTATTTATTACTTACTACAACTATTTTCAATTAGATTATCTTTGTCTGATATGTATTCTTCTTCGTATGATTGTCGCTGACAACCATTTACGAGTAGGTATATATTACGTTCGATAAATTCATAGACTGCTTCGGCTCCAAGACCATTCTGAACGAATTATTTTGAAAGCGTGACAAATAAAATATATAAAGCGAATCTATAAATAGCACCATTCATTCTCTACGCGCTTATAAATAGTATTGTCGAGATTTACCTACTTAAATTATATTTGTCTCTCATTTCCGCGGGACTTTTAAGTAATTCGTAGAGTTTGCAAGTATACGTCACCTGATTTCCAACTTCTACTCGATAGTTACAATCCAATGACGGTCATTGGATGTCATAATTTTTAACCCCTGACACAAACTTGGACGTTATATTTTTAGTACTACATCTGTGGTTATATTATTAAGTTGACCGTTTTGCTCGTTTGGATTCTGTTTGCCTGTTTTCTTACTTCTACACTAGCTACTTAATGTTTAATGAAAATCTTTTTAGCTGTTTGAAGACCCAGCCTTTTTTTCGACTCGATCCTGACAACGCTACCATCGCTGACGTAATTGCCAATTGGTAAACTTGGTATATTCTACTACTTACCAGTAAAGTCTGCAAACTACCTAAATCCATTACAGGAGGGAGGAGTTGTTATAATCAACGACCTCAATTTACATAGACGGGCCCTGTCAAACAAAGAATATGGACTTATTTTAATAACGCCATCTAGTCTGAAAAGCGGGACAGCGCTATGGCGGGGACAAGGACAGGCTTATACAGGTGAGGGGCACGCACTACAAGTCGGACGCCCAACCTTTTTCTATAAAAGGGCCCATCTAGTACCTACATATATATCGATGGTTATAACTTATAGTACAGGTAAATCATGTAGCCTGCCCTTTTACAAATACGTGAGTCATTAGCCACTAACGATATGGATTCCTGTATAATATGAACTAACGAGTAGGTACAATACAATCGTCCCTGCATGTCTCATTTCCGCAGCAATTTAGGGGAATATTGCAAGCTGCGGTACCAACTGTTGTTTGCAATTGTGTTCATATTCCTTATTACAAGTATATTAATGACAATACTACTAACATAGGCGTGTTACTTGTAATACAGAAATGGAGACTGGCAATTGGCAGATAAGTACAGATGATACTTTACTACTTATGTCTTTTTAAGTATACTATCATCAAGTAACATCTCTTATAATATTTTTTATCCATTGAAGGTTTGCTATGAAAATGCTATTTTTATTTCAAGTTAGAAACTTTCACAGCAAACAGTAGCTTTCATTTTTTTAAAAAGCCACTGAGTTAGAGAATAACGCAGCAGGCCGCAAGAGTTTCGTTTGTAAAGAATGAGGACCGTAGTTTGACTTCTGTTATGTTGTACTTAGTTATTCAAAGATTTATCGAGTCAAAACGAAGATAGTCTTTGCCGCTTTCCACTTCAGTATAAACCGTGCCTGATTTTGAAGAAGTATTCTCGAACCTATCATGGCTAAAGTTAAGCATGTACTACTAAGTAAGTAGTTAGTTTGTATTTAATTATTACTTTATCAATGTCAACGTGATAAATAAGATATTTTATATATGTGCATGTTATTACATTGTCTTTGCAATTAATAAAGCAAGTTGCAGTACCGTCCGTAGTCCGTACGCGGCGTCGTCGTCTGCGGTCACGGCTGCGAGATGTATTTTTTGCTAACCACAGTTGCTAACCCACTAAGAGCATTGGTTACCCAACAGGTTATTTAATCTGGTATAGCTATAACCGTAAATTTATGGTATCTCCCTTCTTCAGTTCCAACAAGACTATCATTTCAAAAGATCAGACAAAGTTTCACTTCAAAAACTTTTCATCTTCATTTGAATAATCTATTTTGAGATGCGCTGCAACGATTATGCGGACTCGCGTCTCGCTTATTATGAAATATTTTATCAAGTAGGTACAAATCGTAGATCATTTGAAAACATAGTTGAAATTCTCATTTGGCCGAGTTTCAATTTTGGTTAATTGGAATTTCACCACTATTCCTGTATAAAAGTATTGTATTCCGACAATTTCGACGTTATACTTAATATGGAAGCTACACACTTTTACGTTAACGTGAACAAATATGTGTAAGAAGTAAATTGGTTTTATTGAACATCTCTAAAATTGTACCCAGTTCTATATACATATATATAGATTTCAGATTGGTCTTCATTATACAGGAAAATAGATTTTTGTACAGCAAGGTCAAAAAAGTAAGTTACCTATTTAAAAAGTTAACTTTAAAATAAATGGTCCTTGGTTCCTTAAAATGGTCATTATATTTTGAAAGTAAACCCATTTTAAGGACTTCTTTAATATTACGTGTCCGTTTAGGGTTCCGTAGCCAAATTTGGCAAAAACTGAACCCTTATAGATTCGTCATGTCTGTCTGTCCGTCCGTCCGTATGTCACAGCCACTTTTTTCCGAAACTATAAGAACTATACTGTTGAAACTTGGTAAGTAGATGTATTCTGTGAACCGCATTAAGATTTTCACACAAAAATAGAAAAAAAAAAAAAATTTTGGGGTCCCCATACTTAGAACTGAAACTCAAAAATTTTTTGTTCATCAAACCCATACGCGTGGGGTATCTATGGATAGGTCTTCAAAAATGATATTGAGGTTTCTAGTATCATTTTTTTCTAAACTGAATAGTTTGCGCGAGAGACACTTCTAAAGTGGTAAAATGTGTGTCCCCCCCTCCTGTAACTTCTAAAATAAGAGAATGATAAAACTAAAAAAAATATATGATGTACATTACCATGCAAACTTCCACCGAAAATTGGTTTGAACGAGATCTAGTAAGTAGTTTTTTTAATAATTTAAAACTTAACTTAATGATTTATAACTCGTGCACCGAGGGTTCCGTACAAACCTGTACGGAACCCTCGGTGCGCGAGTCCGACTCGCACTTGGCCGGTTTTTTATATTTTGTCCATATAACTTACTTACTTACTAATGTTAAAAATTAAAATTAGTGTTTGGAGCACTCTTATTTGACCGAGCGAAGCGAAGGTCTCTGAGTCTACTTGAGTGAATTGGCACTTCGTCCGTCCGTCCGTCCGTCTGTCAGAGCCTTATAACTTCTGAATTTCTGAACGTAATTTCTTCAAATTTAAATATAATATGTAAACCGATGGCCTCCCGCCGAATATGGCTAAAAGTTATAAAAATCTTTATTTCAGGGGGGCTCTCATAGAAGCGAATGCGAAGTAAAATATTTTTTATAGCGTTACATAGGGTTGCGGTATATCGTTTCAAAGATAATTAGGAATAGAGTCCAAAAATATATTTTTTTTTAATTTTTTCCCCTAAAATTGACGAAATGGGGGGCTTTCAAAGTGGAGATTTTCTAACGTCCAAAGTTGACCTCAGAACTCTCAATTTTCTGAACTCTCAAGCCTGAAACATGATCAATTATTTGAATTATATCCTGTACTTGAACAACAAATACTAAAATTAGATAAATATTATAAGGAAACGAAATTATTTAATTTTTAATGATGATGGTATTTTTAACAGAACTTCACAATGATGTCAATAGATGGCGCTCTGTGATACCGCGAGGTCTCAGTTCGGGGCGAACCACTAGTAATAAAAGTTTTATCTCTCATGTTCGGCTGTACCTATAGCTAACTGTTATAGCTAAAGTTTCAATCTATATTCTAATGCGAATTGGCTACTTAGTTGAAGGAAATGATGTGGAAATCGGGTAACGCCCTCGACTTGGCCAGCCTACCGGAAATAAAAAGGGGTTCACATAACAACATTTTTGGCATTTCTTCTATTATTTGTTAAAGGCGAGTGTTTAATTTTCATTCATACTTACTTACTTAGTTGTTCCTGAATCTTAAGTCATCAAATTCAGTTAATTTATAGAGATACTTAAGTTTAGGATTTTTTTTTTTTTGAAAACAATATTTCACAAAATGTTTAAGTATCGCCAAGTGAAACTTCTATTGGTTCGGATTAGTTCGGGAAATTAAAAGAAAGATAATTAATAGAAAGGACAGAAGGACTTACTTTCATTAATAGATCCACACCTACGTATTTTAAAACAAACCCGGACAAGTTTGGACACTAGTCATTGTAGGATTGGACGTAACAGGACACTGGGCCCTATAGCATATAATCTAGACATTTTAGGAGACTAGACATTGTGGACTCTAGTCATCATGAAACACTGGACGTAACAGGACACTGGGCACTTTAGCATACTAGACATTCTAACAGACTAGAGTCAGCCAGAGTGTCTTGTAACAAGTCCTTTTTCTATCCCATAACATTTTAGATGGTAGAACTTTAATTTGAAATTAATTCCAATTTCAACGAGAAGGTCGGGCCCAAGAATTGTCCCAATTCGCGCATTGCTCGTTATTAAAGTACTTATACAAGTTCCCTAATTGTGCGAGGGCCGCCTCCTCGTTGTGAAGTCACATTAGACTCCAATCGGTGGTTACGTCACTCGTTGCTCTACGAATGTTTGCTTTATCAACGGTTGCTACGCGAGATCAAATAGCAGTTTCTTTGGCTCATCAAATTGTAAATTGTGTAAACTCGGCTTCTTATGAATTGTGTTTTCATTGACCGCGTTACATATAGGTCTGATTTTGTTTACCGCTTCTATCTAATGGTAGAGCTATTTCAAATTCTATTATTGGGTTATCCTTTGAAACAAGTTGGAAGCTTTCGATTTAATCAATAGATCAGATTTTTTAATCTGTTAGCTAGTCTTTCATCCGATTTCTATTTCATTTTAGTCCTGTATCACGTTATTGCGATTTGCGGCCGTGTATCCATGTTTACTTCTTTGTGGAATTTTATTTACTAGATTCTGCAATGTTGATTCGACCCAATTTGGGTTTCCCGAATAAATATTGTGGACGTTTGGATCGTTTCTGTTTTTACGGCACATGGCATGTTCAGTTCCGAACCTTAGTCGACCCGACATCGTTTCAGTTTTACGTTTTATTGCGTCATCGATCTCGCTTTTTTCCACAGCAATGATTCATTTATGTGCGAGCGCCATTAGGGTTTTATATTGTGGTTCGGAAACCATTTGCGACCAGAAGCACATTTTCAACATTTTTTACTTTAATTTAGCCTTTTTCAAACTAAGTATTAACTTTCCTTTACGAATGCGATAAACAGCTGATACATTAAAAAATAACTGTTTACCAACTGTAGCAGTTAGTTAGGTCAGCAAAATTCTCACCATAAAATATCTTGTCATTACCATTATTCTCCGAGGTAGGTAACTATATTTCATAATTGTTGCATTCGTTTTCTTTTTCATTATGAACATGTGAAATTGCGTGCAGATGTGTGAACGAAAGATGTAAAATATGTGTGCAATTGTAATGCTAATTACTTTATACTACACCCGCTCGGAAAGTACCCTCTTGCTTTTGTCAAAACGAGGTAGAAAGTACGTCATTGCTACAAACCAATTAAGCGGGAGGAAAAGATGTATGAAATTTCATTTCTAACGTGCTAAGCGGGGAGAAAACTGTATGAAAATCCATTTCTAACGCGCTGTTGTTTTTTAATTTTAAGTAAATATGGTATGGACGTTGAGAATTTGGATGTCTTACCTTAAGGAAATATAATATTAGAAGCAGCTTCACCATATTTGACATAGAAAAGTCAAATAATATGGTGAATGTCGATTGTCGACATCGACGTCGATTATCGATATCGATAGTCGATATCGATATCCGATATTGATAGTCGATATCGATATCGATGTCGATTGTCGGTATCGATGTCGATTGTCGGTATCGATGTCGATTGTCGGTATCGATGTCGATTGTCGATATCGATGTCGATTGTCGATATCGAAATCTATATTGAAATAATCCTCAAAATGTAGTCTAGTTGTGATAGTGAAGCTTCGAATGAAGCGACTCATATAGTTATGATAGAACGTCATTTTTTCTTTTTTAAATTTTTTTTTAATTCTTTGAAAACAATACATTAGAAATTAAAGCTAGCTATCCTAACCTAATTAAGGACTATTAACTATTATTAACTATTAACCTAAACCTTTTTTTTTTTTCTTTTTTTTTTTTTTTTTTCTTTTTTTTTTTTTTTTTTTTTTTTTATGTTTCTGTATTTTGAATATGGGTTTGTAAAATTGCCTGAAATAAAAAATATTTATTTTATTTATTATTTTAAACCTTTGTAAGTTCGTTTAATCACTAATTATCGCTTATTTTCCTCGCAGGTGTAGTATAAAGCACTATGTATCACTCGGTAGAAAGTACGATTCCTACCTCGCGTGTATTGCGGCCCTTCGGCTACGCCTCGGGCCTCAAACTACACCCTCGATAGTAATCGGTCACTTTCTCCCCTCGGTGAACAATGTACTATTCTTCAGTCATAAATTTCAAAGAATTTCCATTGCGGGTCGCCCAGATAATAGTTAGATATCGAATCTAAGGCCTAATTGTCTTAGCAAAACGTAATCATTTGACAGCTTAAAACGTATTACAGTGCTTTTTTTCGTGCAGGCATCTATGAACTCCTTAAACAGTACGAATTATACGTTTGACAAACGATTACAATTACGATTTCCTTACACAATCGGGGGGCTGATTTATTTACTTAATTGATTCTTAATTTTACTTTAATAAAGTTTGTGTGCTTAGTTCAAGATTGCATGATATATAACTTTGTTCAATTATACCTATGATTGGATCGCGTGCCTAAATAGCTTTGTATTACGCGACCTAGTGAAAGATTTCATAATAAGGGCTCTTGTCTCCTATATTTAGCGTGGTACTAGAATCTAGGGGGCGAAAGGTTTCTTGTGGAATGCCACTTCTTCCCGGAATGCCGTTTCTTGAATGAATGTTGTGTGATATCTCTAATACAGATGCACTACACTTTCTAAGTTCAGATTTAAGTAGGTACCTATGACACAAGACCATGCTATTGACATGAGTTACGCTGAGTTGCACGAAACTATTTTAAAAATTTAAGTGTTGATTAAACTAATTTAATCACAAGACTCCTGCATACGATTCTTGCGATTAAATTAGTCTAAGTACCACTTAAATTTTCGTATTTGTTTCGTGCAACTCAGCGTGAAGTAAGTATAAAGTAACTAACTAGAAATGGATAGTTACAATATAATAAACGAGTTTCCTGTAATAGTAAAAAAATAGTCAAAAGCAGCTTTAAATTAAATGTCAAACGGGAACAATATTAATTTATTTTAACTAAATAAGTTACATAATAAAATATGAGAAAGTATGTCTGTCTATCTGTCATCGATGTATCAGCCATGCTCTCTTTCCTTTACCTTTTCAGGGATCATCAGTGTTTAACCGGTTTGGCAAAATTGGTACAAAGATGGGTTGCATTATGCAGTCCGGCGCGGACATAGATCATAATATTAAGTACATACTTACTTTTTATATCGGAAAATCAAAGAGTTTCCACGGGAATTTCAAAGGCCTAAATTGGCGCGATCGAAGTCTCGGACTCCATTTGTTATCAAATATTTAGACTGGTTAAGGTAAAGGAACTAATGGCCGACAGGGAACTAAAGGATGACACTTTCGGATAAAACCTCAATAATTAAGATCAATATTTATCATAGAATAAAATCAATTGAACTATGACCCACGGCCAAAAACTTGTAGCGTCGTTCCTACCGAAAATTTGAATGGCATCAGTTTTAGTAAATGATGCGAGTGAGAGTGCTTGCGCGTGGTGTTTTCTTAACGGTTTTGTTAAGGACGCAAAATTTTCAAAGTTATGTTTTTGCAGAATTACATGACTTTTTACTATTATTAATGTTTGTTATGAGTAAACATGAGTTAAATTACTAGATTAGATAACTTATTTTCAATTTTGTGCAGTATTTCTCACATTTTAAGGGGTGTCATCTATTAGTACCAAAAATCAGTGAAAATCTAATAGATAACAGGGGTGTCATCTTTTAGGGTTAGAGCCTAGATTAATTTCCTGTAAATTTGGGAATGGGAATCGTTTCTATTACCAATAAATAGAGTTCTATCTAAGTTTCATATGTTTCTGATAACCCGTAGCAATAGCAGACAGTGTCATCTATTAGGTCAAGCCAACCAAAAAGAGCAAAACTGTTCAAGAGGTATAGCTAATAGATGACACCCCTTACAGTGTCAGTATTGTCTTAGTGTGCGTGTCTGTGTTGATGTGGATGTGTAAAATATTAGTACACATATATTAATTAATAATTCCTAAACTACTCATTAGATTTCGATGAATGCGGTGTCGATGGCTTTGTCTCTCTATTCCGCATGTCATGGGGTATACGAAATTACAATAAATCCAATACGGGGGATATGACCGACAAAAAACCAAGAAATATTTTGCATTTGGTATGTAAGAAGCCTTTTAATTGCGTAGATTCCTAAAATACGAACTCATTATTTTTATCCCTAAATGAGCTTTTATTTGAAAAACTACATGAAAAATGCATGTCATCTATTAGTGCAAAGGGGGTGTCGATTATTAGTGACTTAATTTTTTTGGGGTGTCATCTATTGGTGATTCGGACTAGATTCAATAAAACTGAAATTTTGTTTAGAAAACTGTTGAATATAATATGTTTTTACAATAGAAGAGTATTATCTAATAGTTACTAGACTCATATAAATTACTGTTACTGTTCCATTGCAATGAATGAACCAGAAGCTTAATTCGCTATAATCCGCCACAGTAGATAAATCTATGTGGTGTAGTGCGTGTCTTCCACCGACAACATGTGAACACCCACCACCCAGCAATTCGCACCGGCACAGCACTACACTACACAAATCCTCCAAATCACTCTCTACGTACGTTTCACTCCGAAACCGGAGCATCCTCAGGAGATGTTGACTCGACAATGCACGATTATCATGGACTTCCGCAAAGTAACGCCTGCTTCGATTCAATATGTTCCATTGCAATTAATATGTTTTTTAGAGAAGAGCAAAGTTTGCGGGCTCCTTAATGTGTCGGCCATTAGTTCCTTTACCTTAATATTACTATGTTAGTAAGTATGGCATTGGTGATTTTTTTCATCCGTATGTATCACAAAGCCCAAGAGCATGTTTTCGTCAAACTGGTTTTATTTACTTACTTAAATGCAAGAAATTGAAAGTAAATAAGTAAAGTTTTTTGATAAGAAAAGCTGATGATCAGCTGCTGATTTGCAGTAATGTTAGAGTCAGAGAACTGTATTCAGCGAATCAGTAGAGCGTAAGAAAGGGCAAGGGTGAGTTTATGGGGTGCCAAATGTCGCAGTCGCTTTGCGATTTTGGAATGTGATAACTATGTGATAGATGACATATTATATGTAAGTATTTGGTATAATATGATAACTGTGTAGGTATATATTATTAAGACACATAATATATTGCCTTGCCTTATAGTGACCAGTAATATGTGTTTGCTTTGTATACTGTTAGGTCTTTAATATTTTGATGTTATTGAAGTTCTTGGTTTGATTCATTTCTGGGTCAATTTGGGATTTTTAAAATTCTAAATTAGGTACAGAGGCCGTGCCTATAAACTAAATTTACTAGATGATGCTTGCTAGTTCGTCCGGGTGGATTTAGTTATTTTTTGACCAAGTGTAAACTCATAGATTTTATAGTATAAAAACTAGCATAAGTAAACTAGCATAAGTAAACTAGCATAGAGATAGGTTACACTTACATGATAGGTTGGGAAAGACCTATCATGTAACCTATCTCTATGCAACCTTCTCGTCAAAATTGTTTTTAAACAGATGGGCCATGAAAAGCTCACAGACAAAGACAGACAGACACTTGATGTAGAATGTATGTGTATTATTAATTGTCACTGCACACATTAAGAACATATAAGGAGCTCTTGAGTCTTCTGTCTTGGATAGATACGGTTTATAAGCAGCATTGTGACAAATTGTGCTTTATTTTGTTGTACACGAAAAATATGTTACAACAAGTTACCATACTAGTTAGTTCTAGAAAATAGAAAGTAAGTAAAACTGGAAACTAGGTGGCTTGAAAGTTAAAGGCGGTACTATGATTAAAGCGTGGTTAATCCTTGATTTTAAAGTGGTTAATTTCCTACATTCAGACATTTATTAAAATGCAATTAAGTACTGTGATTGTTAATTACTTGCTTATTATATTTGAGAATACAGAATTCTCATTGCATTACTTAGTACAGTTAATTGTTAGAAGTGCTGAATTGTTGCTAAATTCATGGTTAATGTTAAATTAGTAACTTTGCTCTGTAGAGATAAATTCATGGGTGCAGTATTAACAATGACGTCATATGGTAATTAGAAGTGGTGATAGCCTAGTGGTTTAGACACCGGCTTCCTATTGTGGTCGTGGTTTCGATTCCCGGGCACGCACCTCTAACTTTTCGGAGTTAAGTGTGTATTAAGAAATTAAAATATACTTAATTTGCTTTAACAGCGAAGGCAAACATTAGGAAAGTTGAGTTTGAGTATCATGAGTTGTCGCTGTTGAGGTGTGTCAAGTATACCAATCCGTACTAGGCCAGCGTGGTGGACTATGGCCAAACCCTTCTCTTCTTCTTCTGATTCTTCTGATATTGATGTAATAATACCTAATTATTTCAAACAAATATTTTTCATGTTATAGTTGCGCAGTTGAGGCGAGCTCAGCACGATGGGGAAGCTGCTGTCGAAAATCTTTGGCAACAAGGAGATGAGGATACTGATGCTGGGACTCGACGCTGCTGGAAAGACTAGTATCCTTTGGCAAAAACAATCTATTTTACCGGTGACTGCTATTGGCTTGCTCGAGCATGGCAATAACATGGACTATTTTACATATTTTTATCGATTTTAAAGAATAACTGATCTTTCCTACTAGTTTTATTGATTCCCGGCTAAGGGCCTCCCCAAATCTATCAACGCGGAACCAGCTTGAGCTGGTCAGAAAAAAAACTTTTTCTGAACGTC
Organism: Erebia ligea; assembly: GCA_917051295.2. Taxonomy (NCBI): domain Eukaryota; kingdom Metazoa; phylum Arthropoda; class Insecta; order Lepidoptera; family Nymphalidae; genus Erebia; species Erebia ligea. The sequence continues at coordinate 3,207,250 of OU785226.1, forward strand.
TCAAATCGGTTTTTGGGGATTTGGAGAGACCCTAACGCGTGAAACATACCGCGGCTTCGATCGGAGAATAGACCTGAACCAATTTATTAACAAAAGATTAAGTAATAATCACATAAAATATGTCACAAAAATGGAATAAAAAACATAGACTAACAAACTAACAGAGTTGCGCGAGAAATTTCAGAAAGCTCTAGTTAGCATAGAGCCGTCACGTGTCGGCTGCTATGTACAGCGAAATAAAAAACCGGCCAAGTGCGAGTCGGACTCGCGCACCGAGGGTTCCGTACAAACCTGTAGTAAGTTTTACGATTTATGACGTATTAAAAATAAAAATTACGTTTGTTGTATGGGAGCCCCCCTTTAATATTTACTTTATTGATATTTAATTATTTATTTTGAAAGGTAATATACAAGTTAATATTCTGTGAAAATTTGAACCGTCTACCTGTTACCGTTTTTAATATTGAGCAAAAAAATACGAAAAAAACACGTTTATTGTATGGGGACCCCCCTTAATTTTTATATTTTTTTAATTTTTAGTATTTGTTGTTATAGCGGCAACGGAAATACATCATTTGTGAAAATTTCAGCTTTCTAGCTATCACGGTTTATGAGATACAGCCTGGAGACAGACAGACAGACAGACAAACAAACAGCGGAGTCTTAGTAATAGGGTCCCGTTTTTACCCTTTGGGTACGGAACCCTAAAAACGTTTTATAGTCAAACAAGATATCGTTTTTTGCAACTATAGTTAATGTTGGACCACAATCCCTGTAGCGAGGTTTCAAATAAACCTCATCGAGGTTTAAAATAATCTAAAAAGTTTAAAAAAAATTAAGCTATATTTATTGAAAACAATTTGAATTTACCTTAACGGAGTGTGTCAGCTATTTTATATAAATTAAAATTAGGTCAGTCAGTCACAACGATACCTACAGTTGGTTTCAATGTAGAAACTGTAACGTATAAGAATGTCAAATTCAACGTGTGGGACGTCGGCGGGCAGGACAAAATACGACCGCTTTGGAGGCATTATTATACAGGTAAATATTGTACTAAGTAACTATTGATGACCTTATTCGCTTCTGCTAATTTTTGAAGTGAAAACTTCTTTAGCCGCGTTGAGCACTTTTAGGTAGGGGGTAAACTTGTGGATTGGCGTGACCGACATGCTCGCGAACAGCGAAATGCTCGCGTTGTTACGAAGGCAAACGGTCTTAAATATAAATATACTACATTCGTAATTAAACTTTAATGTCTTAGTGTTAATGTTTATATTTTAAAAAAATAGTTTTCACTTGTTCACTATCGGCAGTCTCTGTGACTGCCAATCTTTTTTTGACCCACGAATGCTCTCTATCTATCTATCCCCTAGTATCTATCAAGTCTGCTTCCAGGACTGCTTCCTTCTGGGAAAGACTAAGACACAGCACCTACTCCATCTTGTGTGCCATTATCGAGGATTTAAGTAATCCTTCTAACCTGCATCGGTGCGACAGCAACACCTTCAATTAGACTGTTTTCCTTTTTAAATTTTTAGCCCTATTTACATATATACATTTTGTTCAATCATATCATACTTAATATTATAAATGCGAAAGTGTGTTTGTTTGTTGGTTTGTCCTTCAATCACTTCGCAACGGAGCAACGGATCGACGTGAATTTTGGTATAGTTAAGGACCTGGAGAGTGACATAGGCTGACTTTTATCCCGAAAAATTAAAGAGTTCCCGCGGGAATCAAAAAATACTTAAACCACGCGGACGGAGTGGCGGGCATCAGCTAGTCTTGAATATTATTTTATTTTTAAACTTTAAGTTACTGTATCCGTTTCATTTCAGTCATTCTGTATCAAAATAATTGTTACTATGGTTTGTAATTATTGCCGGAAATAAAAGTAAGTAATTTATTTATTAAAAATAATTGTGTTTATGATTCCAGGCACTCAAGGTCTGATATTCGTAGTGGACTGCGCCGACCGGGATCGCATCGACGAGGCGCGACAAGAGTTACACCGGATCATCAACGACCGCGAGATGCGAGACGCCATTATACTCATCTTCGCCAACAAGCAAGACTTGCCTGACGGTGCGTATCCGCTATACATATTTGCACACCAATTACTGTCCAATGTCCACAAATTGGAATCAGCTCCATGAGTTTAAGGGTTCCTTAAGCCTTTCCACCAGATATATTGTGCTTTGTTGGTTAACTACGGATGTGTGTAAAAACCACCAATAGGAGCGCTTGTTAAGCGCTGTAGGCTATCAATATCTATATTAGTGAGTTTGACACATCCGTAGCTTAGTAACGTACTATGCTACGTACACTCCAGAAATAGCCGTAGCAGCTGACCCATATATCCTTCAAAGCCTAAAGGCAGACTTGTTATTCACAACAATCCAGTTATTTCGCCACAATAGCATGGCATGAAAATATACTTCATGCAGTATCTTGATGGAGACATCTAGAAAAAACCGATACTCCGTCTTTAATCAGGAAAAGGATTGTAACCACCAGCAGAAGTCTGCTCAACAAACATTAATTCTTTTGATTCACAGTTTTTTATTAGCCAACCCTGAACCTATCTTTTTAAGCGTTATCACAGTATAAAGAGATAATATGTTCTTTCCTACTAGTCGTTTGACAGAGACGTCTAAACAGAGTAACGTTGCAGGGTGACCGGGCGTGAAGGTGTTTAAGTCCAAGCTGGCAGAATTTTCAATACGAAATTCTAACGTAGGATAGCATACAGTCGAAACTAATAATGCCTTAAGATGATTACTTGTTCATGCTATATATATGAATAAGTAACCGTCTGAAGATTTTCACCCGTGGGAGTTCACCCGAAAAATCTGGCCTTATTCCTTTCTACATTAGTCATAGTCACATTAGTATGCAGCTTGGAGGTGCATATGAACTAGGAATTACTGTATGCTGGTTTTACGTACTGTATAATATTATGGTAATCTGTTATTTGTATGGGCATCAATCCACTGTATATGAATTTATACTTACGCTGTGGCGTTATCTTGCCTTTCTTCTGATTTTTCTAAATATATAAAACTTAACTTGACTCCCACATAAGGATACCGTAAAATATCTCGGGCTGCACCTCGATCGTCGCATGACATGGCACCATCACATCAAAACTAAGAGAGAGGAGATCGACCTAAGATATAGAAACTTGTACTGGATAACAGGCCGGAATAGCAAACTCTCCATCGACAACAAACTTTTAATTTACAAAGTAATGCTAAAACCCGTTTGGATGTACGGAATACAGCTGTGGGGTAGCTCCAGTGATTCCTGTGAGTGAATATTATACTTCGACATATAAGCAATGTACCATGGTTTGTAACCAACAATCCACGATCACTTAAAAATTAAAACTGTTAAGCAAGAAATTAACAGCATAACGCAGAAATACAAAGGGAGACTGGAGAACCACCCAAATGAGCTTGCTTTTATGCTATTAACACGAGGCTATACAAATAGACTAAAAAGGAAAAACATCATCTAATATTAGAACAGCAAAGAGTAGATGTTCTCAATGGAGGACACACTTAACAAGCGAAACATCAATGAACACATCTGCTAAAAGTTGCCGCTGATTGCAGATTAACACAGAGGAAAAAAAAAATATATATATAAAAACTTTTATATTTCCAGCAATGAAACCGCACGAGATTCAAGAGAAGCTGGGTCTGACTCGCATACGGGACCGCAACTGGTACGTGCAGCCGTCGTGCGCGACGTCGGGCGACGGGCTGTACGAGGGGCTCACGTGGCTGACGACCAACCACAAGTTATGAGCTGCGGAGTAGGCGGTGCCAGCCGCCTCCAGCATGCACGGTGAGGGTCTAGAACTTAACTCAAACTCAAAGTACATATTATTTATTCAACTTTCTGAACGTCACGCTTACAAAGTATAAGACGTAATGGTGATAATAATTAACTACGGTGTCTTCAAACTAAAGCTACGAAGCTATTACTTAAGATTAAGCTTGTGTAATTGTGTATATTTGAAACTCGAGGAACTTTCTTTAGTTTTTTAATCTCGTTACCAAAAAATAATATTATAAATTATTAAATTAAAGGAGACGGTCCGGATTTGTATGGAGCGTCGGTCCAGTCCTTTTACAAGTAGAGAAATGAAAGAAAAAAAAATACTAAACCAGTTTTGATCGTTCAAATCTGCGAATTCGTCGTAATTTCAGCGGTGTAATTATTTAATCTTTCCACGATAAGCAACACTAAACACGAGTGGGTAACAATGGCGGATTCATATTTTTTGACGTCTTCTGTCAAGTGTCAACACAACACCGGAAAAACCGTAGGGAAAAAACATTTTATTTCTCGTTATTTACTTTAATATTCTAAATTACATTTAATAATTTAATTAATAATTATATTTTTAATACAATCTATCTATGTATTTTCCTCTATTCATGGTAGAGTGTACAAAGAGTGGACCGAAGGTGAACCTTCTCCTTTGAATAATAATAGAAAAGCATAAACCATTTATTCAAGTTTCCGAACGCAACGCTACTCAAGAATAATTAAGCGTTCATCTGTCACTCCGGTCTCTTTCCTTTTTCTCGCTATCTATGGCAAGGAGGATGAGGCAACAGCCAAAACGTTTGTAAAACGAAATTAAGTACTTTAACAATAGTAGATTAGTAGCCAAGGGCTGTAAGGCATCAATTGCAGCCCGAGATATTTAGGCGCACGAGCACAGCGAGGGCGCCTATAGTTCGAGGGTGCAATTGATGCTTACACCCGAGCTAACTAGGTACTCTGCTTTACATCTCGATTGTGAGGTAAAGTAGGTCCTTATTACCCCCAAATGGAGCTTGTAGGTGACCAATTAGCGCTCGAGGGTAATAATGTAGAGCTAGAAAAGCCCTAGGGCGGTAAGTAATTAAAAAAAAAAACTCTTCACTCTTTCAAAAAGTTCGCGTACATCTAACCATCATACTTTTTTTAATTACTTACCGCCCTAGGGTTTTTCTAGCTACATTATTACCCCAGAGCGCTAATTGGTCACCTACAAGCTCCATTTGGGGGTAATAAGGACCTACTTACCGAATATGAGAGATGTAAAATATATTTTTATGTCCAAGATTAGTTTCAATCAAAGTAAAAAATATACCAATATAATGGTATTGTACCAGTTGTGAAAAGAAAGAAAATAAAATATTAAAGCAGCTTTGATTGTTTAAATCCACGAATTCGTCCTAATTTCAGTGGTGAAATTATTTAATTTTTCCACGATTAGCAACACTAAACATGAGTAGGTGACAATGGCGGATTCATATTATTTTTGACGTTTTCTGTCAAATATTATGAGGTCATTGATCGATAGATTTTTATTTTTTGCAAGTCTATATTGCTATTTTAATTTATCTTATTTTTAATAAAATCGCCGTATTTTCCTCTATTCATGATAAAGCGTACACTTGAAATTAACCTTATCGTTTGTTTCTGTTCCAGGTGACGATTACGATGCCATTTAATATAAGTATGCTGAGTCCGTGCTTGTCGGATCCGCGTTCGGGAGTAACCAGTGAACCATCAGTGTCGATTGGACTTAGTGAGGTGCACAGACATTAGCGTAGTGGACCGAGAGACATTGCATAGTTAGTCTAACAAGTGAACTATTGGCAGAAACAATACCCTACCCCAGCCGACGCGACACAACCTATGGGTTGGTTTTTTTTCTCACTGCAATACTATGAAGCATTTCTGAATAACGCTTATTAGTGAGCGTCGAGCTGTGCATAACCTGCATTACCTTAAAGCATTCCAATTGCCCTATTGTCTAAGCAAATCGTAATCATTTCACCACTTAAAACGTATTACTCGAACTGTTTAAGGAGTTCATACATGCCTTTTGACGTGCAGGCATCTATTAACTCCTTAAACAGGTCGAATTATACGTTTGACAAACGATTAAGATTACACAATCGGGGGGCTGATTAATGCTGACAGGTGGATGTTGGTTAGGTTAGGTTAGCGTGCGCGTGAGAAGAAAACTAGTCTTCGGAAACAAATGTGTAGGCTTTTTTTTTTATCCACTACAAGTTAGCCCTTGACTGCGATCTCACCTGATGGTAAGTGATGATGCAGTCTAAGATGGTAGCGGGCTAACCTGTTAGGGGCATGGCAGTTATATCAAACCCATACCCCTATACGGTTTCTAGTTTCTACACGGCATCGTACCGGAACGCTAAATCGCTTGGCGGCACGTCTTTGCCGGTAGGGTGGTAACTAGCCACGGTCGAAGCCTCCCACCAGGCCAGACCAGGGAAAATTCAGAAATTATAAATTTCGAAACCCTGCCGGGGATCGAACCCGGGACCTCCGCACGTTAAGGCAGCGCTCAACACTGCGCCACGGAGGTCGTCAAAAATTCGGTCGGCAAAGCAACACATTACCAATACCCGACGTGACACATGGTGTTGATGAGTGTTTCTGTATAGTCCGTCTCACGAATGTCCCGCGGCAATTAGTGGCACTATATTTGTCTACCACCACCACCACTACAGCCCATTAACGTCCCACTGCTGGGCACTGGCCTCCACTCTCATAGGAGAGAGGGAATTAGAGCTTAGACCCACCACGCTGCTCCAATGAGGGTTGGCCGGCTTTAACGAGTATTATCATGTTATTATGTTATTATATTTATAATCGCTAACAGCTAGCTTTACGAGTAACAGACTTATAAAAAGTCCGCATAATTATTGTGGCGGGCAACTACAGAACCCTACACTGTGCGTGGCCCGACACGCACTTCGCCGGTTTTATATGTTTGATTTATTTTATGGTCTGTGGTTGATTATTATGCTTGCGTATGCACTTCACTGCGTTATGTGGGCATACCCATCAATGAAGTACGATATTATCTGTAGTATATTTTACCGGAAAAAATAGGAAACTTCATGGACGTGAGCTGTCATAATTATCATCCTAAATTAGACAGAGCATAATACCTTTTTCATACAGAAATTCCATAATCATGCGACTACTAACACCGCCTCTAGGGGACTTCATTCGTGACACAGACTATACAACAGCCGACGAAACGCGTGTCATTAAGTAAACATTTGTTGGCGTGGAGAGGGTAGGGTGTTTGCATATGCACGGTACACTTCGGGTGGAGCCGTGTTGCGTAATTTGTTAACTATAGATCGTGCCAGTAAAAAAGAACGAAAATAGCGGCGGTAATCATTACCTCTCACTCGCACAGTATGACACTGCTACAATGTGTAACTGAAAGAGAATAATTAACGTCGCCATTTAAAATTCGATTCTTTTTTTGGCATGAGCTTATAACATAAAATATACTGTCACACAAATAAGAAATCAATTATTCCATTATTTAAAAGAAAAAACTAATTACTTAGAGCTTTGTTGTATCGAAATATTTGATTATTATTTTTTTATGTTATTTAAATAAAAAAAAAAGGAAATGATTACATAGAGTAAAAATGATTTTTCTATTATTAGTTTAATGTTTACCTCCATTTTTTTGTATCATAGTAAGGCGGTACAGACATTACAGAGTGGTATTCAACAAATTGTCGCCGATACATGAGCTTTTCTGTCTGTCGTATTTGAGGACACGACACTAATTTTAAATTATATTTTTAATAACGCATTAGCACACCAACGCATTGACACGTGGTGTACGGTATGCGGCATAAAGGCGTTAGTCATTAAGGTGATGTATTCGTATAGGCGTACGATTGCGTAGGTGTGATAAGGGCGTAAATTTATTTTTTATTACGCGTCTTTATATTTGCAAATAAAAATCTAAAAGCAATGTGTCTAAAATTGTCAAATACCACTCTTAATACGTTATTATAATCGAGTGGGAGGACGGTTTAATACAAGTATTTATAAAGCAATAACGAAAGCACGCCTGCGTAAAAATAATAGTATAATATTGTACAGTAGCTTATCTGAATTGGTACGCAAATATACAGTAGATTTTGACTCGAGACAGACTGAACTTTTGGTGAATACATATTATGCTACTTATAAAGTATTATTAAATACAAATATAAATAGCAAAAAGATGAAATTTTGCATGCAAAATTTTCTAGAAAAAAGCTTTACATTGAGTTTAATTATAAATAGCACATGTAACTATTCTTTTATTGATATTTTTTTAATGTTGTAACGCTTTTAGCACACCAGCGAATTGGCATACCGCGTGCCAATTGGCCATAGCCGCAAAAGCGGCAGTCGTTTCGCTACCGCGGGCAAAATGAATCAGTGTGCCGAATGTGTTTACGTCATCCACACAACGTAACGTAAATTTGTTAAGTGTTTGGACACACATTATGATTGTGACTACATCTCCATTACTTAGTATAAAAATAAAAATCACACTAAATGATCATGCAAGTTGTACAGAGAATTCAGTTCCTTTAATCGGGAATGTACTTCTACGGGCCGTTACGGAAGATGTGTTTATCATAATATTATTGCGACAATCGAAATTATTGTGATTGGCTGAATTTATTGAGTGAGTGAGTATTTGCACTGTCAGCCAATCAGACCTGTTTGTTTACAAAATCGTTGGGCCTTCACCCTGTTTAAAATTCTAATTTTTATCATTAAAATATACTTTTAAAACTGCTTTTTAATCGGCAAGTGAACTTACCATCTCTTACCACAGAATACTTAATGGTACAGAAGGATCGCTTCGCTATTTATTTAAAGATTATTAAATAAATAGCGACTTTACGACGCAATGTGGTGCGCTGCGGCATAAAATGCAATAAACGCCTCTCTATTTATCGCGTAATCTCTTATCTCAATCATAAGTGCCGTCGAAGGCACCCGTCTTATGGGCTAATGCTTTTTCGCTATTGGCCGAAATCCACTCTTGCAATAAGAAAACCATAAATTCAGCCAATCACATCGATTGAGTAGCACTGATTGTTGCAGCTTTTCCGTAATGGTTAAAAGTTGTTACAAAGAATAGTCTCAAAATTGTGGGTATTTATGAAAGTTTGAATGTGATGCGCCGTATGGATAACTTAAATTCCATATATTGTATTGTAAATTCAGATTTTGCTTTGCGAATTAAATCACTACTCAGTTATATTTGTTTTATAGTATTTAAAAACGCTTGATTTGCTTTAAGTTTGTTTTTGTAACTAGAGATAAATGGGACCATCTGATCTATGGTTTTCAACATAATCCTAACTTATCAGGACACTGTTTTTTAAAAGTGCACAATTAGACGACCAAAGGGCTGCGTACAACGCATTTTACTTGCGCAATGTGCGCTTTTATAAACGTTTCAAACAATATATCATAAGATTTATCAGAATGTCCTGATAAGAAACAGGGCCCAAAGTGTAAGTTTTATTTAAAAAGTTTCACTAGGGTCTCTGCTAAGATCCCAATTTCTTATAGAAATTTTTAACACTTTTATATTGTAGATTTTTCACACTGTGCCGGCTACGTTTTCTTTATTGTTATGTAATAAAATTTATGTAATGTTGAATATTTTTTGTGCTATGTAATATATTTTCTTCAAATATTTAATTTTTGTATACTCATTGGTCAAAGCTATGTAAAATTGATTAACATACTGAACGCAAAAGTCTATAGGAAAGGAAAAAGTTGATATATTATATCGCATACGAAACGACGCTTTCCACAAATAAAAATAATTATCTTTTGTAAAAGCTTTATTATTGACAATGTTACACGACTAATTCCTTTTATTTTTGTAATTTATTTATAGATTAAATATTATATAATATAACAAAACCTATAATTAACATCAAGTCGTCCAATTGAAAAAGAATATCCTGAAGAAATTCAGCATCTATTCATATGTATATTTTGTATGTTAAGATTAATTAAAAAAAATATTTTGAAGGTATTGAAAAAGAAAAATATGAAATTAAAACTATTAAAAACTAAATTAAATCTAAATTAAAAACTAAACATTAAAAATATCATCTATGCCGCTGTAATGAGGCAATGTGCCCAGAACGCTGGCTGCGTTACCTCGCTGAATAGCCAAACTTATATGTTGGCCGAGGTAACTGCCAGCCCTGCGGTCACCTGTGGACTCTGTGAGACGAGAAGATAGATCCTTAAAAAAGGATCTAGCATCTTCGCCCCACGACCCCAGGGTTTCAACACCAAAAGGCACAAAAATGAAATTATTTTCTATAATTTCATATATTGAAAAAGTGAATTTACTATTATGGCGTGTAATTTATGGGCCTCCGCAAACCACAGACTTGAGATCGATAGATTGATCTCTACGATAGGTCGCCATTCAAAAGTAATTTTATCTCAATCAGTGCGAACTAAACACAGAGATTAAACAATGAACAATCAGATAGTCTGATGATCTAAACTCTTCAATTTTATGGTCCTCATAACCAACCAATTGAGTAATCACTAAACTACAGTTCGATCAAAGTCTACGATTTACGGGGGCTCTACAAAATAACGTCTCGCCCACACTGACGGGCGACTAGCTAGATGTTCCTACTAAAGCGACTAGTACACATTGGTCCAACGCAATTGGCTATTGCATTCGGTGAACGTAGACACTGTCCACGCACACCCCTGACACTTCAATCTTAGCGAACTGATTTAATTACCTCCTAATGGTTGATAAGGTGACAAGGGCAACACTTTACATGATACTACTTAGATATATTATTTGTAGGGGTGTGAGTGTTACGGAGTAATATCACGAAATAGATATATACAGAAGATTGGCTCTACACTAAAAGCAGAAAGCAGCGAGCGCTCCCAAAGTCGCGTTTGAAGGTACCTACAGCAATCTCAAACGAATTCAAACTTACGCCAGCCAACTTCTGTGACTTTGAGAGCGTACGCTGGCTTTTGCTATGGGACTGACCTTCTGCATATGTCTATTTTTTGGTAATACTTTTATTTGGTACTGGGTCATTTATGCATTCGGTCCACACTGATTGGTTTTTCGCCGAACGCATTTGCCTAATATGTAGTGGAGCCATTACAAATAAATAGTCCGCACTGCAAATTACCGAGTAGTTCACACGTCAGTCTGGGCATGTCCTAGGAATTGAGTTCACAAAAGTTAACGAAATTATGTATTTAGTTATATTTGATTAGGTATTATATAAAAGTGCAATGTCTTGAGCACTGGAGTGGAGTTATTGTATGATGATTATGATTTTGAATCGTTTTTTCAGTTGTATTGGCTGGTTGTAAATTATATCAAACGGCGTGTGGTTGAGTTGCAGTCTGCTGTATAATATTTGTAGAAAGTTATTCAATATAAATTCACACTTATAATGCGAGTTTTTATTCCTATCCAGTCCAAAAGATATCTTTTTTTTTACAAGCATCTATATAACTTGCAATTTTAAAACAGTTATACCCAACAGATTGAGCTCAAATTTTGCATACACGTTACAGTCCGTCAAATTTATCTGACCCGGTGGCCAAAATTCGAATTAATTTATATGCCTGTTGTTTCTTTTAAAATATTATTTTTCATATCTACTAGCACCGCTGTCACCGGGTAGGATAAGTTTGTGGGACTATAGTTTGGATGACAGACCGTCATTCCTCGTGCTCCCACTAATAGGACAAATAAATAGGAGCACGAGGAAACCACAGAGTGCATTGTTATATTATGAGGAAACTCCCGTTTTTATCGGTCGGTAACTCCATGTAACTCTTTTCGGTAGGTAACTCCTACACATCCTAGACTGAATAGAGCCTTACCTTCAAATGATTAATAAAACTGAATTATTGTAATTATAAGTATTTTATTATTTAACGAATCGTAGAGCTACAATTTTCTTAATAGCGCCCAAAAAAACTTGTCGACGAATTGCACTTAAAATTATAATCAAAGAAATTTGCTTCAACCAATCCAAATGCAGCATTAACTAGTTTGCAATTCTTTTCCTTGATTTTTGTATAAATATCAGCACCCATCGACGTGCTTTTAGATGTATTAGGAATACGCTACATTTCCAATTTTCTAGAGGTCTTTAATTTCCAAAAGTTTTAGAGGTGATAATAAAAGTTCTAAACTAGTAACTTGGTCTAATCCATTGCCACTTCCGAATTGATGATGTACAATAACGTAATTTCATGGAGGATAATAATCCATAAACTCGTGCATTGTTTTGTGTAAAAAATAATAATATTTTATGGTGTCTCTGTTTTTATACAGTTCATAAAGTAGTATGGATAGTGACGTCATCGCGGCGAATATGATTATAACTTTGTACATGTTTCTTCTTTCGCTTGAACGTATGTAGGCTTCATTGCAAGAATAGTTTGTAAACAGTATAATTTCTGAACTGGTGATGAAAGATTTCACAGTTTCGTTCTTGTAGAGTGGAAGCAGTATTCCTGGTATTTCTTCTTCAATAAAAAGATAAATTTTCTTTAGGAAAACCAAAAGATTGTAGTTATTTTAATTTCTGAACTGCTTGGTAGTAGTCTCAACATAGTTCTTTCTATTTCTTACAAAAACCAAAAGGTTACTTTGATGTCTGAACTAGTGATGGTCAGAGTCGTGTCATCGCAGCGTGGAAGCAGTAGTTTCAACATAGTTCTTCCTTGCATTTCGTCTTTAATCTTTATAAAGGTGTACTTTTTCTTACAAAAAAGCAAGGCTAAAGTAGAGCAGTTGTTATTTCTAAATTGGTGATGATATTAAAGCAGCCGTAGTTTCTGAACTGGCGATGGAAGAGTCGGCAGTGTCATCGCAGCGTGGAGGCAGAATAATTTGCAGTTCTTCGTTAAGCTGGATCTCGTCTTCGGGAACTACGAGTATGTCGTCTGGTACTATCGTGTCGTAATCTTCGTTCGCCAATGCACTGCTGCGAATATTAGCGATTGTTAAAACATATTTATTACCTTGTAAGTATATTTAAAACTACCTCTCACTCCCAGTGTACTTACGTTACGGAAGGTTTACGATACCACGTAGAGTTCGTACCTATTTAAAGGCTAAGATGCCATAAAGTAGTTTTCAGCAGCCAGCTGTCTGACTGCTGACGTGTTAGGCCTCGGATACTCGGACAGCTTGAAGCAGTCAGAATGGACTGCTTCAAGCTGCGACTGCATGGTGAACTACAGTCTTCTACGTACACACATACATGGACCGCTCGAGCGATACATGAACCATTGATAACTGCTGCAAACCGCCCGAAGCAGTCGCAGCTGCTCGAGCGGTTCCATGTACGTGTGTACGTAGATGACTGTAGTTCGGTATGCAGTCGCAGCTTGAAGCAGTCCAAGCAAGACTGCTTCAAGCTGTCCGTGTATGGCCGGCCGTACGGCTCATATGCTGGTTCTAAACCCTGGAAATTTTGCATGCAGGTTATCTATAACGTAGACCACCACTAAGGAAGAATTTTTAGACAATCTACCCGAGGGAAGTCGGCTGGCTCGATTAACTACCTACTTATACTACTTATTAGCCCGGCTGAAAAAATAAAGGTTCAATAGCCCAACAGGAAAACCGTCGTAGCTTTGAAACCTCACCTAATATTATTATGAAAAGACGTTGCTACTTGCTAGCACTTACTCCAACTGATCACCAGTCTTAGCTCCGGCCAGCACGGAAGTATAGAGGCGAGCTCGCGCGCCATGGAGCCTCATCCCAGCAGGCACATCCTCCGCACCCGATCTAGTTTCTGGGATTGGATGCAAAAGACCACGGTTACCTGGTAAGAAGTTGTCATCATCACAAAGCATCATCGTTTTCAACTCATCGTCAGCTCTGCTGACTATTGAACGATAAGTCTTCTCTCAGAGAGAAAATGGTTTGGTCATAGTCCACAATTCATGACTTCACACACCTTTGAGAACATTATGATTATGAAGAACCCCCTTGAGCTTTGCTTGGGTTCACTATAGGAAAACCCTCAAGCAAATATAATCATACTGCCTGCGACTTCAGCCGCGTGAATTGATGTTTTTTGATTCCAGCAGGCCCTCATTAATTTTCCGTGATGAAAAGTAGCGTAAGTAGGTATGGATAGTTAGATCCTTCTTTGGATGCGATCTAATCTCTGTAGCAAACATCAAAATCGGTTGAACGGTAGGGCCGTGAAAGCGTAGTAGACACATTTAAGTACTTACCTACCTAACTTTATGTAATTATTAGTATGTAAATATGCATTAGTTACTTATTATGAATATGGATATGGAAAATGTTCTCACTCAAGTGCGTAACCTAGGATGGAACCCCATATCAGTAGGTAAGAGCGTACCGAGAATAACGCAATAATATCAGGAAATTGGTAGGTAATAGGGAGTAGGTACGTACTTACTCTCATTTAAATTGATTGCCGTTTTCTCTCGTACACTTCTTGATACAATTTTCTCTTCAGGGGGAAGCGTAGGGTGCGTTGTCACATTTTGAATATCTGTAAAAGTTTAGCGACTAAGTACTTACAGTCATAATAATTATTAGTAGGTATACGTAATAGCTACTTACAGCGCCCGAGACGCTCGCCTGGGAATTTCGAAAAATCCATCCTTATTCTTTGCTTTTTTTTATCCACTACAAGTTAGCCCTTGACTGCTATCTCTCCTGATGTTAGGTGACGATGCAGTCTAAGATGGTAGCGGGCTAAGCTGTTAGGGGCATGGCAGTTATATTAAACCCATACCCCTATTCGGTTTCTACACGGCATCGTACCGGAACGCTAAATCGCTTGGCGGCACGTCTTTGCCGGTAGGGTGGTAACTAGCCACGGCCGAAGCCTCCCACCAGGCCAGACCAGAGAAAATTCAGAAATTATGAATTCCCAATTTGACCCTGCCGGGGATCGAACCCGGGACCTCCGCACGTTAAGACAACAGCGCTCAACACTGCGCCACGGAGGTTGTCACCTCCTTATCGCTTATTATCATCATTATCCTTTCAAACCAGTTGTCGGCTCGCAACTAAGCATGAGTCTCCTCTCGGAATGAGAAGGGTTTGGCCATAGTCTACCACGCTGGTCAAGTAAGTAGGTAAGGATTGGCAGACTTCACACACCTTCGAGAACTTATGAAGACTCTGTGGCAAACTTGAGGAAACCTGAATGGTTTCCTCACGATGTTTTCCTTCGTCTATTCCTTGCTTTTAGATTCATTGGCTTGCTGCCGAAAGGCAGAATTTATCGACATCTCAAGAACATGAGATGAAGCAGGCATATTCTGTGATCTCAGTAATTAACTTGGTAGTTTTACACTATGGAAAGGCCTCTCAAGATTCCACCTAATTTTATGCAAGTACATAAATCAATAAATATAGGTAGGTACCTACTCGAACCTAAATGAGTAGCTTGCAGCAGCGGTAATAATCGACACAAAGGTGAGATTCCGTTCTCTGTAGCCGACTGCACTGGTTTCTACGTAGTATATTTAAGTATGAAATATCTTACGTAGCTAAGGTACCGCGTCACCTGCCATAGTCTGGGACGCGACACTAGGCACTTTTCTATGGCCCATAGAAAATTACCTACCTAGCATAGGTACTGTCGCGGCGCCACGTCGCCTGCTGCTGCTGTCTGCAGTCGGCTACGGAATCACACCTTAAGAAGGTCCTTACCATTTTTATTGAAGTGCATGGGAACATCTGCGTAGCCGCGAAAAAGAGTCTCAAGCTCCTCGGGCCTCATTCGCCGAAGGTACGGAACACGCTTCAGGTCAGGACGATGCAGTGAGCGGAATGAATTGCGGTGCTGTTGATAAGAAATATATTTGTACAATTTAGAAAACTAGGAATTATTTTGGTCGCCTGTCATCGGCGCACCTCTGTGCATGCATTACCTACAGTTCGCGCGCGAGTTGAATGCAGAGTAAATGTATGTGTCACCATACATTTGCTCTGCATTCAACTCGTGAGCGAACTATACATTTACGAATAAACGTGCCGGTTGCGCCGATCGGCCGCCTACGACGCGGCGGTACAGAGAACCCTTAAACTTACAGATTAAAAATAATAGCTATCTACCCAAATAACTTTCTACTTTTTTATTCTACTGTACCTAAGTAAGCCCTTGACTGCGATCTTACCAAGTGGTAAACGATGATGCAGTCTAAGATAGTAGCGGGATAACTTGTTAGGGGTATGGCAGTTAGTTATGTATATGAAACCCCATACCCCTTTTTTTTTTTTTTTTTTTTTTTTTTTTTTTTTCGCTGGAAAAATGCTTTTACGCATACCGCCCCATGCGGTTATGTGGGACTCAGATGATAATACCCACTAAAAAACCAGCGGCACAGTCCGCGTCACGAGTGAACCGTCTCAGGATCCCAAATCTTGAATACGACTGAGACGGCTCGACGTTATCCGGCATAGTGTCATTGACACCTAACACCTACACTATAGCGGGAGAAGGTGAGCATATCGTCGCCTTCTTCCACCCTGTCTTCTTCTGCGGATCGGTGGAGCATTCGCGTCCAGCTCACGTTCCCGCTCCGCAGCTTCTTTCAGTGCCATGACGCTTTCGCAGAAGGATGTCATTAAAGTCCAGAACCTCTCGCCATCAATCATATCGTGGATTATGTTTGACAGCGAGAGGCTCCCACTTAGCGCCGACGACAGAATGTGTCGTTGGGGTCCCCACGCCGCACACTCCATCAGGGTGTGGTGTGCTGTATCGTCAGAAGCACCGCACTCATGGCAGGCTGGTGTTTCCTCCCGTCTCGCAATCTGATGTAGGTACTTACCAAAACAGCCATGTCCTGTAAGCACCTGCACCAGCCGGTACGTAAGTACTCCATGCCGCCTTTCGAGCCATTGCTCAAGATGAGGCCGAATTGCCTCCACCGTCCAAATACCAGCGGCGGGGGTCTCCAGGTCCGCCTTCCATCTACGGACTAGTACTGTGTTGGCCAGGGCTCTCATTCTGTCGATCTCCTCAGCTCCCACTCGCTCTCCTTGGGCTCTCACGTCTGCTCGGTAGCGGTACATTTCCGTGAGTACCTCGGCCTGAAGTTCCCAAGGTGGATCGCCTGCCAGGAGTGTTGCAGCAGTCCAGGACACCGTACGGTACCCCCGGATTGCTCGCACTGCAACGATCCTTTGCGGTCTCCGCAAAAGGATTTTGTTGTGTGGAGTCATTGTGTCCATCCAAATGGGTGCCCCATACAATGCCATGCTTCGTACAATTCCTGCGTAAAGTCGCCTGCATGTAGAGTCTGGCCCTCCAATATTAGGCAGGAGTCTGCCCAAGGCGGCGGCGGCATTAACGAGCTTTGGGCCCAGTTGCTCAAAATGCGTTTTAAAGCCCCATCGCCCGTCCAGGATAAGGCCCAGATATTTCAAGTGGGCCTTGACCGCTACCCTTGTTCCCTCGACATTGATGTGCGCGCCTCGGGGTGGACCTCTACGGGGGCCATGGAAAAGCAGTGCCTCGGTTTTTGATATGGACACCTTCAGGCCTAGCATCCGTATCCTGTCCACCACCAGCGATGTGCCAATCTCCGCCAGGCGGGCTACCTCCTCATAGGTCCTCCCACGAGCCGTGACGAGGGTATCATCCGCATAGCAAAGGATGCTCATCCCTGAAAGCAACGGGGCCCGCAAGAGCCAGTCAAATCCAATGTTCCAAAGCACAGGTCCCAGAACTGAACCCTGCGGGACTCCGCTGCAGACACGGCGTCGGAACATTTGCCCGTTGTTTCCTACCCACGTGATTTCCCTGTTCTGTAGGTAGGACTCCAGTAGTCTACGGAGGTAGGGCGGCACACCGTGATAGCAAAGCGCCTCCAACAAAGTCTCAAAAGGAAGACTGTTAAAGGCGTTTGCAACATCGAGCGATACAGCAAGGACCACGTCCCCCCTGTCCACTGCCTCCATAGTCAAGCTCTTAAGGGCGTCCAAGGCATCCAGGGTCGAGCGGCCCACTCTAAATCCGTACTGTGCTTCGGATAGGCCCGGGCCAACCGTCTCAAGATGCTCAGTGAGACGGGTGGCAAGAATCTTTTCAAAGAGCTTGCCCGTCTCATTAAGGAGAATTATTGGTCTGTATGCTGAAGGGCAGTCTAAAGGGCGACCTTCTTTGCGCAACAGACATAATTTACCATCTTTCCAAGATTTTGGAAACTGACCTGTGCGGAGGCAAACGTTGAGCAGATCCCGAAATTTATCCCCCAGGTATTTCATAGCAATATATACAACTTTCCCCGGAACACCATCGGGCCCAGGCGCCGTCTTCCTGACCTTTAAGCGATCTAGGGCAAGATCCATCTCCTGCTCTGTGATGAAAGGGATGTCGTCAGCGGCCTCTCTCTCAAAAGGTGATGTCATTGCTGGAGGAGCGTGAGTCTGGGGTTCGGGAAACAGTTCCCCTACTACTCGTAGCAAAATATCCGGCTGCAAGGTTTCAGTAATTGGGGCGCCCTGAGTACAGAGTTTATTTCGCGCCACACGATACGGGCGTCCCCAAGGGTCTCTGTTTAGCGCCTCTAGCATCTCTTTACGGGCAGATACCTTAGCTTCCCTTATGGCAAACTGCAGCCGCTTCTTCGCCTGTCGATAGACCCTCCTCAACTGTTCCTCCAGATCTGGGTCAAGTCCGTTCCGCCTGCGGCACCGAACATACAGCCTGCGAGCCCTGTTACAGATCGCCCGAAGGTTCGCGATTTCAGGGGACCACCAATACACGCAACGGTGGGGGGCCCGACGACGGGTCCGAGGCATGGCGGCGTCACAGACGTCTTTCAGAGCATTGCTCAACTGGCAGGCAAGTTCGTCCACGCTCGCATTGCCATTGCTGCTGGAAGAGGACCACCGCTGTACAATGGCAGCCTCTTTGGCTAACTCGCGGTCTAGAAGACTCAGACTCCAGCGCGGAAACTGACTCGGGCTCCTTGAAGGGTTCGTCAAACCAGGGAACGTGGAGATCTCAAACCGGATATAGTTGTGATCCGAGAGGGTTTCCACCCCTTCTTCCACTCTCCAGTTGATAACTCTGTTAGCAATCGTGGGAGTGGCAAATGTAAGATCTACCACCGACCCCCCCTGCTGCCGCACACAGGTAAGAGCCGTCCCTCTATTGAGGAGGGTTAAGCCCGAGAGAAGAGCCCAAATTTGCACCGCTCTTCCTCTTGCGTTGGTGGCTGGGTTTCCCCACGCTTGAGACTTAGCATTAAAGTCGCCAAGAACGATGACCTGTGTCCCCACTTGTCTGCAAATAGCTCCTCTAACCAAGTCGAGAAAAGTCTCAAATTCAGCTAGGCTGCGGTTGGGCGAGAAGTATAAACCGATCACTGCGTAAGTCCCCCATTTCGCCACTACATACCCCGAACCTCTTTCTAAAGCCACCAGCGGTGGGCCGGTGTTACTCCTAGTCATGATTACCACCGAGCCGTCTAAGTCTCCTACCCAGTGTGGTTGGGGGGGAACGAAATAGGGCTCGCAAGCTACTGCCAGGTCTATTTCCCACTCTGCCATCGACTGCAGCAAGAGATCCTGGGCCCCTGCACAGTGATTGAGGTTCGACTGAAGGAAATTAAAATTATGCGACTGGTTCATGACATCATTTCAGCTTCCTCTTGAGTCTGACATCCAGCGCTTGCGGCAGCCTGAGCTAATGGGTACGTCCTACCTTTTGTTGGAGGAGGGTTACAATTTTTGCCCCCCATCATGTGTTCTGAGGGCAATCCTGCATCCGCGCACACCAAGCAGCGCATCGGGGCCACGCATCCCGAAGACCTGTGTCCGCTGCAGCTACACCGGAAGCAAAGGTCACCTCGATCCACTGTGGATGAACAGATAGGCCTTGTGTGCCCGATCCCAAGACACCTGAAGCATCGCAGTGGGCGCTGCTCCAAAACCCAAACTTTGGCAGAGCTCCAACCGACCAAAAGTTTCCCGGCATCGGACAGCACTTTAGCCACCTCAACGGGACAGTGTACGGTGGCTATACCCATACCTCTGGAGCCAGACAACACCTCTCCTACTTTCACAGACTGCAGCGGGCAATTCCCAGCACGAGCGACGGCGGTGATGATTTTCTCCGTTGTGATGGAGTCGTCGAGGCCGGTTACCCTAAGAGTCGCTGATTTCGTCGGCCGGACCACGTTCGCCACGCCATCCAGTGCAGTGCGGAGCCTATTTGCCAGTAGATCGGCCTGTTCCGGGGTCTGACCCTTAGGCAGCTCTAAGACTCTGGCCCCAGTGGCCGCTCGGCGAATTTTCATTCCCCCGATGATGCCAAGCTCTTGCAGGTTGACACATTGCTCTGCCCGCTCGAGAATATGAGCATAAGTCACCCCCCTCTCTGCCGCTTCCGGCTGCAAAGTAACCACGACCGCTGCGGTCTTGGGGGATGTGAGTTTCGGTGCAGCGGGGACTGACTTAGTGGCAGGAGCGGCCGTCGAGGCGACATTGGTCGTAGGTGGAGGAGCTTTCTTTTTCTGCTTGCCTTTTTTCACGACGGTGACCCAGTCGGAATTTTCCGTCGTGTTTGTTCTGCTGGAACCAGCAGCCGCGTCGGAAGTCCCGGCAGAGCTCAAGGCGGCTGTGGCACTCCCAGTCACCGGACCAGTCCGGGCAGCAGAAGTAGCAGCGGTCGGCTGGTTTACCGGCATCGCTTGCCTCCTTGCATCTGCTGCTAGGGGCGGGCGGTGCACCTTCTCAGGCAAAAGTCGTTCCTCAATTGTTGCAAATCGGGCGTCCAGCATGACGCCAACTGAGGAAACAATGGATGCCTTCAGGTCTTCTATGCTATCTCCGCTCAAAATGGAAGCAGTAGCGTTATTCGCCGCTGCCATTGTTGTCTTCATGTCGGAGAACTCCCGTCGATGGGCCTTCAACTCGGCCTTTAGGTTGTCCACCTCATGGCGTAGGCGGACGTTGTCCGCTTTCAACCTTCGGGTCTCGCCTGCTTCCGTTCGGGACGCCAGAGCGTCCACCATTTCCTGAAGGGCAGTGGCTGAGTCCTTCAGTAGCTTTGTAAGTGGGCCTTTAAGTTGCCCTGATGTTGTGGCAACTTGCACTATGGTGGCCACATTTTTCCCGGCAGCAGCTCGCAACTCCTCAACACTGAGAATTTTGGGATCGTCCTTTTGGACATCTAGGGTAACCTCTTCAGGGTCCAAAATGAATTCGGGCCCCTTACTACGGCCTACCCTGTCCCGCAAATTTTGGTTAAAGGCCTCCTCCTTAGCCTCTTCCCTCGCCCCTCTGAGTTCGGCCCTAGCACGGGTAATACCAGTCCCTCGACTTCGGCCTCTTGTTTTACCACGACTCGTGGAAGAGGCCCTGGAGCTCTCCGAGTCGGGATCTGAATCAGTCCGGCCTGATCGGAGTGGACTCCTAGTTCTAGAACCGTCTCTTGGAGCAGCCATCACTTGGCTCCGCAGTTTGCGTGCGGCAGCCACTACCTTCTCCGTGCTCATATCATCGTCCATCTTGACCCGCCGGCTAAGCCGGGTAGGTCAATAAAACAAACAAAAACAAAACAGGCCTAACCTAGCCTAGCTTAGCTTAACTTAACGTAGCCTAACTTAATCTAATCTAGTCTAGTCTATTCTAACTTAATCTAATCTTATCAATGTCTCTAGGTCACTTAAGTGTCACTAGATCACCAGCAAGCAGCAAAGCGTCAGACTACAGCACAACAGCATACAGCAACAGGCCCAAGATCAACCCAGGTCAAGGTCGAGTTGGGTATACATTGCCTGATGTTGTTAGATGCAACTCCGAATTTAAAACAATACACTCACAATATTATTCACTATTAATAAAACTCCCGACTCGCTTACTTCGCATCGAATGCGAGATACCTATAGATGCAGGTATCTATGCGCCCGCGCGCCGACCGCTCGGTCGTCGGCCGTCACACCGATAACACAAAAATAGCGACACGTCTATCTGGCATGAGGTGCGGTACGCGACTCAAAAAAAAAAAAAAAAAAAAAACCCCATACCCCTACAGTAGGTTTTATCACGGCATCTTACTGGAACACTAAATCGCTTAGTCTTTGCTGGTAGGGTAGTAGTTAACTAGACACGGCCGAAGCCTCCCACCAGACCAAAAAAATTCGGAAATTGTGAATTCCCAAATTGAATCTGCCGGGGATCAAACCCGGGACCTCCCGCTTCTAAGACAACAGGGCTCACAACTAGGGAGGTCGTCAGAGAGAACGAACTAAAGAAGCATGAGAGGAGTTTAGGTTACCTTAACAAGTCCAGGTGGAATCTGCATCTTCTCGCAAGCGCTGGACATGCTCATGCAGTGAAAGACGCTGTCGTGTTTCACCGAGATGGCTGACAGACCGCTGCACACCAAGTCTTCATTGATCTTCGAAGTAGATGTGAAATAATACTTTAGTAAGATGTGCTTTCGTAAGTTAATAATAATTATGTCCTCCCGACCGGATTTCGGCCACGGCGGCATCTCCAGAGCGCGGGAGATATTAGATACACTTAGTGTACAAGTGTGCGCGCATACACAGGTGCACTGGTGCAGTGCACTCTTTGTTCCCTTACTCTCATAGCCCGATGCAGACGGATATTCCGACACGACTAAAGAGGCGCAGGATCGACGGCTTCACGTATTCTCCGAGGTACGGGGGTGGAGCACCGCCAACTTCCTAACGCCGGGCTAGTACTGAGATTTTTTTTGAGCAAAATCCAATTTAGTATGTTACGTAGGTATAGGTACCTACATGTGCGATAAAATCAATGTGCGGCATTGTTCTGCACAGTGTGCTGCACAAATGCTTCTCTCGGTGGACTCGCCATGAATAATATTATAATGTTCGCAGTTTATTTCTGTGCACATCCGCTCGAGATGAAAATGTACCTACACACGATTTTGACAGAATCGCACCATAATTCTTAAGATGGATCTGAGTCATTTGTCTCCTGTTCCTTATTCAACTTTAGGTAGGTAGGTACTTCCTATCTTATTTTTATCTGCCTATCTCAAAATATTGAAAGTGCCTTTTTCCCGAATTACTTACCTACCAAAAGAAACCATTAATCAAATACTGTCAAAAACACTACCCTCCGTGAACCGCTTCGTCTTGATAACTTAGCGCAAGAATTCTGTAAGAGTTTAGTCAATAATTTGCCAATGCTAAAGCTTAATTTAGGCCCAAGAGTCCGTGCCGGTCAAAGGGGAAATATTAACTTAAAAAAAAATAAGTTCATGTAAGTAGTTTTCATTCTCAAATTTACGTGTACTTATCTAAACTGATAGTTTTTTCCAAAAAGCTTGACTATTCGCAGAAAGATAAGGCTTCTGACGTTACGTACTTACCTAATGATAAAGTAAATCAAATGCCAGCTGAATTCACAAAAAATTGAGTTTACGATAACGTAAAGTCCCTTCCCGGGCTTTGATCGAAGGGTCATGTAAAAGGGCTTCGACAAAACCGTTAATAAAAACCGAACACACATTAAATCCAGCCGCCTTGAGCCCCTCGTATACGTGCGTTTGACATGTGAATAGGATCTTCGAGCTTAATAGCTTAAAGCAACTTCCGATAAAGTCCTGACAATAGCTAATATAATATACCTAGGTAGATAGTTAGAACATTAACTATAGACATCCCTGGTTCAGTGGTAAGCGCTCAGTAGTCTTGTAGTCGTAACTAGGAGATCAGGAGTGAGACTGAGTACATTTCTGGATGGCACCGCACTGCCTCTCAGAGGCTTCTGCCTTCTTATTTTGACGGTTAGCTATGCATTACAAGAGAAGCTATGCATTGCATTGTTATACCATTTTGAGCTTTTTGTAAATTGTACTTAAGTACCTAAACACTGGAACCCAAGCTTTAGATATCTATCCAGCCGGAAATCTATCAAACGAATCTTCATATAACTAAACAATTCGCCTATACCACGCATAGCTGCACCAATATTTGCCAATTATGCCCGTTTATATCGAAAACCCTTAAATTTTAGGGGAAACCTAATTAATGCGTGACAGATCACGTTTCTGTCACTTAATTGGGCTTTGATGGTCCCTTAAATTTAAGGATTGTCTGTGAAACTACTTTTAAAGAAAACATCAACCTATCATCAATGTACCTGCAACTCCTTGCCTTCGCAGCACGGAACAAGCAGTGGAGTCGGTTCTTCCTTCAACTTCTGCCCGTTGTTTAAGTCATTCAGTATATTATCTCCACTGGCTACCGGGTTCATCAGGAAGAGGGACGCATTCGAAGATTTCTTCTCGTTAACCTCGATGTTGTGAGACGAAGGGGCCCTGATATTTGCGTTCATGGTCCCAATGTTATTAATCTTGTAATCTTTAACGTTTACGATGGGGGAATGATCGTGGAGCAACTGCATTTTGTTTCGGATATTGTAATTTGTGTTCTCGGTTTGAGGTTGAGTGTTGTTAATTTTTTCAGTGCTTACATTCTACTTGAAATTTTAACACTGGTTTGACATTTCGATTTTCGAATGATTGAATGATTTTATGATCTTTCTTTTTACTTTTATTTTTGAATGCCTCATGTTCAAGAAGGTTTTATTACCTTATTACGTACTAGATACATAAAATAAATGACCTATGTACATTTTAAGTAATATATGGATCTCAGGATCTACCTATGGATCGATGAGTAATTCTGTTGTCTATAATAATTTAAAATGAAAATCTACACGAAAAATATCACGTTGCTCTGTTGCTCTATTGTGGCGTGATTGTAGAATAAACAATCAAACAAACTAACTTTTATAATAAGTACATGTATCTATTAATAACGCAACGTCAGTAAGAAGGTCATAACTCTATGTATTGTAACGTCTGCAGTGCGTCTACGCCGTAGTCACAGAAATAGATAGATCTCGTTCCGTATGCCGTAAGATCACAAGACAATCACAAGACAAAGCAGAAGACCTTCACAAGACCACAGCACAAGACCTATCTACATTCCTATCTCTATGGTTTATACATAAAAAAGCTGTGACATAAAGCTATGCGTTATGTACTCTCTATTGTTTCGGCCGAATTGTTGGTACTTATTTTCATACCGACGTATCTAAGGATACGAGCAAGGGTAGTGTAGGTACCTAGTAGCCTTTATAATGTAGTTACAGGCGGGTATCGAATGCTGGTCACGTAGCGCCACTTCAGGCAGCCACTCGTGGTAGGTACTTGCAGCCTGAGTGCCTGCTTATTACAGCCTTTACTGTGAAGGATGGAACACGTCCTATTTAAAAGGCTGGAACGAAAAATTTGCTAATAATAACTCGTTTTTTTCTTCTACTTCTATTTTCGTCCTATTTGTTCTTAGCTGAAGGTCTATCCACAGTGTCTTTTTAGGGACTTCAGGGAGAAAACACACTACTTACAGAAAAAAAAATTGACGGACAAATAGTTCCCGCCCATGACCCACCCGGCCAAAACATGCTGCCAAGAGATGCATTCCGCTCCGGTACCGCGATGCTATGTACTTATTGCAAAACGGCGTCGTTTTGGCTTCTCTGGTTGCGACATATGAACCGATTTAAGGGGGTGGATTTAATAAAGCTGCCATATTATCTAGTATCTATCTACCCCTAACAGGTCAGACCGCTACCTACTGCTGCTACGCATTGCTGACCACCAGGTTAGATTGCAGTCGAGGAAAGAGGCCGCGTATGTGTCCTACTTATGGAGATGCTAAGACAACCGCGACAGGACAAAACGTGTTTCCCCTACGAAATGGGCGTTTCGCGTGAACGTCTATAGGTTTATCTACTCATGTGCGTCTAGTCATGCCCTGTTCGTAGAGAGTTAGTGAGTTGTCGCCTTACAGGTTACCTATTTAGGCACATTACACATCTCGACGCCGACTCAACTTCAACTCAACTCACGGTAAAGCAAAAAAATGTCAAATCAAATGTTTTTTATTCAATTAAACTTTTACAAGTAGGTAGGTACTTACTTTGAATCGTCGAGTGAATCTACCACAGCAGGGCTAGCATGGACCGGAGATAAAAAATTTATCCCCCGGTTTTATCCACTGAAAAGAGATAAAATTAACTTATCCACTTCTCAGAGCACGGAAACAGGGGAGAGGAGAAGTTTATCCCCGTTTGACATTTCACGGGGACTCGGGGGACTATTTATCCACCGTTATTTAGCGTTTTTATTTCTTTATTTAGGAATAAAATTTTTATCCTTTCCTCGGGGAGAAAATTGTCTCGGCCCATGCTAGGGGGGCTGGTTGGAAATGTCATTGCCATGCCATTATAAGCTTTATAACTTGTATCTTACGGTTGAAAGAAGTGGACCACGCGTTCGGCGTTGTCTTCGCGTCGTACACTTATGGCCGTCCCGTTTGCTAAAAATTATGTTAAATAATAGCATACTTACCGTGCTAAGAACAAGGAGTCGGTATAGGTACTTACTGTGTGAAGATCTAAACGCTGTTAAGTGTTAACTAATAGCCCTCCACTATGTTCGGTTTTCGGCTTTACTTCTTTTTTTTTTATCTACTACAAATTAGCCCTTGACTGCGATCTCACCTGATGGTAAGTGATGTTGCAGTCTAAGATGGTAGCAAGCTAACCTGTTAGGGGCATGGCAGTTATATTAAACCCATAACCCTATTCGGTTTACTCATTACGATGGAAGTGGAAATGAGTGACGATCTAGGGTCAGTGTCAGGGAATGAAAAATCTTTAAGAATCTTATAACAAAATTAGCGAAATTAAATGTTTTTTTGTGCCATTTAGCATACTAATAATTAATATTATAAATGCGAAAGTGTGTTTGTTTGTTGGTTTATTGGTTTGTTGGGTTGTCCTTCAATCACGCCGCAACGGAGCAAAGGATCGACGTGATTTTTGGTAGGTATGGGAATAGTTTAGGACCTGGAGAGTGACATAGGCTACTTTTTATTCCGGAAAATTAAGGGGTTTCCGTGAAAATAACAAAAAACTTAAACCACGCGGACGAAGTCGCGGGCATCAGCTAGTCACGTCATAAAAGTCAGTACTCTATAAGAACAGAATTAAAACCATTTCATTGTGTTGTTAATAATATTCGTACATTTTATTAAGAAAAGCAACAATACAAACAATTAGGTACGATAAGTAGGTACAAAAGCTATCACACGACGTATAAAAAACTTTGAAAAGATTTTTCAAAAGGAGGTAAAATGTTATAAACAATATCAATTATTCAAAA
Organism: Erebia ligea; assembly: GCA_917051295.2. Classification (NCBI taxonomy): domain Eukaryota; kingdom Metazoa; phylum Arthropoda; class Insecta; order Lepidoptera; family Nymphalidae; genus Erebia; species Erebia ligea. Next base: position 3,234,387 of record OU785226.1, read on the forward strand.
CCATAGCTGGATAATCGTGACATTATAAAAAGAGCATTTTACAGACTCAGTCAATAGCAGTAAAAAAAATCTGCTGCTTAGTAAAAAAAATTAACCAGCCGTAACATTATTTGGAACGTAGAAATCTTTTTTCTCTTCAGATGAACTCCTCATTTTCTGAAAAATTAAAAAAAAACATTAGTGTAAAGCATATAAGTACACAAATTCATAATTTTAAAAAAACGCGTGGTGTCGTGGGACAGCAGATAGGATCGAAGTTCCTTATTACGTAAATATTAATTTCAAGTTCTAGTCGAGGTAAAAAGAAAATAATTATTCAGGTATAAATTTTTTATTATGATTTTTTTATCGATGAAAATCAAAAACTACTTTATAAAATTATCTTAACACTTTTATTTTATTCACAATTATTCATAAAAATATACAATAATAATTAGACATTGTATAGCGAACATACATAAACTCTACATAAAAAATTGGCAGTCATAGAGACTGCCGATAGAAGTGAAAACGAATATTTAATTTTTTTTTAATTTTATTTAAGACATTTTGTCTTCGTAACAAGCGAGCAACGTTTTCACTTCAAAATCTTACGCATTTTCGTTACGGACGTTTTTTGCCGGCTAGGGTACCCCTCCGCATCGTTCCATAAGGAACTTCGTTCCATAAAAGTAAACATAAGTTAGGTATGTAAATACTATATAAATTCTATTTGAAATTTTCAAGCAATTTTGAATTGCAGATGTCGACAACATAATTTGTTCAGCAAACTTTATTGGTAACTTCGAGATACGAGTTGTAGGCAGGTATTACCTACTGAAACTTTGATTAAACCCGGCTGTATACGTAATTTGCTAACGAATTCGTAGAAATGTGTGCAAATTGGCTGCCTTTTAAAGTTTCATGCGAGGACATTATTTTGTCAACTTTTGTCGTTCATTATAACGTCCTACGATCACCGATTGAGAGCTTTATTGTAACTCTAGTAACTTCTATTATCTTTGGGTAACTCAACTTAAAAACATACTAGAGAGAAAAGGCTATTGGCAAAAACGAAAAAAAAGTCCGAGTAGGTATCTCAATTTGAAACGGGTACGAACACAAGAGCGCGAAAAGAATAAACGTTATTCCCCTAAGACGCGCGGGAGGTTCGCGCAGAGGTTTTGTTCTGTGGTGTGTTTTCCCTCTAAAATATGTATAGAATGGATAAGTCGAAAATAAATCGTGCTTTGTGAAGCTGATTATCTTATTTCACCATATTGCTAGTTGCTACGTAATGATTCGATTTTATTTTCTCCTTATATCTACTTATTCTTACAACTTACTTATTACTTCCCAAAAATAATGTTTTCTTTTATTCACTACAAGTTACTACTTGACCGTGCTCTCATACGATGGTACTAACTCTGGCTTCCCACTATTCCAGACCAGATAAAATTCAGAAATTATAAATTCCCAAACTGACCCTGCCGGGGATCGAATCTGGGACCTCCCACGTTTAGACAACAGCCCAAATTCATTTAAATATTTTGGCGTTGTTGGGTTTTTACGGTTCCAATACCATAGACATAGTTTAGTTTTAAGACGAAAATAACCAATGTCACAGATCGAACTGTCATAATTTTTTCTCTTGGTATTTTGCCACGCTGTCGAATGTCGATTGTGCATTAACATTAATTTTTGCATAAAATATATAAACCTTTTACAAGAATCAGCAAACAGCTTTTCACTAAAACTTACCTGGATTCCCAACATGGTCCAGGTCCGAACCGGATGGAATTATTACCTACCAATAGTGCAAAATATCACACAATAGGTACCTACACACTTGAAACAAGGTATGCGCTTAAAATTGTTACCCTAGTGGAGTTCCTTCAACGCTGCATACGCCGGTGCGAGGTTATAATTCAAGCACGCAAGGATTTCAGCACCTATCGATTCTTCAAGCCAAGTGCTGTGTTAATTGTGAAATCAACTTCGCCTAAAAACGCTCCAAGCATAGCTTGTTATGTGTAAGCATAGTTTAGCGAGGTTATAATTCAAGCACGCAAGGATTTCAACACCTATCGATTCTTCAAGCCAAGTGCTGTGTTAATTGTGAAATCAACAAACCTAAAAACGCTCCAAGCATAGCTTATTATGTGTAAGCAGAGTTTATAGTAAGTAGAAAATCTATAAAACTTTGAAGTAGGAACTTAACCGCTATTACAGTAATTAGTATACATCTACTTATTGGTTAGATACATACCTTAGAAAATACCAAATACAGTTTCAAATAGCTCAGACCGGCCGAGCCACCGGCGGCTCCGTGCCGGTTTAGGCAAAAGTAGGTATGCAAGGCGGAGCCACCGGTGGCTCGGATGCCGGTTGTAGAGATTTCATGTGTATATTTTGCCTAATTATGTGTTAAACGAGTTCAGGTACTTACCAATTTGTGTAAAGCTATAATTATTCATAAATTATTTCAAAGGTTATTCTACCTATAGAGTTTGCAAGAATACATTTAATTATTTCTGCAAAATACATTTATTAATAGTAGGAGATAACTTAAAGTTCTGTCTTGTAAAATAGATTGCAATATTATTGTTTGTTGTTGTTTCCACAGGCTAATACCTAAATAATTCATTGTAATTAGGTATTTTATTAGTTTAAAGCACGATTATTAATCCCTGTATTGTATCACATTCCAGACTTGTCGTTCGCTTCCCAGAATGGCCGAGAGAGAGGAAAAGGAATTAATTAAGAGACGGGCAAGTTATAAAGGGCGGCTTACAGCATTTGCCAATTATGTAAACAGTTTAAGCGACTCAATGAGTCACAGTCAACTAAATGAGCTGCAACTACGCTTAGGTAAGATAGAATCTCTATATCAATCCTACGATGAAATTCAAACAAAGTTAGAATGTTTAGTCGATGACATGTCAGTGCAACTGGCTGAGAGAAATGAGTTTGAAACACTATATTTCTCTCTAGTTTCAAAATCACAACAAAAGTTAAGTAAAGACTCTAAAGATGTTGATAATCATAGTGATAATCTGTCCTCATGTAGTAATCGAAATCTGGTAAAGTTACCCACAATTCAATTACCAAAGTTTAGTGGCTCCTATGAGCATTGGTTAGAGTTCCATGACACATTTACAAGTCTAATACATTGTAATGACAATATCGACAACATCAACAAATTTCACTATTTAAGGGCTTGTTTAGAGGGAACTGCAGCTATTGTTATTAAATCAGTTGACTTTTCATCTGACAATTATTCTGTAGCCTGGAGCCTACTTTGTGAAAGATTTGACAACAAGCGGTTATTAATTCAAAATCATGTTACAGCCCTATTCAATATTGATTCTATTAACAAAGAGTCGTCTCAATCATTAAAGCGTCTTGTTGATCAGGTGAATAAGAATCTGCGAGCATTAGAGTCATTAGGTCAACCCGTAGAGAACTGGGATGTATTATTAATACACATATTGACCCACAAGTTGGATGCTAAATCTTATCGAGAATGGGAAGAACATAAAGGTCGGCTGGATAAAAATAAGCCTATTACGTTAAGTTTATTTACTCAATTTATTAGAGATAGAGCCGACTTACTTGAAACTTTAGAATTGTCTCGTAATCATCATTCCTCACTTAAACAAAACAATAATGTTTCCAAGGTTAAGAGCATGGTATGCAACACTTCACCTGTAAGTTCAAGCATGAACAACTCTTCAAGCGACTCATCTCCGTCCAGCTCACCATCAAAAAAGTGTCCAAAATGTAGCGGTGACCATTACTTGTCGAACTGTCCTCAGTTCCTGGATCTCAGTGTTGAGCAAAGGTTAGAATTATTGCCAAATTACAAAATTTGCTACAATTGCCTCCAGCCAAATCACTTCTCTAATCGATGCAAGAAAAATGGCTGCAAGATCTGTAGAAAGAGACACAGCTATCTCATTCACAAGTCTGATTTCCCAAAGCGAGCTCCATCGGGTGTTGTTTCAAACGATTCTAACAAACCCACTTTGCCCACATCTACCGTGTCAACTGGTGAGGTAGGCACAAGCACTAGTGTTGCATTGTCTGCTTGCGTTCCGACACGTAATCAAGAAGTGCTCCTTTCAACGGCCTTGATAAAGGTGTATGATGCACAAAATTGTGCACATACTGCACGTGCAGTTCTGGACAGTGGAAGCACATCTTGTCTTATGACTAAAAGTTTGAGTAGAAAATTGAACTTACCGAGTATTCAAGTTAATAGATCGGTACATGGAATAAATAATTCTGCATCACGAGTTCATGAGTGCTGTAAAGTACATGTAGAGTCATTTAATGATGATTTTAAAACAAAGATTAATTGTTTTGTAATGCAGTCGCTTACCGACTACGTTCCTAGCAGCCAAATGAAAGTGACAGAATTGAATATTCCTAGTGATGTAAAGTTAGCCGATCCTAAGTTCCACACTCCGTCCGAGGTTGATATGATTATAGGCGCTGACCTATTTTGGGATATCTTAGGTTCTCAAAAAATCATTCTTGGACGAAGCAAGCCGATTTTGTGGCAGACAAGATTCGGTTGGGTCGTCGCTGGTCCGATGAATTATGTATCACATTGCTTAGTATCCCCTAGTATTAAATGCAATTTTAGTGCGATTAAGTGCTCAAATCTTGTCAATGATGATCTTGAAACCAATTTAATGCGTTTCTGGCAGCTCGAAGAGGTTGGCCTTAAGTCATCATACTCTGAGGAAGAGCAAGCATGCGAGGATCATTTTGTAAAAAATACAAAGCGATTGCCAGATGGTCGATTTTGTGTTAGGCTACCATTGAAACAATCAGCGGATGTCCTAGGTGAGTCCTTGCCACGCGCTAAACATTGTCTTTTTTCGTTGGAAAAACGACTTAAGAGGGATGCATTATTTTGTGAACGGTACCGGGACTTCATGTTAGAGTATTTAAAGTTAGGACACATGTCTGAATGCGATAATCATTTACGCAATCTGGGATATTTCATACCTCATCATGGAGTTGTGCGCGAAAGCAGCTCTACCACTAAATTGCGCGTAGTCTACAATGCAAGCAGTCCTACCACTAGCAATATAGCGCTTAATGATATCTTGATGGTCGGGCCTACTGTGCAGGATGATTTGCTGTCAATTCTATTGCGCTTTCGGTGTCATAAAATAATTGTAGCCGGTGATGTAGAAAAAATGTATCGAAACGTAGACGTACATCCAGATGACAGACATTTGCAACAAATTATCTGGCGGAATAATCCGTCTGAGCCAATTAAATGTTTTCAGCTGAATACCGTTACATACGGTACAGCCAGTGCTCCATTTCTCGCAACTAGGTGCTTAAAACAAGTCGGCCTAGACTGTCAAGATGAACAGATTAGTGAGATAATTATTCACGATTTTTACGTGGACGATTTATTAACAGGAGCAGAAACTGTGCAAGAGGCTTTAGATATTAAAAATAAAATAACTACTGAATTAGCCTCTGCTGGCATGCCTCTTCGTAAGTGGAAGTCAAATAATCTACTGTTAATGACAGATAAATCTAATCAGATGTCTGTTGATTTAAATATTGGAGCCTTGGAATGTAATAAAACCCTAGGTTTATACTGGAATAATTTGATAGATCAATTTCATTTTCAGATTAACTGTAACATTCCAATTGAAGCTACAAAACGGTCTATTTTGTCAGTAATTTCACAAATTTTTGATCCGTTAGGCTTACTTGCTCCCTGTATAATCACAATGAAAATTATGCTACAGAAGCTTTGGCTTCACAAGTTGTCATGGGATGAGAAGTTGCCGCATGAATTGTATAAGCTTTGGGTAGACACAGCAAAACGGTTACCCATTCTAAACAACCTGCGTATTGACCGTCGTGTTGTTTGTGATGATCATGACTTTATTGATTTGCACATTTTTTCAGACGCGTCTCAACTCGCCTATGGTAGTTGCGTATACGTGCGAAGTACAAACGATCGCGGTGAAGTTCTTGTTAGATTATTATTAGCCAAAAGCAGAGTGAGCCCTCTTAAGCCCACCACAATACCACGACTCGAGCTTTGCGGTGCATTAGCGAGTGTTCGTTTGTATGAAAAGGTGAATAAATCGCTGCGAGTCAAAGTACGTAAAACTTTTTTTTGGACCGATTCCATGATTGTGCTAGGCTGGCTCAAAATGCTGCCTATTAAATTACAGCCTTTTGTTAGAAACCGAGTCGCGGAAATTTTGGAAGTTTCGGGTAGTACTCCCTGGCGTCATGTTCCAACTGATAAAAATCCAGCCGACCTGATATCGCGTGGCGTTGACCCAGCCTTAATGGAGGCTTCGAACTTGTGGTGGTCCGGCCCTGAGTTTCTGAAACATGATGAAACTCAGTGGCCCTCAAATACCGAATGTATTAATACGAGCTCACTCCCTGAAACTAAAGAAGTCGCTTTACATGCAAGTAACGAATATAAGCAAAGTTTGATTGATTTTAGCCGTTTTTCAAATTTTTTACGTTTGAACCGAGCTTTTGCATATGCTCTGAGATTTATTAGAAAATGCAAAAAAGAAACCGTTGATGACTTTTTAACAAGTACTGAGCTACAAGATGCATTAACTATAATTATTAAAATTTCTCAAAAAGAATCTTTCTCAGAATATCAATTGCTAATGAATAGTCAAAGGCTGCCTAAAAATAGCACGTTAAATAAATTCAATGTCTTTTTAGATGATAACGCGTTAATGCGCGTGGGTGGTCGGTTAGACAATTCTGATTTTTCTTACGATAAAAAACACCCAATTATTTTACAGTCCACACATCCTTTAACGAAGTTAATATTCAAACACGAGCACAAACGACTTATGCACGCAGGACCCCAACTACTGTTGGCATCTATTCGCGAAAACTACTGGCCAATTGGCGGTCGTAATCTAGCTAAGCTTTGCTACCGTAACTGCGTTCAATGCAATCGAATGAGAGGAAAGGTAATTGCTCCTCTAATGGGAAACCTCCCATCTAAACGGGTACAGGCAGGTGGTTATCCATTTGAAAATGTCGGCATTGATTACGCTGGACCACTTTTATCTGCCAGTCGTCAGGGTAGAGGCTGTAGGCTTGTAAAAGTTTACATTGTAATTTTCATATGTCTCGCTACAAAGGCTATTCACATAGAATTAGTGGGTGACCTTACCAGTAACAATTTTCTTTCTGCGGCTAGACGCTTTATGAGTCGTCGTGGAAAATCAAAGAATTGGTTCTCCGATAATGGGACTTCCTTTGTTGGCGCATTTAACGAGATCAGTAATTTTTTAAAAAGTAATTGCAGCTCATTATCTGAAGGCATTGCTAATGAAGGTGTTAACTTTAACTTTATACCCCCTTACGCCCCCCACTTCGGCGGGCTCTGGGAGGCTAGCGTCAAGTCTGTCAAGTTTCATTTACAACGAGTGTTAGGGAATTGTCATTTGACATACGAGGAACTTAACACTGTATTAGTTCAAATAGAAGCAATTCTTAACTCGCGCCCCCTTACACCGTTATCCACGGATCCTGATGATCTAATGCCACTGACACCTGGACACTTCATCATTGGCCGACCACTGACGTCTTTGCCAGCGCCGAACTATACAAATAGCTCCGTGTCCCATTTAACAAGATTCCAAAGAATTGAGCAGCTTCGCCAACACTTTTGGTCTCGTTGGAGCAAAGAATACATTGCAGAGCTACAGAAAAGAGGAAAGTGGCGCTCTGACCAGGAGGCTCTTAAGCTGGATCGCCTTGTGTTATTAAAGGAAGATAATTTACCTCCTCTCAAATGGAAGCTGGGACGCATAGTTGCTTTGTTTCCTGGCGCAGATGGCATAAGCAGAGTGGCAGATGTCAAAACCTCTACTGGAGTGGTACGTCGTGCTTTCAGCAAGATATGTCCCTTACCAGATGATGAAAATTGTGGTTGAAAGCAGTCTTTCAACGCGCGGGGGGATGTTGGGTTTTTACGGTTCCAATACCATAGACATAGTTTAGTTTTAAGACGAAAATAACCAATGTCACAGATCGAACTGTCATAATTTTTTCTCTTGGTATTTTGCCACGCTGTCGAATGTCGATTGTGCATTAACATTAATTTTTGCATAAAATATATAAACCTTTTACAAGAATCAGCAAACAGCTTTTCACTAAAACTTACCTGGATTCCCAACAGGCGTCAAAAACAAACTTTCGTTTTCTATGAAATATAATAGATCCTACTAATGGTAAATATTAAATACAATAGATATAATTAACAGTAACAAATCTATTATGTAGCAGTCAGTTTCAGAACCACTCGGCTATTATTGAGAAGCAAACAGGTAATTGGTATTTGGAATACAAAGTGTCTTTCGTAGACGTAACCGGTAGCCTCCTTTTGCTTTCGTTTCAGTACGTTTAGTACGAGTTTGCACATCTCCTCAACGTCAGTAGATTTCAAGTCTCGAAGTGTCGACTATAAAGTCTGAGTATAGTTAATGGTTCAGTTAAAGCCTTGTTTGTACACAGTTCTTCTTAAGGTAAAGAACACAATGTGGTGTAGGTATATCACAGATGAAATAATAGTCTCGACAGCTAGCACACCAAGTGGAAATTGTAGAAATAGTTATTTGTGTTACATGGGGCCAAAGAAAATTTTTGTTCCCCGAGGGCGCTATTTTGAATTCAGAGCGAAGTGAAGGATTCTATACTAGAATCCCGAGCGCAGCGAGGGGTTCTAAAGTAGAATCCTGAACGTAGCGAGGAATTCAATATACGCCGCCCGAGAACAAAAAATTTGGCCCCGAGTGACACACACTATTTTTCATCATTACGTATGAGAAAAAGCTAGGAGTATCAACCTACTATGTATGGACATTACCTATACGTTTAAGCACCAATCAGAAGATACCCCTATCAACCTTCTATGTAATTGTATAGACATTATTTAGACGTATATTTAAAGTTTAAATAAAATGTAAAGACGTATATATCCGATCAACAAATTGATCACGTGACTTCGGACCAATCAAAACAGAGAAATGCAAAGTCGTATATCCGATCAACAAATTGATGACGTGACTTCGGACCAATCAGAAGAGAGAAATGAAAAGTCCTATGGGCCTACAAGTTACACTTTGCTCCCGCTATCCTCTGAAGCCAATATGCGTTTTTCGAATAGGTATGATGAAATAGTAGATTGTATTATAAGGGAGCAAAATAATATTTTTACGGCGAGGGCGCTTTTTTGAATCCAGAACGAAGTGAGGGATTCTAGAGTAGAATCCTGAGCGTAGCGAGGGATTCTTTAGTAGAATCCTGAACGTAGCGAGGGATTCAAAGTACGTCGCCCGAGCCAAAAATATATTTGCGCCCGAATGATACACTCTACTTTTCATCACCCTGTATGAGAAAATTTGGTTCCCGCGGGAACTCTTTAATTTCCCGGGATAAAAAGCATATGTGCTATTTCCAGACTATAATCTTTTTTTTTTTTTTAATTCTATCTCTGTGCCAAATTGTATCCAGATCCGTTCAGCCGTTCGGGCGTAATTGAGTAACACACATCCATACCACCATACATCCACACATCCAAACTTTCGCCTTTATAATAATATTTATTTAATTATAATTTTTTTTTTTTTTTTTTTTTTTTTTTTTTTTTTTTTTTTTTTTTTTTTTTTTTTTAAATATGTATATCCATATAGCCCTTTCGTTAGTTAAAATTCAGAAATTATAAATTCCTAAATTGACCCTGCCGGGGATCGAACCCTGGACCTCCGCACGTTAAGACAGCAGCGCTCAACACTGCGCCACGGAGGTCGTCAATTTGCGTTGGCGCTGAACACTAAGATGTTCCAAATTCAATAAGTGCGCGGCAAAGATAATTGCGGCGCACTTACGAGTATAAAGAGGATTAAAAACTCATTACTGCCCGCTAAAAGTTTCTTATAGAAAACACCACCTTTGGGCGCACATAAAGGCGAACCAAGTCGTCCTTTTCGAATACATGGGATGAAAATGAAATTCCAGCATCATACTGAACGATTTTATGACATAGATTTTCTGTTATTTTTTTACGTCGTGTTTCAATTCTCGACATCTATTACGTTGGCGAGATGTGTAAAACCCGTTCTAAACGTACAGTGACTAATTAGTTATTCAGTTGGACCAACAAAAAAATCATTTGCATATGTACCTATCGCTAATTTGTATTTTTCACGATCTTAATTGTGAAGGACTTGTAAAGTTTAAACCTGTCATTACTCATCATGTCACATGTCCTGCCCAGTAGTCATACAACACACACAATAATACACAATAATTTGTTTACCTGTCTTAACTTAATCATCAATCTTTTCTTGCTTTCCCACTATGTCGTAATCTAATTCATTTGAATACGATAAAAGTAATAACAACCATTTGTAAATTTTCATTGCGAAACTCAATCGGACGTTGTATAGAGAGGCGACATTTGTGCTTATTCCTAGAGAACTCTCTGTTTGTCTTCCTTTATAAAAAATCGCATTTGAGAGCCTTATTCATCTCAATCACCTTTGATTATCTATCAATCTATCTGTAATTCCTTTTTCTGCAGTATTTCCTTGTACATCTTTAGTAAATTTTGTAACAGCTATAAAATTGATAAAATTACCATTTTCATTTTCTCCTCTTTCATTTCCATTAGCAATGACCGCAGTATCCGGTGTACTAGGAACTCGCTCACGCGTCGTAGATCCGCGTTGTCTTTATTCACTCTGTTGTCAACTACAGCTGAAGCCAGGGCCTCCACTGCTTCTCCCCATTCCACTGAAAAAAAAGACAAATATGTATAAAACCTCCATAGCAAAACTTCTGTCAGAGAACCGATGCATTTTAGGGTCGATTGGTGTCCACATCTCGGCAAGTAGATCGGACGTAGAGCAACCACCGACCCAAATTCAGCGATGGAATTCGAAAAATAGTTCGATCACATCCAGCGATAGACCGATGATAAAGAGAGAGAGGGGTGTCAAAATTAGATGCTTAACAGCTGAAGTCTTATCGTCCTAGAATTTGTTCGTGAGAATTGATAGGGTGTGGTAGATTTATTACTTTTACTAAAATAAATAAATAAATTTATTATGTACAGGTACCTAATTATTAGCCTACATTTGATTTATTTTAACTATAAAAGTTTAAATTATGAGTCCTTAGGGGGCTACTTCGTCCGCGTAGTTTGAGGTTTTTTTGGTTCCCTTATTAGGAGATCTTTAAATATCCGAATTAAAAGTAGCCTATATGTTATTCCAGACTATGATCTATCTCCGTGCCAAACAGACATCCATCCATCCAAAATTTTGCATTTATAATATTAGTTTAGATTAGATTGATATTTTATTGACCATGGCGTGGATCGTATCATTATGCCGAAGGATAGCTGTGGTCCAAATGTCGAAAGATTCTTACTGGGGTGTCTCATGTGCGGCAGAGTCACTGTGCCAATTGTGACGTCCATCCTCTCATGTACACGCTGGTTCACCGTACGAGACATCAGTCTTGCTGCAGCATTCACCATCTATTAATTTTAATAGCTTTATCAACCTCCGTGACGACCTCCGTGGCGCAGTTTGTAGCGCTGTTGTCTTAACGTGCGGAGGTCCCGGGTTCGATTCCCGGCAGGGTCAATTTGGGAATTTATAATTTCTGAATTTTCCCTGGTCTGGCCTGGTGCGAGGCTTCGGCCGTAGCTAGTTACCACCCTACCGACAAAGACGTGCCGCCAAGCGATTTAGCGTTCCGGTACGATGCCGTGTAGAAACCGAGGGAATGGGTTTAATACAACTGCCATGCCCCTAACAGGTTAGCCCGCTGCATCATCTGCATCATCACTTACCATCAGGTGAGATCGCAGTCCAGGGCTAACTTGTAGTGGATAAAAGAAAAAAAAACAATGCTTTTATAGTATGTAACACAATTACAAGTAGGTAAGTGTACTCCGAAGTTCAAGTTTTGTTACCCTCGCTCTCCACTCCGTCAATATATAAAATGCAAAAAGCAATGGGGTAGATTTCTTTGAAGAAGCAACATTTCCTTCGGCTCAAGTAATGGAATCTAGAATATAGAAATATAATCTCTATGTACCAGACTTTTAAAGTCTATAAAATGTAAATCCAAACGCTCAGAGTAGATAGGTACATCGTAAAAATAAACAAATGTTTGTGATAACTTTCAAGCATCATAACAATGTAATGTTATTTTAAAAAATTGTATGTACCAAAAAGTTATTATAAGTAGTTATACCTCAAGTAATTTTCTTCTCTCAGGTAAGTAGCTCGCATTCGCGGTTGGATCTGGTAAATCTTCAATGCGATCTATAAATGTCACCTCTGCCAGTTTCGTTTTGGATGGCTAGAATATGAGCACTATCTTTAGGTAAATATCCCAATCGTGGTTTTGATTCTTACCTTATTGCCTTAACTTTTTCAGGCAATAAGAGAAAGAAACAGCAATAGATTTTTGTAGAAGTAATCAACTTACGATTTTTTATTAAGACTTTCTATAATTTCTATATACTTAATGCAGAATTTTATTTTACCTATTTCTACCTCCTGCCTTTATTATCCCAAACGTAAAATCACACAGACGGACGGATAGATCATTCTTAAAAGAAACAGGTTCGTTTCCCGACAGGGGCAGTTTGAATATTTTCACCCATGTCCTTCGACCGTGACTTGTTGCCACCCTACCAGAAACTAGGGGTCACACTGCCAACGCTTAAAGCCATATGGTTTCATTATTGTTGACTTTTGTGTTTTAGAATTAAAATCCTTATTTTAGGAACGACAAGATAAAGCTGTCATTATGAGTAATATTGCATAAGTATTGCTCTAAGCGTTGGCAGTTGGCCCCTGTGCCGCTAAGCGATCTACTAAAACGTAGACCTAAATCCATTAAGGGATTTAATGAAAACTGCAATACGACAGGCGAGATTACTAAGTACTTATCTAAAAAATATAATTTCTTTAGCATACCACAGGTGTAGGCGGTCTGTCTTTAACACTCTTCATCTCAGTCTCGGCAAACGTGATAGCCGGAATGTTCTCGATTTCACCGAAGGCTAAGGATCCACTGTGACCAGCTGCGCCGCCGATTTGCCCGAGCATCTCGGACGCTACTTGCTGTACCCACCGCGACTGCTTTGATTCCCTTGTAACAAAAGTTAAAAAGCTATTATCCGGATATCATCCTGATTGTTTTAAACGATCGCCGCTCCGTTACGAAGCACGGCTCGCCTCTCAGACTGACAATAGACCATAATAATCGTCTACCCCAAAAGTTGAAAAAATGTACGCACCTTTGAGAACATTATGGTGAATCCTTTGGAATACAGGTTTCCTAATGACGTTTAGCTTCACAGTCATAATTCATACAATTACCTAGCAAATATAATATATGAGACAAATATAATATACGGCACATGAGGAGGACATGTGCCGTATCAACTATCAAAATATATAGATTAACAAATCGCAAGCAGAAATGGTATCGGAGAAACTGATACGCGTTGAGGTACGCACCGGATCACCCAGCGTTGGAAGACTCCCGCAACAGTACAAATAGGTATGCTCATTTTATATTAATATTATATAATTATATATTTACCGTTTCTTAGGAGCCGGTCGTATGTTCGCGAAAAAGACAACTGAAGCCCGCGATCGAACCATTCGTTGAATATCACGCAGCAGTAGATGTACGCGTCTTCGAGCGAACTCTCTAATTACTGACTCAAGTATCTGAAATAGCAAAAACCTTGTTTTACAAAAAATCCAAAATAATCAGGATTTTGCTCAAAATCATTTGAAATCTTTTCGAGATCTACTGCGAGTAGTGATTACTGGGGATAGTATATTGGGAACAATAAACATACTGATAATATAAATTCTTTTTTAGAAGCTGAATGCTTACTAATTACTTTAGGACATTAATAAAGCTATTTAAAGAGTGAGTGGCATATTTTAGTAAAGCACCGACTATTGGATCTAGAAATCTCAAAAAGTTAGCAACCCCTTCAAAACGATTTTCGGAATATCAACCGGTATTAAACCAACATGGGTAAGCTAGCTGTTTAAGAATCGTGATTCAGTACCTCATCCAATAATTTAATTGGTGCACTAGGCAGTATTGTCTCAATGTCCATCCTTGTGCGAGCCTGTCCGAGGGTCATCAGCGCATCACCCTGCGTTGACACCGCCATCGTCATTGCCTCTGAGGCCAACCGCTGCGCTAGCTCGGGACCCATGCCTTTAGCTCCTCGTTTAGACTAAAAAAACACCAAATTAATAATATGAGTATAGTAAATAAAAGTTGATTAATTTAATGGGGACCTTAGAACCATCCCCAATGTGATGCCGAGTAAAACGCCATTGGTTAAGAAGGAATTGAAAAAAAACATGTATAACGAAATCAAGACAGGATTTAATTATGTTAACCGTGTTGTCCCCTATTATCACTTTTGTTTTTCTTTCCATTAGAACACAGCACACTTAGAAGTAACTTTTATTTGAAAAAAGTTTGCCAAGGAGCCATTTATCTTTATCATCTCTGAATCTCCAGGAGAACAATCTTGAATTAATGACTAGGTAGGTACCTAAGTATCATCAACGGGATTAAATTTCTGTCAAAGGCAAGAATAAGAAACTCTGAAGGAACAATAGCATCATTATTCAAAGGTATCAAAACCACGCTGCAAAAGGAAGTTGCATAACAATATTTTCGGTCAAAGTTTTGTTCAAGGCACTTCACTTACTTTTTCGAATTCAACTCCCATTTTTCGCACAAGTTTTGCAGCCTTCACATTGCCACCGTGCATAAGTTTGAAATTCGCCAGTCTTATTCGTTGAAGCTCTAAATCGGTGTTGTACGCGTAGATTTCTGCTTTCCTAAAAATTAAATGTAGTATTCTAAGTACCACCGTAGGTATACTGATTTATAGAGCGTCACAGTGTCAGCGATAATATGGCGTTTGATAAAGCATAATATTAAATGTTTTTTTATCGAAACGCAGATGTTAGCATAATGGCTTAGGCCTCATTGATATTGTTAGACATTGGAATAATGTTCTTTTTTTCTAAAAAAAAAACTATAAGTAGTGGAATAGTGCGATAAACTAAAAATAAAAATTCTCCTGAATGGCCTTTTGCACATGACGACATTGTACGCGTAGTTGATGCTCGTTTAGCTTCGTATCTATTTAAAAAGTATCAACTTGAGGGCTTTCTCAACTTGTCTCAAAATAAGCTTGCTAAAATATACGTCACTATTAAAAAATACACGGTTTGGATTGAGTGCAAAAAGATAGAAAAAATCGACCAATTTGTTAATGGTAGTATTCCACTTAATCTTTTGGCTCGCAACTTATTTTGGTTGCATCTGACACTTCAACTTACAACCGTGCGTAAAAATTTCTTCCTGTGCACAGGTTTTAAGAAATTCTTAACATATCAATAACATATTAACTTACTTCGACCTTCGCATTGCAGCAGCATTCATATCATCTGTGTAAAGTTTTAACAGAATAGCTTCTTCATGTATTTTTTGGTTCTGCGCGTCTACACGAGCTTTCCATTTATTATTCGCCTAAACAAAACAATTCATTTATTCGTACCTCAATATAATATCTCAAATATCAATAAGATATTAAATTTAAAAAAATATTAAATAATATAATATTAAATTAAATATTAAATTAAAAAAATTAGTAAGTATTTAGTAATATTTACTTAAATAAACAACTTCTTGGAAGCTTTCCTTGAGTTTTAGTGTAATTAGAATTCATTATAATTATTAGATCTTCTATAAATTTAATAAGCCACCAAATGGTTTTGTAGGAGATATGGCCATTGATGCAGGGGCCATACTGATATTGTTTAATTATTGTTGACTTTCTGTTTTAAAATTATAATCCTTATTTTAGGAACGTCAAGGTACGTGACATTAAGCTGTTATTTTGAGTAATATTGCTTATGTATTGCTTTAAGCGTTAGCAGTATGGCCTCAGGAAAGTTTTACTGTAGGGACCACGTAGAAAGAAAAGCTGAGGACCGATGATGCTTATCATAATATGCCTTTAACAATGAGATGTCCGTAGGCTGACATGATGACGATGAAATCCCAAATTGGTTGCACTATTACTTACATCTTCCTCTTTCCACTTTTGTTTTGCCTCTCTGTCCTGCTTTACTCGATTCAACCGTTTCTTTTCATTGCTTCTCCACTGTCGTATCATGGTGATTTTTCGCCGTAGCTCCATTTCGGCTGCAGCCTGCACCCTCTGTTTGATACGATTTTGCTTTTCTCGCGCTTTGGATGATCGCTCTTTGCGTTGCTTCTCGTTAAATTCGGCGAGATACTTCATTCTCTCTTGGATTTTCTTTTCTTGTTCTCTTGCCCTGTAAATTTTTAGTACCGCATTTAGGACTGAAAAACTGCGCCAAGACATGACCGATTTCAACATACAATTCAGCTATTGGGAAGAATTTGCGGAAGATAGAATCAAATGGCGTAAGGAGGGTTGCCGTGCTCTTGATTCATGAAGCCCAGGTCTTATGACGTTCTCGCCCTAAGAGTGAGAAGCCAACGGCTAACCAACGGCTCTCTAGTTTGCAACGACAGGTTCAGCTGCTTCATTTGTGTGTAAAAGTCGCTCGCGTTTCAACTTGTTTACCCTTTGTCCTAGGTAAGTGATAGATGCTACACCACGCGACGCGACGCCATACGACGTCACAGAAAATGACAGACGTATCTACGCGACAACATAGGCCACGTGAAGGGTCAGCTACTGTTTGTTGCCGCGTTTGTCGCCACCTAGGGCAACGGGTGAGCCTTGGCAAAAAGACAGTGCATGAATAGTCTGTCAAAACGCAAAGGCCTACCACGACGATCACGATCAAGGAACTTCTCTTTTGTACCAGCTATGCTGTGTGCTGGTGGTGGACAGAAACTCGTCCCGCCGCAACGCATGCAGATAGATAGATAGATAGATAGATGGATAGATAAACTCTTTATTGCACACACTTAGAACTAGGACAATAAGCAGAAAGATTAAAAGATACAACAGAAGGGTGCAAAGGCGGTCTTATTGCTAAACCAATCTCTTCCAGACAACCTTTGGGGAGGGCAGGTTTACTTTTCACAAACTAGTTGCGTATTCCCTGCGCGTGGGTTTGGGTCAAATATATTTTTACCACCTATTTTGTAGGTATAATATAAATTATCATCTTTGCCTTGGTAAAGGTATCACCTTTACCTGTTTAAGGTGATACCTTTACAAAGGTAAAGATGTGTAAACGAGTGGCCTAGTCGTTGTAGTTGTAACAACGCATATCAGTCGATTGCGAATAATTTAAGCAACGCTGACCCAAGTCGGTAACTGGATGGGTTACCGACTTGATTGTTGTTTGATTTGTTGGTTCAAATTTGGCCTATTCGTTTCCTCCGTGCCTCGGAGAGTACGTTAAGCCGTCACTCGGTCCCGGTTATTATCACTAGGATCTGAGAATAATCGTTACAAAATCCTAAGAATTTAAATAAGTAGATACTAATGTCTTTGACAATTGATGGTTCGTTTAGGAACGCAACCTACCACTTGACTTTTTGTAAAGCTTACCGCACACTGGTTAGTTTTTACAACGCATTTTAGTTATAAATGTTTATTGATTTTTGTTTCTGCTTGTTCAAATATTATTTTTGTTCACATTTTATGACTGTACAATTAATGTTTAAATTTTACAATATTCAAGTTTAATTCTCTTTGCTTTAATACAGCTGGCGGATTAGGAGAATTTGAGTAGATAGTTTTTTTAGCGTTTAGTTATCGTTAATATATTTTATTTTATTTATTTATTTATATTATATATTTATTTTATATTATGTCGTCAATAGATAGTATTGATAGTGATCTTTTTTTGTCTATGTCGTCCTCATCCGGTGATAGTAGTTTTCACAGTACATCTCTCCTTCCAATAAATCCTCCTTCCAATAAGTCCTTGATTCTAACTTCTCAGATTGTCTGAAACACTTTAATGTCATCCATATTAATGCCCAAAGTATCCCGGCTCATTATCCCGATATGCTTGCGTCGTTTGATTCTCGTAACTTGCATGCAATTCTCGTTTCTGAATCCTGGCTTAAACCTTGCTTACCTTCTACATCTTATTCACTTCCAGGATTTAGGCTCATCCGCAATGATCGTGTGGGTAAGGGAGGTGGTGGAGTAGCGATCTATCTACGATCTCACATTCCTTTTTCTATTGTTAGTTCGTCTGCACAACCTCCGTTACCAGATGCGGCGGAACATTTATTGGTAGAAATTACATTATCTCACACAAAAATTCTTCTTGGCGTATTCTATTGCCCGCCTATCTCTAATTACTTTAACTCTTTCGAAAGCTTGCTGGAAAATATGGTTCCCTTATACAGCCACTCTATTTTCATGGGAGATTTTAATACGTGTTTGCACAAGGATGATAGTCGTAGCAAGAAGCTATTGTCTATTGTAGAATCCTGCAATTTGCATGTTTTACCCCTTGCTGCTACACACTTCTCTCCCGGCTGTACTCCCTCTCTTCTAGACCTAATTCTGGTCTCCTCACCTGATTTCGTTTCCAATCATGGTCAGTACCCAGCTGATGCCTTTTCTTATCATGATTTGATTTTCCTCTCCTATAAAATTCGTCCTCCTAAAGCTAAATCGAGAATACTTCTGCAACGTAACTTTGGAGGACTTGACAGGGATCGCCTCTGTGATGACGCGGGCAACCTAGATTGGTCTGCTATCACAGATGTGGATGCGATTGATACTAAAGTTGAGGTGTTTAATACTTTGTTGACTCAACTTTATGATACTCATGCGCCCATAAGGCCTGTTAAATTAAAACACCTTCCAGCTCCGTGGTTGTCGGATGAGATTAAGAGGTTAATGGAAAAAAAGAATGCTGCTAAAAACAAATATAAATTAAAGGACTCTGATGATAACCGCCTGAACCATCAAGCGCGAAATCGCTGCAATACAATGTGTAGAGATGCACAACGACGCCACATTCATAATTCAGTTCTGAACGGTAATACCGCTAAAACCTGGAAATTTCTTGAGTCGCTTGGAGTTGGTAAATCTTCCCAAAATTCTTCTATTAATATAGACATAGATCTCCTTAATAAACATTTCTCTACTTCTGATACAATTGATAGTGTCGATAAAGAGCGCACGCTTAGTATTCTTTCATCCACCTCAACTCCTGACTTTCCGCCTTTTACCTTCGAGTCTTTCACTGAACGCGATGTTAAGAAGAACATATTGTCCATTTCCTCGAATGCAGTCGGTACTGATGACATCAGCCGTAACATGATCGTTCCCATTCTAGACATTGTATCCCCTATTCTTACCCATATCCTTAATCATTCTATTAACACCGGCAAATTTCCTGAGGCCTGGAAACAGGCACAAATCATTCCACTTCCAAAGAAAACAAGCCCTTTAGTTGTAAGTGATTTTCGCCCCATTTCGATTCTTCCATTCTTATCAAAAATACTTGAAAAATTAGTTTTCCAGCAACTCAGCCTATTCCTTAATAGACACTCACTCCTTAATCCATTGCAATCCGGATTTCGTCCCGGTCATAGTACGGTTACTGCTCTCATTAAAGTTACTGATGACATTCGATGGTCCATGGACAATAAGCAGCTTACAATTCTGACTTTACTTGATTTCAGCAACGCTTTCAATACTGTTGATCATGATATTCTGGTAAGTCTGCTGCAGTCTATTAACATATCTCCGTTGGTGGTTGACTCTGGTTTCAGAGTTACCTCAGTGGCCGACGACAGCGCATACGAATTGACGAGACCGTTTCGTCATGGTGCGATGTTACGGCCGGGGTACCTCAGGGTGGCGTGTTATCCCCTCTGCTTTTCGCTATTTTTATTAATTCTATCACCAAAAACATATCTTCTCTCTATCACATGTATGCAGACGATATCCAAATATATCGCCCTACTCCTCTTGATAGCCTAAGTTCTGCTGTCTCTGCTATCAATGAAGATTTAGCTACAATTTCCGACTGGAGCAGACGGTATGGACTCAAGGTTAACCCGACTAAGTCGCAGGCTATTATTATTGGCAGTCCTAGGATGATTGTTCGAGTTGATTGGCAAAATCTCCCTCCTATTATATACAATGGGGTTACTATACCTTACTGTGCTTGTACTAAAGACCTTGGCATATATTTGGATCGGGATTTATCGTGGTCCACTCAAATTAAAGAGCTAAGTAGAAAAACATTTTTTGCAATGAGCTCATTGCGTCGTCTTCGTTCTGTTTTGCCAATTCCAACCAAAGTTATGTTAGCACATTCCCTCTTACTTTCTATTCTCGATTATGCAGACGCAAGCTATCTTAATTTGACTGAGGACCAACTTAACAAGCTTGAGCGACTCCAAAATCTTGCTATTCGGTTCATATTCGGCCTTCGTAAATATGACCACGTATCTGAATTTCGTCAAAAGCTCAAGTGGCTTCCTATTCGCCGTCGCCGGGATCTTCATGTTCTTTCACTTCTGTACCGTGTGCTATTTGACCCAAAAACTCCCTCTTACCTGAAGGAGAAGTTTAAATTTGTGGGAGATCAGTCCGAAATACGAACAACCCGAAAATTAACTCTATGCATACCATCGCATAAGACGAAATTTTATAAGCAGTCTTTCACAGTTCAAGCTATACTATTATGGAATGCTCTCCCATTAAACATACGACAATCAAGGTCACTTGAAATATTTAAAAAATCTGTTAAGAATTTCTATCTATCTTAATACAGACGATTAGTTTTCATTGTTATTTAGTTTAAGTAATATTAAATACATAATATATATTAGTTTATTTTCATATATTTATTATAAGTATTATGTTATTTGTGTAAATGGTTTATGTATTAGCATGTAGGTATTTGTGTGTATGTCTATGTTAATACACCACCCGCAAGTTAATCTCCTCAACTTCTCCTAATCCTAAGGTTGCCTGGCAGAGATCGCTACTAAGCGATAAGGCCGCCTTTTTGTATTACTTAATTTCTGTGTATTTGTGTTTCCTTAATTTTTCTGTGTTGTGGTGTACAAATAAAGAGTATTAATAATAATAATAATAATAATAATACTACTAGACTGCATCATCACTTACCATCAGGTAAGATCGCAGACAAGGGCTAACTTGTAGTGGAAAAAAAAGAGTCGTATGCGGAAGGACGTGAGAACCCACCGCATTATTATCCCAAGAAAACTCCTACCATTATGTGATTAATGGAAAGGGGTCACGACCCTCAGAATTGAGGAATACGACGCAAAGAGAGAGAGAGAGAAAGGTATCACCATAACTAAGTAGTTAGTGCTTCGCTAGATGGATCTAAAATCCACTTATGTTTCTATTGGAAGTTAGCTACCTATAGCGTAGAGCGGACGGCTTGACGAATGGCTCGCCTAAATGGGTTATGCAAATGGAAACCAAGTTTACCAGCTTGATGAAAGCTAGATTGCGCAAGACGGGTTAGGATTTGAATACATTGAAATGTTAATTTTGCTAAAGGAAAATACGGTTACAAACAAGAGAAAGTAAATTAGTTTCAGTTATGTTATCGGAGATGGCTATCGGATGACAAATAATTGAGTTAGTTACGTACGTTGAGCGAAAATCGAGACTGGTTTATTTATAGTGCATGCGAGTAGTCTTGATAATAATTAGTTGTTTAATATTATAGTAAAAACGACCAGTCTTGAATCCTATTCTAATTTTATAAATGCAAATAGTTATTTGTGTTACATGGGGCCAAAGAAAATTTTTGTTCCCCGAGGGCGCTATTTTGAATTCAGAGCGAAGTGAAGGATTCTATAGTAGAATCCCGAGCGTAGCGAGGGGTTCTAAAGTAGAATCCTGAACGTAGCGAGGAATTCAATATACGCCGCCCGAGAACAAAAAATTTGGCCCCGAGTGACACACACTATTTTTCATCATTACGTATGAGAAAAAGCTAGGAGTATCAACCTACTATGTATGGACATTACCTATACGTTTAAGCACCAATCAGAAGATACTCCTATCAACCTTCTATGTAATTGTATAGACATTATTTAGACGTATATTTAAAGTTTAAATAAAATGTTAAGACGTATATATCCGATCAACAAATTGATCACGTGACTTCGGACCAATCAGAACAGAGAAATGCAAAGTCATATATTCGATCAACAAATTGATGACGTGACTTCGGACCAATCAGAAGAGAAAAATGAAAAGTCCCATGGGCCTACAAGTTACACTTTGCTCCCGCTATCCTCTGAAGGCAATATGCGTTTTTCGAATAGGTATGATGAAAAGTGTATTTGTTCGTCTTTCAAATGCACTGCAAAGGAGTAACGGAGTAATGTCAAAGGCTAGAACTTTTATCCCGGAATATAAAAGAGTTTCTACAGGGTTTAAAAAACCCAGATCCTCTCGGACTCAATCGTGGGTATATTGACCTTATATTATTATAATATACTAGCTTTTGCTCGCGGCTTCACTCACGTTCGGTTCGATTTTCATACAAATTTCAAAGCCCTATTGTAACCCCTTAGGGGTTGAATTTTCAAAAATCCTTTTTTAGAGGATGCCTACGTCATAAAAGCTATCTGCATGCCAATTTTCAACCCGATCCGTCGAGTGGTTTGTACTGTGCGTTGACAGATCAGTCAGTCAGTCAGCCATCTTTTCCTTATATTTATTTTCTTGTATATCATGATTGCAAATATGTCATGCATATCCAATTATATTATATCCAAGCAACTACTGAAAGTTTTTTTAATTCCTGATATGTATTACGTTTTCAAATACGTTCTGAACAACATAGGACCAAAAAAGAATAATATTTTTTGCATGGAACGCAACAGCAATCATAATAATGGCCTTTTATTTTTCAAAAACATACAAAGGACTTCTTTAACAATCGTCAGAACAGATATTTGAGAGGAAACTCCGAGGAAATGGAAATTTTATTTAAAGGTACATTGATAGTATCACTATTTGTTACAATGTTTTCACATCACGTTTTTATTATAAAAAAGCATGGCATTTATTATTTTGATTCAAGACAATCCAAGAAGCACTCAACCAACGATAGCTAAGTATAATAACTTCTAAAAGAAAGAATAATTAATTTAGTAGGTACCTATCTACTTACTTTTAAAAATCTGCTGTGTATTTTTCTAAAAATTTATTAATTTAAAAGAAAATGAATCTGCCTACGTCTATTTCAGAGAATCAAAGTTCTCTTAATCGAATTTTGACCACAGCTGTATAAAGGCGAAATTACATGGTTCAACCGAATTGAATCACTTTGGTTGAATGGAGCAGAAATGAAAGGAATGCTGTTTACACGGTATCTGGAAAATGAACTGTTCAACACATATTCTTCGAAAGATGTCGTCGAATGAGGTCGTACGTTTAGGAGTTGCAATAATATGTGATCATTTAATAAAAGAATTATCGAAAAAGAAGCTAAGGAAACGCCGTCGTTGGTGGGCATTGAGGTATTATGTACACATATAATTCAATGTTGGTGGGTGCGATCATGGGTATTAAGAAGGCAAGCCTTAGGAGCGTCAAACCGTCTATTGAGAGAATTGGCATCTCGGTTTTTATAACCCTCCGTTTTATAATTCCATAGACACGGATACTTTTTAAAATGTTCCAAGAACAGAGGCGTGTGATTTTCCTTCCATTTGAAAACCATTTCGTAGGTATGTAGTAGGTAGGTACTAGGTATGTATTGTCCAAAAATACGCCCTTGCCCTTCCTCGACACTGCGGCGCGCACCACTGACTGTAAAAGTGAATCGTTCAATTCTTGTGTTTACACATTCATTTCTCATTCATCCGCGTTGAAGATTGAACGCTAAAAGTGAAAATATTGAGCATGTTTAATTCTTTCAACGCCGTAGAACGACAACATTCAATGACATTGAATGATTCACTTATAAGTTTACATGGATCAATTTGGTTGCTTCATCCAAATTGAAAGACAAAAGTGAACCATGTAATTTCGCCTTAAGTTTCTTTAGTTTTGTACTTACTTGTTTTTTATCAACGCAGCAAATAGAAATAGGTATATACTCGTATGTCAGCGTAAAATTGTACCGTTAGATTATAATCTATCTTCGCGAGATTGTAAACTGTCGAAAGATTTTGAACCATAACATACTGCTTAAACGCATTATGTTTCGGTGCCTATAGAGTATAGATTAAAATCTATTAGGTATAATAACCCGATAGAACCTAATACACTACCTGAATATTGATGTCTAACCCTAACCTAACCTAAAAGATCAAGAAGAGGAAGAACAAGAAAACGTAAATACAATAAAATATATTTGAAAAATTGACACTCAGAACATTGAATGGTTCACAATCTTTCGACAGTTCACAATCTCGCGAGATAGATTATAATCTAACGTTATTTACAATTTAACGGGAACATATCTATATACTAGATGTCTGGTAGATCACAGTATCCTGAAATTTTTCACCATTCTCAACGGAAAACTAAACCTCTGAATTTATTCGTCCAATTTAAATACCTATTTATGTTTATTTTATGCGTTGGTGAATTTCGAAACCTTTTGATAAATATAGATATCCACAGCTGTTATGAATCTATGAGGATTTTCCAAGACTTCAATGGAAAACATGTATTTCGCGACTGCGATAATTTTTGCGTGTTAGAGTGAAAGTACACTAGGGCCTGACCAGGACAAAAGGCTTTTCTTGGAGGGACACACCGTTTTCTCCTGTCGCGATAATGAGTCCATATAAAGTGCATTGAGGACTTTACGGACTTTTTGCCCATAGTGTGTTTTCGCTCTTAGATGGACCTCTTTCGTATAAGGGGTTTTTCGCGCGCAAAACAAAAACATACGCATGGACCGCATGGACGCTTCAAAAAAAATTAAGAATAAAAGTAAGTACTTTTCACAAAAAATTTTCAAAAAAAAAATAAAAACCGACTTCAAAAACCACAAACACTAAAAAGTAAAAAATAATTTAATTTATTATGTAAACAAGAGTTAATTTAGTTCTATAATAACATTTTTTGGAGTCGGTACCTATTAGCCGCATGAACCGTCTACCTACTCTTCATTATTGTTGACGTGACTCCACATTGGCACCGACTCCAAAGAATGTTATTATAGAACTAAATTAACTCTTGTATACATAATAAATTAAATTATTTTTTACTTTTTAGTGTTTGTGGTTTTTGAAGTCGGTTTTTATTTTTTTTTTGAAATTTTTTTATTTCACAATTTATAGTGGCCCCACTGTTTTAAAATACAGGATGTAACCAGAACGAGATATGCTATGCATGGTTAAAACATACTGTTTACAAGACTATCACACTGATTATCAGCAATTTACTCTTATCCATGAGGAGTTCCGTTCTCCATCTCCGGAGATATTCATCAGATCTTCACCAAATTGAATTGGGACCACACGGGAAGCACCAGCTTTCAAATAAAAAAAGAATCATCCAAATCGGTTTACCCAGTCAAAAGTTCTGAGGTAACAAACATAAAAAAAAAAAAAAAAATACAGTCGAATTGAGAACCTCCTCCTTTTTTTGAAGTCGGTTAAAAAGACACCACGAATAGTAATTCCTATTCTAATTTATACATAATTATTCCATTTGACAGAATAATTATTATAATTTAAGCCAAACCTTAGCAGCACGCAAAATAAAATATTTTTCCTTTTCTTTGGAATAATAATATAACTGGGGCAATTAATCATTCCCAGGGCAGCTCCCGTACTTAGCGGCTTTCTTCTAAGATTTGTGCTCACTGTGAGGTACCTAGATATTATTTATTTTTGGCTGTGTTTACTTTGACTGACACTGTTTTTATGAAATACTAGCTGGACACCTTAATTTTCTGGGATAAAAAGTAGCCTATGTCACTCTCCAGGTCCTCAAAATACAAACACACTTATAATATTAGTATGGATTAAGGTACTATAATTTCTTATTCATTCTTAAGAACTGAACCGTTTCTACTATTATTTTATTCTATGGAATTCGCACCTCAACGGAGTATAAAGCATTTCACTATCCGCTGAGACGATGCTAAGTATTTAATATTGTGCAAAACTATTATCAAGGGTATAAATTTACGTCGTCTTTGTTTCCAGTGCGATGTAAAAGCCTGGCTCTATGCCAGCTCTACTGCACTAGTGTGTAGCAAAAAAGTGCAGGGATAAGGAAAGTAAAAAAAGTGTTTTTACCGAACTATTGAAGCAGTTTCAAGTGTTTAGCATGGTGTTTGTGTTTATCGATTCTCTCGTATACACCAAACTACATACTTAATCATCGTCATCATTATCATCATTACAACCCGTCACCCGCCCAACACTAAGCTTGGGTTACCTCTCAGAATAAGAAAGAATTAGTCCATAGTTCATTCACCACGCTGCCCAACTGCAAATTGGCAAACTTAACACACCTTTGAGAACCTTAAAGACAACTCTCAGGTATGCATGTTTCGTTTAAAATGTTTTCCTATACCGTTAAAGCAAGTGATATTTAACAGCTGAGAACTTACATAACTACGAACTTTGATGATTCCAAGCCCAAGCCTGGATAGGGGGCCGTCTATGCTACTTCTCTATTCATTCATTTCTATTTGTTTTATTCAATACTAGCTGATGCCCGCGACTTCGTCTGCGTGAATTGAGGTTTTTCGGCTCCCGCGGGAAATCTTTAATTTTCCGGGATAAAAAGTAACCTATGTATTATTGCAGACTATAATCTATCTCTGTACCAAATTTCATCCAGATCCGTTCAGCCGTTGGGGCGTGATTGAGTAACAAACATCCATCCATACATCCATACATCCATCCAAACTTTCGCATTTATAATATTTATTTGATTCTCGAGAATTTGGAAAGGTTTTCTTGGCGGTACTTCTATTCTGTCAAAGACTCTGACCAGACCTGAGACAATTTAGATTTTAGATAGCCTGTGTTTTACAAGCGAGCAAAACTTTGGTGTTCCCAAAAAAAACCACATAAATATAATATACAGTAATGTAAGTACTTACAGTCTCTTTTTCTCGGCCCACTCGTCAGCATGCTCCTTCGCCACCCTTTCCATGTGTTCTCTCGCGCGTTCCGCTTTGGTGAACACCTGCAAGCGCCTCGCGACGTCCACATCTACTTTCTTAAGCGTCAGGTCGTCACGGGCCCGCTCGTCCTCGATTCATTCAAAAGCAGAAAATTAAGCTCCATACAATTCGGTATACTTGAATTCGGATGAATTAATACAAAACAAGCTGGGGCTTTACTGCCAACGCTTAAAGCCATATGATTTTATTATTTTAAGAATTAAGGATTATAATTATTCTAAATACGTGATATCAAACTGTCATTTTGAGTAATATTGCTTAAGTATTGCTTTAAGCTTGGGCAGTATGTCCCCTGAAATGCTAACCACCAATCGCACCTCCTTATAGCATGCACTGCGTCTTGCAGCACGCAGTTAGTGTTGCGCCACGACGAATGAACAGGTTCATGATTATGAACCCAGGCGGGTTCGAGAACTTCGTTTCAGCCGTGTTATATTAAAAGTCAATGAAATAATAATTTGAGGGTCAAAATTCAAAACTGCAAAGTACGAGTAACTTCGGGACGTTTTTGAAGATGAAACAAACAAAACTGAGAGTTCGTTAGATGATTTCGATGAACTTGCGACATGATTTACAACAAGATGCTTTGTGGGTTATCAAATTCTCATCGCGGTTTTTAATTAAGGCTTTTAATACTCACGATCTTCTTCATTTCCATGTGAATTCTATCCATAAACTGGTTGTAAAGGTACTTTCTGTACTGGTTGAACTCTTTCAGCGTGCAGACTGCTCGGCCGTCCTTCGTGCAAAAGCCCAGAAATTTCATCCTATGCCTCGCAGG
Organism: Erebia ligea; assembly: GCA_917051295.2. Classification (NCBI taxonomy): domain Eukaryota; kingdom Metazoa; phylum Arthropoda; class Insecta; order Lepidoptera; family Nymphalidae; genus Erebia; species Erebia ligea. Next base: position 3,262,392 of record OU785226.1, read on the forward strand.
TTTCTGGGCAAAGTGATGGGCCAAGTGTGGGTCATGCATGGGCACATAGTCGTAGGAAACGTTGTTGCAATATGGATCCGTTAAGTCAAATGTTGGAGCTGGCGCGTCGCTACCCAATCCGACACGACGCACCTAGAAAAAACATAAGAAAAAACAATAATAATCAAATCCTTATTTATTTAGATTATCGTATGTCTGTGATTTTACACAGGACTCGTAAATGTAGAATAATGACCATGTTTTGTACGTGCATTAACCTTAGATCCCTCAAAATTATTTCAATATATTTAGCATTTTTGAGGTAATGCATAATTATGTCCTCTTTTTAGGGTTCCGTACCAAAATGGTAAAAATGGAACCCTTATGGTGCGACTTTCTCCGTCTGTCTGTCTGTCTGTCTGTCTGTCCGTCCGTCACACTCGATTATTTCAGTAACTACCGAAGCTATCGACATGAAATTTGGAATAGTTGTGTATATTAGTGGCCCAAAGACACTGGAATTAAAAAAATTGGAAATTATTTTTGTTCTTATTTAAAAAGGGGGGAAAATCGGAGGGTTGAAATTTAAAAGTGAGATAACTGTACTGTGTGGGGTATCATATGAAAGGGTTTACTTTGTACATTCTAAAACAGATTTTTAATTATTTTTAGTCATGATAGTTTTTGATTTATCGGGGAAAAAGTCAAAAAAATACCGTTCCCCCCCCCTTATCTCCGGAGTTTACCAATCGAAAAATCTGAAATAATTATGGTCAATAGGAATTTATGTATATTTTACAGGAAAACTATAGCCAATGCTCTAACTAGCATAGTTTTTTTGATATTAACAGAAAACCTCTACAAACAAAGTTAGTTTTGCGGTTCATTAAATTCATTAATCGTAAAACTTGCTACAGGTTTGTGCGGAACCCTCGGTGCGCGAGTCCGACTCGCACTTTGCCGGTTTTTTTTTTTTTTTAAATATATAGGCTAGCGCTTGGCTGCAATCAGACTTGCTAGCAAGTGGTGATGCATCCTCTCCTAAAATAGAAGATTTAAATGGCATTCTTAAAGTCGATATACCGAAACGTACTGCATATTTTACTTTCGATTGTAGGTACTTGAAGAAGTTTCAATCGACAAGTCACTAGTTGATACCAAAATATTATGATGTGATAAATGATGTGCTTGACATAATATTTTGTGTCTGTGCTACGAATTCAAACTGACAAGCTGGCTCAGCACGATATGTACCTAATAGGTGCTACATAAAGTGAAATGCCTAATATATTATTTATCTATATCTAGGACCTAGGTAGGTAGGTATATAGTAAGGTTACTCGGTCTAATAGATAGTTCAAAATAAATGTATCGTTTCTCTCGTTCACTATAAGTGAACAAAGCTTCATCACAAATCCAAAGATATCATGACCCTTTCGTCACACGCGGACTTATACTATATAACGCGTGTTTAAGCTTTCGAATTTTAAGTCTTACAATCGATTCATTGAGCTTTTTTTATTTATTCTTGTCAGTTAAAACTAAAGTTCATTCTACATAGAAGCACGAAGCGGTGGATCAAGTTTGAAAAATATCTCGGAGATGTTTTTCAGAAAATCCCGCCATTCCTTAGCTTGGTCATTGTGGTGTCGAAGTTAAAGCGGTTGGTGGGTACATTTTCATAGAAGCTGGTTTAAAAAATATTTAACGAAAATGAGAAAATAAAGTAAAGAATCCTTATGTAAATAGAATTCAGACTTTTATAAGTATGTACACAAGATTTAGATTCCTATAATATTTCAGAATATCAATTATTCCTGAGTTACTATAAAAGAGCGAAGTTAATTGCTTGGAAACGTATAGACAAGGTTTCAGACACAATACACTCGAAGCTACAATCCGGCTGATGGAACTAGCCATAGTCCATCACGCTGGCTAAGTATGGATTGGCAGACTTCACACACCTTTGTACACCTTTCAATATTTTTTTCATAACGGAGAATTTTCAAGCATGCTGGTTTTCCCAAGATGTTTTCCTTCACGGTCAAAGCAAATATCGCATACGTTTTCTGTTGTCCCGAGGGAACTCGTTGATTTTCCGGGATAAAAAGTAGCCTTTGTCCTGCCCCGGACTGCAGTCTATATCTACCAAATTGCATCAAAATCGATTGAAAGTTATGGGCCGTGAAAGCCTAGCAAAAAGACAGACACATTTTCGCATTTATAATAGTAGTGTATATTAAATAGTAGTATTTTTTTTTTTTTTTTTTTATCCACTACAAGTTAGCCCTTGACTGCGATCTCACCTGATGGTAAGTGATGATGCAGTCTAAGATGGTAGCGGGCTAACCTGTTAGGGGCATGGCAGTTATATTAAACCCATACCGCTGTTCGGTTTCTACACGGCATCGTACCGGAACGCTAAATCGCTTGGCGGCACGTCTTTGCCGGTAGGGTGGTAACTAGCCACGGCCGAAGCCTCCCACCAGGCCAGACCAGGGAAAATTCAGAAATTATAAATTCCCAAATTGACCCTGCCGGGGATCGAACCCGGGACCTCCGCACGTTAAGACAACAGCGCTCAACACTGCGCCACGGAGGTCGTCAAAATGGATTTGATTGATTAAAAGGCACCCTGGAGGCCGAACAACACACTCAACTCTCACAACACCGACGCTTAGTAGACATTACACTTAATAACAATATTATTATCTATCTATGCTAATATTATAAATGCGAAAGTTTGGATGGATGGATGTATGGATGGATGTTTGTTACCCAATCAAACCAAAACGGCTGAACGGATCTAGATACAATCTGGCACAGAGATAGATTATAGTTTGGAATAGCACATCTATGTTACTTTTAATCCCTGGAAATTAAAGACGTCTCGCGGGAACCGAAAAACCTCAATCCATGCGAATGAAGTCGCGGGCATCAGCTAGTGATTAATAACATTCATTAGCAGGCTGTATATTTTCATTATTCGCTTTTCATAATAATATAATAAATCTATATTACAGCGTTATTATAAATGAATTGGTGCAGTAGGGAATACATACGAATATAGGTATAGATTGTTAATTACGTACTTTATTTGCAACCTGTGCGATTTAATTACTGTTGCTGATATTTTATTAACTTAATTGACTTAATTCACTATAAGTGAACAAAGCTTCATCACAAATCCAAAGATATCATGACCCTTCCTTCACACGGACTTACTATTTATCGCGTGTATAAGCTTTCGAATTTTAAGTCTTATAATCGATTCATTGAGCTTTTTTTATTTATTCTTGTCAGTTATAACAAAAGTTCATTCTACATAGAAGGACGAAGCGGTGGATCAAGTTTGCAAAATATCTCGGAGATGTTTTTCAGAAAATCCCGCCATTCCTTAGCTTGGTCATTGTGGTGTCGAAGTTAAAGCGGTTGGTGGGTACATTTTCATAGAAGCTGGTTTAAAAAATATTTAACGAAAATGAGAAATTAAAGTAAAGAATCCTTATGTAAATCGAAAACCTTATGTAAACCTTATGAATCCTTATGTAAACCCTGTTAGATTTATTAAATAAATAAATAAATAATAATAAATAAAAAAAAATAGAATTCAGACTTTTATAAGTATGTACACAAGATTTAGATTCCTATAATATTTCAGAATATCAATTATTCCTGAGTTACTAAAAGAGCGAGGTTTGCTTGGAAACGTATATACAAGGTTTCAGACACAATACACTCGAAGCTACAATCCGGCTGATGGAACTAGCCATAGTCCATCACGCTGGCTAAGTATGGATTGGCAGACTTCACACACCTTTGTACACCTTTCAATTTTTTTTCATAACGGAGAATTTTCAAGCATGCAGGTTTTCCCAAGATGTTTTCCTTCACGGTCAAAGCAAATATCGCATACGTTTTCTGTTGTCCCGTGGGAAGTGGGAACTCGGGATAAAAAGTAGCCTTTGTCCTGCCCCGGACTGCAGTCTATATCTACCAAATTGCATCAAAATCGATTGATAGTTATATGGGCCGTGAAAGCCAAGCAAAAAGACAGACACATTTTCGCATTTATAATAGTAGTGTATATTATATAGTAGTATGGATTTGATTGATTACAAGGCACCTGGAGGCCGAACAACACACTCAACTCTCACAACACCGACGCTTAGTAGACATTACATACTTAATAACAATATTATTATCTATCTATATTAATATTATAAATGCGAAAGTTTGGATGGATGGATGTATGGATGGATGTTTGTTACCCAATCAAACCAAAACGGCTGAACGGATCTAGATACAATCTGGCACAGAGATAGATTATAGTTTGGAATAGCACATCTATGTTACTTTTAATCCCTGGAAATTAAAGAGGTCTCGCGGGAACCGAAAAACCTCAATCCACGCGAATGAAGTCGCGGGCATCAGCTAGTGATTAATAACATTCATTAGCAGGCTGTATATTTTCATTATTCGCTTTTCATAATAATATAATTATTAAATCTTTATTACAGCGTTATTATAAATGAACTGGTGCAGTAGGGAATACATACGAATAAAGGTATAGATTGTTAATTACGTACTTTATTTGCAACCTGTGCGATTTAATTACTGTTGCTGATATTTTATTAACTTAATTGACTGTTAATTAATTTACTTTGTTTTAATTATGTTTATTTAGTGACTCAGTGTAGTAAGATTATTCTGTTCTGCACGATCTCTAAAGTATAAAGGACTTTATCTAGTGCTGTCCTTCTCTGCAAGGAGCAATATGGAAGGGATAGCAATACAATAAAATTATAAACCCTCTCATTTTAGCTTTTAAGTTTAGAACTTGTGTTTAACAGAATTAGCTACAGTAAGTATTGCTTAATTTACTTAATATTTGTACTCGAATGTGGCAGAGTCCAAGAGGAACGTTATGAATTTTTAAAGCTTTAGCTTGGTATTTAATTGCTTACTTATCTAGCTATATTCGTTTCCCATTACAGCTTTATTCTAGCATTCGTATGTATTTTTACTTGGATAAGAACTTCCATAATGATAAATCAGGCCTTTCTAGATTCTAGTAGTTCTATATATAGACTAGCGCTTGGCTGCATTAAATATGCTGGCAAGGGTACCTACCTATGATAAAGCTATAAAAAATTCCATACCGCTTACCTAAAAAAAATCACGTGTCAAAAATGTACATTTAGTAGAAACTAGCTGATGCCCACGACGTCGTCCGCGTGGTTTAATTTTTTTGATTCCCGCGGGAACTCCTTAATTTTCCGGGATAAAAAGTAGCCTATTACAATCATGCAAATAAAAATATTCTATTCTATTCTATTCTATTCTATGTCACTCTCTGGTCCTCAACTGTACCCATGCCAAAAATCACGTTGCTCCGTTGCGGCGTGATTGAAGGACAAACCATTTATAATATTAGTATGATGTGTAAAGCCGTGTATGAGCAGTAGTAGGTAGGTATGTCAATTTAGTTAAAAAGCAGATATTATACGCGTAATTTAACTACGTCAATAACAACCCCTATTCGATAAAGTTACCGGATGCTATCGACTTTACCTTCGTCACTATTTAACTTTACTTAGGCGACTTCCGCCATAATGACAATAAACGACTTTTGTTGCTAACATAGTTGCCTGCGATGCGTTCGACCGCGGTCTTAGGGACATATTATTATATACTACCGTTATAACTTATATAGGTACCTACGTATATTTTACGGGAACGTTTTAAAAATACACACGAGAAAAACTTAACAAAGTGTCTTCATCAAAAAAGGAACAGAAAAGTGTCTAATACCACAGATTGATATAGGTAGTAGGTACCAAGCAACGACTACACGATTGAACTCACAATCCCAACTCCTCAATCCTGATGCTGCAGGGTACCTACTTCATCATAGAACTAATGAGTACACTAAAAAGTTAAAAATAAAAAATGGCTTTGAAAGTCGGTTTTGTTGGAAAGAATTTTTATTTGCATAATATGCGTCAAACGTGAATTCAAGTTTGTAACAGAGGCTTATAATTTATATCTCATGTTCTGAACTTCTGAACGTACTTTAATAGCGTGAACAAATTCCAATGTTAAATTGGTCTTAACGTCTAACCCCAAAGAGGCTTGGATATAAGCCAAGCGTGCGCCTGTTTAACGTTATAGGGCTTATGGGCATTTTCCGAGGCCTCGAAAACCGACACCGGCTTTTGAGCGAATACTGTGCGGTACAAATAACGAGATAACTGGGTCATTCTCAAACGGCTCAAAAAAGCGTGTCCGGGTCGAAAACCTGTATGAAATAGATTGCTAGCCACTTGATAATTTTTTGTATGGTAGATATGATCAAAATATTAGGGGGGGCCTATGTCCTTTTTTAGGTAAACATTATGTAAGTTAAGTTAAAAAAAGAAAACCACTGAAATATTGACCTCGGTGCCGTGTCCCGCACCCCATATTGCGTTGAAAATTATTTTTTTTCTTTTTTTCTATAAAATATGCCACTATTTTGCAGGTGCTTACAAGAAACTAGTTAGTTACTAGCTCAAATTATAATATTTATAATCAATAATAGGCCTTAGTTGACAACTTACAACAAATCGTTTTCGCGTCCGACGTTTACAATTGATACCGGTGGCGCGCTCCAATTCTCTTATAACTTCTGTACTTTAATAACTGCGAGAATAGTAGTAAGAGTAACACAAACTATCCGTCGCGCCGCATCAGTGGTTAAAGGCAACACGTCTGTGCCTCTCTGTGCGTCCCTTTTATTAAGGTAAGTAATCGCTTTCGGTGGCTTGGTATACCCATAAACTTGATTTCGGTGGAACTGTTCTATCCATATCTATTTAAATTACTATTATTTAATTTATACAAACGTTTATCGTATGAGTGCTAGATTGCAATTAAGGAGGTTATTATTATACATTTAGGATACTTTTGTAAAAATCTGGGATATTGCTCATTATTTTGATTTCAGTGGGATTGATCTCAGTGTTTTCGGTGGAAATATTTAATCTATTTAGTAAAAAAAAGATAGTTGCAAAATTCATTTTTTGATTTTTCCAATTTTTGAGCATGTTTCTAAATGGGGGCTGTATTTTTTTATTATTTCACAAGAAAGTATAACCCAAAACAAAAAAATTGCGTCCTGAAAGAAGTCTCTACGACAATTTTCCAAAGGAGAATTTTAATTTGAAAAATATTTTTTTGGGCCGAAAAACGTGATTATCTCGGAAGTCTCTTAACTTTTTTATCTGAAAAAATTTGTGAATATTTTAAATACAAAAATGTATACTTTCACCAAGTTTTGTCAACATAAAATTATTTTTGTGTAAATGAAAAATAAAAAACGATAAAAGCGGTTTTTTGCATTTTACTCGGAGATTTTTAGGTTATGTAAAAAAAACATTTATACAAAAGTGGTAGATCTTTTTATGATCTACAACTTTTCTATTGTACACTTTTCTCTCCGAAGTCAACTTTCGCTGGAAATCACAATAATCCAAAATTCCACCCCTTATCATCCCCCAAATATATCTGGAAAAACCCCTGCTCACGCATTTTTTTTTACGTTTATTATATGCCACTTTACTATTTCCAACTGTTCCCATCCTGTTAACAATTTTGTTTTTTTTCGCTTCAATATGAGCGACTGGACTATGTGTGTTATGATAGATCTAAATAGAGACTGTTTTAAGTTCCTACTTTGTTATGGTTACTATTTTTAATTTCATTTAGTATGTCTTTTATTTAAATCAAATATGGCATCATCTTCTGGGGCAATTCGGTTGACATCAAACGAACATTCATATTGCAAAAAACGGGCTATAAGAATAATATAACGCAAAAAACAAGATGAATCACTTCGTTTAATATTTAAAGAAAAGAAACTGTTAACCTTAACTGGGATTTACTTACTAGAGCTGTGTTTACTTGTCAAAAATTATGAAGATCTATTTATAAATAAGTCATGCACGAACTAGGCAGGTAACATCAAGACAAAAAGATCACCATGACTTAAAATTACCAATTTCAACATCTAAAATGCATTATAACAGTACGTATGTGATTGCAATACGGGTATTTAATCATTTACCTTTGGAAATAAAAGCGCTTCAAAACCTTAATAAATATAGAAGAATCTTTAAATTATGGCTCAATAACATGACATTTTACAGTTTAAATGACTTTTTCAATCGTGACAAAACTAAGGACTTTACAAATTTAAAAATTAACTTGTTCAAATAATTTTTACAAATAATTATAACCATATTCTGTTTTTACTAATTAATAATCTGTACCAATTATTATAAATTGTCTGAATCAAATGTTATAAATAATTGACTTTATGTTAAATTTAAGCATAATGTTATATCGTATGCCTGTTAGAGGTAGACTGTTCCTACTATGTAAAATTATTTTAAGATCTTCAACTATTTAACAGTCAAACGATTTAATAAATGAAATGAAATGAATGAAATGAAATAAAATACATACATAAGTACAAAGTAGATTTTCGTAAATTTTCCTAAATCAAGTTAAGTAATGAAAGTAGGTAGGTATATGTTATGTTATAGGTAAATATGTTGATAAAATAAAATATTTTATTGTAAAATTAACCTGAAATTCTTTACGTTTAGTCTTCAAAATATTAAATACCTCCATAAATAATTTTTTTTTGATTTCGGTGACTAAAATATTGATTTCGGTGGACACCATTTTTTGAAAATCGAATTACAATGTAACCGCTGGGCCTATGAAGTTCCCTTTACTACCAATATTAACTAAATTAAATCTAGATTTGATATTTCCAGCTAGTATGTCTCAAATACAAAAAAAAAATTGTGCCACCGAAGTCAATCAAATAATGAGGCGCCTGAGAAGTACCCAACTGGTTTACCTACCGAAGAAGGTACATCTATATTCTGTATACAAGATTTAGATGAACAGCAAAGTTTAAGTCGAAACGCACACCACAGGACGTAGAGTGGAGTGACGGAATGGAGTCGCGGCGTCTTTCTTCAAAGGCCCAAGTGTCTAAAAATATCGTACTTAAATGGTCAAAATAATGATTTTATTTATTTAATCAATCGAGAGTTCAAAATACTACTCGAACAGCTTGGAGGCGGCGAATTGCGCTTGTGCATACCAATTTTGATCGTAGAGATTACAGATCATTTGACTTGACATAACAAAGGACTTGCCTCCACTCCACATTGTTTATCTATGTGCAATGGAAGATGGCCATTCAGGTTTTGTTCTTACGAGCACTAGGTTTAGTATTCTAGACGATGGCCGCGACTCCGTTCGCGTGGATTAGATGTTTGAAACATCCCATGGGAACTCTTCGATTTCCGGGATAAAAAGTAGCTTATCTCCTTAACCCGGGATGAAACCCATCTCTGTACAAAATTTCATCAAAATCAAATAAAAAGATGGACAGTGAAAGCATAGCAGATAAACATATTGACAGACAGACACACTTTCGCATTTATAATAATACTAGCTTTTGCCCGCGGCTTCGCTCACGTTAACCGTTTCATCGCCTTTGCCTTTTATCGAAAGCCCAAAATCAAAGTTTCTGGTATATAACTTGAAAAACAACTTGATAAATGACGAACTTTTATACAAACTTTCAACCCCCATTTAACCCTTTTGGGGTTGGAATTTTCAAAAATCCTTTCTTAGCGGATGCTTACGTTATAATAGCTATCTGAGTGCAAAATTTCATCCCGATCCAACCAGTGGTTAGGTTAGATCAGTCAGTCAGTCAGTCACCTTTGCCTTTTATATATTTAGATTAAAGATTAATATGGATCCAGAGAACCCAATTGATTTCAAAATTCAAATTCAAATGTTTTTTATTCAAATAAACTTTTACAAGTTCTTTTGAATCGTCGAGTGAATCTACCACTGGTTCGGAATGCTATCACTACCGAGAAGAACCAGGAAGAAACAAGCAATTTTAAAATAATTCGAAGCCGCAGACTGCATTTGAAGTAAATCTTTCATGAAAAACAACTTTATAAAGTGAAAAGGTTCCGAGAAAATAATTTCCAAAAACATGACGAAGGTTTCATGGGTTTTATTAATTAATACCTTTATAAAGGCGCTAGCTCCAAGCACGCTCGAATAAAGACAGATTTATGACATTCTCTCCCTTCAGAGGTGTCTTTAGAAGAGCAGAACTGATTTGCATTTCAAACACTTCGAAACGAGTGGTATTTATGTATTTCAGTATACCTACCTACTTCGTATTCGAATAGGAGAAGGGGTCTCAAGAAGTATTTATATGACTAGCTGATGCCCGCGACTTTGTTCACATGGTTTAAGTTTTTTTTGATTACCGCGGGAACTCCTTAATTTTCCGGGATAAAAAGTAGCCAATGTCACTCTCCATGTCCTCAACTATACCGATGACAAAAATCACGTAGATCTGTTCCTCCGTTGCGACGTGATTGAACGACAAACCAACAAACCAATAAACCAACAAACAAACACACTTTCGCATTTATAATATTAGTATGATATGATAGTATGAAGTATGATAAACGGCTACTTTTTATCCCGGAAAAGTAAGGAGTTCCCGTGGGAATCAAATAGTAGTTTATGCAACTGTCATATAATGAAGGGTATTAAAACACGAGTGTGAGTTTATGAAACGAGCGCAGCGAGTTTCATAATAGTAACGAGTGTTTTAATACCCGTGTTATATGCAGTTGCATACACTACTTTATCTTCACTAATGCAATTTATCAAACAACAAGAGTAAAAGCTGACAATAGTTTATGTATATACGTATATTGTCACAGTGAACTTGCCGCCATTAAAATCTAACCAATGAGAGCGCAGCTGCGCGCGCAGGGCCAATCAGGAGCGAGCGCGCGCTGTTCGTTTTTTATTTAATTGGCACAAGATCTTACCAAAGAGTTTTGTGTATGTAAGTTTAGTAGTTTCGACGAAGTTTTCACGTATAACCCAACTGTTTTCAAAAGCCAGCCTAAACAAAATTTTATACAACTTGTATGAGGATTTTGACATAAGGCTCGCCAGGTTAATTGGTCGCGTTTTATTGATGTTATAATGAGATTTTACGATATCGATGTGGATATTATACCATCATGTGAAATTGCTTAAATTGAGTGTTTTGTTATCTGCGCTATAACAGTAGTAATTATAAGTCAAGTATTGGAAACATAAGTAGAATGTTATAACATTAGTGTAGATAAAAAAACTTATACCACGCGGACGAAGTCGCGAGCATTATTTTAGTTTGAGCTAAAAACGTTTTGAGACGAGAATAAATTACCTACGTAAAAAGGACATATTATGGAAGACACTTTTATAAGGTGCTTTGATGTCCTTTGTATTTGAATATACCTATTGAAAATATATTGAGGAAATTGAAAGGAAATCTATGTTATGATACGATAAATCTTCAAAGGCGCTATATTTTTATGCGTCTGCATTGATTGAGAACAGATAAAAATAATTGCCACTATCTGATCATTACTACAATATCCAATATGACTGAAACTGGTGTTGGAAGGAAGGATTGCAGGCAAAGACAAGGGATGGACAAGGCTTATTTACCCAAAATTAAAGACGTGGCTTTATAAGTTTAAATAGAGAGAAGCTTTTCGCGTACACGATGATGATACAATAGTTAGGTACTTGCTCCCAGTACTACAATATATCTCTCTCTGCGTCGTATTCCTCATTACTGAGGGTCATGACCCCTTTTCATTAATCAAATAATGGTAGGAGTTTTCTTAGGATAATAATGCGGTGGGTTCCCACGTCCTTCCGCATACGACTCGACTAAGAGTATTTAAACTCTTAGGTTTTTGTAACGAATAACGATTATTATCAGATGTTTAATAACCGGGACCGACGGCTTAACGTGCTCTCCGAGACGAAAAGGCCAAATTTAGACATCCAAATTCGGTCACCCATCCAGTTACCGACTTGGGTCAACGTTGCTTAACCTTCGCAATCGACTGATATGCGTTACTACAACATAACCCATGCCCATTATCTCCATGCCGATTACTCTTATCGTAGTGTGGCACCATAGAATTTTAAATAAATTTATTTGTTTTGTATGTGGTAAGTACAACCTAAAAAACTTGAAACTTTCGATTTTTATTAGTGTAATAGTAGAATTTTAAATCCTGCTTAGAATAGCACACGAATCCAGCAAGAACCTACTTTTTAGGACGCAATTAAATGTTTTGTAAGTTTAAAGTAAGTAGCGTACAATAAAATAACATAGTAATATACTTATCTAACATTTACAAACAATACGCGACCTACAAGACTGTTTGGTTTTCGTAATTTTCTTTATTTAATTTAGTTTACATGTAGGCAACTTACGTGAGTAATACTTAAGTACTGTAAGTACTAATCGTGGCCTTAGAACGGAAAATCCTACTTACGTCTTCTCCAATTTTTCCGCGTGAGAATACAATCTTTCCCTCTGGCATCTTCGGAACAGGTAGTTTGCTCTCAAGTCCAAGTCTGTACCACAGTGGGAGTCCATTTTTGGGCACAGCCCGTATGGGCTTCGGCACGGAATCTATAACTTTCTTCAACTCAGTCGGTTTACGCAGAGTCAGTAGAGTTGTATCAATATCTGCTATGTCGCCGAGCTCCAGTTCGGAACCAGCAGTTTTAGTTGACGACATGGCTATATTATGTTTTTTTAACTTATTGTAAAATAAAAAAAAAGTAACGAAAAATAACCGCGATCAGCTTACTTTATTCGATGCACTAAAATTTTTCATTTAGCTGTCATTCGGTTTTTGGATTGTCAGATTGTTTTTTAATTGGGGGTTTTTGTGGCCTGCACTATCAGCATCAAAGAGAATTTAAGGTTCCTTTTTTTGTTCTATGGTTTTCCAACATCAATACTTTCTTCAAGACGATCTTCCCAGCTTGAGTCTTGATTTTAGTTCTGTAAAGCGCGGATCTATGCCTATAGAGTGTGAGTTTTCGAGTTGTAAAACGTGACCCGAGTTAAATCACATTTGCCCGCCTATACTTAAATTAACAGATATTTTTTATTTGAATTGAATAAACTCACTTGAAAAATTACACTGGGGCCTCAGGATATCTATCAAAAAGAGAAAAATAGAGTCTAGCGGGAACTCTTTAATTTTCCAGGATAAAAAGTAGCCTATATGTTATTCCAGATTATAATTTTCTAGATCCGTTCAGCCGTCCTGGCGTGATTGAGTAACAAACATCCAAACTTTCGCATTTATAATATTAGTGTAGATTCATCCAACGATACTTTTTCCTTACACTTAACATTTAAGAGTCAGAATATTCAGAAATGATTCAGAGTATAATGTGACAAAATGTAACATGCATCCACGAATACACCAATTTAATGATGTCCCATTGTACGTGAATGATGTTTCCCTTCGCATTTCCCAAAACAAACGTAGGTATATTTTCTTTTCCTTATTGGAATACGTGAAAATTATGTACTGTGTAATGTAATATTATGTACTGTGCCGAGTTTCTTGCTGGTTCTTCTCGGTAGGAATGTCATTCCGAACCAGTGGTAGATTCACTCGACGATTCAAAAGTACTTGTAAAAGTTTATTTGAATAAAAAAACATTTGAATTTTGAATTTTTCCTTTTAGAGTCTAACAAATATCTTTGTGCAAAATAACTGTAGGTACCTAGTTACCGAAATATTATCGATTGCATCGCATGACAAGAACGAAAGGATCTCGTTTCACAAAAATCTAGAATTTATCAGCAGCTCTACTCTCTACCCTGAAATCAGAATAGTTGCCCTAAATCTGACTGCTCTCACAATAAATCCCCTGAAATCTGTATGGTTGTGCCACGTGTTGTGCTGAATCTGCATACTGTCATAATTAATGCCACAATAAAGACATTTAAAAATCAATCAATCAATGCCCTAAAATCCTGAATCTAAATGCTCTCATAATAAATGCCGCGAAATCTGACTAGTAGCACTATACTTGTCATATTATACCTCTACCTCTATCTACCCCTAGTCCCTACTTATAAAATTTTAGTGGATATCTATGATAGGGATTAGCCATATTAAATTCAAGTTACTCTTCTTCTCTTCTTCTTCTCGCGTCGTTTCCTCAACTTTGAGGATCGTGGCTCCCTCTAGATATTACAGCCTTCACGGTGTTACGCCATCTCTCCCTATTGGAGGCCGTGCGAAAGGCACTGCAGACCAGAGTGTCGACTGCTCAGTTTTTCGGTCTGCAATATCCCACGCACATTCCACGAGCCGATACGGTGTTCTTTTATGATGGACGCCTTTGTGACTTGGCCGTCAGTAGCATTTTTTCCGGAAGAGGCCTGACGACTCGCCTCTTCAGAAACTTCGGTAGTCCATTTCACACCACCCGGCCCGGTAACCAAGTGGCGCCGAGCATAGCCCGGGTCGCCATTCAATAGTAGATTGTATTATAAGGGAGCAAAATAATATTTTTACGGCGAGGGCGCTTTTTTGAATCCAGAACGAAGTGAGGGATTCTAGAGTAGAATCCCGAGCGTAGCGAGGGATTCTTTAGTAGAATCCTGAACGTAGCGAGGGATTCAAAGTACGTCGCCCGAGCCAAAAATATATTTGCGCCCGAATGATACACTCTACTTTTCATCACCCTGTATGAGAAAATTTGGTTCCCGCGGGAACTCTTTAATTTCCCGGGATAAAAAGCATATGTGCTATTTCAAGACTACAATCTTTTTTTTTTTTTTTTAAATCTATCTCTGTGCCAAATTTTATACAGATCCGTTCAGCCGTTCGGGCGTAATTGAGTAACACACATCCATACATCCATACATCCACACATCCATCCAAACTTTCGCCTTTATAATAATATTTATTAATTTTTTTTTTTTTTTTTTAAATATATATCCATATAGCCCTTTCGTTAGTTAAAATTCAGAAATTATAAATTCCTAAATTGACCCTGCCGGGGATCGAACCCGGGACCTCCGCACGTTAAGACAACAGCGCTCAACACTGCGCCACGGAGGTCGTCAATTTGCGTTGGCGCTGAACACTAAGATGTTCCAAATTAAATAAGTGCGCGGCAAAGATAATTGCGGCGCACTTACGAGTATAAAGAGGATTAATAGTACATTGTTACCCTAGGGATGAAAGTAACTTATTTAGTCCCGAGACGGGGTTTGGCGCCCGAGCGTAGCGAGGGGGCCTATAGTTCGAGGGACTAAATAAGTCTTTCATCCCGAGGTAAACACTGTGCTTTTCATTACGAATATAAGGAAAGTCAAAATAAAAAGTCTATGAATCAGTTGTCTTTACTTTATGAATAAAGTCTATCTTTCTTCTTGTCTATGGATGCACTCGGGTATAAAAAAAAAAAAAAAAAAAAAATAAGAAAAAAAAAAAAAGAAAAAAAAAAAAAAAAAGCCGGGTTTCATTTGAACTCCAATAAAAATTCAGTTGAAAACGATTCTCCCTAGGGCTGAAAAGTATTACTTTCAACCCGCTTCTCAGGCAACTTCAAACCTACTTTCCGTGTATGAGTAATGAAAAAACTCATTACTGCCCGCTAAAAGTTTCTTATAGAAAACACCACCTTTGGGCGCACATAAAGGCGAACCAAGTCGTCCTTTTCGAATACATGGGATGAAAAACACTTTCCTTATTGTAACTTATCATCATAGGGAGCTTTCTTGGGTTCCCTGATCCTTCCATACCAGTCTTTCAGATTGCTCTCGGCCACTGTCTGCCGCTTCCACTCCATTGGAGCAGGGGTTGGGTTAGTATACGCCGCCCGCATTCGGCGTTGGGCGTTGCTGCTCTTTAGCACCACCCAGGGGACACGTGTAGGGTTCACATCGGTTATCACCTGCGGACGCGAGCAGCTCCTGCCCCCCAAGTCAAGTTACTCATTTTTATTCAAATAAACTTTTAAAAGTGCTACAGAAATGAGTGGATCACTTATCTGGAATGTCATTTTAAATAATGTCTAATAATTGTAATCATCTTTTAAGTTCTTTACCAAATTTTTTAAATACCTAATACGTGATGATACATGATTGGGGATGGCTTGGTCCGTAAATATTTCTAGGCTAGTAGCTTCAGTTATGGCAGTTTTTTCGATATGATTAGAAAGGACGAGGAAATTCTAAGACCCCATGGGAAATAACACAAAAAACAACACAAAGTTGAATTTCCCCCTTGAGAAACTCAACTTTGCCAACTAAAATAATAAAGTACTTTGTCAACTCCATGTATCTTTTTAGAATTGAGACTGTATTTGTGTGTTGGGCTATTGTCTGTAGACTGTAACATACCTGGCACTGACTATTCATAATTCGTGAATAGATCACAGCTAAGTAGGTATAATCATGTCCTTTTTTTGGAGAAGGTACGCTTGACTAGTTTTTTGCCGAGTTTCTTGCTGGTTCTTCTCGGTAGGAATGATTTTCGAACCAGTGGTAGATTCCCTTGACGATTCAAAAGCACTTGTAAAAGTTTATTTGTAAGTATAAAAAACATTTGCATTTTGTATATTTTTTTTAATTTCAGTTAAAGGCATATACATAGATAGTATGGGATTTGCTTATACTTATCTAGTCTTGCTCTATTCTACATAAGATGGACAACGGTATTATCATAATATAGAGTTCGCTAGCACATTCCGTAACAAGGAGAAACACCAAATATATCATTGGCAACAAATATTTTTTTCTACCAAAGGGCATCGACCGATACTCGTTCCTAGTCGTGACAACATCACGTGCCTAAACCTAATCTTAACAATACCTAAATAAGCCTTAGCGAAACTTTAGAAATTACGTAAACAAAACTCGTTTGCTAATTGGGCTACTAACTAGTCCTTTAAAATTGTTATGTTTTAAATTCTTCGAAATGAAAATTCTGTGTATAAGTGCTTTAGCTGTAGCCTATGGCTGTAGCTAGCTTTATAGTAAATAAGTCTAAATTTCTCGTTTATTTTCATTTTGTGATATTGATTGACATAATATTTTCATAAATAAAGTTCGAGCAAGAAACGTTACAAATTTCGGTAAAAAATACTAACTTATAATATTGTCCATCGATGTACGTGCAGTCCATCATCCATCCATCAGCCTGTATGCATCCACTGCTGGAGATATAGGCCTTTTCGAGAGCGCGCCAACAAACACGGTCCTCCGCCAGCAGTGATAGTGTAAAATCAATTGGTTTGCATATACGTAGGATGTTATTCTGTTGTACATACCTAATGGATGCAAGTGCGTTGTTAAATCTCGCAATAAAATCGGAGCTCATGAAAAATATGACCGAAATTCATTTTACAAGAGAGGGATTAGTTTGAAAATTTGAGCGCTTTTTCGTCAACCTATCATTATTATAGAAAATTGGCCGATCACAATTCAAAAATATTTAAAGTAGTTCTTAGGCACTTGTACTATAGGTATCTATATAATCACTAGAAATCACGGTAGGTATCAGCTACTGACAAGGAGTAAAATGTATTGTTATTTTTGCTAAAAATAACGAGCTTCCGAGTATCGAAGCCGCAAGAGAAATAATTATATACCGTGACATTGAAAGAATAATGTTTCTATCTAAGCTTGTGGTTTCAAGTTAACGTAATATCATCTTCGGCTTCATTTGATAATATTGTGGGTTTACATAATTTTATCCTTATAATGAAGTTTTAAACTTGATATCAGTATAATATTTTTATTAGCGCTATGATGTATATTTTCTTATAATTTACCATAATTAACGATATTATAATTAAGGTAAATTACGATACGAGATAAGTGATAACCTACGAGTTCTATACAAGCTATTTATTTACCATGTTTTACCAGATTCTTGATGTAGACCATAGATTTATTATATACTAGCAGATGCCCGCGACTTCGTCCGCGTGGTTTAAGTTTTTTGGTTCCCGCGGGAACTCCTTAATTTTCCCGGATAAAAAGTAGCCTATGTCACTCTCGGTCCTCAACTATACCCATGCCAAAAATCACTTCGATCCGTTGCTCCGTTGCGGCGTGATTGAAGGACAAACCAACAAACCGACAAACCAATATACCAACAAACCGACAAACAAACACACTTGCGCATTTATAATATTCACAGAACATATATATATGTTCTGTGATAATATTGGTATGATATTGGTATTGGTATGATACTACCGTATGTAGACCAATTTTAGTGAAAGGTTTTTATGCCACAATACACAGCAAGAACTTTTTCCAAGTTATTGATAAAATAACTAATAATTACCTAGGTACATACCTACTATATACGATGAAGGTAAGATTTTTACTCCATACTATAACTACAAAACTACAAACATACAAAAACTAGTTTCGCGTGTCAAATTATAACAATAAAGAGGAGGCTCATCAGGGATCTGTTTCGGTGCAATGACCGCTACAATGTGAAGATCACATTTACCTCCATCTCTTTCGATGTGGTCCAAATTCCATTGTTATAAGAAGAATACTTACCATAAATTCAGCCAATTACATAAAAATTTAGGATAATAAAACGTGTTAAGCTCTAGGCCCACTTAAGAGGCACGGAGCGGTGCGGCACGAAGCGGCGAATATTATTTGTATCTACTAGCTGATTTCAACTCGCGGGCGCGTCCGCTTGAATTGAGGTTTTTGGTTCTCACGGGAACTCTTTAGTTTTCCGGGATAAAAAGTAGCTTATGTGTTAGGTATTCCAGACTATAATCTATCTCTGTGCCAAATTTCATCCAGATCCGTTCAGCCGTTGGGGCGTGATTGAGTAACAAACATCCATCCATAAAACCATTCATACATCCGTCCATCCAAACTTTAGCATTTATAATATTAGTATAGATGAGTTTGTACGGGACCGCGTCGCGGTGCGCATTTCCGTGCCGTGTCGCTTATGTGGGCTCAGCTCCATACAACCTCTAGCCTCATACAAATAATACTTGCCGCTACGTGCCGCGCCGCGCAGCGCCTCTGTAGTGGGGCTAGACCTTTAGGGCTACGAGACAGTAGAAAATACAGTAGGTAAATATACTTAATACCACTTCACTGGATCATCGATTGCATCCACAGATTATGTAAACAGTATTGGCAAGGATTTATCGTTGTCTAAACCATTTTACGCTTGATTTCATAGATTTTAGACATGACGATAAGGGTACGTCATACCTACTCAGGTTAGCCCACTTACATGTTAGACCGGCACTTGCACACTTATAACCAGCAATAGGTACCTATTTTCTTTTTAGCAGTAACTGCTTCGATGGTCTAGTGGTTAGCATGTTTGACAGTGGATGAAGAAGTCCTGCGTTCGATTCCCGAGGTATTAAGTATTGGGGTTTTCTGACGAAATATTATCTGCACTAGCCCGGAAGTTGGTGGTGTTTCATCCTCGTGCCTCGGAGAGCACGTAATGCCGTCGAGACCTCCTGCGTAATCGTCTTTTCTGGGCAAGGTGGTAACTAAGCCACGACCGAAGCCTCCACCAGACCAGACCAGGGGAAATTCCAAAATTATAAATTTCCAAATTAACCCAGCTCGGCATCAAACCCAGGCCCTCCTACTTATAAGACCACAGCGCTCACCACTGAGCCTCACTGAGTACTGGGAGGTCGTCAAAAAGTTGGAGAAGGAAAATATGTAGATGTGTTTTGCAAAGGCATTGTTCATGTCATATAAGATAAAAATCCAAAGCTACTGAACGCTGAGTGAAACGACCGGACGAAATTACCTTAATGAACATAATAGGTCTTTGTCTTGACGAAGAAAATCAAAAGGCTCTACCCTCGCTCTACCATTAGCATACATACAGTAGGTACCTACTTTAAATGACAATAGGTGTATAATATAGTTACAATTTTTATTTTTTTGCAAAATTAATATCATAAGCACAAAGTATAATGAAACGGAAGTAGCCTATTTGAAAGTTGAAACGGACATGACGTCATATCATCTTGTCCTCCTCGGAAAGGAACTTCTTTAGATAACTTAATCCTACACCCTAGTAGTCCTGGTAGGTAACCTAAGTTTAATAAACAAAAGAGTCGCTGGAAGCAAGCGGCACGAGGAGGCCGAGGTTTGTGGAAATCCATGTATCCTATTCCTAGCAGTGGATGTCTACTTAACAGTTGAAACGACGACTACGTCAGCTGAACTTAGGAAAGCCTAGGAGCCTCTGTCTAAACTAAAACAAAAATCCGACCTTAAGTTTTATGATATTGATCATTCTTATTGTGAGCAGGTTTTGAATATAGATTTTTTTTTTATCCACTACAAGTTATCCCTTGCTATCTCACCTAATGGATACCTTTTACTTTACCTAAGTGACGATGCAGTCTAAGATGTTAGCGGGCTAACCTGTTAGGGGCATGGCAGTTATATTAAACCCATACCCCTATTCGGTTTCTACACGGCATCGTACCGGAACGCTAAATCGCTTGGCGGTACGTCTTTGCCGGTAAGGTGGTTACTAGCCACGGCCGAAGCCTCCCACCAGGCCAGACCAGGGAAAATTCAGAAATTATGAATTCCCAATTTGACCCTGCCGGGGACCGACCTCCACACGTTAAGACAACAGCGCTCAACACTGCGCCACGGAGGTTGTCTAAAGATAAATCCAGGATCATTGCAATAAAGTTCGTTACAGTAAAAACCTAGTGAGGACGCTTGACTGAATTCCTGCAAACGTTTGCATTCGTAATTGCCACTTTTTACTATAAAATAGGTCGCTGTAAACAATCACACAACCACAAGTCGCAACTTCAGCTCCTCTGATAGTTGATACTATAGCACACTGGTATAGAGCAACATGTTAAAGTACAGTACATACAGTGTACAGTGTAGAATTGCGCAGAGTGCCGGCGCGATCGACAGACGAGTACGAACCGTCGCGCGACGCAGGCGTCTCCCGGCTGCTCTGTGGCCGTAAAACTCGCGCAAAATACGCTGAAAAAGTACACCAAACTATCAACTAGCCTACCAAACTAAACATGTGTAGTTCTCAAATATTCTAGCACCTAATTAGGGTGCCGAGTGCCCTATTGCCACAGATAAATATTAAAAATGTTACTCAATACATTTCACGTGCAACGGAGTGCGTTTCATGTAAACAAATAATCGAATGCGTTCCGATTGACGATCGATGTTGATAAAATAGTTTAAGGTTAAGTTTGTTGAACTTTTTTCGCACAAGTCGGCTTCGCTGTGACGTGGGGAGTGCACTAACTAGATTAGATACGCTAAGCTGTAATGATACATGTAAAGTGGACGCCGGCGCCGAAATGTTTCATGCATTCCATAGAAAGACTTTGGTACTTGGTTGGTGCTGAATGCAGTGTTATCACTAATTAATGATGGTAGGGTTGTCGCTTTGCTGAGATTTTACTACACAATATACTTTAGGCACCTTAAAGGCACACAGTACATAATTTTCACGTATTCCAATAAGGTATGTACTATGTAGAGTCTAGAGTGATACCTAGATAGAGCTAAGGAATCTAAAGGCTTTAAAACAAACCGAATAATATCTAATAGTAACTCATTAATTAATTTTCGAAACATAATTTAACCCAGCTTTGTTCAGATAAGCATAATATATCCTTGTGTTCACTGTTCAAATGTTTTTTCTTTCATAAGTTCGAATTACGTATCAGAAACATTTTTTAAGTAAATATCTATTAGAGGAAACGTATATTTATTCTTCTTAGCTAAGTGATCTTCACTTTCACGCACATACAATCTTGAAATGCTGATCTTGCTTTATATTGTAATGCTCGATAGCTCAATGGTAGGGGAAGCGCGCTGAAATCAGAAAGGTCAACCATTCAAACCAAGTCCTAGCATAATAGTTTGATTGTGTGTTTTTAGTTATTTCTTTAAAAGTTAATTAGTATGAATGTGACAGTGTGTCTGTCTGTTTATTACGTTTTCACGTCCCATCTGTTTTGACTGAAAAGATATTAACGAAATTTGGAACAGAGATCAGGTTGCATGGCGAGGCAAAATATAGGCACGATAGGTATATAGGCTACGTTTCATTCCGGGAAATTCAAGAGGTCCCGCTGAATTTAAAAAATCCTAAATCCACGCCAAAGAAGTCATACATATTTATCAATCATTTAAGTTTTAATACTATGAATAAATAATTTATCAATCATAGAATTTTGCTTTATTTATGTTTTGATTCGAAAACGCGTGAAATTTCTGTTGAAGAGATTTCGAATGGAATGTGTAGTTCAAGGTGAAATCAACAATGAATTATTATGCGTTGCCGGTATGCCATAATACGGGCAAGTGTTCGGAATAATGATGACCGGCATTGGTCTCATATTTTACCATAACAAAACAAACGTGAATAATATGTATTTGCTGACTAAGTATCTGTTGCCTGCGACTTCGCAAGCGTGGAATATTATGTTTTTTTTAATTCCCACGGGAACTCTTTAATGTTCCGGGAAAAATAGTAGCCTATGTCACTTTCCAGGTCCTCAACAGGTTAGCCCGCTACCATTTTAGTCTGCATCATCACTTACCATCAGGCGAGATCGCAGTCAAGGGCTAACTTGTAGTGGAATAAAAAAAAATTGGCAGTCATTGGGACTGCCGATAGAAGTGAAAACGAATACTTAATTATTGTTTTTTAATTTAAAAAATAAAAATATTTAAATATTCGTATTCACTTCTTTCTTCTTCTTCTTCTTCTTATATTTAAGACCTTTTGTCTTGGTAACAACGCGAGCATGTCGGTGACGGTGACGCGAATCCACAAGTTTACCCCCTACCAAAAAGTGCTCAACGCGGCTACGGAAGTTTTCACTTCAAAAAAACTTTTCATAATTTATAATTTGTAAAAGTTAAATTTAAAACGAATTATAGCCGATATTATAGTTTTATAAACTAAACAGTGTGATAGATTAAATAAACAATTTAATTATTTTATCACGATTTATTGTAGGTATACCTACTCTAGTCCATTTTTAAACAGTCAAAATAGAATAGAATATTATTCTTTAATGAACTCAGGAAGTGCTTATCAATTAGGTAGCTATTTACCCATTTCAACTCAAACACGGAAAATACAAACGATATAAATATTCCGATTTCAAACATCGGTAATGGGTACCTATAAATTGTTCATACAATTGTAAAATATGTGCCCGTTAATGTAACACAACCGGAAAGAATTTATTAGTGCAGATGAAAATAATTACAAATGTTACGTATAATGCGAATATGACTCAACCTTTCGAAAATAAAGGCTTACACACATTAAACGGCCAAAAATCCCGAAAAAGATCTACCCGTGAACACCTTCAATTACTTAGGTACTAAAATAACTAGTGGTTCGCCCCGAACTGAGACCTCGCGGTATCACAGAGCGCCATCTATTGACATCATTGTGAAGTTCTGTTAAAAATACCATCATCATACAAAATTAAATAATTTCGTTTCCTTATAATATTTATCTAATTTTAGTATTTGTTGTTCAAGTACAGGATATAATAATTATTCAAATAATTGATCAAGTTTCAGGCTCAGCCTTTCAGAAAATTGAGAGTTCTGAGGTCAACTTTGGACGTAAGAAAATCTTCACTTTGAAAGCCCCCCATTTCGTCAATTTTAGGGGAAAAAATTAAAAAAAATATATTTTTGGACTCTATTCCTAATTATCTTTGAAACGATATACCGCAACTCTATGAAACGCTATAAAAAATATTTTACTTCGCATTCGCTTCTATAAGAGCCCCCCTCAAATAAAGATTTTTATAATTTTTTAAGCCATATTCGGCTAGAGGCCATAGGTTAACATATTATATTTAAATTTGAAGTAATTAGGTACCTACGTTCAGTAATTCAGAAGTTATAAGGCTCTGACACACGGAGTACGGACGGACAAGTGCCAATTCACTCAAGTAACTAGACTCAGAGACCTTCGCTTCGCTCGGTCAAATACAGTTTTGGTAGTTTTTTAAGTGAAACATAACTGAACTGAACTGGCAGGTAAGTGAACCGTGGCCGAGTGGTCCAGGCGCTCAGGGCGCGATTACCAGAGAGACGCAGGTTCAAATCCTGCCGGTTCCGAAAATTTTGATATGTATGTAAGTTTAAGTGAAACTTCTTTAGAATGGTTGTGATTTGAAAATTAAATGAAATAAAAAAATTTCAAAAAAAAAATAAAAACCGACTTCAAAAACCACAAACACTAAAAAGTAAAAAATAATTTAATTTATTATGTATACAAGAGTTAATGTAGTTCTATAATAACATTTTTTGGAGTCGATACCAATTATCCGCATGAACCGTCTTAGGTAGACGGTTCATGCGGCTCTTCATTATTGTTGACGTGACTCCACATTGGCACCGACTCCAAAAAATGTTATTATAGAACTACATTGACTCTTGTATACATAATAAATAAAATTATTTTTTACTTTTTAGTGTTTGTGGTTTTTGAAGTCGGTTTTTTTTTTTTTGAATTTTTTTTATTTCACAATTTTTAGTGCGCCCCACTGTTTTAAAATACAGGTTGTAACCAGAACGAGATATGCTATGCATGGTTAAAACATAGTGTTTACAAAACTATCACACTGATCGCGAGCAATTTACTCTTATCCATTGAAGAGTTCCGTTCTCCATCTCCGGAGATATTCATCAGATCTTCACCAAATTAAAATGGGACCACCTCTGAAGTATGACCTACCAAACAAAAAAAGAATTATCAAAATCGGTTCATAATTGGCGGAGAAATCGCGTAACAAACATACAAAAAAAAAAACATACAGTCGAATTGAGAACCTCCTCCTTTTTTTGAAGTCGGTTAATGAAACGAAAAAGCGACACCAAAAAAGCGACAATTACAAACATATTCATAAATAGGATTTATCCTGCGAGAGAATGAGATAGAATATTATGTTATATTTATAGCATTCTCTCGTAGGCTACTTAACTGTAGTTTCACTTCTGCTGTGTGTGAATTGCACACACACTTTTTTTTTTTTTTAAAGGTTTCTAGTGGTTAGTCACTTACCTGTAATAATAATTACTTAGTGTAGTGGTAATAATGTAAGCTTTAAACTAGCTACGACCGTTCGCGAATATTAAAATAATACGTACGATAAGCGATGGTAGCATCACACGAGTATATAGCATGCCCCCAGTTCAAATCGGGTATTCCAAAATCCTTTGGTTCTAACTTCTTATCATATTGGCGAACATCTAAGTAATATACCTACACCTAAAGCTAACTCAATTGTAATTACAGGTAGGATGTCATTAGCATTACAAGTAGGTATATTGCTGTATATATAACATAAGTAAGAATTTTAATACATAAATATTTATCTATGTGCTTGAGTAATGAGCTATTTATAAACCATGTGCTTTATGGCGATACATCGTTTGAACTCTATTTCAGATATTCTGTTGTCTCATGATTTTTTTTATTGCATTTTTTGTAAACGTTGCTATTACCGTTATCTTAATAAGAATTCGTCGAATGGATCGTGGTCCGAGGACCCGTTTTAATAATGGTCGGGATTTTTTCCCATAAAATTATAATAATCCAAAATACGTATTGGACGTAATTATTTATTTATTTAACAAGTTTTTACCTTAGTGTAAGCAGAAGTACGGTTAATTATGTTCTTATTTCTTAACTAGCTGATGCCCGCGACTTCATCCGCGTGGTTTTAGTTCTTTTTTTTAATTCCCACGGGAATTCCTTAATTTTCCGGGATAAAAAGTAGCCTATGTCACTCTCTATGCCCATGCAAAAATCACGTCGAACCGTTGCTTTGTTGCGGCGTGATGAGGAAGACAAACCAACAAACAAACACACTTTCGCATTTATAATATTAGTATGATCCCAAATCTCAAGGTATATTTTAGACGTTAATCAAATGGATAAATAAACCAAAATAAGAAGAAGAAGAAGATTTCGTATTTCTGAGAGCTCTCAGCTCTGTGATTTTGTACCTACTCGTTCATTTGTCTACAATCATAATATGAGTATGTCGGTACTCGGTAGTGTTCAAACCACTCAATCGTAATGTACTCAACTTAGACATACTTAGTGCATCGAAGTGGTAAATAGAC
The DNA here is from genome assembly GCA_917051295.2 of Erebia ligea. NCBI lineage: Eukaryota > Metazoa > Arthropoda > Insecta > Lepidoptera > Nymphalidae > Erebia > Erebia ligea. The sequence continues at coordinate 3,288,499 of OU785226.1, forward strand.
TAAATACGATGTGTACCTACTCACAACTCACAGGGACCACGTTGTTACGGTACAGTGGTTAAGATACCTATTAGGTATATTCGTACCTACAGAGCACCTGCTTGTAACTTAGCTAATAGGTAGGTACGCTAGTAGATACCTAGCCCCCCTCTATAACCCCTTTCAATTTTGCAATTGATTAAAACTTTAATTCCAAGCAAGTACATATAACATGATACTGTTATGTACAACTTGTATCTACTTGTAGCGAACATAGTTCACTGAGCTTGTATTATCGTTTTCCTCTTGTAGCTTACACCAGTAGGTTTATAAACTATTAATAAATAGTTAATCTGTAGTTACATTAAACGTGATTGAACATATTTCGTCCTCGTTAAAAGAATAATTATTAACCATCCGGAACGAAACGAATATAAAATTCCTTGTATGAAATCATAAGAAAGCTCGCATAAAGATCCACGCCCATGCGGATCGCTGAAAAAATCGGAAGGTGGGATACCTAATGGGAAATTCAACTTTGAATGTCCCCATCACGAATTGGTATGGTCGACTAACGGCAGCCCGGCAGATTTTTTCTGGCTGTAAAATATCTTTTTTTAATGGTTCTTACAGCTTACGGAATGGCACCCATTACAGTGCAGTGTCACTAATAATTATACTTTCACTATATTATATTAGTGCGATCATGTATCTTGTGAGGTTAGTTTCTGTGCAGCGAGAGCCCGGACTTCAACTTCAGAAAATTCAGAATATCAGAATTTTAAATTCAGAAACGAAACGCTATTATTTGTACGAGGCGCGTCATGGAAGTGCACGAAATACGAATCCATGAAACGTTCCTTTTGACGTGGGTCGGTCGATTCTTTCAAAGCGGACAGGTGTGCGAAATAGGTAAAATAAGTTAAAAATTGAATTAAAAATTGAATTAAAAACAAGTCATAGGTAGAGAGTAGGTATATTTTAATTTAGTAAGTTAAAATGAAAATATTACTTGGTCATTTTGACCCTATGACCTTGATATGAATAGACCTTTTTATGATAATATGAATTTAAACAAGAATAGGTAAGTAGGTACAATCCGATAAGCAAACTCTGACTCACTGAAACATCAAAATTAATGGATTCTTTTAAAACTTGTACTTATAGTAAAATTATGTGAAAATATTTACTTTTTTGCTAAGTTAGTATGTTTACTTAGGTGCTCTTAGTCAAGTCAATAATTCTAGTTAACTAGTACATGAAATGATCATTTTGTTGTGTCTGTCTGTATACAAAATTACACACGTATAATTTCTCATACGACGCTAAACGTTTTGCGCGGAAGTTTCGTCCTGTCCCGTCCATAGTGTGTTCACGCCTTAAGTAATATAAAGTCTCCAAAGTTTTTCACAGCACCAATTTTTTCGTGTAAAAACGATTGAAATCAGGCGGTTAAAGCTAGTAGGTAGTGTCAGCGTAAAGTTAATATTTGACGGGGTTTTCCGGAAATCGTCAATACTAATAGACTATGGTCGAATAAATATTGTAGGCAAATGCGATAAGTAGTAAGTACCTACCTAACTATGTCTACTTATTTATTTTTTCGTAGATCGACGAACTCAAATTTCAAAAGAACTTTGTAGAACCGGATCTTTTTTATCATGAAGATTATAATATTATAAAGAAGCACTCTACCACAGCTTTGTAATAGATAAGACTAAGATAGAGATCGTATCAAATCGTGACCTGTCATAAAACACTTATGCAAACAAAGCCAATCATGCAAACATGGTATCTACCTACCTGTCCATTTATTTGTTAGACATGTGCTACTAACAACTGTATACGTTATGTGAGATTATAGAGTAACGTATGCATTGTATATTATATTCATATTGAAAAAAAATTGAAAAAAAGCAACTGCAGAGTTTCTTGCCAGTTCTACTTAGTAGAATCTGCTTCCCAAACCAGTGGAAGAATCCCGAACTTTTGACATTTTATCATAAGAGAAACAAGTTGTCCTACGTTAAATACACATTTCATTTAATTTTAAAATTTCATACACAAAGTTTTCGAGTGAACAAACATTACGGACGTTTCTAAACTTACTTCAATATAAATATAAAAAAATATACCTTTTTTTTATTGCGGCTTTGAAATTAGTTTCGATACTGCAATTATAGATATCGCTACTAGATGGCAAAAAGTCGCGTTTAAAACTGAATTAAAGATGCATATCTCAAATTTCGGCCCCAATGATCAAGTGAACCGTGACCCAGCGTGACGCAGGTTCAAATCCGCAATTACTTTGATACCTATGTATTTATGTAAGTTTAGAGACTTTCCTAGTGTGAGAACTGAGAAGCACTATAATATAATTACAAAAAAATACGGACGTTGTCATCAATGCTGTCTAGTGTCGATACATCGCACAATGCACACAAAGTTGCATCAACAGTTATTTAACCCCGACTTCCAATACATATCAATTGATCATCAATCGTCATCTGTCGTCCGTATGCCGCACAGGCAGCCCTATTATGTAAAACCTGCTTCAAACATTGTTACAATCTCAATTGGGATGATGACATGAGTTGACATCAAGTCAACAACTCTTTATCAAACTTTAAAACGCGCTTCTAGTATGGAAGTTTGTATGAAATTAGAAATACATAGTTGTGAACTTGTGACGTCATCAAACTTAAACTTTTTTTTCTTTAATCTATAGTTTAATAACCAAACTGAATTGATTACGATCTTTACAACAATCATTTTCATAGGTTGTAACAGTAAGGCTTCGGATCATTACTGCAGTACCTACCGCCAGATTGTCACTCGTTTTGTTTACAGTTTTTTATTAATCACGTCATGCTTTGTCCAACTCTGCGATGCAACTTGCAAGCTCTCATCTCTGTGCAGTCCGTCAAACTTATTTGACCCGGTGTCAGCGTCGGACATTGAATAAAAAAAAAACTTAACAGGCATAAAAATTAGTTCCGATTTTGGCCACCGGGCCAGATAAGTTTGTCGGACTGTACCAAAGTATAGAGTCAGGAAAAATACTACAAAATACCTGTATGATAGTATCATTTTTTATCTGTTGACAAAAGGCTTAACTGAAGTACGCTTTGTATGGTTATCAGAATATCTATAGGATTATATTGGACAAGATAACGGCAAATCCATGGCTGTTAAATTAAACCTATCTATTAAGTAATGTAGCACTTTTTGTAGGTACAATAATATATTTAACTAAATTATGCACGAAACTACACAAATAAAACATAAAACAAACAGATTTGTAGGATTAATCTTAGAACCACATGAGGCATATTTCAAGGTTTCTGTGATCAATTAACTTTCCTACGATCAAAATATAATAGTAGAAAATAATATTTGCTTATTTAAACAACAAACTTCTGCGCTCTTATGTAAGATTAAGGTTAATTACTCGGATTGATACCCGTTAATGATAAAAGGAAAAAGATGTTATCATAGAAAATATTTATGAATAAATCAGCCTTAGGTATACCAACCGCGTTGATTTATTCAAAAGCAAGCAGTCTGAAAATATCCAAGATCGGAGCATGGTACCTACTGCCTAGGTACTTTAACGTTGAGTAAAGAATCAGAGGCCTAGGATGATGACAACTCAATCAAATCAGCAACTCTTTATCAAACTTAAAAACGCACTTATAGTATGGAAGTTGTATGAAATTCACAGCTGTGACGTCATAAAATTTCAACACACTTTTTTAGGGTTCCGTACCAAAATGGTAAAATGGAACCCTTATGGTGCGACTTTCTCCGTCTGTCTGTTCGTCCGTCACACTCGATTATTTCAGTAACTACTAAGCTATTGACATGAAATTTGGAATAGTTGTGTATATTAGTGGCCCAAAGACACTGGAATTAAAAAAAATTGGAAATTATTTTTGTTCTTATTTAAAAAGGGGGGAAAATCGGAGGGTTGAAATTTAAAAGTGAGATAACTGTACTGTGTGGGGTATCATATGAAAGGGTTTACTTTGTACATTCTAAAACAGATTTTTAATTATTTTTATTAGTCATGATAGTTTTTGATTTATCGGGCAAAATGTCGAAAAAAATACCGTTCCCCCCCCCTTATCTCCGGAGTTTACCAATCGAAAAATCTGAAATAATTATGGTCAATAGGAATTTATGTATATTTTACAGGAAAACTATAGCCAATGCTCTAACTAGCATAGTTTTTTTGATATTAACAGTAAACCTCTACAAACAAAGTTAGTTTTGCGGTTCATTTCGTCTTGTTTTTAATACGTCATAAATCGTAAAACTTACTACAGGTTTGTACGGAACCCTCGGTGCGCGAGTCCGACTCGCACTTGGCCGGTTTTTTTTCTTTAATCTAAATTTTAAAATGGTTATCAAACTTAAAACTAACCGAGGATGTGAATTTTAGGTCTTTTGGAAGACCCTCTAATTAATAATCAGTTAGAAATAATTTATTTTTGATATAGGCATCATCCCTATTGTCTAAGCAAATCATAATCATTTGACAGCTTTAAACGCATTACTCGAACTGTTTATGGAGTTCATACATGCTTTATGACGTGCAGGCATCTATGAACTCCTTAAACAGGTCGTATTATAAGTTAACACACACTGTTCTGTGAAGTATCTCAGCCCCCCGATTGTGTAAGGAAATCAAAATTGTAATCGTTTGTCAAACGTACTTATAAGATCTTTCGCCAAAAAGTTTTTGAGATCTGATAAAATGGCTGGCAAATAAAAAGTCCGCGCCATTCACTTAAACATATGGTGCGCACACTGGCGCAATAGGATGAAACGTCGTTTCCCGCCGACGCGGATGTTTTAGGCCGTTAGGCCTCTAGTGTGTTTTGCTCTAAAATGCATGATAACATACACAGTAGTTAACAGTAGTACATAACAGTAGTTGTATAATACCTAGGTATTATACAACTACTATTTACTTTATTGATACAATAGGTATAATAAGTTATTTACCATTTTACAGCTAACTTAATTAGTTGTTCATTAATAATACCTATACGAGTAAGATACAATAATAGTAAAAAAATTAACTCTAAGTTACTATATTTTATTGTTTTGAAAAATCTACATAGTATTAAATTGGTCACGATAACCATCAGGATTTTTCATGTCCCATTAAAATTAATTGTGAATAGTTTGTTACAGTAAAATATAATTTTGTAACATTTTAAATTACTTTTATGTTTGTTTTTATTATACATAATTCTTAATATATATAAATCTCGTGTCACAATGTTTGTCCTCAATGGACTTCTAAACCACTTAACCGATTATAATAAAATTCGCACACCATGTGCAGTTCGATCTAACTTGAGAGATAGGATAGTTTTTAGGGTTCCGTAGCCAAATTTGGCAAAAACGGAACCCTTATAGATTCGTCATGTCTGTCTGTCTGTCTGTCTGTCTGTCCGTCCGTATGTCACAGCCACTTTTTTCCGAAACTATAAGAACTATACTGTTGAAACTTGGTAAGTAGATGTATTCTGTGAACCGCATTAAGATTTTCACACAAAAATAGAAAAAAAACAATAAATTTTGGGGGTCCCCATACTTAGAACTGAAACTCAAAAATTTTTTTTTCATCAAACCCATACGTGTGGGGTATCTATGGATAGGTCTTCAAAAATGATATTGAGGTTTCTAATATCATTTTTTTCTAAACAGAATAGTTTGCGCGAGAGACACTTCCAAAGTGGTAAAATGTTGGTCCCCCCCCCGTAACTTCTAAAATAAGAGAATGATAAAACTAAAAAAAATATATGATGTACATTACCATGCAAACTTCCACCGAAAATTGGTTTGAACGAGATCTAGTAAGTAGTTTTTTTTTAATAATTTAAAACTTACTACAGGTTTGTACGGAACCCTCGGTGCGCGAGTCCGACTCGCACTTGGCCGGTTTTTTTATTAGTGCTACCCGTGCGAAGCCGGGGCGGATCGCTAGTATTATATAGGTTAAAAATAAAATCGATTCAAATCATACTTCATTACAAAGCTCGAATCGGTTGCTTTTTGTTGCTAGGTATATTTATTTTTGTTAAAAAGTTAAATCTTTAGAATGCTGACTGCATTTCTGCAGGGCTAGCATGGGCCGGGGATAAAAATTTTATCCCCCGATTTTATCCACTAACAAGAGATAAAATTAACTTATCCACTTCTCAGAGCACGGCAACAGGGGAGAGGAGAAGTTTATACCCGTTTGACATTTCACGGGGACTCGGGGGACTATTTATCCACCGTTATTTAGCGTTTTTATTTATTTATTTAGGAATAAAAAAATTATCCTTTCCTCGGGGAGAAAATTGTCTCGGCCCATGCTAGGGGGGCAGAGCTGAACAGCCAGGCTGATCCTTTGCCCAAATATTGAGTCAGCCCTTCTGTCACCAGGTGTGGCTATCGTTTTTTAATCGCCAAAAACTTTAACAGATAAGTAAATACTTAAATATTTTTCAACAGATTTATACTAAAGCGGCAAAATCACTAGGTACTGAGTACTGATATTATGTACTTAAATATGACTTAAAAGATTGGCATAGGCACAAATAATTGGCTTAGGGATTTTTTTTTACGATCCCACTAATAAAGGTTTACTTAATATGAAAATTCGCTGTAGTCAGTAATTTAGCAATGTAATAGGTAACTGCAGTACAATTCGACCTATGTATACCACCACAACACGGCATGGCACTGATCAAATACCATAATAACCTGAGACTTACGATAGTATAGACTGACGTCTAAGCAGCTTAGCAATCTAATAGTTTTTGCTTGAATATTTCCGTGACAGTGTGACTAACTGATAAATTTTCAAAACGATCATATCTTTCACATATCTATGTGCAAACTGCAAACATATCCAAATAACGAAGCATATCAGTGTATAATCACTATCATTTAATAAACAAAGTGAATAAAGTTACACAAAAGTGCAAGTGTCAAGATCAGTGTTCTAAGAAAGTGAAAATGTCTGAACGCTTCAAGGTGACTAAATTCGACGAGCCTTCGGGCAAAACTTTCAAGAACTACGGTGCAACGTCTGCTGAAAATGACGTCGAGTTGAAAGGAAAGCTTCTGCCGGATTCAGGTAAGTTCACTTTTTCACTTTTCACTTATTCATAATATATACTGATTGTTCTGGCTAGATCGAGATCTGTACCAATCTAAAGCTATGTTAACTGTATTCTATTTATTGAAGTGAAGCTTCTTTAGAATCGTTGTGATTTGAAAATTCGATGAAACGAAAAACGAAACAAAAAGCGACACCAAAGAGAGACAACCATATTCATAAATAGGATTTAGCCTGCGAGAGAATGAGATAGAATAAAAGATATTATATTTATCTCATTCTCTCGTAGGCTACTTTCCTGAAGTTTCACTTCTGCCGTGTGTGAATTGCACACACACACCTTTTTACTCATAAGTGGTGTTTCAGCTTTAATGAAACATGATTTTCTTTCAGTTTTTTAAATTTTGCATTCATTAATTTTGAAACAATGCATAGTGCATTCTCTAGACTTATTAGTAAATAGTACTTATTGTAAAGACTGAATAGCCTCTTAACTTAATGAGTTATAGCAAATAATGACTTCCATGGTCGTGGCGTAGCATAAAATACATAGTTAGGTGCTAGTAATAAATATAGTTAATAAGTACTTACTCACATTATTGCAAGGAACATAATATTATTGTGTGCTCTTTCCCAAAGTGTAACCTATCAGCTCTATACCAAAATCGGTTGAGATGGCCTATGTAAACGTAGCAGACAGACTGATGGACAGACGGAAGGACAGACAAACAGAAACACTTTCACATTCATAAAATCAGTACAGATACAGATTATACTAAGTAGATTGTGTGGTTGTTATACTATGTGAAATTATGTTTCCACTTCGAGTATACTCAACTCTGATTAATATTTGCGATCGTCCAATAACAATCAACGCAACCACATGTAGTGCACTGTAATTAATTCTGCATTGACAAGTTCTTCATAGTATCCAATGCCTCCTGTGCACATTAGCCCAATGTGCTCGTTAAGTACCGGTCAATTTGTCAGTAGGTAGGTACTACTACCATGAGGTGGACAGACCAAGTGAGGGCTGCGGTGGACGTCTCCTTACATGAATACACTCGCAAGGCTGCTATCACAGAAGAGTGGAGACGGGTAGTTAAGCGTGCCACAACACCAAAGTGACGACAAGAGCGATACGACGAAGAAGAAGGTAATTCGTTTACAAATGAAAAATACAAAAAAATTGGCTAGCCAATTTGCGCTGACCGTACAAAGCAATATAATGTACTAGCTGATGCCCGCGACTTCGTCCGCGTGGAATAAGTTTTTTTAATTCCCACGGGAACTCCTCAATTTTCCGGGATAAAAAGTAGCCTATGTCACTCTCCAGGTCCTCAACTATACCCATGCCAAAAATCACGTCGATCCGTTGCTCCGTTGCGGCGTGATTGAAGGACAAACCAACAAACAAACACACTTTCGCATTTATAATATTAGTATGATGAATGATCTACTCTTTTCATGTTCGCAGAGTGTATTGTCCGAGTGCGTAAGACCAATGTGCTCTAGGCTCTTTAGAAATGAGCCGAAATACGTTTCTTACTTGGTGATAATAATGTTTACATATCCATTGAACAATTTTATATAAAATAAGCAATTTCCTTTTACAACAGCTAATAGTTGTAAAGTTTAAAGACGTAATAATTATGCTCTTTCTTTAATTTTAATTCCTGATGTCTTTCTTTAATTTTTGAATTTTCTTTTACTACCTAATATAATCTCTTAAATTTTTTTAAGCGTTGTTTAAAAAACAACAATAACTGATCAATACCAATACCTGATCTGAGTACGTATGATAAATTGTTAACAATCTATCAACGGAGTTTTAATTTCCCTTTAAATTGATTTTCAATTTTTAAAATCCACTTGGTTTCCTAAAAGTGTCCTTGGTAAATTAAAGTTTGTGATCACCGGATAGAACATACGGTTGCATGGTAGAGATCGCTAGTAAGCGATAAGGCCGCCTTTTGTATAATGTCTGTTTTTTTTTCTTTCAATTTTTTTGTTTTCTTTTATGATTGTACAAATAAAAAGTAAGTAAGTAGGTATAATAATAATAAGACATATAAACATATTTCATTCTGTAAGTAATTGTAATGTTAATCGATACCACAGACCATACAGGTGATCCATACCAATTCATGTAAATTGTAATAGGTATTATATACTGGATGGTGCCTGTGACGTCTTGCGGATTTAGGTTTTTCCAAGACTGCCGTGGGAATTCTATCATTTCCCAGGGTAATACCTAGGCTTTATTATTATGTCTATCCCCAGGATGTAAAACCTATTTCTGTACCAAAAGTCAAAATCGGTCAAGCAGATGGGCCGTGAAAAACACACAGACATAGAGTCGGTTAGACACACTATTTAATTTAAAATAGGTATTATGAAATTACTATGGATGCAAAGTAAAAATAAAAAGAACACGAAAGAAGTCGCGGAATACAGCTACATATTATAGATGCCGTTGTTTTTATATTTAAATAAAACAATATAAAATTTGCAATTGAAATGATACCTAATTTTCCATATACTTAGAATTTGTAATTTGTCACGTGTATTGCGTGCATGCATGTGCTATTGATCGGTATAGGTAGAAATATAACCATAAGTACTGGTCACTGGAGCTAGGTATAGGCACAGATGAAAATAATATGGTATGGGTTAGTGAAAATCTCATCTACGTTACACACCTTATTTTCTGCTGTAGGTATGTGGGGAATCCATACTAATATTATAAATGCGAAAGTGTGTATGTCTGTCTGTCTGTCTGTCTGTCTGTCTATCTGTCTGTCTGCTACGCTTTCCCGGCCTATCTTTTCAACCGATTTTGCTGAAATTTGGTATAGAGGTCGGTTATATCCCGGGGAAGGACATAGGCCACTTTTTATCCCGGAAAATTAAGGAGTTGCCGCGGGAATCAAAAACCTTAATCCACGCGGACGAAGTCGCGGGCATTATCTAGTTTAAAATAATTCGTAAATTCGGATATCTTCAAAAGCTGATCAATTTCCTGATATTACAATATCCTGATATTACAATAGACCCGTCCAACCGAATTTGGTACAGAAATATGTTGTATCCTGCGGAAGGACAAAGGACATATTATAATAGGTATATCTGGTATTTCAACAAGTTCCCAGGGAATTTTCAGTCAGAAAGTCACGGGCATAAACTTGTAGCTTATATAGATACCTACCTTCCCGTAAGTCTCAACAATAACTATACCTACAATTTCATAGCTTTCACTTCTTGACTTGAAAGTAAAAGTCGATAGCTAACCTCTCTGCTAAATGTAATATAATATATTCTATTCGTGGCCAAAGGATTGATTAAATATAAATTAGGTAATAATTAATTAGGGAACTAAACAAGAGCCGAATAATGTTCGACACGACTATGTTTCCCGTAGCGTAGAGCTAGGAGCGCAAAATTAATATCGTTTGTAATTTGATTGACTTCGATAGATTCTTGGTGGAGCGCTGGTAGTGCTAATGGCGGTTTCAGACTAACGTATATTTTTGCGCGTATAACACACTACGGCAACGAGACCGCAATAAGAGATCATGTTGTGTTGATGGTCCCTAACTGGCTGCAACTTCCCAAACTACGAAATAAAACGAAATGAATGAAATAAAAATTCACTTTATTGTACACCAAACAAGATACAAAACAGAAGAACATAGAGTATAGACACATACATTAAGGGAAGAAGCTGTACAAACCGAAGTTACTTTTTGTCTTTTTTTCCGCTACAATTTAGCTCTTGACTGGCATCTCACCTGGTGGTAAGAGATGATGTAGTCTAAGTTGGTTATATTAAACCCCATGCCTTCCTACACGGTATCTTACTGTAACGCTGTGTGGCTTGGCGGTACGTCTATGCCAGTAGGGTGGAAACTAGCCACGGCCAAAGCCTACCAGCCCAGAACAGAGAAATTTCAGCCTGCCGGGGATCAAACCTGGGATCTCCCGCTTATAAGACAACAGCGCTCATCATTGCGCCATCGGGAGGCCGTCGAAAGTGTCGCAGTGACAAAAGATTAATGGCCATATAATGTTTAAGGACGCCATTAGTATTAAGTGTCTGATTTCAGATATCTTATCTATATTGTGCCAAAAACAGACACTTAGGCTAACGCTAAAGGTGCGTTTCCACCAGATATGTGCTACGGCCTACGCAGCTAAGCTATGGATAAGTGTCAAACCCATCAACAGGAGCGCTTGGTTTTCATAGCTTAGATCGCTAGATGTTAGATCTAGCGTGTGGGTTTTACACACATATCTGGTGGAAAGGCAGCCTTAGGGTGCCTGGCCATTGAAGATGTGCCAAATTGGCCAATCAGATTCCAGACAGGTCATTCGGTAAAATTATTATTCATAATAATTAATTCTATTCCAGTCATGCCAACTGCCTATAAAATGCTTCAAAACTGGAATTTTGCAGTCGGCGTGCAGTCAGTCTAGACACTTAGCGTTTGATAAGCGTTTTTATTTCGTTACACGTCTGAAGAGGCTCTAGAGGGCCTAGACCAAGCATTCTATGAAGCTCCCGCAACTTGCTGAGTATGGTATTGGTTTTGAACCGTTCGCTTCAAAGCTAAATTTTATCGTTTGATTTTAATGAACTAGATTACACTTTAGCTTCAAAGTATAATGAATTGCATTGATTTAGAGCTCAATAATTTCGAGTATGCATTTTCAGCCAGCGCTCCAAACGATACGTTTTGACATTAAAATCCGTTGTACTTAATTTGTGACTTTAAATCAAGAGTTTTTGGGTCCATTTTACTTTGACGCTAATGTGATCGAACGCTTTTAATACGATCTATTGAGTTTGCAATGTAAGACTAAAGCGTATCTACTGGAGGTAACATGATAGGTATCTGGGGTTTCATATGAGCCCATGGGAGTTATAGGTACGGATCCATATCACACTATAGATACAAAACCGCGAACACAATGAAAAGTTAGACAGCGTGCATAATATTGAGTTACATAATGATGCATAAGCAATAGGTGGGTCGGTATCAACTTTTAGCACAGGAGCGTACAGTACGCGTAGTGCACTGAGTGTACCTACCTAGTCCAACAAACTTATCTGACCCGGTGGCCAAAATTGGAACTAATTTTATGTTTTTATTTTATTTTTCATAGATACTAGCGACGCTGTCACCGGGTTAGATAAGTTAGCAGGACTTTATATTTGTTAATCATCAACCGAATGAGATGTGGGAACTCAGCAGCTATGGTCCTAAATCTAAATAGGAAAATCTGAGATTCTCTATAATGCTCTCAATGATAATTGAAGTGTGCCAGTCTGAACGTGGAGGACTATGGGTTAAACCCTTCTCAATCTGAGAGGAGACCCAAGGCCTCATTAAAAGTACGTTAAAAAGCTAACAATGCTAAAACTGCTACATTGGAATAGTCGCAATCACCTCTGATATTGGCCATAATCTATTGTCGCATCAATTTTAAATCTATACTGATAATATTATAAATGCGAAAGTTTGGATGGATGGATTTTGTTACTCAATCACGCCAGAACGGATAAACGATTTGGATGAAATTTGGTGCAGGAAAGATTATAGTCTTGAATAATGCATAGGCTAGTTTTTATCCCGGGAAATTAAGGAGTTCCCGCGGGAGCCAAAAAACCTCAATCCACGCGGATGAAGTCGCGGGCATCAGCTAGAAATACAATAGAGCAGCCAATCACAACAATTAAAACTGTTGCAATGATTGATGAAGGATTTACATAATAGGGCTAGTACCTGTACCTACTCAGTAGTGAGCCTCTTTTTTTTATTTACTACAAGTTAGCCCTTGACTGCGATCTCACCTGATGGTAAGTGATGATGCAGTCTATGACGATAGTGCTTGATGATGATAACTGATTAAATATACTTCCCCAATTATAGTAATTAGTCTCCTCTCCCCAAAGGTTGTCTGGAAGAAATTGCTTTAGCAATAAGTCCGCCTTTGCAGGGTTTCTGTTTTATCTTTTAACCTTTTGTTTATTGTTTTTGTTTTAAGTGTGTGCAATAAAGAGCTTATCTATCTATCTACTTTTTCAAATTGTAATTTATATTATTGTACCTACTGAAGGTAATATTCGTACATTTTCATAAGCGCATTCATACTTTAGCCCACTGCAGCACCATCTTAGCATAATTAAGGTTCCTTTGACACATTGAAATGTGCTTTTCAAATGTACTAGTTCTCTAGAGTGTGACCTATTTCATCCTTTTTCATGGAAACGAGAGCGCGCTTATTTCGCTGTTCGCAAAGTAAACTGTGCTCAATTATAATTAAAGTTTGTTTTTCGTTAGCAGTCACTCGGGCAGGTAAACACTCCCGTTCAATTAATTTTGATTTAAGCCACAGAATCCATATTAAAATTTTAAATGCCAGTGTGTTGACGTCAATAATATACCTACTTGAAAAGTTTAAAGTTCGTTTAGCCGATTTTGGCTAAATTATATAAAGCGAAAACTTGCAATCCGAAGACGGCTATTTTTCGGCTAGTTCCCATGGGATTTAAAAAAAAACAATTCGCAACGTGATTAAAAATTAGGTATAGGTAGGTACTTATTAATACTTACTTAAAAGCACTTGTAATAGTTAATTTGAATAAAAATCAAATATTAGGTAATATCTTATCTGAAACCTGAGATTTCGTCCCCGCAGGAACTTATTAATTTTCCGGGGTTTTTTTTTTTTTTTTATCCACTACAAGTTAGCCCTTGACTGCGATCTCACCTGATGGTAAGTGATGATGCAGTCTAAGATGGTAACGGGCTAACCTGTTAGGGGCATGGCATATTAAACCCATACCCCTATTCGGTTTCTACACGGCATCGTACCGGAACGCTAAATCGCTTAGCGGCACGTCTTTGCCGGTAGGGTGGTAACCAGCCACGGACGAAGCCTCCCACCAGGCCAGACCAGGGAAATTCAGAAATTATAAATTTCCAAACCCTGCCGGGGATCGAACCCGGTACCTCCGCACGTTAAGGCAACAGCGCTCAACACTGCGCCACGGAGGTCGTCTAAAAAAATAAAAAATCAGGATAAAATGTAGCCTATGTCACTCTACAGGTCCTCAACTATAGGTCCTATGCAAAAATCACATCAATCCGTTGCTTTGTTGCAGCATGATTGAAGGACAAACCAACAAACAAACACTATCGCATTTAAGTATAATAATATTAGTATGATATCGGTAATTTCATTTAATAACATCGTTTCAGCATTTTAGTACTTACCTATCTAATTATTCAATAAAGTTGTTATAGGCCCATAATTGTTATCTAAAGATAAGAACATCGTAGGTACGTAATATGTAAGTACCTACTAATAAAAAAAATACGCGAATTATTTGTGACTAATTCGAATCTGCTACATGCGACATTCGAAGTGTCGAATTGTTTATCTCTTTTCCCACTGAGCTACTGAGTACATGGAAATGTTCACTTTTAACTAAAATAACAAACATACAAAACTAAATAGTGAACTAATTTTTTTAGGTGCTTCATCTTTATATGCAGCTGCAATGATAAAAACTACGTTAATTCATATTAAAGTTAGAGTAAAAAAGCGAAGAGGTGATTTAATCAACGTAGCGAGATGGAATTATGCGGTGACACGGAAAACAGCGTAGGTACTGCGCGCTTTCATTTTGCTGGATTGATTATTCCCATTATTTTATTTTGCATATTATATTTTTTTATTATATTTCGTACGCTGCATTCTTTGATATACATATACAATGGTAGTAGTTTTATTGTGCTGGCAACTCGCACGGTATTCAGAGAATATAAGTTTTTTAAATTTTTTCCCCTTCCGCCGCATGGCATTGCCGCTCCAGACCGTCATTCTTTTATCGTGCGAGGCAACGACAACACGGTAACTAAATTTAAACTTAAATAGTTGTATACAGGTTTATTTAAAGTGATAAAGTAAAATGCCCAAACGTGGTGCACAAGAAAAAATTAATTATTACAAAGCAAAAATTAAAAAATTGTCACATAAACAAAGAAGTAATAAAAGATATCAACGTGTCATAATATCTTCTTCGTCAGAGTCAGATTCCGAAATAAATATAGGTAAGTTTATTTAATATTATTAAGAGTGAGTGAAGTGATTTAAGTGTTCTTTTGAAAGTTCATGCGGCTAGCGTCAGTAAGCTTTCCTGGGGATTAACTGCGAGTTAATACGATGGATAAGCAGACGCTCAAAAGAATAGACCTGGGGGTTGATTGCGAGTCAACACGATGGTACAAATCTGAGATTCTATACATTTAATTAACAAAATTATAAAATCGCTTTTACAAGTATTTTTTCAACCTACCCTCAAAAATTTTTTTAGTTCAGTGTTACTTTCAAAAACTATTTACCTAATACTTATTTTCTATCTACCCCAAAAGATAATTAATGTGATCTTTTTTCTTTGTTTTCCGAAAAGAAAACGGATCCCAGTACGATGATACACCGCCGCTACGAGATACTGAAACTCGTTCACGGACGCCGCCACCGTTGCAATCGTCTCTGGCACAGCGCTCGCCGTCCACGTCGCCACCTCACGAACTACCGGATGAAAATGTTTTACCGGCACAAGATGTTGGCCAAGAGCCTGAACTCGAACTCGATTCTGAATTACTAGAAGCTTTGGGTGATGCTTCTGAAGAGACCCCAGCTTATGGCCCTGATATTCATTGCAAGTTAGCACAACGCTGGCTCCCAATTCTTAAAAAAGGCTTACCATCCGATTCAAAAGGAAAACTTTTAAAAGATTATGCCATTCCTGATAACTGTAGGTTATTGAAGGCACCTACTGTTAACCCTGAGATATTAGCAGCTGTTACAGATATTGTAAAGAATCGAGACAAAAAGATTCAAACCGAACAGGACCAACTAGGTCTAGGCATGACCGCCATTAACCGGGTGATGACAACACTCTTGACTCAGGGTGATAAAGTTCAAGCGGTTAAAGTTTTATCAGATGGATGTCGAATTCTGGCTGATCTCCACTATGCTCAAACGCAAGTTAGAACAAAGCTGATCACTCGCGGCCTCGACAAAGCCTTTCTTTCTCTTATTCAAGAGCAAGATCGGGACGAGACCCTTTTTGGTAAAGAATTACCTGAGAAAATAAAGGCTTCCAAAGCCATCGAAAGGCAGGGTCACCACATAAAGAAGGTCCAGACCGCAAAACCATCAACTTCTGCCACTCCTTCTTCGTCAGCAGGAAACCGGAATCGCTACCAGGGAAACTGGTCAGGCCCCCCTCGCTTCCAGTCTTCGACCAGGGGGGGGCGGTTAACACAGTACCGGAACCAGTATCGTCGCACCCCACTGTCGACAACTTCGAACACGCCGCCGCAGACAGCACGCCAGGCGACTTCGACATCCAGCCACAGACGTGCCCCAACGCGACAGTAACGCAGGTACACGCTGGTAGACTGTGCCATTATTATCATTGCTGGTTACAAGTTACAAATAACCCTATAGTGCTCGATTGGATACGTAACGGTTACAGCATACCATTTTCATCGAAAGTTGCTCAGCATACAATTCCTAAAAATGTTTTTTCTAATATAGAAAAACAAAATATGATCCTCGCTATAGGGAATTTATTACAACTTGGAGCCATCGTAGAATGTAAACCGCGACGTGATGAGTTTATTTCTAATATCTTTCTTGCCAAGAAATCTAGCGGTGGTTATAGATTTATTCTTAACCTCAAACAATTAAATAAGTTTGTAACTGATTACCATTTCAAAATGGAAGATTCGAGAACTGCATGTAAATTAGTATCAAAAGACTCCTTTATGGCCACTATAGACCTGAAGGAGTCATATTTACTTGTTCCAGTAGCTCCTAGGCATCGCAAATTTTTAAGATTCCAATTTGAAAATAACTCACAGACACTGACTTATGAGTTTACTGCCATGCCATATGGGTTATCTTCCGCACCACGAACATTTACCAAAATAATGAAAGAAGTAATTAGTCAACTGAGATATCGCGGTTTCAAATCTGTTATATACCTGGACGATATTCTTTGTCTAGGAAATACGAACGACGAGTGTGCTCGTAACGTTCAAGAAACTATAAAATTACTAGAATGCCTGGGCTTTGTAGTTAATTTTAAAAAGAGCTGTTTAACTCCACAACAATGTTGTAAATTTTTGGGTTTCATGTTTAATTCCGTTAATATGACAATATCACTCCCTTTAGACAAACGTAATCGCATACTGAACCTAGCACAAAGGTTCTCACATTTAACAACCTGCACTATTCGTGATTTTGCGCACCTCATCGGTGTTTTAACTTCCGCTTGCCCAGCGGTAAAATATGGGTGGGTGTACACAAAAATACTTGAAAGACACAAGTATTTAGCACTCGATAAAAATCAAAGTTACAATGCGAAATTTAAGCTCCCTAAAGAAATTTTACTCGATTTGGAATGGTGGACGAAAAATATAATGACTGTATCACACCCACTCATATTTCAAAATTTTGAGTTAGAAATCTTCACAGATGCGTCTAAAATAGGTTGGGGCGCTTATTGTAACAATAAGCGCGCTGGTGGAGGTTGGAAAATAGATGAACGCGATTTTCATATTAATTATTTAGAGTTGCTTGCAGTTTTTCTGGGCTTGAAATGTTTCGCTCGTGAAATGCATAATACAAATTTACTTTTACGTGTTGATAACACAACTGCCATCAGCTATATAAACCGAATGGGCGGCATTCAATTTCCGCATTTAAATAATTTAGCAAGAACAATCTGGCAATGGTGTGAAAAGAGAAATATCTGGCTATTCGCATCCTATATTAATACAAAGGATAATGTGGAAGCCGATCAAGAGTCTCGTAAAATAAACCCCGATACTGAATGGCAGTTATCTGATGCTGATTTTGAGCAGGTCGTAAATAACTTTGGCGAACCTGAAATTGATCTGTTTGCTTCCAGAACTAATACAAAGTGCACGACTTACGTTTCCTGACGACCAGACCCTGATGCTCTAACTGTAGATGCATTTACCTTGAACTGGAATTCTTTATATTTTTATGCCTTTCCACCATTTCCTATAATATTAAAATGTTTACAAAAAATTATACAGGATGAAGCCAGGGGCATTTTAGTGTTCCCATACTGGCCCTCTCAGCCTTGGTTCCCTCTCCTCAATAGGTTAATTACTTCTGAAATTATATTTTTCACTCCTAACTCAATATTTTCACCGTCCTGTTCTAGCGCACGGCCACAAAACCTGAAGCAACTTACCCTGGCTGCGGCGAGGCTCTCAGGACGGCGTTCGCATCAAGAGGTACCCCAATCGAAGCCCTAGATTTGATGATGGCATCTCTTTCTAAAAATACCTTGCTGCAATATAATGGTACATATAAATTGTGGTGGGAATACTGTCAAGCTCAATCACTGAACCCTTACGAAGGTTCCTTGTCATCGATTCTGGTTTTTCTGTACGAGCAATTCAATAAAGGTGCCGCTTATGGTTCTTTGAACAGCCATCGATCGGCTTTGTCTCTACTGGTAGGAAGTAAATTTACTTCTGATGATCAGGTGAAACGCCTGCTTAAAGGAGCTTATAAGTTAAGGCCAGCGACACCTAAATATTCTATTATGTGGGACCCACAATTAGTATTGGATTTTGTCTCAAAATGGGTACCTCATAAGGAACTTCCACTTGAAAAAATCACCAAAAAGTTAGTGATATTACTCGCTTTATCCACTGCACACCGAGTTCAAACATTTTCCCTTATTAAAATTAATAACATTAAAAGAAGTCCTTCTGGTATCCAAATTGGTATTGCAGATATAATAAAGACATCAGCTGCCGGTCGCGAGCAACCGGTATTGTATTTACCCTACTTCACGGAAAATAAAGCTATTTGTCCGGCGACTGTAATAGAAGATTACATAATAGCGACCAAAAATATCAGGTCTACGACCCCCATAGACTCCCTTTTACTGACATACAAACGACCTCATAGGTCAGCCACTTCTCAAACCATTAGTAGATGGATCAGAGAAGTACTCGGCGCAAGTGGCATAGACATTAAGATGTTTAGCGCGCATAGCACGCGACATGCCGCTACATCTTCAGCCCACGCTTGCGGAGTGTCAATGGACGTCATAAGAAAGGCAGCTGGCTGGACTAACCGATCACAGTCATTTGCTCAATTTTATCACCGCCAAATAATACCCGACAATAATTTTGCGACGTCTGTTCTGTCACCTATGCAAATCAATTAATAGCATAGATAATATACAAACATAAGTTAATTAAGGTTATAATTATTAATGTGTGATTTCATAATTAAAAATAAATGAATAATAATAATAATTTATTCACATGATAGTATGTACATAATAAAACTTAATAAGAGGATTATTCAAACATCTGTTTTATTTAATTGCACAAAATTTTCAACTCTAAACATCTACCATTGTATATGTATATCAAAGAATGCAGCGTACGAAATATAATATGTGATCAAACGAACTTGCAAGTGAAGTTCGATCGATATTATATGAGTACGCTTCATTCGAAGATATAGTTAAATTCCCACCCGCCCAAAACCCCAGAAGAAAATTTTGAGTTATAATAATTATAATCTCTAAAGAATGACGGTCTGGAGCGGCAATGCCATGCGGCGGAAGGGGAAAAAATTTAAAAAACTTATATTCTCTGAATACCGTGCGAGTTGCCAGCACAATAAAACTACTACCATTGTATATGTATATCTTCGAATGAAGCGTACTCATATAATATCGATCGAACTTCACTTGCAAGTTCGTTTGATCACATATTAGTAGTAGCATAACTTTATTTTCAAATAAATCACATTCGTTTTGTGACTATAAACATTGGTACAAGCTTAAAGTATGACACTGCTTAAGTGAAGTTAGGTAATCCATGCTATATAGCTACTTAACGTCTTGAGTCTTTTAACTGGAGTCAAGAAATACTAAGTACAAGAATAATCAATCAAATAAATATTATAAATGCGAAAGTTTGGATGGATGTATGGATGTATGGATGGATGTTTGTTACTCAATCACGCCCGAACGGCTGAACGGATCTGGATGACCGCGGGAACCGAAAAACCTCGATCCACGCGGACGAAGTCGCGGGCATCAGCTAGTAACAAATAATACAAGAAAAATTTAAGTAAAAAAGCTTGATAGACTTGTACCTAAATGATTTTGTGTTGTCAGAATAGGTTAATGTACCTACCTGAATTACCTATATGATGACTATTATTTGTACGCGAAACCTCATATATTGTGATTCATTATTTTAAAAGCCACACTTGGAAGCAGATAGATTGGGTCTTAGATATGTTTAATGGGCTTTGTGTTTCGATATTTCCTATCTCCGAGCAAACTGACATCACCAATAAGCAGGCAATAAGAATCTACTACCCACCTTTCGATGCCGCCGACACGTGCCGCTGATCAGCCCCCCGATTAAGTAAGAATTGTCGATCAAATGGTAAAAGTTCAGCGTCAAAGTAATATAAACCATAACAGCATTGAATTAGAGCTCAATTTCGTGTATCCATTCTTATACGTTAGAGTATCGTATATACCTAAACGTTTAAGAATGGGTACACGAAATTGAGCTCTAATTTAATGTTGTTATGGTTTATTTACTCGGCCGCAGAATTTTAACGATTTCATCGGCCATTCTTACATGATTGGGGGGCTGGTTGGTGGTACACTTCGGTGAACACGTTGTTCTTTATATAAGGCAAAAGTTTGAAAACTACCCACGCATTGTTAAGTAATATTCAGATATTATCATTTCGTGGGTACAGTGCGCGCAAGATAAGTCTGCGCGCGACTGGCGGCGTGCTTAACATTGCCAGCCTTACTAATCTTTTTTCCATTATTTAAACAATAGTGATTTTTCATTTTTGAAACTATAATTATGTAGACATTGAATAAATTTATGAGCTAGAAATGTGCTAGGTTATTTTCATTGCCTATAATAATACAAAAAGCGCGCGCAAACTTATCTTGCGCGCACTCTAGTGACGTTTGCCCAGATTTAAAAAGGAATATCGAACACAGATTAAAAAATATAGATTGTTGTATAGTCCAATATTTCTGAATAGGTTATATGGACAAATCTACAAAAACTATGTCAAATTAAGACGTTTTCTTTTGCAGAGGAATTGTTCAAGAGAATAATGATTACGATCGTACAACTGTAAGAGACTTTTAACCTACGAAGTAAGCTAGGAAAAGCTAAATGAGCGCGTTTTCAGCGAAGCGGAATAACGCAGTGACACGTTAACTAGGGGTGTTGCAGTTCGGTCTTAGTTTTAATTGACTTTAGTTTGGCATAATAGGGTTGTTGTTAGGTTTCCGTAATTTTGGCGGAAATGTGTTTATGAGTCACGGCCTAACAGTTTTGTACTAGTATAGAGCTTATTCTTTGTTATGTGGCTAAAGCACACGCTATACGGTGCCAGCAAATACCTAATAACAATTAGGTGCAGTAGCGTAATTAGCGTAATTTTTTTGTATGAATAATGTTCTATACTTATTTCTTCATTCCACTAAAAGTTAGCCCTCGACTGCGATCTCAACTGCTGGTAAATGATGACGCAGTTTATAGTTATTATTCTGTGGTAGCGGGCCATATCCCTAAACGGTTTCTACGCGGCATCGTACCGGAACGCCGAATCGCTTGGTCTTTACCGGCAAGGTAGTAACTAGCCACGGCCGTAGCCTCCCACTAGACCAGACCAGAGAAAATTCTGATATTATAAATTCCCAAAATGATCGGGCCGGGGATAATATTAAGTATTATGTCCTCTCTATGTAACCTTAGTGTAGCATATATTATGACAAGGCATGGACACGGTTCGGTTATCGTACGATGTATAGTCCCACAAACTTATCTGACCCGGTGACAGCGTCGCTAGTAAATATGAAAAATAAAATAAAAAAAACTAAAACTAAAAAAAGTTATAAAAAAAGCATAGGTCCAATTTTGGCCGCCGGGCCAGGGGGTCTACTCTCTTTCCCTCAAACGAAACTTCGCAAACGAACGTAATTAGTCGGTTATTAGACCCACACAAAATCGTTCAATCCAATCGGTCACGAAAATTTTCTATGGATCCGTACTTCGTCTGCGTGTACGAAAACGAAATAGAGAGGAGCATAGAGATAATATTATGTAGGAGAGGAGTTAACGAAATTTCCTTCGTTTGTTTGCGAAGTTTCGTTTTAGAGAAAGAGAGTAGACCCCCAGGTTGCGGAAGTTTGACGGACTACAGCATGGATACGAATATTAATAATATTTTCTCCTACTTGGTCGAAAATTGCTTCATTGTTAAAAAAACAATACGTATAGTGCGCGCACGAGTTGAATGCAGAGTAAATGTATGGTGACACATACATTTACTCTGCATTCAACTCGCGCGCGAACTGTACAGTCGACGTCAAAATTGCATATAGAATAAGCAAATAAGTTGCTTTGCATGCGGTCGGACACCCACACACTTGCAGTAGTATAATATAAGTCGTTCAGCTTGTAGGTATTGTAATAGCCGAGTAATATCGATAATTTCACACCTCAAGTAAGTGAGCTCAATGGCGAGGTGTGGAACTACTTGGATTGCACACCGCAACTGTTGCTGGTTCAAATCTCGACCCCGTGTAAGTTTTTTTTACTTTTTTTATTTGATGACTGATATTTTTATACCAGCAATAGCATATGCGGGTAGTTTAAAAAATCTCTGAACAGATATGGCCACTGAGTACTGACGGAGACGGAAGATTTGACACTCGTTAGTCGTTATTAGCAAATACTACAAAATTATTATAATTTACTAAGTTTTGCTGTTTCTTATCTTCAACAATAATGCAGGCTTATATTAATATGCAGAAGAGGATGCATAATATTATTGAGATAATAATATCGGATACAATATACTTAGCTCAAATTTGCAATGAAACTGGTTTCACTGTGAGTATTGTTTTTATTGTTAAAAAATGTGTGTTCATAAACTTAGGATTAGTTACATAACGTTTTATTAGTAAATATCTAGACAAGATACTTAGTAGTTTCAAAAGTGTTTATTTTAATCTCGCTGTTTGGTTTTTAGTGGACAACCAATTGTTGGGTGTCGCATCCTGACGAAGAGAGTAATGCTTCACAACGAAGACATAATATTATATGAGAACAATATCTGCATACCAACTGTCGAGTTCGCGAACATGTTCGATACTTAAACACCAGCGCCAAAGCTGCACATTATAACACATGGAAGTGATGTCCAGCTGTTGATGTGCCACAACTATCATTTGTGCATGATAAATTGTTGTCCTGTGCATCGATCACATATAGTGCGTAATTGGTTTAATCAAAACCCAGACAACAGTTATTCCCTGGCCAGTAAGATCACCAAACTTAAATCATAGAGAATATTATGAGGTTTGATGGTGCAAACTGGTGGGTTATGTGAAATGAAAAGACTGCAGAGGAAACGGAGGCTCACTGTATGGAATTATGGGAGAATATATTTAGAATAACGGATATCTATCCTAATATTACAAACGGATTCACCCGGCGGCGCTTGCTTGATGTTATTGAAAAAAGTGGAGGTTTTATTGAATAGTAATACTTTTAAAGCTATATAATAGTAGTTTATACACCAAGGGGATAAAGCACTGTTTTATGTCACGGGCGCTACATTGAATCCTGAACGTAACGAAGGACTCCAAATTTAACTCCCGAGCGCAGCGAGGGTGTTATAAGTTAATTCCCGACCAAAGGGAGGGAATTAAGATTGAGTCCTGAGTGCAGTGAGGGATTCAAGCGCCCAAGAAAAAAACTGCTTTATCCCGGTGGTGTATACTCTACTTTATACTTCTACCATAACAGTAAAACAAACTGTAACGGTTAGATATTTATTGCAAATCATAGTAAGTAGGATACATAGGTCTAGTAAATAATAAAAAAAAAAGATGCAGGTATACATACTCCTTGGTTTAAAAACTTTTATGTCAAATGGTTTATGTCAAATTTTGGTCGACCAGTCTGGAGCCTAGACTCTGTTGTGCATATTTACAGTATGGGGTTGGTCAACTAGTTGGGCGATCGATCGACTAGATTACGGCCCTAGGGCATGAAGACTGACTTTAGACCCGCAAAAGTATGATTAAAACAGTAGTAAAGGTATGGTAGAAGTATAAAATTTAATTTTTAAGGCTTTAAATATGAAACATAACGTTTATTCTTTTCCTAACTTGTAATAATTATTATTAGTATGTCTTATCAAAATTAACAGACAAAAAAGCAGCGCCGCCCTTTGCTTACTAGATTTTTAAGGTTTAGCTTCAATTTTCTTTTCTTTATGAAAACGATTACTTAAGCTATAACCTTAAAAAATGATAGAAAAAGTAGCTGAAGTTATTTATTACTTTTGAGAAAATGTAACATGATAACAATGAAAATAAATGAAAATAAAGTCGATTATCTAATAAAAAGTGTTTCTTCCAATTTATTTTGTTTGTTTTATTACTTATTGACTCATAATAAGCAATAATTGACACCACTAACATAGTTATAGCTTTCCTCCCAAAATAACTAACTTTGTCCTTAAGTATTATCTTGTTATAATTAATGTTTGCGTTTATAAATGGAAATAAAGATATATTATAATAAAGATTAACAAACAGACACAAATCACATAAACAAAACATAAATTTTGTTTGTATTCAAAACAAAATAAAAACTGCTGTAAGAGATTCGAACCTAGGTCATATGATGCGTCGTAACTCGTATACCAACTATATTATCACGACACTGGGAGTGGTTACTGTAAAGTGATGAAATAAACAATCAGAATAGACAAGGTGATTGAATAGGAATATTTAGAACCTAATGCTAATGACATAAGGTTGATATTGTTGACAGTTTATGGTAATGCAGGTAGTATTGAACTGAAATCGTTTGAACCTTACGGTGTTGATTTAAGGTTGATAATATTATTGACAGTTTATGTTTATCAGTGTGAGTGAGCACGTGAGATTCACAGCATTGCTTGCAAGCGGTTTTAGCCTTAGAGCTATGTATGGACTTTTGCAGTCGACTGTACATTGGCTCTTTTTATGCCTCTGACATTCAAGTAGGAAATCACATTATTGCCCATACAGCACAAAATTTTAGCGTGAGTTATGATGAGGCAATGTAGAAAAGCTTTCATAAAAATAATTTCCTCACAAATTAGAGAAAAAGACTATACTACAAGTCTCGGCTGAAATAGCAATTCACGGCCTCGTTTACTTATAAAGGCCTCGGCAAGTGCCTCGTCCTGTTAAAATCACCTCGGGAGTCCTCGACTTCGCCCCCTCCTTCCAATATTGCCGTGAATTGCTTTATTTCCGGCCTTGGCAGTAATGTACTATTAATGTAACATGAGGATTCACTATGAGCCTCTGTATATTTTAAGCTAAAATTGCTTCCAAGTTACTCCCAACTTATTAAGTCATATACGCTTCTTATATAGTTTCTACGTAAGTTACTCGTGAACTTGAAGTGTAAGGGACAAGTCGAGAGGTTTCACTTCTTAAGCTTTGTACTTGACCCTCATAATCATCTCTGATATAAAGCTATAATACGGTGGTCAAGGGATCCTTTCATGCTTGCACGAGTAAGAAGTATCTCACTTTAGTAGATTTGACCGTACTTAATAACGTGTAGGGCGGTATAAGTAAACCTGGTAAACTGAAATTAATATAATAAACAACGATCTCATTGTCGCAGTGATGAGCGTCGTTTTATAAGTGGGGAGGTCCTACTTGGTTTCGATTACTCGCAGGGGCAATTTGAAAATTATTAATTACTAATAAAAATAATTAAACTGTTCTGAAGTGGCTTTACCTAGTGAATACTTAGTGTGCGGGCTAGTAGTGCTACTAGTGATACGAAACTAGCGGGAGCGCGGCGACGGCGATAGCGGGGCGATGCGACTAGTCGGAGAGCTGGCGACGAATTTCGGAAACAATTTTAAAGAAGTCTGGTTATACTTTTTAACCGACAAAAACGTCTGGGATTTATTCTTTCGATTTCTTTAAGTATAAAATTTAAATATAAAAAAATCAAGTTGCCAAAAAAATGTTTTTTCGGTTTTTTTTTGCAAATGTTATATGCTGCGCAGTAGCGAAATAACCGCAAACGCTCTACCAGACTGGCAGAACTGGATTCGCCAATGAACGAAATTATATTTTTCCACAATTTCAGACTGCCTAAAAACACCTTCCCGAAATTCGTCGCCAGCTCTCGAATTCCATCGCCCCGCTCCCGCTCATTTCGTGCCCGTACACTAGTGATACAACACTATTGGCTGGTGGTATGGTATAGCGGCGGCCAGAGGTACGGTTGGTCTGAAGAAAAGTTTTCTAATATCAGTTCGTCGCTCATCTATAAATTTTCTAGTCAAAATCTGTCAGTAGGTACATAAAATGATTTTATGAGCCAAGAGCGTTCTGGAAACTTTTAATAATTTTTTTTCTAGATGAAATATTTTCATAAGACGCAAGTACCTACTTATTACTGTAAAAAAAATTAGCGTTCAGAATTTCAACTACGAACGAAATTAATACTTTATTCATGATTCTCAATGAATCAGTAAGTTCAAAACATAAGAGTAGTTCTCGTTGTAAATATTAATTATTTTTCAGTTATGATTCTCAATAAATCATTACGTTAATTGATACAACTTATCAAAGGAGAACCTTTCTCCGTAAATAGCTAGACTTGTTTGAGAAAATATTTTGAAAGACTATTCCATCTACATTCAGTCGATATACCTAATTAATTAAAAGTAAGTATAACCGCCCAGGGTCCTTACCTCGTTAGCGATAGTGATCGAATGAAGCTTGAGTACTATAATTGAAGAGGAAAACGAAAATCCATTAGGGCAAGAAAATATCAGCCATAATAGGTATTATGCGCTATGTAATGGTAGACAGAATGTCGCATATACTCGTATGTATACGAGTAGGTACGTCGGGCCCAGTTCCGTTCCAGAGAGAATGTCGCGTTTACGTCGGGCTTAGTTCCGTTGTAGAGAAATAATTATTCGCTTTCATCTAAAACAAAAACCGACTTCAAAACTGTACCTGTAAGTACCAACTTAAACTAAAAAGTAAAAAACATTATCTGGGTATATATTTTGTTTTTGTTAATTTTCTCAAAAAGCGCTAAATCAATTTCGTTAAAATTTATATGGGATCACCTCTGAAGTATAATCTACCAAACAATAAAAGAATCATCAAAATTAATTCTTAATTGGCGGAATTATCGCGTAACATACATAAAAAAACACCTATCTACTCCTTTTTTGAAATCAGTTAAATAAAGATTACTGTACTAGATGAAGCCCGTCACTTCGTCCGCCTGGGTTACGGTTTTTTCATTCCCGTGGGAACTCTCTTATTTTCCGGGATACAATGTAGCCTATGTCCTTCCCCGGGATACAAACTATCCCTATACCAAATTTCATCAAAATTGGTTGAACAGATGGGTCGTGAAAGCATAGCAGACAGACAGACACACTTTCGTATTTACGAGTATAATATTAGTATGGACTATTACGTATTCTGTGATTATAGCACAGAATAGGTAATAGTAGATTATAGTCCGAGGATCCTTGACTGCTAAGTGCGGAAATTTCATACAATTTTGTACGTTTTATTTTCGTAGAATTTCGGCATTGATATGTGTTGGTCTGGTAAAATATTTAGCACATTTTTTTATATTCCGATACAAGTTAGCCCTTGTTTGCGATCTCACCTGTCTGTAATTGACCATGGACGTAACAGTCTAAGATGGTAGCGGGCTGATCTTTTAAGGGTATGCAGTTTAAATATTAAACCCACACCACTAAAACTAATCGGTTTCTACACGGCATCACACCGGAACGCTAAATCGCTTGACGGAATGTGTTGCTGGTTTGAATGTCATTCCGAACCAGTGGTAGATTCACTCGACGATTCAAAAGCACTAGTAAATGTTTATTTGAATAAAAAACATTTGAATTTTGGTAGAGTGGCAATGAACTAGCCACAGCAAAAGCCAGGTCCCACCAGGCCAGATCAGAGAAAATTGGGTTATTAAATTTCCAAATTGACATTGCCGGGGATCGAACCCGAGATTAATATCCCACAGTTATTCGTAATTATAAGACCACAGCGTTCACCACTGCGCCAGGAAGATCATAAAATCACATGGATTGGAATTAAGGCCTGTGCTAGGCCTAGTTTTTGACAATCAAAATCAATTTATTTTTTGAAATAGGTAAGTAGTATAATTTGGTACATTTTTATAAAACCACTATATTTTCATGCCGCTAGGGGTACAAATTAGCCAAAATTAGTAGGTGTGAATATACATAACATCACAAGCTCACTAACTTCTTAACAATCAACAATTAAAACAATTATGTGCTTTAACAATAATTATTATTATATTCAATCAAAACAATGCTTGAAAATATGGACAGAAATGCGAGGACCAATAATGATTCTTATTTTTTTATTATAAAGCCTTTTCCGACAACCACCACCACCACCACTACAGCCCATTAACGTTCCACTGCTGGGCACAGGCCTCCACTCTCACAGGTCACCACGCTGCTCCAATGCGGGTTGGCGGGCTTCCGACAAAATTGTATAAAAATATTTGCTTGACCTATACTAAGGCGAATTAATTGATTCGCATTTCGCTTGGCTCGTTAATAGCGTTAGCGATTCAGGGGTTATTGAAGTCTGAGCATTCAATAGCTGAGTCTCCCGAGAATAGAATGCAAGGAATATTCGCCCCATGCCATTATAGCACGAAATGTGAAAACATTTTCATATCATTATGTAAATACTTATAGAGCTTTAAGGCAATTTCCCTTCTAACGGGGATCGTTCCTACACTGAACTACTAAACAGTACACGGCGAATCTTATTTTCCTACAAATTAATAATATAAACGTGAAAGTTTGGGTGTTTGTATGTTTGGATGTTTGTTACTCCTTCACGCCACAATAACTGGATCGATGCTGATATTTGGAATGGAGATAGCTTATAATCTGAATATACCTATAGGTAGGGTTGCCAACTTTTATTAGAAGATATAGAGTATATCTGATTTCAAAGGACGTAAATAAAGAGTACGGACTTCCAAAAAAGAGTATCATTTATTTTATATTTTTAAAAAGGTATTTTTTCGTACTTTTTGCAGCACATAACAATTTTGCATGGTTTTTAAAAGAATTGTATGACTCCAAACATTCCAACTCTAAATTTATATAGATCAAGAGCTCATTTTTAATCAATTTCAATGAAGCTCTGTTTCTCTCTTCCCGCCACTTCAAATTCATGACCGAAAAGACTCTCTCAGTAAATGCTGAAGTGGCGGGAATAGAGAGTATATAGCTCTGATCGGCGTTATCATTTTCATCAATTACGTCATCAATTACGTCATCCATTAGGAATTTGATAAAACTTTTCCAAACAAACAACAGAGTCACAAGTCACAACTCACAACACAGTCGCAGTGAAAAATTAAGAATTTTTCTTGCGCCAAAATTAACGTTACCTCAAAAGTCAAAACACTTGTCAAAACAACTTATGACATGACATGACATTAGTGGCTGCGTTCAGAAACGTCCGAATGTAGTCGAGTTTTTTGGTTATGATAATAGATTTACACAATATTACATGACTGGCACTAATATAGTCAACATTGTGTAAAAAAGAGTATTTTAGTGTACTCTATTAGTGTTATAGATTATAGAGTACGCCTACATGATATAGAGTACAATACTCTATTTTAGAGTACGGTTGGCAACCCTACCTATAGGCTACATTTTATCCCGGAAAATTAAAGAGCCAACGAAGTCGAAGGCATCATCTAGTAAGTATTTCATAAAAATATGAGTAAAAAAAATTATGTCTTACGGTGTAATTGAAGTAAAACTTACATTCTTACTCAGTGTTACACACAGTATGTCAGTACAGGCACAGTAATCCTTCTATGTCCGTTTCTTTTTCTATAGGCATTACCACTTTGATAAATGATGGCAACCCCGAAGTGGTTTCGGCGCGTTTTTCAGTGGAATTAACGTTCGAACGTAACTTCCATCCAAAACGGGTTACTCTCAAGTCGCATAAAATAAGTTTTACTTATAAAGGCCCATAGGAGAGCTTTGTCCCATAATTTAAACTCATAGCCGGCCCACTTCTGAGCACAAGTCTCCTCTCAGAATTAGAAGGATGTGGCCATAATCCAGAACCCAGCGTTCTGAACTATAGCCATATCCTTTAAGTGCGGATAGGTAGATTTCACACAACTTTGAAAACAGTATGAAGAAATCTCGGGCATGCAGGTTTTTTCACAATGTTTGTTTACATCGTTATAATAAGATAATATAAACTTTATTGCTTTTTTAACGTACGTAACTTATCTAACAGCTTTATGTGGTGGTAATATATTTTAACTCAATGTAAATTTTTGTCTATGACTGTGGTCCAAGTCTCACTCGGTGATAAAAGACGCTTCAGAGGGCATACTACCATCGCTTACAGCCGTATTGTTGACGTTCGTGTTTTAGAATTATTCTAATACTTTAAACGAGCAATTCTTGTTATATATATATATATATATGAATCTCAGAAACGGCTCCAACGATTTTTATGAAATTTAGTAAGTATGCAGGCAGTTTCGGGGGCGATAAATCGATCTAGCTAGGATTCATTTTAAAAAAATGTCGTTTTATCCGTGTTTTCAGGCAATGAAAAACTGCTACAGTATCATTAGAATACGAAGGTAAATTTCGCCACCATCTACAAGGTATAATAGTTCAGGTGGGAAATCGGGTGGTCCCGAAACCCCGGTTCGAGTTCAGATGTCTCCAGTTCTATTATTTTTTTCTTTCTTTCTCTGTTTTTTTTTCTATTAAATTTTAATTTGACTTATCAAAAAAAAATCCAGGTATCCGGGTACTAATCCTTATTTTAGGGACGTCAAGGTATACATAACCCCCCATAAACTACTAGTAATAACGCCAGGCAGTATAATAAAAAGAATATTACAACTCTCTGAAACTCTACGCCTCAACGTAACCTGCCGTAAAATATATTGCACAGAATTGTGACGTACTCTATGTGTGAACTAGCCTTTATTTATTTTTTGTTACTTGTTTTCTAAATTGTTTTTGTAAATACACATCCTTGGTTCGAGACAAGCTGCCAGATTACGTAAGGCACTTTATGTAAGAGAAAAATTGCTAATAAATCCTAAATACAGTTTACTTAACGTGACATACTTAGTTACCTACGTTTGTCTTTTAATTATTATAACTTTCAACTTGATACTCTCTCCGTTTCAGGAAACACGTTGAAGTACAGGTAACTTTCTTGTAAAATAAAATAACCTTGCAAAAAAAATTGCTATTTCTAAACTTACTGTTGTTAAAGGGACGAAAAACAAACAGATTACTTAAATAATAATTAATTACGCTCATTTTTTATTTGATCCTACATTTCTATGAATGGTAAAAAAATCTGCTAGTCGACAGAAAGACGCAGACGTGAACGTGATTTCTAAAGTGTTCCGTTTTTTTAAATTTTGGATATAGAAAATTAGAAAGCACCTTTATGATCTTAACCTTTAAGTCTTTATATAAACTTGATTAATTAGTTTTCGTACAAAATAATTATCTTAGCTAAATACAGGTTTCCAGTCACGTCAGGCTCCAAGAAGAAATTACCTCTCTGTATTTCTTGAGCATTACAATAATTATATTATACGACATGCCCCCAGAATTTTAATTAAGGAAATAGAAAGGATATTATTTCTTGGGAGTTGCAAATAATCGTCGTCCCCACAGAACTAATAATATTATAAATGCGAAAGTGTATGTCTGCCTGCTTCGCTTTAACGGCCCATCTATTCAACTGATTTTGATGAAATTTGGTATAGAGCTAGGCTACATCCCGAGGAAGGGCATAGGCTACAATTTATGCCGGAAAATTAAGGAGATCCCTCGGGAATAAAAAACTTAATCGACGCGGATGAGGTCGCGGGTATCATTTAGTATTATAAATGCGAAAGTATGTCTGTCTCTTTGCTGCATTTCCATGGCCCACCTGTTAAACCGATATTGAAAATAATTGACACAGAGATAGATTGCATCCTATGGGAAGAAAAAGGCCACTTTTTATCCCAGAAAATCAAAGAGTTCATACAGCATTTTCGATCTACTGGAAAACTCTCAGGTTTCCTCACGTTATTGCCACTTCTATGAGTATTTTGAATTCTGTTGTGTTGCCCGTTTAATTATGTTTCGTGATTCGTCCGTTAGGTATTGCTGTCTAGCGATATCCGCTTGCTTTAATTACGGTACATTTATTATTCAAAAGTGTATAATATTAAGTATCTTTGGTTTTATTTTTAGGTAACTGAAGTTTGAAAAACTTAAAATGTATTGCAATAACATTTCATATTTATTTCAGGCAACTATTTATATCTTTACCTTACCGTAAGGGTAAAAACTAAAGATACCTACGTAATATTACATTTTTGAATAATAATTGTACCGTAAGAGAACCCTATGAGAAAGACTAAAGACTAGACTAGACTTGACAATCGTGCATTGTCGTACAACATCTCCTGAGGATGCTCCGGTCTCGGGAGTGAAACGTACCTACGTTGAGAATAATTTGGAAGATTTCTGTTTTGTGGTGTTGTTGGCCGGTGAATATCACAAGCTACACGTGCAAGCTACACGTTGTACCACATAGATTTGTCTGCTTTGGCTTTTTATAGCGAATTAAGTTTCTGGTTCCTTGATTATCCTTGATTAATATTTTTTTTTTTCTTCACCATCTACCGGTTGTATTGTATACTTAATTGTTATTAGCTAAGTTTACTATTGTATAATTTCCTTTTACAATAAAAGTATATGTATTCATTCATTATCATGGACTTCCGTAAAGTAACGCCTGCTTCTATCCAAGACCCCAATAGGTGTAAACTACCATAGCTTATAGCAGTATTAGTTTAAAATGCCATATTTTTATATTACGTACCTCGAAATCCCTACAATGAGGATTATAATACTTCTGAAACAAGTGCGTGAACAATCTTAAAATAATACTGCTTTAGTCCCTAAGAAGCCAAGCGCTAGGTTGTTACTTGTTACCGCTTCGAGACTGGGTGAAAAGATTGAAAATTAAAATTGTCCTAAGGCCAAGTAAATATCAACATAAATAAAAGCACTTGTGAAAGTTTATTTGAATAAAAACATTTGAATTTTTAATTTTATCTCAAAGTAGTCTGCTTCCTACTACAAAAGGCATTACTAAAATTCTACATCAATGACAAAACGTTAGTAAATACTCGTATATAGCTCTTTAACCGATGTCTTTATCAGTCAAAAGCGTTTGTTAGTTGTTACTGTATACTTATAATATGTTTACGTGGGTAACTGGGTAATAATATACTGGTATTTATAACCCCGCAGTGCGTTATGTTGTACGAGACGCTCTTGACCTTGACGTATGACTGTTTTAGTGGTTTGAACGTAAAACATAAATCACTACTTGTTGGTCGCTGACAAGAAACCGATGTAAATAAAAGTTTGTACCACTTTTTCATTGTTTATTATGGTTATCAAGCTATCCACGAATAAAATGTGAATTTGAAATTTTGATTGAGTCGATTAATGCAATACTCTGACCTCAAAAACTTTGTTGTTCACCTTATCCAACGTACTGCATTGCATTGTATAATTAAGGTTCTTATTGTTTCTAATCTAGGCAAATATTTTAAGTTCATTACAAAGATTGTAAACATTTTAGGAATTTGTACTTAGTTATCTTTTATGTAATTCTTTTTTTTTTTTTTTTTGGGAATGAATGAGTTATTTATTTATTTACTAATACTTATCAAATGTCAGTTCTAGTATATGTATAAAGAAATACTTAAGTAATTCATGGGCGATTGAAACATCAGCCCTGACTTAAATTTAAAAAAAAGGATGAAAAGTAAATATTTAAATTTGACTTGGCTATACCTTTGATTAAATAATTTTATAAGGCTACGGTTATGTATAAATGCATACAGGTGAGGATTATTTTTTACATGAACGTTGACACTTTCTTTTGCAACCTTAGTTAATAAGTAGTGATATGATCTGATGGCAACAAATATACGTTGTCTAAACTTTACTACCTACCTAGAACCAAAGTGCTAAACGTGACTTATTAAAAACCCATACAAAACAATCCAGTTGTAAGAGATAAAATCCAAGGGGACTGTATTAGAGGGTTAAATTGTAATGCTTTCTCTGTCTAAACAAGAGAATAGGATTGATGCGTGAAAGAGACAAACGGATAGGGAGATCAAAAATTGTTTTTCACACACGCTACCCTATATAATAGAAGCCCTACAAATGATGTCCGGGGTCGAACGACCCTCGTTGCCAACTGACCGCTCTCTTACAATCCAAGGTTTTTGATTTAATCATCAATTTGTTAATTACCAACATATAAATAAGATTATGATATTGTCTACCATACTTGGCTAGCGTGATGGCCTATGGCCCAAACCCATATATATCATTATCAGAGATCCGTGCTTAGTTGCGATTGATGTGATGATTTTGATGATGATCGCTAGCTGAACGACTTTATGGTCATTGGCCCCTTTTACCTACCTCTCCGGATCATGATGAACAAGCTAAGCCTTCCGTCCCACTAATTATTTATTTATCAATGATTATTGGATAGTAGCAGGCGTTACTTTGCGGAAGTCCATGATAATGAAGGAACTAATAATTTATGAAGGAATCCTTCCTTCATAATTATCAGTGATTATTACTAACATTGATGGAAGGAATGATTCCTTCATTATCAGTGATTATTACTAACATCTAACAGTTTCCGGAACGATCTTTAGAAAAGCCCCTACCATTATGTATTTAATGGAACTGGTCACGATGGAGAGCCATGGGCCGTAGGTAAACAAACATGTTCAGAATTTATCGCTCGTTTTTCCCATGATGAAAGCCATTTATGGTCAACGCTAAAAGGGCGTCCAAAAGGTTGACGGTACGAAATTGGCCTTTTAGACTATTTTCATATTGTGTACTACCAATGAGATACTGGAGCGCAGATTTAAGCGTTTTTTCGGCGCGTATTTACTATTTACAGCTCTTTCTTAGATGTTCTGAAGAAGGCTCTAATGAGGCTGAGATTAGTTCTAAATAACTGACCTTTCTACATTATTATTTTGAAGTTATTATTACGATTAAAATTTCAGGTATTCGATTCATACTTAGTGTTAATTAAAACATAACCAAATAACATAATTTATATCGGAATGTTATCACAATTTTTAAAATGAATTGTACTCCAGCCGCCACGTTTTGGGATAGCATAACCCGATAATAACAATTTAACATTATGTTATCAACTTATCAGTACGTATGAGTAACACAGTGCCACACGAGAGCTCTACGACGGGTCGTGACCTTTGTAAACTGTTGAATAACAAAATGTTATCGGGAGTTGTGATTATTAAAACAAAATGCATTATGTTATTTCGAGCATTTGTTAATTCATGCTTATTATACTATTAGCTGGTGCCCGCAACTTGCTCGCGGTGTTCGTTTTTTAGTTCCCGCGGGAACTCTTTAACTTTCCGGAATACAAATTAGCCTATATCCTTCCCCGGGACACAACTTAAGTCTGTACCAAAATTCATCAAATTGGTTGAAAAGATAGACCGTGAAAGCGTAACAAACAATATTAACACACAAACTCACATTCGTATGTTGACAAAGTTGCATGGAAACAACCAGTTTCGCATTCAGCCAACCACCCACAAGTCAGTGTAGGTACTTGTTACATAATGAAATTATGTATTGTCTAATATATCTACAAATTATATCATTTTTTCTTTAAAAAAAGAGCAACTGCTAAGTTTCTTGCAGTACAATTTGTTTTCTGAACCGGTGGTAGAGTCCTGACTCCTGGCGTATCGTAGGTAATTTTCACAAGTCACATAAATCATTTTATTTCATTACCTCCTTATTTTGAAATCGATTAAATAGAGCTGAAATCTCTTTGGTTGATGCTCTAATAACTCGAAAGAAGCAAACTGCTTTTGTATACTGCCATCTTGTAATAAAGAAGCGAATGTGTGTTTATATGTCTGTTTGCCTGCAGCTGTTCAACCGGCTTCAAAAAAAATTAGTACAGAGATAGGTGACATTCCGGATATACCTATCAACGACATAGGCTACTTTCTGATAAAGGACACTTCGATACTGTAAAATCAATGAGTACCCACAGGATGTTTTCAAAACCCAAATTCATGCGGACGAAGTCACGGGCGTTATGTAGATAAGGGATAATTATTAGGAAACTGTATCGCAGATATATCGTCTTGAGCCTATTCAGACGGCGTATATTAGAAGCGCAGACAACGAGCGTTTTCAGTTCAAAAACATGTCTGACGCGCGTGTAGTTTGCGTTAGGATCTGCCCCCCCGATTGTGTAACGAAATCGTAATAGTAATCGTTTGTCAAACGTATAATTCGATCTTTTTAATGAGTTCATGGATGCCTGCACGTCAAAAATCATTATATGAACTCCGTATACAGTTCGTGTAATACGTTTTAAGCTGTCAAATGATTACGATTTGCTTAGACAATTGGGCCTCTGGTCTTCTGCACGTATTAAATATATCCGTGTGGATAGGCTCTTACAGCCATCTTTGTTTGAAGATGAATTGAAGAGTTTGATTTTTTTTTTTTTTTTTGCGTTTATTGAAAACAAAACAATAGAAATTAAAGCTAGCTAGCCTAACCTAATTACTATACTAAGAGTTTGATTAAAGAAAAAGAAATTAAAGAATAAAAGAACTTGAAACGTAAACAAACGAGTGATGTCAAAGTAATAACAAGTTGAAGAAGTATTAGCAACTTTGCACGGAGTTTCGCACTTAGTTTAATCATCCTACGTCATCGTCGGGAGAAATTTATTTTTATTAAAAATTATTTCTTACTGATTAATCTCACTTCTTCTTCAATGGTTTTATGAACTTTTACTAGGAATACTTCTAAATATAAATTTACAATTTGCAGACCAACTTAATCCTTTTTTAACCCCTGACGCAAAAAGAGTTGTTATAAGTTTAACGTGTGTATCTGTGTGTATATATAATATCTGTGTACCTGTGTGTCTGTCTGTGGCATCGAAAATCCCAAAGAGATGAACCGGTTTTCATTTAGTTTTTTGTTTGAAACGTGACTTGATCGAGAGTGTTCTTAGAAAATCGGTTCAGTCGTTTGAAAATCATCAGCTCTTTAGTCTTTTCCTGTCCTGTAGCGTAAAATCGGCAAAATTGAGTTTTTTAAAGCAGTGTATCCATCAAACGGTGACATATAATTTAAGCTTGATAAAATTTATATGTTGTTTTCAAAGCCTTTAAGCAGCCAATGATGCGTTTAAAAACACAATTTATAAAAAACCTCCGCATAGCAAAATCCTTAAACGTATACCCCTTAGTTTATCTTTTAAGTAATTATTTTCCCAAAAGAAACTAATAATTTGCTCTAAAAATATTACGTAAAATTCCTATTTCTAAATCAAATACATTGTCGGATTATTTTTTATTTAATATTTATTTATTTACAAATTATTTCTCAAATTTTTTGCGACATGCGCTTGCTCAATTTCACCCCCACTCGCCTGTATTTTGATCTCGTGAAAAGAGAGCGCCTTAATATTAGTACTTCCATAATAATCATATCGGGGGTTATTTTAAATTTTACTTATTATTGTCGAGGTGGGCGGTATCAGGGTTGAGGAGTTGGGAAATTAAGTTCAGAAAATATTATACTGAGGCCAATTCTGTATAATTTTTGTTTACTTTAGTTACATAATGTACGAATTTTAATAGGTAGATTTTAAATAAGCAACTGTTATTTTATACACCAATAAAGTATTATTTATTCTTTAAATCTAGTTCTGTCCCTTTCCGCAGGGAATAATTACGATAGGGTTACCAATATTTTTAAAGCTGTTATTTTAGTTTAGAGAATGTATACAACAGAATCAGTCCCAATGTCCAAAAACACTTAGGTACAAAGTTCCATAGGTTATGTAGCAGTAGGTAGGTAGGTAGTAACTATAGTAAGATAAAGTCCGTTATAAGATTTGAAGCAAAATATACGTTATGATAGTGAATTCCGTAACTTAAATACACGTATTGTATATACACTTGATTCTTGAAATACACGTATCTACTTACTATATTATGGCCAATAAAATAAAAGGATTAAGATTAAGTAATAAAAACGTCACGTAGGCAACCAGACCTGCCTTCACGTAACTTACGAATTTCGTCATAATTACGAAGTGACGAATACTGAAACCAGTTTTTGAAACACGTATAACTGTGACCAACTGAGCCGTGTCACAGTTCTTTAAGGGTCAATCCGAAATGCAAATAAACAATAAATATAATCGTTCATAGCGTTGTAGTAGGGTCGATGTGCCGGATTTCGGCCTTTTAGTGCTCCCATCAACTTTAGGACATCAGAAAAAAATGTTACAACCTTAATATTGCTATGCTCATTATGTTAGATGAAAGCCCATATACTGGAGTTTCTTTTTTAGAAACTGTGTTGCGCTTGAAGCTATTAGTTATTTTTATTTTTTATTTAATCCGGAAAAACGCTAAAATTTCAGTTTTCGGCCTCAAATTTCAGTTTTCGGCCATCGGGTATTCTGTTTTCGGCCACTGGATTGTGATGGATTTAAAATGAATTTATAAGTTTAAAATTACATTAAAACGCTTTTTGTAAGTTCATCATTGTTTTATTATGTATCCAAATGTTATTAAAAGTCATAATCAACATAATTCAAGAAAGTTATATTACTTAATAAAAAACTTGGAACCTTTGTTGCTCACGAATTACAACACCTTTAAAACCTATCAAATACGTTCCTATTTTTATGTTATTTTTGAAATAACAATCTTGGATAATTGTGCATATAAATAAATAAATAAATAATGTTTGACTCGGTCAAAAACTCTGTAAGTTCCCTGAACTAGTCTGATCGATTCTTCTGTTACTCGTGCTCTGGCCTTATTTATTCTTAGCTTCTGGCCTTATTATTATAAATAATAACATAGGTACAATATGTAATGATACTTAGTTATCTATAAAATAAAAACGTTAACTCAAAATTATTGTTGGCTTTAAACTTTGCAATTTTATGGCCGAAAACTATTACCGGTATTCAATTTTCACATGCTTTCCATACTATGCCGAAAACTGAGGTAGGTACTGTTTCTTCTATGTTGTGGTTTTCGGCCACCCCCAAAATGGTCTTCACTTTTAATTTATACTAACAAATTGACGGCCGAAAACTAATGGCGAGGGTTTTCACATCAGGTACAATAATAAAAGAAAGAGTCGTAACATATATCATTTCACCAATTGAATAAAAGAGACAAAAGCGTGGAAGACTTGATACGCCACATATCGGCCCCTAGGCCGAAAAACAAAGTTTTGAAGAAAATTTAATGTTAGATCGCGGCCCCCAACATTATTGTTGTTTTGTACAAAATATTCACATAATCATATTAAAAGTATGTTAATAAGTTATTTTAGAAGGGTATTACATGCCTATTAACATCATTCATTCACAAAAACAACAAAAAGCTTGCCTTGGAGTGAAACGCGCGGCACTATTTTTTTTCTAATTTCCGCAGGTTGCGTTACCTCCGATGCCCCCCGTCGAATTGAATAAATTCACTAAAATCACTCGAAGATGTTACCTGACCAAAATTGTTGTCAGATACAAAGCAATTATTTTCAAATGTCTGAATAAAGATTTCATTTGGAAATAGTATTTCTAAGCGATATTCTCGCAATTTTGCGGCACCGAGTACGCGTAAAGGCCGAAAACTGAAGGAGGCCGGCGAACCGGCATAACAACCCTACAAGAGACAACATTTAAATCGTCTGTAGGATTGATTTCATCATCTACTTATAATATATGACTAGTTTAGTTACTCCGTTGCGGCGTGATTGAAGGACAAACTAACAAACAAACACACTTTCGCATTTATAATATTAGTATGGATTACTTGATTCAATTTGGCATAACTTAACTACATTAGATGCTTTAGTCCGCTGTACCTAGTTCTATTTCCCTGATTAAGTAATGACCATAGCTGTCCTTATCAAGACCGGTATCTATTAAAGTTATCATAGAGCTTTTGATTTCTAATCAAATCCAGTAACAGTTTACTAGTTTTATTGCCTGGTGCCTGCACTTGTTTTAATTACTACCTGCATATTCATGTAACTTTCACATTCGTTGCATCCATTAAGGATATCATAATCATATATTGGATAGAAGCAGGCGTTACTTTGCGGAAGTCCATGATTATGAACGAACTAGAAATTTAATTTGCTATAATCCGCAACAGTAGGCAAATATATGTGGTACAGTGTATCTTGCACTTGCAGCTTGCAATATTCACCACACCACATTAATCTTCGAAATTATTCTCAACGTACTTTTCACTCCGACACCGGAGCATCTTCAGGAGATGTTGATTCGACAATGCACGATTGTAAAGTGACGATCGTGTCGAAAGGAAGAATAAACATAAAGAAGAAGATAATAAAGAAAAAGAAGAAGAATATAAAGAACAAGAATATAAAGGTGAAGATATATTTGCCTACTGTTGCGGATTATAGCAAATTAAATTTCTAGTTCCTTCATATCATAGTCATAATTTTATTGCATCGCAAACCGTGGCAAAGTTGGCCTATAATTATGAAGTTAATGTATAATTAGTACAAGATGTTGCCCGCGACTACGTCCGCGTTTTTTTAAAAATCTTTATTTAAATAGCTTGGTCGCTTAGCGACTACGACGCTCTGTTAAGGCCACAAAAACTTATATTTTATGTTCTTGACTCTAATGCACATGTACTTATATAAATCTATCAAATTTTTAAGTGAATGTGATTCTAATTGTTCTAAAACTATATTAATTCCGCCAGTGGATTTTAAAATACTAAAATACAACGTCACACTGTGTACAATTAGGTGTAGGAGCCTTACCCATTTGTTGAATGGAATATGTCCTGAAGGAAGTCGTAAAATGGTAACAATTTCCCTTCTCTTCATGGGAGTTACTCGTACTTGTATCCAGGTCGTTATAAAGGTTCAGCTTGTAAGGTCTTGTACCAGATGCCTTTTTCTTATGACCTTCTGTCAAAAAATTATTTTCAAAGCTCGTAACACTTATTTTTAATTAAATAAAAACAACCTGTATAAAACGGTAAAACTGACATTTCAATGCCCTCATAAGTTGCCTCTAGTTGATCTGCCATAGAAGTATACCAATTATATTTATGTGTGATGGTATCCACTGCAAAACAACCTTTCTTGATTCACTATTAAAATTATGTATGAGACTCAAAATTGTATATGCTACGGGTGTACTTCTTACATTAGATGTACAGCGAACAAGATGCTGAAGTGCACTTTTTGAATCCGAAAAAAATAACAAATTTGTCGCCCTGAAGATTTACGTGTTTCACAAATCCCATGGGATCTCTTTGTTTTTTCTGGATAAAAAGTAGCTTCTCTTAATCTCCAGGTCTTTACTTATATTTTGTTTCCATGTAAAAATCACGTCGATCCATTGCTCTGTTGCGGGATAATTGCAGGACAAACCAAGAAATAATAAAATATAATATGGGTGATATTGCACCAGCTAATGCCCGGCTTGCGGTGCAAATTGCAATCCGACTCGCACGCCACCACTATCATGGTAGGTAGGTATGTGTCACGAACCTTCCCCCACGTTCCAAAAAACATTGTCATGGACAAACATTTATGACAGGTCTGACGTTCAATCACGCCCCAACGCGCGGCTTGTTCTTTTTTTATTCACTGCAAGTTAGCCCTTGACTGCAATTTCACCTGGTGGTAAGTGATTAGAGTTCTGGCAGTTATATTAAACCCATATCTCTACACGGCATCGTACCGGAACTCTCAACTGCTTGGCAGTGGCACGTCTTTGCCGGTAGGGTGATAACCAGCCAAAGCCGCCTCCCACAAAACAATATTTGCGTGTAGATACCTATCAAATCAAATCTTTTTTACTAAATACCAAGAAGAACTAGCAAGAAACTCGGCGGTTGCTCTTTTTTTTAAAGTTTAAGGTCGATAAAACCTGGAGATTGCCTTAAATACTAAACAAAGAAACGAGATTTAAAAAAAACCTAAATCGTGGATTAAGGTTTTTAAAATGACCGAGCATCATCTACTTAGTATAACACTAGTTTTAAAGTTTTGAGTAATCATGTAAAATGAAATGAAATGATTTTTTCATTTCACGTAAGACAACCTGTGCCACTTATGATAAGTCAAAAATCTACCACCGATTCGGAAAATTGATCATGGTAGTTTAAGTACTATGAAACTAAATTTTCCCCGTAGAACGAACGCAATTGGAGTTTACGTTGTATTATGTAAACTTTTGCTTCAAAGTAGTTAAGCAAACAACCGCTCGCGTAACAAACAAGCAAACAAAACAATTCGAACAAATATTTCCAAACGGAGTTCAAACTCCCATAGATCACAGATGCGCCGAATGTCGCGGTGAGATAATATATCAAACAGCCATTTATCAAAAAATTGGTAAGAGAACTTTAGAACTAAAGTTAGTTTATTCGATACTAAACTGATAACACTTTCCA
The DNA here is from genome assembly GCA_917051295.2 of Erebia ligea. NCBI lineage: Eukaryota > Metazoa > Arthropoda > Insecta > Lepidoptera > Nymphalidae > Erebia > Erebia ligea. The sequence goes on from OU785226.1 coordinate 3,331,459, forward strand.
TAAAGGAAGGTTTATGGCCAGTTTACATTATCACAGTAGCACTCCCGTTCAGCGATCCAACACTTCTTTTCAATAGTCTAGCACCAGTAGACAGCGCTGTCGAGAATAGAGTACCATAGACTATTTTTCTCGCCAGTATCGCCACATTATACATCCCAGCGTTGAAATCACTTCTTCTAAAAGCATTGGCCAACTCCGTGGGCTGCCCGCATAAGATAATTCCCATGAGTGAAAGGAAACCACATGGTTAGTGATGCCACTCACTGGCGAGAGTTACTGTATTAATATAAACGTGCCGCAATCCACACTTTCCTAACAAACACTAGGCTTTTATGCTGTAGACGCTGTAGTGGGTAGTAGGCCCCAATACCTGAAACCATTGGTCCTACCATGCATATCTCCAGTCGTGTTGGATTCTCGTGTCATTGTACTATGAAAGTGAAGGAATATAGTGCACCTGTGTTTTCTGCACACACATTTATGTACCTACTTACTTCTCTAAATATTTTGATAGAAGGCTTCAGCATGTGTTAGTTTACAAACTAAAAAAACCCTTTGCAAGCGTGAATGTCTACGATGTTTTGCATAAAAAGCGATTGAAAGGATTTTTTTTTTCACTCGGGAAATGAAGGAGTTCGCCGAACAAAAACTAAATTTGAACGAAAAGCTCGATTTCAAAATAAAAAGTATAGTCGAGCTTTTTACAATATGAACTGCTGACGACTTTAATAGCGCAGCTAAAGAGCACTGTGGACTTTTAAGTAGGTATAGGAGGTTTCAGTTTCGATTTCCGGCTGTCAGTTTGGGAATTTATAATCAAATCCATACTAATATTATAAATGCGAAAGTGTGTCTGTCTGTCTGTCTGTCTGTCCGTCTGTCTGTCTGTCCGTCTGTCTGTCTGCTACGCTTTCACGGCCCATTTGCTCAACCGATTTTGATGAATTTTGGTACAGGGGTAGATTGTATCCCGGGGAAGGACATAGGCTACTTTTTATCCCGGAAAATTAAAGAGTTCCCGCGGGAATCAAAAAATCTTAATCCACGCGAACGAAGTCGCGGGAATCATCTAGTAAATATTATAAATGCGAAAGTTTGGATGGATCATGTATGGATGTATGGATGTATGGATGTTTGTAACTCAATCACACCCGAACGGCTAAACGGATCTGGATGATATTTGGCACAGAGATAGATTATAGTCTGGAATAACACATAGGCTACATTTTATCCCGAAAAACTAAGGAGTTCCCGCGGGAACCAAAAAACCTCAATCCACGCGGACGAAGTCGCGGGCATCAGCTAGTTTACAAATAAAATATCATTAATATCATTGTTTACAAGCTTATGCCCGCCGGCATGCGTTGCAATGCGAGTAGCGCGTTACCTGTTGCATGGTGATGGCACTCTGTACGAAATCTATGACACTTATAGCAAACTGTAAAAAGTTGAACTCGATTGGATGAAAGATATGTGTACGATAATGTAGGTATAATTCGAGTATTTTACATAAATATACAGAGCTTTTCTACTTTTACTTCTTTTATCTACACAGACTTTTTTATGAATATTGTGTTTTATTAAGCCTAACGGTTTCCACACGGCTACCGGAAAGATTAGGTAATCGCTTGGCGCAGATCAGTCTTCCCAGGTTAGACTAGAGAAAATAAAGAAGTTACTAATTCCGAATTGTTCATGCTTTGGATCGAACCTGATAGCTCTTAACTTATAAGATCACCACTGCCAGCCAGGTAGGATTTTTTTTCAACCCGAAGATTTAAATCCTAATTGTGCAAAGAAGTTTACTTACAAAATTAAAACCACTGCGCCATGATCATTAAACATGGGCGTAAAATACTGTTTCTTTTATTAAAGTCCGTTTCAAAAATTCAATCCGAAGTGTAAAAGCATTTACCTTAAAGTGAAAGCTAAAAATATTCTTTCGAAAAGAGGGAATGGAAATTTACCTTGTATTTAAATAGGGTTAAAATTGAAACGGAATTTATTCTGAGACGTGCTCTAAAGGGGTTAATAAGCAAAAGAAAAGCAATTTACTGTTAAGGTCTGTTAAGGTGCCTGCTTTTTTCAAGTCTTTACTATTTCACGTAAAATTATTCTTGTTCATAAAGACGAACAGATGCAAAGCAGAAGTCGTTTTTCGAACGAAGTTTAAAAAAACATGGCTTTACAAAATCTTTCTCGATTTTTTACTGCTTTTAAAAAAAACGGGCTTGTGCAATGCGCATAGAAGTTTGAAATTCATACCTACTGGAGAGTTTTAGTCAACTTTTATACTGTTATCTATAGATTATATTATTATGGATTGGACTTCCCCACGCCGCGGTTATACCTGGGGGTATACTACCATCGCTTATGGCAGGATTGTTTTAATATTGTTGACGTTCGAATCTAAGAATTATATTCCTTATTATAGGGACGTCAAGGTACGTGACATAAGACTGACATTTTGAAATAATACTGATGTCGCCCGTCCAGCTTGTGAGTGTCTGACCGTCTCACAACGCTGAGTTTTGTGCCTTCCAGTGCGGTTCTTCAGACTATGTTATCTTACTAAAATTATTAAATGTGAAAGTATTGATGTTTGTTACTCGTTTACGCTACAATGACTGAGTTGATTTGGCTAAAATTTGGAATGCAAATAGTTTATTTTAATTTGTTAAATTTATTTTATTTATTCGTTTTAAAAAGTTTACGAAAACCGCACAATCCATTATATCCTGCAGATTTCACACAAAGGCTATATTTTATCCCGGAAAATTAAAAAGTTCCCGCGAGAATAAAAAATATTGATCCACGTGGATTAATTCGCTGGTCTCATCTAGGGACCTAAAAATTTCAAAATTATCATAAATACAATATATTCAAACTACAAATTGGTTTGTATAGCAGCGGGAATTATGGATCCGACCCTAATCCCTCGGATCAGATGCTGTGAAGGTTTAATCCGAACCAGCTCTAATTTTGATTCGCCGCTTCAATCGATGTACCTAATGAAATTTCAGAATAAATTATGAATTCATAATCTAATCATAATTCATATCTAATTAGATACAAAATCACGTCATGTAAGTATTATTGAATCAATTTTTAACATACTTCAAAAAGTAGGTTCCGTTTTTGACCCGCATGTAGGTAATATGTACCTATGTATTTTAATGTACATAAGTATGTTTGTTTACGAATTTCTCGAGAACCAATGAGCCAATTTTCATGATTTTTTCATTTTAAATTAAATAATATTATTAGTAGGTAAATTGAAATGATGCACAAGAATACATTTTAATAAAATCTTCATTCTTCTTCAAAGTTCAAAATATGCAAAAGTCATTTAAAGGCCACGCAATTATAACAGCAAATTATTGCCACCTTCTCTGATTTCTCTCATTAACTTCGTTGGAACTAGTCGCAAAATAAAGTTCCAAATTTTCTCAACATTTTCATTAGGCATCACAAAATGGCTTCTTATTGAACGATCGCCACTTTCGATATTCCAACATGAAGGAAATATCTACTTAAATAATTAATTAAAAAATCCATAAAAGAAGTTAGGGAACATAAAAGAAAAAAAAAGGTAGAGACCTTACAGCAATTTACAATAACAATTAATAATTATTAACAATTTAATTTAACTAAAATGATTGGCAGCAACACTTTGCCATTAGGGTGGTAACTAGCCACGGCAGAAGCCTCCCACCAGACACCATAGATTCACTAAAGAGAAATTCAGAAATTAATTATTAATGCCTAAATTAACTGCCTCGTTGGTCTTGTGGTTGGCATGTTCGACTGCGGCCGACGAGATCCCGAGTTCGAGTCCCAGAACGGGCCATAATAATTGAGTATTGGGTTTTTCTGACTAGAAATTCTGACTACTAGCCCGGAGTTAGGAAGTTGGGGGTGTTTCACCCCTGTGCCTCGGAGAGCACGTTAAGCCGTCGGTCCCGGTTATTATCACTAACACGAGAATAGTCGTTAAAGCCCGCCAACCCGCATTGGAGCAGCGTGGTGGGTCTAAGCTCTAATTCCCTCTCTCCTATGAGAGTGGAGGCCTGTGCCCAGCAGAGGGACGCTAATGGGTTGTAGTGGTGGTAGGAAATTAACCCTGCCGGGGAACGAACCCGGGACCTCCTACGCTCACTACTGCTTCGGAGGTCGTCGAAGATTTTTGGACGTCAAATATTTTTTGTCCGTAGTGTGTTATCATCCTATTAACGTACACTTATACCTAGTACCTACACTCCAAGTACCTATAACATAACGGCGTCGACGAGTATCTATGACCTGTTGATTAAAGTACGAGCAGGCGTTTGCAGGCGGCCTTGGAACTACGCCAGGAGCGAGATAACGCCAGATGCTGCCACTACCCTGTTGCTAATGTGGCTTTGCTTAATTTCTGCCCTACTTTAAGCTCGTAGGAAGTTTCCATCATACTTAGTTTTTTTTTTAATTGTGTGATAGGCTTGCGCTTGACGACAATCTTGAAATGAATGAAATGAATGAATGAATGAAATATTATTTATTGTACACCAGAAACATAAAATAAATAAAAAACAAAAAAAAACATGCTTAGTGCAAAGCGATGATCAGTACCCTTACTCTGAGATTGATCGAATTTAAAATACGGTCTCACTAAGTGAGGTGAATCACATTTGAGTCAAACTAAAATGGACCCAAAAACTCTTGATTTAAAGCCACAAATTCAGTGCAACCGATTCAAATTTCGAAACGTATCGTTTGGAGCGCTAGCTGTGAATGCATACACGAAATTGAGCTCTAAATTAATAAGATTAAGATTCATTTTAGTTTGATGCATATGTAATTCACCTCACTTAGTGAGACCGTATTTTAAATTCGATCAATCTCAGAGTAAGGGTAGAGGTCTAGGTTAAAACGCGCTTGCCTAGAAGATGCCTATTCACTCTTGCCTTGAAGGTACTTAAGTTATATGTGGCAGGAAACCCGTGCACTGGGAGGGTGTTTCACACCCTAGCGTGTGGAACACCCTCTACACATCTACATCTGTCTACATCTACACAGTTGTAACATGTGTAGATGTAATGACATTTTGACAGCTATGTATGGGTTTCCCTGTGTTTTTAAGGAGGTAAGAAAACAGTATTATGCTGAAATACTAATTCTATACTATACTAACGCTTTCTCTATGGGTATGCGAATTACGGTGTAATAATATTGACGATAATATAATATTGATGATATATGTTTTCTAAATTGAAACGCATAGTACGCAAACTATGATTAAACTGTGATAGTAAATGATAAACCTCATATTATTTACCTTAATCGTACTTTAATTAATAGCCTAAAGTGTGCCTGTTTGTAGGTTTGTAATTTAATCACATTTATATAACTGAAATATTAAATACCCATATTTAGTTCGGATAATAAAAAGAGTACTGGTGAAATAAAAAATAAATTTAAATCCACAGGAACGAATTCTTTCGCATTATCAAAGTTAATTCATAGCATAGGTCTACAACTTGAAAGAAGACAGTAAATGAGATGTGCTCTGCTGCTCTAGGTACACAACAGCTCTACGTAGATATAATATAGCATAATATAGCATATATAGCATAATATAGCATATAATATAGCATAGCGCATGAGAGTTGCGTCGTATGTAAACATACCGAATATCGATATTAATAACAGCTTTCCCAGAAGTTCTATCACTATAACTGATCAACAGAACAGCTGGGAATCGCTACTGGGAATAACAAATGTTAGGCAGCCGCTTGTAAAAAAACAACTATCTGAAATTACGCCTCAACGTAACCTGCCGTAAATATTACCTATACAGAACTAGATGATGCCCGCGATTTCGTCCGCGTGGATTAAGTTTTTTAATTTCCCCGGGAACTCTTGCATTTTCCGGGATAAAAAGTCTATGAAGAATATGTCCTTCCCCGGGATACGAACTATCCCTGTACCAAATTACGTCACAATCGGTTGAACAGATAGGCCGTGAAAGCGTAGCAGACAGACTGACGGAGAGCCAGACAGACACACTTTAGCATTTATAATGGATAGTATGGATTAGTATGGAAGTATGGATTATGAGATAAGACGTACTCTACGTGTGAATCATAGATTTAGGTGTGTGTATGATGTGAATGATTTATTTCACGTAGGACAACTTGTGCCACATACCTAAGTCGTAAGAATCTACCACCGCCAGATAACGTAAAGCACTAATTTATGTATATAAAAGAGAAAAATCTAGTAAGTCCAAAATACAGTTAAATACTTAAATGACGTGACATCGGCAAGTATGCCAAACCGTGATCAAAAGCAAGTTGACCCATTTCGTGAGGAAGCCATACTGCAACGGTTCGGATTAGACGCTAATTCCCTTAGGTTCTAATCGGAATCTGCTTTGTTTGCGTTTTTTTAATGAGCGTTATTTTTCGTACTATAAGTGAATAATAATGCAGTAGTGTAACTACGAGTACTTGCATATGCAAGGGTTAGACAGTCGTTGTCGTCGCCAACCGATAGACGTCCACTGCTGGCCCCCTAGGGATTCTCTAATTCAGGCTATCTCTGGCTATCAAAAATTGAAAGCCACAGATATTTTTTTCCATTGAAGTTTGCCATAAAATAAAAATAACATTTTCATAGCAAACCTTCAATGGATAAAAAATATTTATGTCAGTGGCTTTCATTTGTTGATAGCCACTGACTTAGAGAATAGAGGGGCTGGATATAGGTCTACTTGCAAGGACTTTCACATGCCGCAGTTTTGTACCGTCTGAATTCTGCGGATCCTTGCGACTCGTTTGATTTAACTACCTATTAAAAACACAACCTACCTACTAAACTCTGTTATCAACCCTGGTGGGGACGATTCCACTTAGATGCGTTTATCTTCAACGAAATCTGCCCCACTAAAATGAAAAGTGGGGCAAAGTCTATGGTGAAATTTAAATAAATTGACCCTGCCCCACTGGTGGGGCATCTTGGTGGGGCAAAGTCGATGAATCCGTCCGTACACCGAGTGGGGGAATTCTGCCAACGCTGCGCTTACCAGTGATGGGTCGCCATTCCATCAGCACTTTGGGTCCCTAACGTCTATTGGTTCTTTTGAGGTTCAAATACAGATATTGAACGATCAGAGAATGAGAATGTTGTGATACAAAACCATGATTCGGTATACAATGCCGTGTAGATACCGATATTTAGGGGTATGACCGCTAACTGCCGGTTATGGGGTATGACACACTACACTAGCTTTGGTGATAGTCCCGTCAATCGCGTTTGTATAGCGTCCTTTGCGCGTAGAAAATACGCCGTGTGCATATTGCATAGGCCTAAAGGTGTGTTCAAACATAAAGCGGCAATCGTGGGTGGCTGCCGCGCATCATGTATTCGTGTGTATAGTCCTCAAGTCCTTACTAGGACGCGGCAGAATTGTGTCCTGCAAACGCTGGGTGCTGCTGTCACGCACTTGCCGCTCTATGTTTGGACACACCTTAAGAGGCTCCCCGCTCCAAGCTGCCTCTTCTCCTCACGATTCATGTCCAATATTTTTTACCGCCATCTAGTGGCAATGACCTAATGTTATTTTCAAGCACGAAGTTTAAAAAATGCAGCCCTCCCTAGCTCTAGGTACAGTGATGTCACTAGCAGTCTCGTACGCATTTTACGAGCGAGCCTTGTCATATTAACCTGCATCGCAAATGTGTCTGCTAAATAGCTATTAAAAGCCTGTTCATTGATCATAATAATATTTATTTTATGCACAACCGGCTAGCTTGGTAGCCGACACTTGATTAAATTTTATTGCAAAAATGCAGTTATGTCGAGTCAATAGGTAGGTAGGTACAACTACAAGGTAGAATAAGTACGTACACCATATGTTACGACTATATTATGTAAATAATAATAACAAAACTGCCAATCTCCCTAGATATTAGCCATCTGCGCAGGATATATTAATATAAAGTACAGAAGGTTATTGTTTGCTCAAAGAGAGGTGCACTCTGTTCCCTTACTCTAATACCACGATGATCTCCCTGGCGCAGCGGTAAGTGCTGTGGTCTTACAAATGGGAGATTCGGGGTTCGATTGGCCGGGTCAATTTGGGAATTAATCATTTATGAATTTTCTCTGGTCTGGTCTAACGTCACCAACTTTTTTACTCTAGGCTAATACTGAAAATTCTGTCTGAAAATCGAACCCAGAACCTCATCATCCGCCGTCGAACATGCAGCTAACGACGAACCACTAGTCGACCAACGAAGCAATACAAAAGAAGGAACTGATGGATTGAATTGACTCACATTATATTGTCAAAATTTCAAAAAAAATGGGTTTGTAGGTTGTATATTCTATCTTTAAACTGTACTTACTTATTCCTTATGGCTTTAACATAAGAAGTTTCTCTCGACCGAAGTAGGTAAGGGCACAGATTTTGCCTGGCAAGAACTGCTCATGGTACCTAACTAACTAAATGACTTTTGCACCCATAAATTACTTACAACATTTAAAAGGTTTATGTGCAATAAAAAATAGCATTTGCGAAATACAATTAACATTCGAAAATTCCTTATTACAAGGCTGATTTTAAAGGGTGAATAATATACTGCAATCGTACCTACAGCTGTTTTGACGTAATATTCACCGAATACCACACGAAGGTCACGGGATCATGGCCTCTTCGATCGCTTTTGCGACTTTAGGTTCAATGCTAGACCGAGAACCCGAGAACTAGACCTAGAACTCGAAAGATTAATAGAAATAAAGGGTATTGTATGACCTGGTCTTACCCGATAGACGTCAGCTATACTGCTGGACATAGGTCTCTTGCAGGATCTTACACCGTAAACTTCACCGAATGACTTAGTAATTTGAGAAATAGATCCATCATTAGCTTTGAGACGTGCGACGTGTACGGAAGCTTTTTACGCCAGCGAAAGGACGGTTTCCGGTCTCAATTTATTACGAGACTCCCCATAAATACTCTATACCTAAATTACCTGTTGGGTATTTCTGTCAAGTTTTCTATAAATGCACTAGCCCAGTCTGGTAGTCTTAGAAAATGTCTTGAGCACGTAAATGCGTCGGTCCTGCAGCTGATCTCTCTCCGTTCGTTTCGGATGTTCATTCCATTGGACTCTTATGCTGAGATCTATAGAGCGTACTTTGACTTGGCTCAGACTTTACTTAGAGCTAAAACGAGATGGACTTATGTTAGTAACATAAATCTGTCTCGTTTTAACCATGTCTTAAGTCTAAGCAAAGTCAAAGTTAGCTCTATAGATCTCACACTGAGAGTAGGTAATAGATTGCCTATTCTGTGGTAATATAATTGTGAGCGCAAGTAATAACTTTACAAAAACAAATCATGACCGCAAGAATAATATTATAAGAAGGCTGCGTTTCTGCACTGGACAGCCAAGCTGATCCTTTGCGCAAGAAATTGAGCCAGCCCTTCTATCACCAGTATTGCCTGCGCATTTATGATTAATCTTTTAAATGGATAATGGTCACCATCGCCAAAATGTTTGGTTAGGAGAACATTATTCAGTAAGTAGGTACTCTCACGGGACTGTACCTGTACAATTACTACTTAATAGTCATTGGACCGCGTTCGTCGTTATTTGCTACCTAATACCTTCCCGATACTAAATGGTAGGTATATCGGTAGGGTGTGGTAACTAAATGATTGAGGAACATTAGCCGCGTTCAATTTGTGGTATGGGGTTCAGAAATTAATTTGCGCCTTTCATTACGGCGTTTAATCTAGCCTGCTATGTTGCTAACCTGTAAAGTGAACCTGAAGAACTGATAACCGCAGAACCGATGGCCGTTGGGGCAGACGTGTTCTGGAGTGGAGACCGCGTACCGGTAAGCGCAGTTTAGAACGACCTCCAGCTCGCTGGTCCGATGAACTAAAGAAGCAAAGCATGTGCGAGCTATCAAATATCAATATGCCGGTAATCCATCTTTTCTTCGCGTCTCGTAAGCTCCACCCTTATATTTGTTCAATAGGCAATTTGGTTCCCGCTGAATAAAGCTGGAGCCATTGATATCAGGTTTCAATAAACTCGGATCCGTTGAACGGAGGCACAGTCAATCGAAACATGCAAACGATTGGCTCTTTTTTTTACCCGACTGCGGAACGCACAGGGTTATGTGTTCATCAGTCTATATATGTATATTTCCTTTGTGTCGCACTACAGACAAAACGGCTGAACCGATTTTGATGATACTTGCACCACTAGGTTTGTCTTAATTTTCCGAGTGTCATAACGGAAGCCGAATTTGAGAAAAAACAAAATGGCGCCCACTAGAAGCCATATTGTAACAAATTTAAAAATGAAAGTCAATAAACTATGGCAAGTCGCGGTGTAAGAACCAGATGAACGTAACTACAAAAAAATCAAAAATCGTTTTTTTTCATAAATCGGATCACAGTGCGGTCCTTCATGAACTGCCAAAACGACGTAACGATATATTCAATATTTCACAAATTCCAAAAAAACGCATCAGCATTTCAACAAATTTCAATAGAACCAGAAAAACGTATCATGAGTTCCGCTAAATTAGTTTTAATAAACTAGATAGAAATATTGTTTGTTTCACAATATCATAGAACCATATCAACGTAAAAGCTTTTACGTTGTTTTGGGTGTTACAAAATTGTGTTTGACGCTAAGTTTAAAAAAGCCAAAACAACGTTTATCTATTTACGTTCTATTGGCATAAACATTTTTGTAAAATAAATAATTCAAGCTTATAAATAATTCATGACAAAGCGACGTAATACGATATACGTTACTTTGGCGGTACTATTTTCTTTGTTAATTATTAAAGTCCATTGAAAAATACAAACTTACGTTAGTATGGCACCTTAAAGTTGAGTTGAAGCTTTCAATATAACAGAGATTAACCAAAAGTATTTTGAACCTAGGCACAGTCAAATGGAAGCTGATAACATCCACGCGACTATTGAACTGGCTAAGAAGAATATAAGTTCCGATATTTCATCCATCCGGATTCTATACAATTATTTTAAAAAAAGCTTCCCGAAAAAATCCATATGATGTCATTTCTACTGAAAAATATGAAGATTTGCAGCATTTATGCAGACAGGGTAAATGATTCCCATCGCAATATCACAGTTTTTATAAAGGATATTCAGTTGGAACAACAGATGATGATGAAGATTTTTCTATGCGGATGGCTGTATGTTGATTAAACTAAGATTTTACATTAAAATTGTACTTTTTCACTAAGTTAATAAAGATTATTTTGATTACCTATTTAGATGATGACGAAGACAATTAAGATTTTTCTATGCGGATGGCTATAACACGTTGAAAAAACAATGTTTATTATTAAAATTGCGCGTTTTCAGCAAAAAATAAAGATTGTTCTGTTTGATTGATTACCTTTTTAATATTTTTTATTTATTTCATCACTAACACAAATTAATAAAACTTAACTTTACAATTTTTAATGACGTATTTCAGTACGTTAACCTCGCGATAACAACAGAAGTTTAAAAAATTAAGGGCCATACTAACGTATGTCTACCGGATCAAAAAAAATATTGTGCCTATGACGTAAACATATATATATATTTAAATAATTCTTAACCTTTACAAAGCTCAAATAGTATACCAATACAACGGTATATTTTGTTTTTTCGTCAATTGTATAGTTTCTCTTTAAATAGCTGGTAAAGTCTGAAGAGGCGATTTTAGACAGTTTTTTCGCTCTCCTGTAAAGTTTGCGAAAACGTAGTTACGTTCATCTGGTTCTTACACCGCGAAGTGGGGTATCGATGAATAGGTCTTGTAAAATCAGAGTTAGGTTCCCTAGACCATTTTTTCATTTTAACGATCATTTAGGATTTACGAGGTTTCAAAGGTTAATTTTTAGTGTATTCCTTTGTGTCGCACTACAGACAAAACGGCTGAACCGATTTTGATGATACTTGCACCACTAGGTTTGTCTTAATTTTCCGAGTGTCATAACGGAAGCCGAATTTGAGAAAAAACAAAATGGCGCCCACTAGAAGCCATATTGTAACAAATTTAAAAATGAAAGTCAATAAACTATGGCAAGTGGGGTATCGATGAATAGGTCTTGTAAAATCAGAGCTAGGTTCCCTAGACCATTTTTTCATTTTAACGATCATTTAGGATTTACGAGGTTTCAAAGGTTAATTTTTAGTGTATTCCTTTGTGTCGCACTACAGACAAAACGGCTGAACCGATTTTGATGATACTTGCACCACTAGGTTTGTCTTAATTTTCCGAGTGTCATAACGGAAGCCGAATTTGAGAAAAAACAAAATGGCGCCCACTAGAAGCTATATTGTAACAAATTTAAAAATGAAAGTCAATAAACTATGGCAAGTGGGGTATCGATGAATAGGTCTTGTAAAATCAGAGTTAGGTTCCCTAGACCATTTTTTCATTTTAATGATCATTCAGGATTTACGAGGTTTCAAAGGTTGTAATCCTTTGTGTCGCATTACAGAAAAAACGGCTGAACCGATTTTGATAGTACTTGCACCACTAGATTTGTTTTAATCTTCCGAGTGTCACTATGGAGGCCGAATTTGAGAAAAACAAAATGGCGTCCACTAGAAGCCAATTAATAAATGAAAGTCGATAGGCTATAGGCAAGTGGGGTATCGTTAGATAGGTCTTTTAAAATCACACCTAGGTTCCTTAAACCATTTTTCCGTTTAAATGATAATTTAGGATTTACGAGGTTTCAAAGGAAATGTTTAAAGTTCCTACATAAATCATCTATCTATCAAACTAGGTATGATACCTATTATAAAGAGAAAAGATTTGGATTATCTCAAAAACTACTCAACCGATTTTAAAAATTATATCACTTATAGAAAGCTACATTATTAACATGTAAGATAGGCCATATTTCATTTTTTTAAAAATAAGAGATCCCTACGAAAATTGCAATAATGTGAATTCAGTCGGAAAGAATCGTCTCATCTGAGAGCTTCGTTGCGTGCGCTGAGTAAATAGTTAAAGTTACACGAAAATAATGTATGGTGGAATAGTTTCTCTTAAAAAGTTCTATAAAAAAGTCCGCGATAGCATATATATCTAACTTTTAAGGCTGACTAACAATAAACATTTTTATGATTTTCAAACTTGGTTTAAAACTATGCTTTACTTGTGAAGGTGTTTTTACCGACATAGTATTAATCCTTATCAAAATAAATATGTTCGTCATCTTCAGTATTTAATTAAGATAAAAATTGCTCTGTACACCATTTAATTTAGATGAATATTTTATGAGATATCATAGAAATACAGTAACGTTCAACAGAAAATGACGCGGCCGGCAGCGGATAGAAAAGGGTGAAGGTGGGGCGCGTACCTACTCTCACAATATAATATTACGGTAGTAACTTAATATCATTGTAAAAGCTTAATGTGACGACATAACCAGTCTCAAAAAACTTGATGATTTGTACTCCTTCAATCGATCAGTCAAAAAATCAATAAATTCATCAATGCCACATGCAGCGCATATTCGACTTACATAACTTACGACTAAAATTTTTAATGTCTATTAAAATATTGGTTCCGACTTTGCTACGTACTAAATACGTACAAATTGTGTTTTTGAAAATACTTTTTTTTGCATTGTTCACGGGCATTTTCGTAAGTGGCCGACGTTCATTGGCTTACGAAAGCGATTGGACGCGGTAAATGCCGAGGTCTCGTGACGTCGCGTCGCTGCGATAGGACTCTCGAAAATTAATTCACTCTCTCTGTCGAAAAAATAGCAGATTCACGAACTTTACCAAACCAAATTTATATTAGCATTATAACATATTATGCAAATTTGATGATGGTTATTGTGATCACCATGGTAGTCATTACGAATAAATGAATCCGCTGCTTATTCACATGCTCTAAAATGCTACCACAAAATCTATAATAGTACCTTTGGTACAACTTCGGGCAGAAAAAACGTCGCCTGTTTACAATAAATACTGAACTAAAAAGTTTGAAATAAAAAAGTAATTTAATAAAACAAAAAACCCGACTGCTTGGATACAAAAAAGTATAAAACAAGACATGTATTGAAGTATTTCATTATTATCAATTTACATCGTATAATAATATTAATAAAATTTATCACGGCGCAGTCGCACGTCCAATAGCTAACATTTACCTTAACGTGCGACTGCGCCTTGATAAATTTTATTAATATTATTATACGATGTAAATTGATAATAATGAAATACTTCAATACATGTCTTGTTTTATACTTTTTTGTATCCAAGCAGTCGGGTTTTTTGTTTTATTAAATTACTTTTTTTTCAGTTCGAGTGGAATTCGAGTGGATGAAAATTGGCAACTGGAGATTTTGTTTAAATACCTTCTCAGCGAGGTATTTGAAGATGGCGTGGCGTCGACAGAGCATATCAAACGATTGCGTTCATTGATGTAAAACTTTAGTGTTGCGTTGGTTAAGACTTAAAAAATACTACCTATTTGTCATTGGAGAGCTCATTTATACCTTCTGTCGCAGTTATTATTTCGTTAAAGTCTAAATAAATATTTTATAAACCAATTATTGCGAAGGTCAAAAGGTGGCTTAGTGTAAAACGCTGAATTAGGTCTTGTCCTTTGGCTGCTCACCTCGGAGACTGGAATACGTTAAGCCGTCGGTCCTGGTTATAATTTGGGTACCTACAAAGTTATTACCCTGAAGGGAGCAGGGGATTGTAGGCAGAATGAAACTCGATTGCTGGATCTAACGGAATGAATTTTATTTCAGTGCCGTCCGTATTTTATACAAAAAGTCCTACAGCCAACTTATACTACAGCAAACAGCCAATCGAATGTTGTTATAAAATCTACACTAAGATCGACCAATAATAATTTATTTTATTTTATTTTTATTTTTTATTTTATTTTTTATTTTATTTAGATAACATACCCGAAGAGACCTTACAGTTGCCCAATGCGTCTCTCCGGGCCACAGAATTAGAGTGACAATTACTTAATAAAAAAACTTAATATACTTGCTTACAATTAACAAAATACACAAAAAACACATAATTTGTAACACAGATCACAAAAAACAATGTCGTTCCAATAAGACTACACTATAGACATAATACACATAAAATAATAAATTGACTAAAATAATAATAATAATAAGGTTATCGAATTTCCAATATTTTTTTTATCTCTTTTGCGAGCTGAAGCGGTGGGGTGTGAAAGAAGTCCAATCCCGAATTTTCGCGAACTAAATCGTTGAGCAAGCGCAGCGCACGGGTCAATGGAGCCTGCTGAGCCAGCTCTGTTCTGTGATATGGCAATGCAAACAAGTGACGTCGACGTGCTATAGCGTAACCGTCAGGTGCATGCAGGGAAATATACATTAGTACACTAGAGTTACTTTTTTTCCCTTGGAAATACTACTCGTAAATAATACTCCTTACAATTACTTAATAACTAAGTAGGTGCATATATCTGCCGGAGATGGGAAACGCGCGCGTCGTCAGTCTGCGCGTTACCCGATGCACGGTGAGCTGACGGTGTGCGGCTATAAAACGAGTCCGCGCGTTGCACGCGTCTTTCACTCGCCGGCGGCCGCTGCGGAGCGGGGACGTGTTCATCGACTTCGAGTGCAGTGCTACAGTTCTCGTCATCTACGTGGAGCGACGGTGTTTGCTTTAACCATCTGTGCAATGAAGTCTTCCTGAGCGTAATCATCGACTGTGCTAATTCAACCTAATCATCACCGTGCTTTCTGTGCAATGAAGTCTTCCGGAGCGTAATCATCGACTGTGCTAATTCAACCTAATCATCACCGTGCTAATTCGACCTAACTGACGCTGCACACAACACTATAATAAAGTACTTCCCCGGTGTTTTATTATTTTCCTTGGTAATTCCTGATAATGTAGTAAGGTGTTCACTGGTGAGGAAAACGAGGTAAAGCAAATGTGCAGCCGCGATCTTGCGACAGCCAGCGTCGCAGCTGAACATTTGTGGGTCTGCTACATCACTCCCCGCCAGCGAAGCGTACAGGTGGTTTTGATATTCGGCCGGATCTCGTTACGTATGTATTGGCTTTATCATCACTAGCCATATTAACGAAGAAGGCAGGCTTTAAACGATCGATAGACACGTTGGTTGTTCGTCCTTTAATTTCCAGGGTGTAATACTTGTCGTGCCGATCCATGACTTCGAAGGGCCCGTCATAATTAGGCGTCAACGGTCTCTTGACTGCGTCGTTTCGTACGAACACATGTGAACACTTGTTTAGGTCTTCATGAATGAACGTCGCTTGGTTTTGGGTTGAATTCCTCTGTGCTTGAGCTTTTCTTAATGCGTTGCTGAGGTTATGCGCGAAATAGGATAATGAATTGTTTCCCTTAGTAGATTCTTCATAAAATTCCCCAGGCAATCGAAGTGGCTGACCGTACAATAGCTCCGCGGTGCTCTTGCCGATATCTTCTTTTATTGCAGCACGTAGTCCCAGCAAAACGGTAGGTAATTCACGTGACCAATTTGTCGTATTAAATCTTGCAGTCAAAGCGGCCTTCAAGGACCTATGCCACCGCTCAACTATGCCATTCGCTTGTGGGTGATAGGCTGTGGTATGCATTCTTCGGAGGAGTTGTGATGGGCGTTGGTCCCCGAGCTCCATTTCATTTAATAATTTCTGCAGCTTCTTGCCCTCGGAGACCTCGTAGACTGACAGCAATCTTGCTTTAAGGCTTTCGTACCTTCCAGTCTGTGGCCCGATGAGGATATCACCTATCTGCTCGACGTCACATTTCTCTAGTTGAGACACTGCCAGACCGAACTTGTTTTCGTCTCCTAGTTTCTGCGCCGCAACCATCGTCTCAAAGTGTGCGAACCATAGCCGTGGGTTGTCGCGCCAAAACGGTGGAATGCGAGATTTGACTCCGATGGACTCGATGATATTTTCGAGCGGTGAATCTTCCTTGCGCGCCATAGTACGTAGTCGTCGGGGTCACCACTGAAGGGAGCAGGGGATTGTAGGCAGAATGAAACTCGATTGCTGGATCTAACGGAATGAATTTTATTTCAGTGCCGTCCGTATTTTATACAAAAAGTCCTACAGCCAACTTATACTACAGCAAACAGCCAATCGAATGTTGTTATAAAATCTACACTAAGATCGACCAATAATAATACTCCTTACAATTACTTAATAACTAAGTAGGTGCATATATCTGCCGGAGATGGGAAACGCGCGCGTCGTCAGTCTGCGCGTTACCCGATGCACGGTGAGCTGCCGGTGTGCGGCTATAAAACGAGTCCGCGCGTTGCACGCGTCTTTCACTCGCCGGCGGCCGCTGCGGAGCGGGGACGTGTTCATCGACTTCGAGTGCAGTGCTACAGTTCTCGTCATCTACGTGGAGCGACGGTGTTTGCTTTAACCATCTGTGCAATGAAGTCTTCCTGAGCGTAATCATCGACTGTGCTAATTCAACCTAATCATCACCGTGCTTTCTGTGCAATGAAGTCTTCCGGAGCGTAATCATCGACTGTGCTAATTCAACCTAATCATCACCGTGCTAATTCGACCTAACTGACGCTGCACACAACACTATAATAAAGTACTTCCCCGGTGTTTTATTATTTTCCTTGGTAATTCCTGATAATGTAGTAAGGTGTTCACTGGTGAGGAAAACGAGGTAAAGCAAATGTGCAGCCGCGATCTTGCGACAGCCAGCGTCGCAGCTGAACATTTGTGGGTCTGCTACAACCCCAAAGACGTAGGGAACAGAGCTCCATTAGCATAGAAAATAATAAGAAAGGGTATTCTTAGGGCCAACGTAAGGACAGACTCAGATTATAAAATTACTTTATACTAATATTATAAATATAAAATCTTTATTGTTTACATTATTGTTATAGGCTAGGTTAATCACATTATATCTTAAGACTTTACAAAACTAACAATAAAATAAATGCGAAAGTGTGTCCGTCTGCTATGTTTTCACGGTCCATCTGTTCAATTTCATCAGAAAATTAACACAGGTATAGCTTATATCCCGGGAAGTGGCATAGGCACTTTTTATCCCGGAAAATTAAAGATCGTGGATTAAAATCTTTTTTGATTCCCGCGTATCAAAGAAATCCACGTTTAAGATTAATCCGCACGTGGGCAAAGTCGCCGGCATCATCTAGTAATTATTATAGAAGTAACAAACATTTCCGTCTTCAATATGTACCTATATACTTAATCCTTGGACGTTCCACATAACTAGCGAATCCTGAGTAGCGTTGTGGTTTCAAGCGGCAAATCCCTCTTGCGGTTGAGAGGAACCGTTTGCTTTATCCCGATCTATTGAACCGTACCTCACCTTGTCGTGTGCTGTAATCTTATTACGTAACAACACTTTGTTGCCTCTTTAGAGTGGAACATACTACACACGAAACCCCTTTAATAAGTACCTTTGTCCTGTCGCGGTCGTCTGTACAGATCTTTTGAAGCTTCTTCGTTGAAGAAGTTTCGAATCGTTGTGATTTGAAAATTCAACGAAACGAAAAACTGAAACGAAAAAGCGACACCAAAAAGAGACAAACATTCATAAATCAAAGGTGGTAAAGGTATATGCGACGCCTTCGCCAAACATTTTGCATCAGTCTACTCAGATACTAGAAACTGCATAGTCGAGAACTACTCTTCACCCTTCTTTAACTATACTGTTTCCGATGCATCATTCAGTAACTGTCAGCTTACTGAAAAAGAAGTTTTCAAACAGCTTTCGAATTTGGATTCATTTAAAGGGCCCGGTCCTGATCTCCTTGCCCCGATTTTTCTCAAAAGATGTGCTCACCAATTAGTCAAACCATTAACTCTTATATACAATTATATTTCGTCGCTTCATTCTTCAGATATGATTTATTTACTAGATAGGTATGTTTCGGGTTGGGTGGGTTGGGAATTTATATATCTTCGAATGAAGCGACTCATATAATAATGATCGAACTTCACTTCAGGAAGTTCGTTTGATCATCTATTATATTTCGTCGCTTCATTCTTCAGATATATAAATTCCCAACCCACCCAACCCGAAACATACCTATCTAGTAAATAAATCATATCTTCGAATGAAGCGACTCATATAATAATGATCGAACTTCACTTCAGGAAGTTCGTTTGATCATCTATTATTCTTTACAAACTGGCATCTTTCCCGCCAAATGGAAAGTTGCATATGTCACACCGGTTTATAAGTCTGGCAACTCAAAGGAGGTAGCTAACTATCGGCCGATATCTATCCTATCAGTTTGTGGGAAAGTCCTGGAAAGCTTAGTTCAAAAAAAAATTTATTTTCATATATCTCCTTTTCTTGACATTAATCAACATGGATTTCGCCCTCACAAATCCACAACCTCTAATTTGGTTAGTTACGTTTCAGATATCGCTGAGATAGTAGATGCTGCTGGTGAGGTACATGCAATATACACTGATTTTCAAAAAGCATTCGATATGGTAAACCATAACATCCTATTATTAAAAATTGAGTCTATGGGGATTCACGGCTCATTGTTACGTTGGTGCGAATCATATTTAAAAAATCGATCGCAGCTGGTAGCTGTTAATGGTTTTAAGTCTTTTGAGATACAAGTCCCATCAGGAGTACCACAAGGATCTCATCTTGGTCCCACTTTTTTCTTAATTTTTATAAATGATTTGGCTCTTAATATAAATTCAAAATTCAAAATGTTTGCGGATGATATGAAAATTTATAAAACCATTAACAGCCAAGCTGACATTGTAACCTTGCAGAATGATATTGATGCGGTCCATTCTTGGTGCATTAGAAATAGTATGTCCTTAAACATTGACAAGTGTTTCCATATTAAATTTACCAGAAAAAAGAACCCGCGTCAGTGCGTCTATAAAATAAATAATTTTAGCCTTAAGGAAGTTTATAGTATGAGAGACCTGGGTGTTATAATAGACTCTACTTTAAGTTTTCGACAACATGTTGATCACATAACATCTAAAGCATCAAAGTTATCTGGATTGGTGTATAGACAGATGAAAATATTCAACGATCCCAGTTTGTCAATTCTCGTCTTTAACAGTATTGTCCGTAGCATCCTTGAATATTGCAGCACGGTATGGAGTCCAGGATATCAAGTTCACTCCGACAGAATCGAACGTATACAAAAGCGTTTTCTGTACCATTTATCATACAAGGACTACAAGTGTAATACATTATTTACGTACGACTCTCGTCTCTCATACTATAAAATGCAATCGCTTAGGGACCGTAGAAAGATTGCGGACATAATTTTTATGTCAAAACTTATGAAGGGTTTAATTGATGCTCCAGAGTTACTCGAACGCATAAAATTCGCTGTGCCTCGTGACTGCAGCCGTTTACACAATCGTAAAACATTTTCTTTGCCCCAAAACAAAAGCAACCTTGGTCAACATAGCCCGTTGTATAGAATGCAATTTCTCGCGAATAGTTATAGAGACTCCATAGATATCTTCTGTGACAGTGTACCTATAGTTAAAAAGAAGTTAAGTACACTTAAGTTAGGCTAGTTATTTTAGTTACCTATCAATTTAGTTGTTTATTTTTCTTTGCTTTGTGTTCTTCTTAGATATAATTCTTATTTTGTTTTGTTTTGTTTAACGAGTTGTGCGTTGTAGTTTAAGGTGCCCTTATTACCATACATGCCATGTCTACATCAAGAAGACTCAATTGTAGGTATTACATTTAAATATTTAGTTATTATGCGTTGTACATTAAGCAATTGTAGTCGGTTTTGTGGACTAAAAAAATAAATAAAAAAAAAAAAAAAAAAAAAAAAAAAAAAAAAAAAAAAAAAAAAAAAAAAAAATAGGATTTAGCCTGCGAGAGAATGAGATAAAATACAAGTTAAATTTATCTCATTCTCTCGTAGGCTACTTTTCTGAAATTTTACTTCTGCGGTGTGTGAATTGCATACACACACTTTTTTTTTCTTTCTTCTTTGTTATCAATAATATTATGTTATTATTATATAGGAAAATATTGTAATATTATTGCGTTAGAGCATAATTTCTTGTAATTTGTTATGATTACTTACCAAATAAATAAAATAAATATCAGCCCGACAAAACTTTTGTCCCTGTTTTCGCCCTTGCATAATATGCTTTCACCCCACAACATACGGTTTCGCTAAATCAAGAACGACATTTGGAATTATTAAACTTCGACAAGCCACTTTTTGTTGAAAAACTTGTTGCACTTTGACTTGACCCAAATACAGTCACTCACTCGCCAAATCAAACTTTACCATCACAATTTACCATTAATGAAAAAGAGTGTATATAATGCAATGCTTTTGGCTTATGCTGCGATTATGCTGCATATTCGAAGCTGTGGTAGTGACAAAAAAAAATATATTTAATTAGTGCCAGCGACTACTACGCCCTCATGGTTTTAAGTTTTTAAAAAATCCCATGGAAACTTTTCGATTTTCAGGTATAAAAAGTAGCCCATGTCCCGGGATGTAAACATCGATTGAATAGATAGGTTGTGACAGCGAAGCAGAAAGACAATATTCTGTTTGTCTTTCACATTTTATAAAATGAATAATTATGGATATTTGGACGACAAACTCAACGACGAATAGGTCATGGAAGAAGGAATTACGACTGCCGTGAATAGGTACACGAAATAAACACGGGATAGGAAACGCAAGAAAAGTATATGAAATCACGTTCGACTAACTTTTGCAGGCGAGGGTAGAGTGCCTTGTAATTTTTATGCCCAATTATTTATTGACACTCGTGCATGAAAAAGTCGATCACAATGACAACAATATCATAACTATTGGCGAAATTGTTCACAGTTTGCGGCTAGAGGGGTAATATAATGCGAATATGGCCGATATCACGCGTCCCGTGGTTAATTCGTGCAAGGCATCTACATACAATGTTACTGCGAGTCCAAATTTTGAGACTAACTTTTCAATTCAAATCTGCATTATATCCAATGAGCAACGGAATACAGATGCGATAATAATCCGAAGATATTGTTCGGGCTTATGAGTATAGGGCTTCATGTGAAATTTATTCAACAGGCGATAGGTATGATCTACCTTGAATGTAGTTAGAGTTTCGGTAAATTGGGTTCGGTATTCAAGTAGCTAATCGAAATACTTTCCACTCGAGCAAAGTGAGCTACCAATATGAATACCAAAGAGCATAATATATTGATAATATATCTAATCACGGTTCGATCGGTTCGGGCCATAATTGACTATTGAGTTTTTCTGACCAGAAATTCTCAGTACCTACTTACTAGCCCGGAGTTGGAAGTTGGCGGTGTTACACCCCCGTGCCTCGGAGCGCACGTTAAGCTGTCGGTCCCGGTTATTATCACTAACATGATAATAGTTGTTATAGCCCGCCAACCCGCATTGGAGCAGCTTGGTAGGTCTAAGCTCTAATTCCCTCTCTCCTATGAGAGTGGAGGCCTGTGCCCAGCGCGCGTGGGACGTTAAGGCTGTAGTGGTGGTGGTGGATATCTAATCACAAGTAATGTGTCAGTAATTTACCAATTCAATACTGTGCACCCAAAGTTAATTATATAATAGCCAGGTCTAGGAGATCGTTAGAAATGTTTTGACCCCCATCTAACATCAATATCAAATAAATATTATAAATGCGAAAGTTTGGATGGATGTATGGATGTATGGATGTGTGGATGTATGGATGTATGGATGTTTGTTACTCAATCACGCCCCAACGGCTGAACGGATCTGGATGAAATTTGGCACAGAGATAGATTATAGTCTGGAATAACACATAGGCTACTTTTTATCCCGCGAAAAACCTCGATTCACGCGGACGAAGTCGCGGGCATCAGCTAGTTAACTATATTCGTGAACTGGGCTTTATGTACTATCTCGTGATTCAAATCAATTATAAAACCCTTACCTATGACTTCAGGCTAATCTGCTAATTGGATTATAGCATTACCCTAAGGTGGTTTCATTATATAACTCTAACCCCTTCTTTCTGAATCTCTTTTTCTGTATTTGCATTACCAAAGTAGCCTTACTGGTGAATAAACTATTTATCTTTTTTTTTTCCTTGAAATATAATAATTAAACCTCTTTAAATTAAGTAGATACAGATGTGCCAGTCTTATGTGCCAGGCACATTTTACCACTTTGGAAGTGTCTCTCGCGCAAACTATTCAGTTTAGAAAAAAATGATACTATAAACCTCAATATCATTTTTGAAGACCTATCCATAGATATACCACACGTATGGGTTTGATGAAAAAAAAAATTTTGAGTTTCAGTTCTAAGTATGGGACCCCCAAAATTTATTGTTTTTTTTTTCTATTTTTTTGTGAAAATCTTAATGCGGTTCACAGAATACATCTACTTACCAAGTTTCAACAGTATAGTTCTTATAGTTTCGGAAAAAAGTGGCTGTGACATACGGACGGACAGACAGACAGACAAGCATGACGAATCTTTATGGGTTCCGTTTTTGCCAAATTTGGCTACGGAACCCTAAAAAGTTCACACCAAATTATTCATTTTTCATAAAAATGTTAGTATCACTACTTAGTTTTATACTTACGAAATTACTCAGCTTAGGCTGAGTTAAACGAAACAAATTTAAGTGGTCAATATACGAATATAAGATTGTTTCGTGCAACTCAGCGTTACTCAGCAAAAACTTCTTCTTTCACCGTTCTACCACAGAACAGAGAGAAACCGTGCGCGGTTGGCAGGGAATCCCAGTGGAAGTCCAATCTACTATTGTGAAATGTCCGTTTCACAAATAAAAAAAAATGCCGATAGAAGTGAAAACGATTATTAAATTTTTTTTTTAAATTAAAAAAGAAAAATATATAAACCTTAAAACTAAGGCACAAGTTTAATTACAAATGTAGTATATTAGATGTATATTTAAGACTTTTTGTCTTCGTACCTAACAACGCGAGCATGTCGGTGACGGTGACGCGATTCCACAAGTATACCCAATACCAAAAAGTGCTCAACGCGGCTAAAGAAGTTATCACTTCAATAATAGTTAACTTTGCCGCTAAGGTTTTGATCGTCCTCCCGAGGTCTGTGTTTCCTGCCACACATGACTCGAGTGTGGTACCTACACTATTCAAGGCAAGAGTGAATGGGCATTTTCTATGCAAGCTCGCTCTCTACCTCATTACTTTTCATGAACATTAGTTTCGGCAAAAGCAAGGCCTTTTATTAAAAAAATATATCGTTATATAGTAATGTTTCCAACGAAAGAGGTATGAATTCGTGTACGAAAACGATTAATCATCCAAGTTATTTGATAGATTGCGACGGGAGATTTGGTAGTAGACAGATTCTACGACGCTGGATGCTGGTCTCAATAATTATTCGTCAATGCTGGTCATAGTTTTCTTTGTACTTATGGTAATCCATACTAATATTAAAAATGCGAAAGTGTGTCTGTCTGTCTACTACGCTTTAACTTTCAACCGATCTTTTCAACCGATTTCGATGAAATTTCGTATAGAGATAGGTTGCATCCCGGAGAAGGACAAGGTTATTATTATGCCGGAAAATTAAGGAGTTCCCGCGGCAATCTAAAAACATCAATCCACGCGGACGAAGTCGCGGGTATCATCCAGTTGATTATATTTTTCATGAAAATAACACCCACTGAGTAAGTTTTCAATTAGACCTTTTGTGGAAGGAAGATCAAAGTCTGGATCCAAAATAAGTTTTCTTAAAAGTTCAAGGTTGAAAGCTTTTATAGAGTATACAAGCAAAGAATGTGATGAAATAAACATACCAAAAAAAAGGCAGAATGCAATGCAGCACAGGGTATGCTCTTGGTTTGGGAGACTTAAAACGTTCTTGCTCGGAGTCCATTTATAAAGAAAATACTCACTGAGCTGGATCGACGTTATAGTATAGGAGCATAGAATTAATCAAATAAGGTATAGGAGCTACCGGATCGGGCAGTTCATAGAAGGCAGGAAGTTAGAATAACTAAGTTAGGGAAAGGTTCAAGTTTGTGAACATGTTTTGCTATAAAAGTTAACTACCATTGCTATGCACCCTTCAATTTGATTCGAAAAGTAGTAGTAAAATTATTTCCCTCTGTAGTTTTATCAGGAGCAAAATATAAAATTCAATTTCACAACTTTGCTAATAAATTTACTAAGGTGAAACTAGAGTAGGTACTAGCACCTAGGACTGAGGGCTAAAACACACTACGGACAACCAGGCATGGGAATCACGTTTCCTCATGTTGTGACGATTCGTACCTCTCAGTCAAAATATATATATTTAAAACAAGAGAATAAAATATAGTATATATAGTGGAGGAGCGATCTCGGTCCATATGCTAGAAGGATTTCCGACAATCGGACTGGTCGCCGAACTAGCGACGACGATGCGAAAGTATAGTATGTGGTAGCTTGTATATGTGATGGTGCACAGCGGTGTTTGCTTGATGCGTGCAGTATGTGTCACGATGTCCGCCGCTCGTTCTCGGGCTGATGCCGAGCAAAGTGGATTCACTGTTCGTTGGTGCGTGCAGTATGTGTCACGATGTCCGTCGCTCGTTCGAACGCATAATGTCGTTGGAGGCTTCCAACGATATTTGATCCGCCTATGGTGGATTTATATACATATATTAATACAACATACTTACACGTATATTACCTATATATAATCATCGCTGGTTGAGTTGGGGCTGCGGAATGTAGGTTATATCGCTTCGGCGATGCCTCAGCACGGCTGGTTCTGTCCTGATGTCTACCTAGTTGGACGTTTGGGTGGGATTGGTTTGTTGTTGAACCAGAGAGCTTGCTCTCTGTGCGCAATGTACTTCATGTGCATTACTATGTTCTGCAGTACACTTGACTCTGCCATGCGATTACTTATGCTTACATTATGTAAACCCGTAACTATCGTTACATTCGAACGACAACTAACCATGGTTGATAGGACGCTGTTTATTATTACCGAAGGTTGGATCACACGTGAGATACTGGATATCTAACTTTGTTTTGCACTACGCCTGACTCAGCCTCGACACTTATTCATAGTTGCGTGGATACACAACCCATGCTACTATACTATTTACGGTTCCATAGATTCACAACCTATGTTACTTGTAAATGCATAGATTCACGACCTATGCTGCGTCACATTGGCTCACAACCTATGTAACGTACAAACGACGTCCTACTACCCATGGTGGTTTCCGCGTTGTACTTAACTAAATTAAAGTATGCTTGCATACGTCGCGCTATTTCCCCAAATGGTGACCTAGTGGTTTAAGGAGGGGAGGCTGCTGCCTTTTGGTATACTTATGAGACCTATTAGTCGATGACTAATGCCTCTTGGGATACCAAGAGAGGGCCGAAGCCTATCATTGGTGAGCGGGGTGGAGCTACCAATCACCATTTACTTTACATTAAATCAATACTTGAAAGCGTTTATAAATTATTTAAAACTTGAACACGTCACTATTACATCTAGATCGGTATATAAGCAAGTCGTTGGGATGGTTGAACTCGAGGCTTCCGAAACTCTAAAAGATCTTGGTTTATTATGGACACAACATTATGAGGGTCTTACTGCTGGATGATTCACGTGCCATTTTAAAGAGATATTGAATTTTATAGGTAGAGTAAGGTTTAGATTCTTAGGGACCCCGTCAGGTTAGTTACAATGTCGCATTAGTCTGTCTCCAATATTAAAGTATACATGAGGATTTTACGTCCGCCAGAAAAGTTTTTATTGCCTGTAGCGAAAAAAAACTGCGATAAGGAGGTATTTTTAGTAAAATTAAATTGTTAATTCAATTAAATTCAATTTAACATTTATTTATTCAAATTAGGTACACTGTACTCTTATTGGCGTCCAATAGGTAACTTATAAAACATGATGGTGATAATCAATTATTATCACTATACATTAGTATTAGTACATAGTATAAAACAAAGTCGTTTCCCGCTGTCTGTCTGTTGCTATGTATGCTTAAATCTTTAAAACTACGCAACGGATTTTGATGCAGTTTTTTTTAATAGATAGAGTGATTCAAGAGAAAGGTTTATATGTATAATACATGCATAATATAGTAAAGAAACACTTTAGAGGTTTCTAATGTGATGTCGTAAATAAACACATTTTTTGCGCTTACATTGTAAACGCTTGCTGCACCCTACGAGATCGATCAAAATAATGTACTACTGAGTATTGTCCACCTTAAAAAGATCTACAAAAAAATCTGCAATAAACACATTTTTTGCGCTTACATTGTAAACGCTTGCTGCACCCTACGAGATCGATCAAAATAATGTACTACTGAGTATTGTCCACCTTAAAAAGATCTACAAAAAAATCTGCAATAGTATATGTCTATCTCTTAGGGATATCCCACAATAACCATTTTTTATCCTTTACTTTTTACGAGAAATAATGGCTTATTTACGAAGCGATTTTAAGCAATACAGCATTAATCCTTATCCAATTAAGTACCTTAAATACATTGTGCATTTAATATAGAGCAATATGGCCCTTTATAGCATGTAATTTAAATGAATATTTTCAAAGATATTACAGATTTAAAATGCAGGGACAGAGTCAAACTCTCAACGTTGCAGGCTTTGATTTGAGCGTAGAGTGTTTTTCACATGGCCAATTATTATATTATGTCGCTCTTTCAAGAGTAACCTCTAAAGAAAACATGTTCGTGTTGTCTAATGACAAAAAAGCTGTGAACGTTGTATATAAAGACATTCTGTAGTATATTTAGTATCAGCATTGCACCCGTGCGAAGCCGGGGCGGGTCGCTAGTGGTATCATAAAACTAAAGCTACGAGGGTTCCAAACACACCCTAGTCTGAGAATAGCCCACAACAAACTAACCGGTAATAGTAGATTGTTACACAAGGGACGTAAGTAAGCTATTACAGAACAAGATCCAATTTGGCGCCAGTGCGAGCGCAGCTCGCATAGGGCGCTAATATTACCCGAGGGTGTAATAGCTACTTGCAACCGAGGTAAGCATTCTACTTTATATCATTCTTGCGAGGTAAATAAAACATTGGTAATGCAAATCACTTTACGAACAAACTTCACAAACTTTCAGATCAAATGAAATGCCGCCATTTCCATTTTTTTTCGTAAATAGTTTTCCATTTTTTTTTTTTACGGCTCTGAGTTCCAAGGAGTTTTGTATAGTTTGAAATGTATGGAAATTAAATGCCGCCATGTTCACTGTTTTTTTTTTCAGTAAAAAGTTTTCTTACCATTTTATAAGAAAAGAGATGAAGAAGAAGAAGAGAGGAGTTTTGCATAGCTTGAACTGTAATGTGAACATTACAATTCAAGCATAGTGCGACGTAATGTTGCCTTGAATTGCAAACACCAACTTACAAGGAGACTTTCCACCATAGTAATCCCTAGTTACTGAGCAAGTATGATATAAAAATTTATAATTTAGGTAGTACCTATACGAAATTTGACAGGATAATAATATCATTAAATTACGGCACCTGCTGCTGATTTATTTTAAGAAGAAATTGAGCGTTTGCTTGATATTTATATCAATTTATTTTAAAGGCCATTTAGATACCTTTTGTTAGGTAATGGAATAACGTAGCAGAATTCTTTCATCACTCTCAAATTGTAGCTATTCAACGAGGGAATTATACAGTACAGGCGTCTAGGTCACCGACAACACAATAAAGCCTAAAGCGCTTTCGCAAACAAAACGGGTCGACCCGCCTGCTGGCTATTGTCTCGTGACCCTACTGTTTTATACTAACTTTTATGAATATTATGACAGCAATTTACATTTAAAGTTAAGAGGTATGGAGGGTAGTTTAAAAATATTTGCAAATTAGGCAAGAGACAGTTACAATAAATCTAGGCATAAATGAAAAGAGAACGCCTCTACCAATCCAACCATAAAAGCTATACGTAGTGTTGAATCTACCACAGAATACTAACATCTCTTCCTATAGGTAAGTACGCTGCGTTCTTACTTCTTATGCATTTAGAGGACGGTATTTATGACTATTAATAATATTAATCATGACCTTTTTCATTATACGTTACTGGACGATGCCCGCGACTTCATTCGCGTGGATTAAGGTTGTTTGGTTACCATGGGAACTCATTCCGAAATAAAAGTGGCCTATATCCATTTCCGGGATGCTGAAGACGTAGCAGACAGGCAGACCCGCTTTAGAATTTATATAGCAATACATATAAGTAGGGATAGATTATGACTGAACGGATGTTCAATTAGATTTTCCCTTAGCGTAGGGATCGGAAATGAAGCCGACGTAATGAACGTCTGCCACTGGATAGCGTCATGAATAAAACATGCGAGCCCAACAACCATGGTTTCATTAGCACTAATAAAATGTTTCACAATTTTGTATCGTACCCAGATATGTACCGTTACAATTGGGTATTAGACTACTACTCAAATAAATTATTTTTTAGTGATTATTAAATAAAGGCTCTCCCAAAAGTCGTAATATCCACGGCTCCTGTTAGTTTTATGTTGAATAACCATTTAAAACTATCGATTAAAGTAAAAAAGTGCGTCGAACATTGATGACGTCACAATTCAAAATTTCATACAAACTCTATTCTAAGTACGCGTTTTGATGTTTGAAAAATAGTTTCTGATTTGACTAGTTGTCAAATATCCAATTATAATTACTTGCATGTAAAATCTTGAGTCACAATCAAAAAGCCGTATTACCAACCTAGTCCAGATGAAGAGTTGCATTCATAATAATAATATAATGTCCTCCCGACCGAATTTCGGCCACGGCGGCTTATCTCCAGAGAGATTAACCATCTGCGCGGGAGATATTATAGTGCACAAGTGTGCGCGCATACACAGGTGCACTGTTCCTTTACTCTCATAGCGCGATGGGACGGGAAATCTGACACGACCGGAGAGTGATCAGGCGCAGGACTGACGGCTTTACGTGCTCTCCGAGGCACGGGGGTACGGGGGTGAAACATCGCCAACTTCCTAACTCCGGGCTAGTACCTACTGAAATTTTTTTTACACAAAAAGCCAAATAAGTATTGCTAACCAGTAACCATTAAACCAACGAGGCATAATAATATATCAATATAAGTAGTATCATACTATGTATTAGTTACTGTCTCTACGAGAGGTTGAAATACCAAATCGAGACAATTGAAAAACCATCATGTCGTTTTACAGCTATAACCTATTCTGTGGTTATACGACGCCATTAGTAGGTACATTCTATTACGCAAGCGTATCTTCTCAGGGTAATCCGTCTTTCACGTCAGGAGAGAAGCTGGAAATATCCACCAAATGGTAGCGATTACCGTACCCACCAATTAATGGCATCATTAATATTATTTCGCTCAGTTTTAGAAAAATACGACACATAGGTATATTGTGAGGAGCTCGTATAATAATTATACTACTCACTAAAATCATATCTAAGTGAAAGTGTGCCAAATATACTGTTACTGTGTTAAATATGATTTATTTTATTTTGACATTTTAGCAATAAATAATAATAATACCCGCAATATTTTGTCCATTGTTTACTCACAAGAAACAACTTTTACAAATAACCAAAATATGACAAAAGTAAGTATGTCTTTATCAAATAGCGCCCACATAGCGCCATTGTGTTCAATTCTCAGCCTTGCCCATCCAATTTGTGCCAGCCACTTAAATTTACCGTTACATTAGGAAAATAAAACAAATCTGAGTTCAAACCTGAAGAAACTCGGGTTTACCCGATAATTCGCGAAGTACAACTTTTTTTTTAAATTTATAGATTAGCTGCAATCAGACTTGCTGGAAGTAGCGATGCAGCTTAATGTGGAGCGCGCTTGCTTAAAAGACGCCTAACGCATAACTCACTATTTAAGTTATATAAGCTCTATTTAAGTCTAATCGAACTAACTAGGCACCAAACTGGACAAAATGTACGCGAAAAGCGTCTACGTCGAACGAAATTGTCCTACGAGTATCACCTAGTGTGTGCTCTCCATTTTTATTTTGACGACCTTCAATTGGCGCAGTCTTGAGCGCTGTTGTCTTAACATGGGTGGTTCCGGGTTCGATCTTCGGCGGGGTCAATTCGGGAATTTATAATTTCTGAATTTTCCGTGGTCTGGTCTGGTTGGAGGCTTCGGCCCTGGCTACCGACAACGACTTGCCGCCAAGCAATTTAGCGTTCCGGTACGATGTCGTGCAGAAACCGTTAAGGGGCATGGGTTTAATATAACTACCATACCCCTAACAGGTTAGCTCGCTACCATCTTAGAATGCATCATCTGCCCCCCTAGCATGGGCCGGAGATAAAAATTTTATCCCCCGATTTTATCCACTGACAAGAGATAAAATTAAATTGTCCACTTCTCAGAGCACAGCAACAGGGGAGAGGAGAAGTTTATCGCCGTTTGACATTTCACGGGGACTCGGGGGACTATTATTTTATCCACCGTTATTTAGCGTTTTTATTTATTTATTTAGGAATAAAATTTTTATCCTTTCCTCGGGGAGAAAATTGTCTCGGCCCATGCTAGGGGGCAGTTACCATCAGATGAGATCGCAATCAAGGGCTAACTTTTAGTGGATAAAAGTATAAAAGTGAATGACGCAATTTTTTTAGCCAGCCAAATTTTTTGGCCGTAGTGTGTTTTTGACCTACAGCATTAATTTTATTAATTAAAGTTTGAAAATGTACAAAACCACATGCGGATTATAGTAATGGCCCGCATTGCGGCAAGCGGTTTATGCTTAGCATCAAGTTAATTGGATATGAAAATATTCCCATTTCCCCTCAAACTGAGCGCGAAAACACACTAGGAACAAATTCAATTGATCTCGTGGAGAAAAATAGCGATAGATTACCTACAATAGCGAGACACAATAAAACTTTCGTCTAACTCTTTGCCGGTGGGGTGGTAATTAGCCACGGCCGAAGCCTGCCGCCAGACCAGAGAAGAGAAAATTCGGAAATTATAAATTCATTTATTCATTTATTTACAAGTCAGCCCTTGATTGCGATCTCACCTGATGGTAAGTGATGATGCAGTCTAAGATGGTAGCGGGCTAACCTAACCCCTAGTTGTTTCTACACGGCATCGTACCGGAACCACAGAATAGGTAATAGTATGCCACGGCCGAAGCCACCCGCCAGCCCAGACCAGAAAAAATCTGAAATTATAAATTCCCAAATTAACATTGGCGGGATCGAACCCGGGACCTTCCACTATAAGACAACAGCGCTTACCACTGCTCCAGGATAAGTACTTTTATTTCATGTTTTAGCTGTGTGTTCCCCACTACAGCGCCCCTAGCATGGGCCGAGACAATTTTATCCCCGAGGAAAGGATACAATTTTTATTCCTAAACTAGAGGATGCTCGCGACTTCGTTCGCGTGGCATAAGTTTTTTTAATTCCCACAGGCATTCCTTAATTTTCCGGGATAAAAAGAAGCCTATGTCACTCTCCAAGTCCCCAACTAAGTATACCCATGCAAAAAATCACGTTGATCCGTTGCTCTATTTCGGCGTGATTAAAGGATAAACTCTCTATTTGACGTCCTTGGGGATAGAATTTTCAAAAACTGTGAATCACATTTTTTCATTTCAGACCGAAATCCCAAACACCAAGTTTCATGGTTACAGCTTGAAAAATGACGGACTTTCCTACAAACTTTCAACCCCTGTTTCAGCCCTATGGGGGTAGAATTTTCAAAAATGGCGATACACGTATTTCTTCATTTTGAACCGATAGCTCAAATACCAAGTTTCATGAATATAACTTGAAAAATGACGGACTTTCATACAAACTTTCAACCCCTATTTTACCCCTTTGGGGGTGGAATTTCGAAAAATCCATTCTTAGTGGATACCTACTCTTCACAAAGAACACACCTTCCAAATTTCATGTCTCTAGGACCAGCGGTTTGGGCTGTGCGTTGATATATAAGTCAGTCAGTCAGGACTTTGAATTTTATATATATAGATAAATAAATAAAAACGCTAAATAACGGTGGATAAATAGTCCCCCGAGTCCCCGTGAAATGTCAAACGGGGATAAACTTCTCCTCTCCCCTGTTGCCGTGCTCTGAGAAGTGGATAAGTTAATTTTATCTCTTGTGAGTGGATAAAATCGGGGGATAATTTTTTTATCTCCGGCCCTAGCCCTGCAGGTTCAATCAGATAAAACCAATTTCTTAGGATGATACAGACGAATATAACAAATACCTTATAATGATAGTGGATATCAAGCAGTAAATTCTATTGTATTAAAATACACAATCGGCGTTATTAACGGATTTTCTTTGTATCGTAAATAAATGTTTTTGTATTGCGAATCTCTGGAATGAACAATAGGACATATTATTATCTAGTGATGGAATTTTATTTATTTGCTTCGCTAAAAGCTAGGTTTTCCTACGGAGGCGATGCCGCCACAAAGCTGAAACAAGACTGCGTCTGGCTATCTTTAAACGCGACGGGTTTTTTTAAATTCTTTACTAGCCCGCGGCTTCGCTCACGTTAGCTTCGATTTTCATACAAATTTCAAAGCCCTATTTTCCCCTTTTAGAGGTTGAATTTTCAAATATCCTTTCTCATCGGATGCCTTTTTTTTTCTTTTTTTTATCCACTACAAGTTAGCCCTTGACTGCGATCTCACCCGATGATAAGTGATGATGCAGTCTAAGATGGTAGCGGGCTAACCTGTTAGAGGCATGGCAGATAAAAACCATACCTTTATTCGGTTTCTACACAACATCATACCGGAACGTTAAATCGCTTGGCGGCACGTCTTTGCCGGTAGGATGGTAACTAGCCACGGCCGAAGCCTCCCACCAGGCCAGACCAGGGAAAATACAGAAATTATAAATTCCCAATTTGACCTTGCCGGGGATCGAACTCGGGACCTCCGCACGTTAAGACAACAGCGCTCAACACTGCGCCACGGAGGTTATCACCTCCTTATCGTTTATCATAATTATCCTTTCAAACCAGTTGTCGGCTCACATTGGAGCAGCGTGGTGGGTCTAACTCTCCTATGAGAGTGGAGGCCTGTGCTCAGCTGTGGGACGTTAAGGGGGTGGGTGGTGGTGGATTCGTGAAATGGTGGCGTTTCATGAAATATGACACTTGTTGATACCTATACTGATTATTCTGAAACATAAAACCTAACCGAATCGTAAAGTAATTAAATTATTCACCACTATCAACGCTGATAGCGCGTTATTTACATGATTTTTAACCGACTTCCAAAAAAGGAGGAGGTTTCCATTCATGATTCAGCGCGTATCTTTTTTTATGGTATATCACGGTGGCGGTATAAAAATGTCGATTGTCTTGCTAGAAAGGGGGGGCCGGTTTCCGTGTATTTAAAAAATAAACCTAAATCTAAGCGGCCGAAGTCGCAAGCATGATCAAGTAATATCGAAGCTTCAATCACTTAACATCTTCTGTTCACATACACACAACAAAAGTTAGTACGGATGAACTTTCGAAATGAGTTGGGAATTCAATTTGATTGAAAAGTTTACGAGGCTTCGTAGAGCACGGATCAATGTTTTCAAATCATAATTTTCTGATGAGCATTTACTTACGGATATGCCTGAAATTTGGCAGACAGATAGCTTTTGTGACAAAGGCAGACAGACAGACATGTTTTCGCAATTATAATATTGATATTTATATCATTTGGAGAGGAGTGTCCAACCTGGCGCTGTGATATTTGATAGAGGACTAGCTTATGCCCGCGACTTCGTCCGCGTGGACTTTCACAAATTTCAAACCCCCATTTTACCCCCTTAGGGGTTGAATTTTCAAAAATCCTTTCTTAGCGGATGTCTACGTCATAGTAGCTATCTGCATGTTATTTCAGCGCGATCCGTCCAGTGGTTTGAGCTGTGCGTTGATGGATCAGTCAGTCAGTCACCTTTTCCTTTTATATATTTAGATTACAGTGTAGAGTTCCACATTTAATACGACTAACGACCCATAAAATTTCTAATTTACATAGACATCTGTGATACCTACTTTAATTACTTGGTAAGGTAGAGATAACATTAACTAAACTAATCTCGTATCTTGAGAATTTGTTATGAGGTCAACTGATGGTGTCATGTTCAGCCTACGCTTTACATCATTATTACGATGGCATATAGTTCTCTCTGTGTCTCCATCTTTT
The DNA here is from genome assembly GCA_917051295.2 of Erebia ligea. NCBI lineage: Eukaryota > Metazoa > Arthropoda > Insecta > Lepidoptera > Nymphalidae > Erebia > Erebia ligea. Next base: position 3,366,716 of record OU785226.1, read on the forward strand.
TAACCGATTTTGATGAATTTGTTATAGAGGTAGGATGTATTCCGGGAAAGGATATAGGTTACTTTTCCCTAGTTACTTTTCCCTCTTGTTCTAGTTCCCCCGGGAATAAAAAAAAATTAATCCACGCGGACGAAGTCACGGGCATTATCTAGCAATTCAATAAAGGAGAGCAATCCCACGAGCTTCCGGAAAGTTCCAATTTTCCTCTTAATTATAGTGGCATTGCTATATTATAGTCAATAGGTACTAAAATTCTACATCAATGATAGTCAATATTGGCATAATTACCTATATAATATTATAATTAATGAAAGCATTATCTACGATAATTACCACGGATGTAGAGAGGTGGAGTGGAGGGCTATTCGGCCCTTCCAGGTCACTGAGTTTTAATTAAAGTGTAACTGCTGTAACAGGTAATTCGTCTTAATTAAAAGGTAGGTATGTATACATAAATAAGATACTTTTCTTTAATGTAGGATAGTTCAGTAAGGAAAACAGTCGAAAAAAAGGCTACAAATAAAGGCTTTATAATTCAACTAGCTTGTGCCCGCGACTTCGTGGAATAAGGTTTTTTAATTCCCACGGGAACTCCTTAATTTTCCGGTATAAAAAGCCTATGTCACTCTCTAGGACTTCAAATAACCATGCCAAAAATCACGTCGATCCGTTGCTCCGTTGCGTCGTGATTGAAGGACAAACCAACAAACACACTTTCGCATTTATAATATTAGTATGATATTAGTATTATGTATACTATATTTTAATAGCGTTCTTGGTTCTGCTAGAATGTTCTCGATGAAGCCGACTTACAATAGCTTTCATATGAAATATCTACGAAATAGTTCTACTAGAAGTGTAATGTTACTACTAATATAACATTGTACCATTTATCAGCGTTTCTTACTTTTCATAGCACTTAGGGCCCGCATCCTGCCGGGATCGACACCCTAATCGAATGATTGATTAACTAGCCGCGCCGTCATGCTGCGATAGATTGGTTATTGGACGGGATTACCTCGTTTGAGTGCAATTCAAAGATGTTAGAAGTATTTTCTATTAGACGAAGCCCGCAACTTCGTCCGCGCGTATTAAGTTTTTTTAATTCCCGCGGGAACTCCTTAATTCCGGGATAAGTATATGTGCTTCCGCGGGAAGCACAACCTATCCGTATACCAAATTTCATCAAAATCAGATGGGCCGTGAAAGCGTAGCAGACAGACAGACAGAAAGACAGACACACTTTCGCATTTATAATAATTGACCGAGCGAAGCGAAGGTCTCTGAGTCTACTTGAGTGAATTTGCACTTGTCCGTCCGTCCGTCCGTCCGTCTGTCAGAGCCTTATAACTTCTGAATTACTGAACGTAATTACTTCAAATTTAAATATAATATGTAGACTGATGGCCTCCCGCCGAATATGGCTTAAAAAGTTATAAAAATCTTTATTTCAGGGGGGATCTCATAGAAGCGAATGCGACGTAAAATATTTTTTATAGCGTTACATAGGGTTGCGGTATATCATTTTAAAGATAATTAGGAATAGAGTCCAAAAATATATTTTTTTTAATTTTTCCCCTAAAATTGACGAAATGGGGGGCTTTCAAAGTGGCGATTTTCTAACGTCCAAAGTTGACCTCAGAACTCTCAATTTTCTGAAAGGCTGAGCCTGAAACTTATCAATTAATTATTTGAATTAGGTATATCCTGTACATGAACAACAAATACTAAAATTAGATAAATATTATAAGGAAACGAAATTATTTAATTTTTAATGTGCTTCAGTATTATTAACAGAACTTCACAATTATGTCAATAGATGGCGCTCTGTACAAGTTTATGGATACCGCCAGGTCTCAGTTCGGGGCGAACCACTAGTATTAAGTATGGCAGTATAGATTGGGTATATGCCAAGATCTAAATCTACGTGTACCTATTAATACTGAGAAAGTGTGTATGTCTGAATTTGGGATTCCTAATCACAACATTTAATGAACTTCCATTGACGAAGGGTATAAAGAATTGTCTTGCACATTAATTTTAATAACTTAAGATTTCAAAAATATACACCCAGCGGACGACGTCACGGGTATCGTCTAGTCATACTTACTAATATTATAAATGTGAAAGTGTGTTTGTTTGTTGGTTTATTGGTTTGTCATTCAATCACGCCGCAACGGAGCAACGGATTGACGTGATTTTAGGCATGGGTATAGTTGAGGACCTGGAGAATGACATAGGCTACTTTGTATCCCGGAAAATTAAGGAGTTCCCGCGGGAATAAAAAAAAACTTAAACCACGCGGACGAAGTCGCGGGCATCAAGTTTAGTGTAATATAATTCTAAAATTTTGATTAGGTACTACTTAGTTGATAGTATCATGATGAGGTATCTGCAGTGAAGTCCTGAAAAACAGAAAAAACTGATTGCTGTCATGAAATAGTTATTTGTGTTAAATGGGGCCAAAGAAAATTTTTGTTCCCCGAGGGCGCTATTTTGAATTCAGAGCGAAGTGGAGGATTCTAAAGTAGAATCCTGAGCGTAGCGAGGAATTCAATATACGCCGCCCGAGAACAAAAAAATTGGCCCCGAGTGACACACACTATTTTTCATCATTACGTATGAGAAAAAGCTAGGAGTATCAACCTACTATGTATGGATATTACCTATACGTTTAAGCACCAATCAGAAGCACGAATGCGGACCAATCAGAACAGAGAAATTTTAAGCACCAATCAGAAGCACGAACGCGGACCAATCAGAACAGAGAAATGAAAAGTCCTATGGGCCTAAAAATTACATTTTGCTCCCGCGATCCTCTGAAGCCAATATACGTTTTTCGAATAGGTATGATGAAAAATATATTTCTAAGATGTGGACTACCGCCGCACACAAGTTCAAATTTTATTTTTTGTCTCTTTGGCTATAAGTTTTAGTCAACGACTCTTTTGTGTCCTTTTTAGGGTTCCGTAGCCAAATTTGGCAAAAACGGAACCCTTATAGATTCGTCATGTCTGTCTGTCTGTCTGTCTGTCTGTCCGTCCGTATGTCACAGCCACTTTTTTCCGAAACTATAAGAACTATACTGTTGAAACTTGTTATATATTTACACAAGGTGATGGTTACGATCGCCGTATATTCGCTCCTTTACTGCTCATATTACATCGCCATACTTTACTTTTTATTAGTCCTTTTCATCTCAAAATCTGTACGGACTGTTTTATTTTATGAGTGAGTTTTTTCCTTAGCTTTTTATTAGAAAACTATAAAATACATTCTTTGATATTTCAATATTAAGTGTGTTTTGGGTTTTAAACAAAATTTATTATGTGGCAAAAATATCAAATTAAAACTATAAATTACATTTTCATCAAACCTATTCGAAAAACGCATATTGCCTTCAGAGGATAGCGGGAGCAAAGTGTAACTTGTAGGCCCATAGGACTTTTCATTTCTCTCTTCTGATTGGTCCGAAGTCACGTCATCATTTTGTTGATCGAATATACGACTTTGCATTTCTCTGTTCTGATTGGTCCGAAGTCACGTGATCAATTTGTTGATCGGAATATACCTACGTCTTTACATTTTATTTAAACTTTAAATATACGTCTAAATAATGTCTATACAATTACATAGAAGGTTGATAGGAGTATCTTCTGATTGGTGCTTAAACGTATAGGTAATGTCCATACATAGTAGGTTGATACTCCTAGCTTTTTCTCATACGTAATGATGAAAAATAGTGTGTGTCACTCGGGGCCAAATTTTTTGTTCTCGGGCGGCGTATATTGAATTCCTCGCTACGTTCAGGATTCTACTTTAGAACCCCTCGCTACGCTCGGGATTCTACTATAGAATCCTTCACTCCGCTCTGAATTCAAAATAGCGCCCTCGGGGAACAAAAATTTTCTTTGGCCCCATGTAACACAAATAACTATTTTATCTAAATTAATTAATCATGTGGCAGAAATACGATTAGCTACCTCAATACAAATTATGCTCCTTTTGATTTGAATTTCGGAAACGGTAAAAGAATTTTTCCGTTTTTTTTATTATATTGTAGTTAACTAAAATTGTCAACATGATGTGGAAGTTTGATTAATTGTACCTATTAGTCCGGTCAATTTAGACATCCAAGGTTACAAAAATTCACACTTGGCTGAAAATTGGTAGGATTGTTCAAAACACTATTATAAATGAAATGTGATAAGTCCTCATCGATCCGACACCTAGAAAACAATTTACTCGGGGTCAAACGTCACAAAAACGGGTTTTTCGCAATTTTCAGCAAAACGGTAAGTTTTATCATAAAATTATCATAGCCGTACCTATACGACGCGACGGTACGTAACTCGTCGGAAACTTAACGAAGTATGTTAATACATGCCCTGGGGTCTTGCTATAAATTGTCTTATGTCACTTTGTGCCGTGAACATTCTAAGGTTGTCTGCCTGCCCAGTTTGATAACCTGCTCTTAAGGGTGCATCACTACTTGCAAACAACTCTGAGCCAAGCGCTTTTTTTATTATTCCACTACAAGTTAGCCCTTGACTGCGATCTCACCTGAATACCTGATGGTAAGTGACGATGCAGTCTAAGATGATAGCGGGCTGACCTGTTAGGAGTATGGCAGTTATAATATTCCCATACCCCTAGGCGGTTTCTACACGGCATCGTACCGGAACGCTAAATCGCTTGGCGGTACGTCTTTGCCGGTAGGTTGGTAACTAGCCACGGCGGAAGCCACCAGACCAGACCAGAGAAAATTCAGAAATTATAAATTCCCAAATTGACCCTGCTGGGAATCGAACCCCGGACTTCCCACAACAGCGCTACACACTGCGTCACGGAGGTCAAATTGAATATTAGGGCTTGCCTATAAATTAATAAAAACAGGTCTTTAGAGGTCACTGAGAGATTATATGTAATACTTTTTGCTTCAGTAATAGTAGATTAGTAGCCAAGGGCTGTAAGGCATCAATTGCAGCCCGAGTGTGCTCGTGCGCCTATAGTTCGAGGGTGCAATTGATGCTTACACCCGAGCTAACTACTCTGCTTTACATCTCGATTGTGAGGTCAGTAGGTCCTTATTACCCCCAAATGGAGCTTGAAGGTGACCAATTAGCGCTCCAGGGTAATAATGTAGCTAGAAAAGCCCTAGGGCGGTAAGTAATTTTAAAAAAAAACTCTTCACTCTTTCAAAAAGTTCGCGTACATCAGCTAACCATCATACTTTTTTTAATTACTTACCGCCCGAGGGCTTTTCTAGCTACATTATTACCCTAGAGCGCTAATTGATCACCTACAAGCTCCATTTGGGGGTAATAAGGACCTACTTACCGAATATGAGAGATGTAAAATATAAAAACGATTCATTCGAATAGCTATCTCCTATTCAATTTACAGGTATCCGTTTTTAGATTGAATTGCGAGCATTTACAAGCGACGGGAGTGACAAAAGTTACAACGATTGTCTATAAAGAAACAAAATAAATGGAATTTAATATTCTCGTAGGTAGCTACTGGGTACGATTAAGTATTATAAATGCGTTGTCTCCGTTCCGAAAAAGAATAAATAACAAAAACTATTTGTTGTTTTTCGCAACGGAGTAACGTATCGACGTGATTCTTTGTATTGGTAAATTCAAAAGACCTATAACGATAAAAGCAGCTATCCTACCAATAAGTTTCGTGATAAGAACCATAAGATGTAATGTGGTTACGATAACAAACCGCTGAATCGACTTCGTCCGCGTGGTTTAAGTTTTTTTGATTCCCTCGGGAACTCCCTAATTTTCCGGAATAAAAAGTAGCCTATGTCACTCTCCAGGTCCTCAACTATACCCATGCCAACAAACAAACACACTTTCGCATTTATAATATTAGTATGATTACAGATAATTATGTTAATTTCGACCGTAAAACTATTTTCAGAAATTACATTCAAGCAACGTCTGGGCAGTTACCCTAGTTAAAAATCTCGATCACTTTGATTTCCCGGGATAAAAAGTTTAGCCTATATCCGTCCAGGATGCAAGATATTCATGTACCTACTCGTCAAAATCTGTTACAGTTGGACAATGAAATATAAAGTAACATGTACAGACAGACATATTTGAACTGGTTATGTACTTAGATTCAGTGTAAGACAAATGGAATTTAATAAAGAGTCCTGAAACATCTGTAAGATAGGAGAACAAATAGCAGTAACCTACTTTTACCACCTTTTACGTTATATTCAAAGTAGGTATACCACTTCCATTTATTTTCAAACCATTCCTGACGTAAATGTTAGTATTACCAAGCAGTGCAAGCATACAAATCCGATAAAGGAACTATATAGAGAGTTTTCTATTTATCTAGGAACGTATGGCGAACTTACCTAAGTGGAGAGAATTTTCTCTAGCCAGCTTATACGCTTCAGCCAGTTTGATTCACTTTGAAAGGCGCAAAAATGAAAAGCAATGATTTTGTTATGTTTGTCGTCGTCGTCTCAACCGACAGACGTCCACAGTGCTTGACGAAGGTCTTCTACAGAAAACATTGTGCCGGTTGCTTTCAGCGACTTTCAGCTAATATTCGTTTGAGATTGTTCATCCACCTAGTGGGGGAGGGATCGGCGCGAGGCCGCTATCCAAGCACGTTGGAACCCCAATGCCTAAATGTATCTCGGAAAATCAAAGAGTTCTCAAATGAATATGCCAAAAAATTGGCAGTCGTCATAGGGACTGCCGATGGAAGTGAAAATATAATTAATTTCATTTTTTATAAAAAAAAAAAAAAAATATATATTTAAAACAATTAAAATATAAACCTTAAAACTAAGGCATTAAATTTTAATTACGAATGTAGTATATTTATATTTAAGACCCTTGGTCTTCGTAACATCGCGAGCATGTCGGTGTTCGCGAGTACGTCGGAACGAGCATGTCAGTGACGGTGACGCGACTCCACAAGTTTACCCCCTACCAAAAAGTGCTCAACGCCGCTAAAGAAGTTTTCACTTCAAAAACCTTATTCTACGCAGACGAAGTCGTGGGCATCAGTTTCTTATATATTTGAGTTACCCAAAATAAATCATTGTGTATTTTGCACAGTACAACGTTCATATTGTAGAGCTCTCCAGACGTGCGAAATCACACGTCATTACGTACCTGCGAAACATCCTACCCTTCCCTTCATAATTCAAATGCTGGTTCATGGCTTCTCTTGTATTCATAGTTTTTCGACGCGAATTTTCTTCCTATTGCTCATACATAAGTACCTACATAGAAATACCCTCAAGGCCCAACCCCATTCATTTATTTTCGATTTTGGCTTGTATAAAGATCTTATAAATGTCAATAAGATTATAAAATTATAATAATTAAACAAGATCAAAATAATAATTAAAAATATACTAACTGTCGTGAAATTAATAAATCAATAGTCATGAAAAACAATCGTCAATTTGTGTATAAGAGATTATCTATTTGCATAATTTTATGTAATCCAAGCTTGTCTATCATTTATCTACCTAATCATCGATCTTGTAATATGCCTTACTTATTAACCTTTTTTTAATATATTCTTTGAATTTACGATCTGGTAATCTGTTTGATTGTTCAGTATTTTGTTCTAAAATAGAATTTATTACAAACTAGACGATGCTCCCAATTTCATCCGCATGAATTTAGGATTCAGAAAACGGAAAATCATGGGGGAACTTTGATTTTCCGGGCTGATTAGCCTATGCCATTCCCAAGAATGATTGTTATTGCTGTGCTCAAATCAATTGAATAGTATAGGTATAGATAATTTTATATATTCTGGTGGAATAAGGAAACTCCTTGATTGATTGAGGCGATTACTTCCGTCAATAAGCGAGACGGAAACTTCATTCCAGCGAACAGAGTACCTAGTGGGAGATTCTCTCTCCATTCGATTGCGACTAGGTTAAGAGGATATGGCATGAACGGGAAACTTTGAGAATAGGTATTGAACAGTTATATTGCCGTCGCGCTGCTCCTCGAATAGAATTCCATAACACCCGATAGGGACAACTGCAGCTTGTACCGATAATACCTATGAAAAGCAGTCGAATTCTTACCCTCGTATTTTTCTGTTTCCTCCTCCAAAACATAACCGATTTTAATTCTTTTTTTACGAATAATTTAAGAAGGACTCGGGCTATGCCGGTATGTTTTTCTTTTTTTGATTATATCCGTCAAATTTATTTGCAGGATCTCTGATGATGGCACGAAAACTGGGCCATTTTTTGCCATTTTTGAAGGTTCCTTGTTCTTAAAATAATTAATTTATTGAAAAAAGCAAAACATAGGAGCATGGCACGGACACATATGGATTTTATGGAGCAAGAATATTTTCTCTATTGTAAATATCCACGGAGGAAACAGACAAATGTTTTTGTATGGAGAAATCGCCGGGAGAATTCCTCTTAACTACGATTTGACGGAAATCTCGGAAATGATCACCATAAGTAGAAATATCTACTCGTATGTTTGTGAAGGTACTTTCTTCCTATTATTTTCCACTTAATACTAGGTATTTATGATAAAATCTATACTAATATTATAAATGCTAAAGTGTGTCTGACTGACCGTCTGTATGCTACGCTTTCACGGCCCATCTGTTCAACCGATTTGGATGAAATTCGGTATAGTGGTAGGTTACATCTCGGGGAAGGACATAGGCTATTTATACCGGAAAAATAACTATTTTTGCAAAAATAATATTTATAAAAAAAAAATTTTGGAAATAGTTCTAACGATTCGGAACTCATTCTGTGAGAAGACTCGTGCTAAAAGAGGACCAGCGATGGGTCCAAAATGATTATAATGATAAATGCGTAGCAGAGGAAAACAAAAAAAAGTGGGGTCACAAGACAATACATAGTTGGTGGAACGACCCGTTTTGTTTGCGAAACCAATTTTTAACTTTATTGTATACTAGGTCACCTGGGCGTCTGATTCTGTACATCCCGGGCTAAAATAAATTTGAATGAGTTAAAAGAAATTGTGCCATGATAATCCATTTATGCCACAACGTAGCTTACGCTTTTGTGCTCAGGTTCTTTGTTATTCCCTCACTCTTATTTTCAGCGTAGCGATTTTCCACGATATTTCATTAGGATCCGCTTAATGGTGTTATATTTTAACTAGCTGATTCCCGCGACTTCGACCGCGTGGTTTAAGTTCTTTTGTTTCCCGCGGGAACTCCTTAATTTTCCGGGATAAAAAGTAGCCTATGTCACTCTCCAGGTCTTCAACTATCCCCATGCCAAAATTCACGTCGATCAGTTGCTCCGCTGCGGCGTGATTGAAGGACAAACCAACAAACCAACAAACAAACACACTTTCGCATTTATAATATTAAGTATGATTTCGTTTATATCGGTAACAAATTGCTACTCTTCTTGATTTCAGCGATAGAGTTAGGAACTATTTCAACAAAAGGTCTAGTGTCAATAAACGTGCGTAAATATGTCATGAAACTTACAGGAAATGGCAGGTTTTGACAATATATCCATATCTATTAACAGACTAGTGTACTTGTACACACATATTATTTTAAAACCTAAACTTCTACATTACCCTACCGGCAAAGACGTGCCGCCAAGCGATTTAGCGTTCCGGTACGATGCCGTGTAGAAACCGAATAGGGGCATGGGTTTAATATAACTGCCATGCCCCTAACAGGTTAGCCCGCTACCATCTTAGACTGCATCATCACTTACCATCAGGTGAGATCGCAGTCAAGGGCTAAACTGTAGTGGTTAAAAAAAAAAAAAAAAACACTAAAAGCATACGAGTCGCACTTCATAGGATAGGCATTGACGACCTCCCTGATGCAGTGTTGAGCGTTGGGTTTTTCCCTGGTTTCCCAGGTTTGCTCTGGTGGGCGACTTTGGCCGTGGTTAGTTAGCGTTTAGCGATTTAGCGTTCCGGTATGGTGCCGTGTAGAAACAGATTAGGATTTAGGGGTATGGGTTTAATAAAACTGCCATACCCCTAACATTATCACTCAAGTAACCGCCTAATAGGTCGTACCGCCCACTCCCTCCTATAGGGACAGCCATTTCAACTTTGCGTGAGTAAAATTACCAAATTACAATTACGATTTAGTTTAGTATTAAATCGATATTTTTTGAGATATAAGACTATAATGTATTGTGAGAATTTTGAAATTAAAAGCGAAAAAGAGTTTCAATAATCTTTCAGATTTAGGTATTGAAAAAAATAGATAGATACGTTTTCTTTGTTTTTGTCTAAAAAAGTCATTTAAAGCGCAGAAAGTAATAGTAAAAGTTCTCAAACTATTACTGGATTATGCGTATGTATTTCAAAAGTTTTCAAGGGACGCTTGATGGTTTTGCGGTCATGAATAGGTATTATAACCTGTAACAAAAGGTTACGATAAACGTAGTTTCTTTCAAAACGTTTGATAGCATTATAAAAGTCTGCTTTAAATTTTCAGTACGAAGGTATTAGATATTCAAATCAATCAAATCAAATCAAATCATCTTTATTCAAAATTGGTACCTACAAAGTACACCTTGTAATATTAAACCAATATTTTACGACAAGCCATTCGCAATCCCAGATAATTTTAATCCGCCCGACCCCGAGCAGTAATTGACTATCGTCACCATTGTTATGGATTAAACCAAAATTTATTGTAATAATGGAATCTCCTAAAATATTTCGATGAAAATTCAACTTAATTTGATTTAGTACTATCGTTTAAAATACTCGCCAAGAACCCGTTAGGTACCTAGATACATTCCGATACTTATTACTATTGGGATTTATGATAAACTCTGGCAGTAATCCATACTACTCGTATATCCATACTATAATATTATAAATGCGAAAGTGTGTCTGTCTGTCTGTCTGCTACGCTTTCACGGCCCATCTGTTCAACCGATTTTAATGAAATTTGGTACAGGGATAGGTTGTATCCCGGGTAAGGACATAGGCCTTTTTATCCCGGAAAATTTAAGAGTTCCCGCGGGAATCAAAAACCTTAATCCACGCGGACGAAGTGGCGGGCATCATCTAGTAGGATTACAAGATAGATAAGATTTCCAATAGCTACGATAAATCATATTTTAACCGACTTCTTATAGTAGCTATTCAAAATTTTTGTTCAAAGACTTCCTACGGTTCGCAGATAGGACGCATTTTTACCTTTTGCGTGCGCAATTTCATTAAATACCTGACAGTTCAAATATCTTTATAAATTATTGTTCTCATACCAGCTGGCATTTTAATATTACCATTAAAATTCAGATTCAGATTTATTTATTTGCCATGAACGATTGTACAATAATTATTGACATGTCATCCCGTTAGGACAAAAAAAATTCAAAATAATAATGAATAGGTCATAGGTATAATGTCAAATTATTATGATGTACATAGCGATGGTTTAGCGGTTTATTACTCTGTTAAAGCATTATTTTATTTATGAAATAGTCCTTTAACTTGTTGTAGAAAAGTAAAATCCTTTTCAATTTTTTAATGCCATTTCGTAGTTTAATAAATATACCTACTTACTGCTCTTGAATGCGGGCTTTTAGTAAACATAGTCATATTGCATTTAGGTATCGCCAAACGGATTTTATCCTTGAGTGTTGAAGTTTTGATTTCGTTTAATTTCTTTAAATAAGTGTGGATTTTTTCGTACAATTATTGTAGAAATTTCATAAATATTTATTGATAAACCGAGAGAAAATAATTTCTATAATATTACATCCAAAATATGTTTATATTATATATGTTTATAGCGAAATTGTTTGTGTGTGGGTTCGTTCTTCAATCACGCCGCAGCAGAACAACGGATCTACTTATTTATCAAAATCAAAAGATTTATAGTATTCGAATAAACTTTTACACTCCCTTTTGAATCGACACCTAACCGCCTGGGGACTGAAGGGTTCAAAAAATTAAGAGAAATTCGCCTCGAACTCTTGCTGAATTACCTAATTAATAATTCATATGGTTTTAAATATAAAATTATATTAATTCGTAGGTATCTAAATTAAATTCATTTCAATTTACACCCAATTGTACTATTAGATAGAATCCAGTAACAAAGGGTAATTTACAAAGGAGGATAAGCAAACGTCTGTATTGTTTATAATACCCGTAAATGTAACAATAGGTGAATCTAAAGCCTCCGAAAACCCCTAATGCGAGATCCCTGTTCTCAGTTCATTATAACGTGCTTACATCAGCTTACATTTACTTAAATGACAGGCTCTTCCGACGCTACATTAATAATATGATGGGTAACACGGTATATAATTGACATGTTATAGTCCAAAACCGAAATGCGGCGGATTACGATTGGCCTAGGAAATTTTCAGAAATGCTCAGAGCGCTTAGTTCTAAGTTAAAACTTTACGCCTTGGTTTTTATGCACCCCCATGACATGGGTAAAAGGGTTGGCTGAAATTACGAAAAATAAAATGACGTACCACTAAATACAATATGGCGGACGAAAAGCTTGTGTTTTAAAATGTTTTTTTAATATTATTTTGTTAATATTATATGAGTAGTTCATTGTAATAGCTTATGTACTTAATGATACACTATTTCTTAGAATTCAGAGCGAAAACTTATTACGGACATAGATTTTGTTTGGCGGACAAAAAGTCCGGATAATTCATTTTTATATGAAGCGCGCATACCTACTAGGCAACACAGCAAAACGTCGTTCAACGCGGGTTTTCTGTCCTGTCAGCCTTTTATTATTTATTTATTTATTTATTTATTTATTTATTATTTATTTATTGTTTATAGTATCACGTAACGTGGAACTCGAATAACAGGGTACGCAAAACCAATCAGAGCAGAAATTCTAAGTGATTTAATTTCCTGGAGCAGTGCAGACTGCAGATGCAATTCTCTGTAGGAGACTTGGTCCGCTTTCCGATTAAGAGCCTCTCCGCCCGCCCCCTACAGCTTATTACATTATACAGTACTGTAGCTGATGCCCGCGACTTCGTCCGCGTGATTTAAGTTTTTTTTGATTCCCACGGGAAATTCATAATTTTCCGGGATACAAAGTAGCCTATGTCACTCTCCAGGTCCTCAACTATACCCATGCCAAAAATCACGTCTATCCGTTGCTCCGTTGCGGCGTGATTGAAGGACAAACCAACAAACCAATAAACCAACAAACAAACACACTTTCGCATATATATAATATTAGTATTAGTATTAGTATGATCCGGTGTATAAAAGACGTAGTTTAAAACGTTACTCAAACTCAAGACGTAGTTTAAAACGTTACTCAAACTCAACGTTGCTCTCATAATCAATATGAAAACATTTATAAAAGCAATGCTAATAAATTATAAAAAGATTTTTAATAAACCCGCGTTGTGCGTTCTTTTTATAATAAGCGTTAAATCACGTCAACGTATGAGTATAAATAGTGGTTTTAACAAGCTATTACTTTACTACAGTTTTCCAATACATTAGACTCTAATGTATTAGAAAACTGTAGCTGAAATACTCGCTGCGAGTATTCCAATGGCCTATTGCCGGTCCGATAGCCAATCTATATCAGGAGGGCTAGTACGAATCGCCACCGCCACGCCATCGTCATTAGAACATTGAATTTCGAAACATTTCTCAATTCGTCTATACAGTTAGATACCGTCAGTGAAGCATAGTGAAATAAATCCAGAGAACTGGAAAAAATAAAATATCTTTAGGTCAAAAAAACATCTTTAGGGTTTTTAACTCATCATTTTACTCTGAATTTAGTCAACTAGCTAATGCCGGTGACTTCGTCCGCGTGAATTAAGGTTATTTGGTTCCCGCGGGAACTTTTTATTTTCCGGGATAAAAAGTATAGCCTATGTGTTATTCCAGACTATAATCTATCTCTGTGCCAAATTTCATCCAGATCCGTTCAGCTGTTGGGGCGTGATTGAGTAACAAACATCCAACCATACATTCATCCATCCAAACTTTCGCATTTATAATATTAAGTAAGTATAGATTAATCGTTAATGCCTAATAAATTATTTTCATCCAACCTCCTATACGGTGTTGCAGGTTCGATCCCCGGGCTCACACCTCTGACTTTTTGAGTTGTGCGTTTTAAGAAATTAAATATCACTTGCTTTAAACGGTAAAAGAAACCATCGTGAGGAAACCTGCATGCCTGAGAGTTCTTCATAATTTTCTTGAAGGTATGTGAAGTACGCCAATCCGCACTAGGCCAAGTCCTGACTACTCCCAAACCCTACTCATTCCGAGAGGAGACTTGTACGGGTTGAACTAATGATTATTGCCAATTTTCGATGTTCTATCAAGTTTGCAGCTTGTTCACTCGCACTTGCCCCACTGAGTGCCGGCGAGTTAATCAATCATTCGATTAGAGCGTCCATTCCAAGCAGGATGCGGGCTGAGAGCTACGAAAATATGTACGACACTACTTAATTTGCATTTTCTATGCGCCGTACCTATTCCTCACTAGCTGATGCCCGCGACTTCGTCCGCGTGGATTGAGGTTTTTTGGTTCCCGCGGGATTTTTTTAATTTTCCGGGATAATCTCTCTGTACCATCCAGATCCGTTCAGACGTTCTGACGTGATTGAATAACAAACATCCATCCAAATTTTAGAATTTATAATATTGAGTATAGATTGCTGAGGTTCTTGATTCCTGAAAATCTGGATTCCTATGATTTTAAATGGAAGAATAAGCAGCATGCTTATGTAAAGTATCCAATACTTTACATATTCAAGTGGTGATTTTGCTATGCGTTAGATAAGTAGGTATTAAATAGGATTTTAGTAGCAGGGCCTGAAAGAACCCACTTCAAAATTGCCTTCCATTACTATAATCACAATAAAGACTCACTGTGACAAGTCAAATGCTAAATGCAATTGAGAGCGAAAACACACTAGGGACCGGACCGGACAAAACGTCCGGGTCGGAAAGGTACGACTCTTCGTCCTGTCGTATTGTGTGTGCTCTACGTAAAAGCGAATGACACTGAAATTTTGTCCGCCGAACATATTTTTTTGCCGTTTTTTTCCAATCAATTCATTTATTAAAAGCCAACTTTTGTGGCTCATTTTAGTGTTAGCAACAACAATATAATCTTAATAAATAAGTTGGTATTTACAATCTAGGGTGCTAGTAACAATTTTAACATTATTAACTATGTTAGTACCTACTACCTAATAAAAGAAATTTAGTCCTCTGTATTAGTTTCCCTATCAGAAGACTATCCATCTTCTCCGCTATGCTGCTCAAAATCAGCTTTTTTTCCCTAAGATGGATTCACTGTGGGCGATTTAAGACTTAGGATTAAATATGTCTTCATCATACCTCGATAAGTGTGAATTTACTTCGTGAAAGAGAGAAACCGGCCAAGTGCGAGTCAGACTCGCGCACCGAGGGTTCCGTACAAACCTGTAGTAAGTTTTACGATTTATGACGTATTAAAAATAAAAATTACGTTTGTTGTATGGGAGCCCCCCTTTAATATTTACTTTATTGATATTTAATTATTTATTTTGAAAGGTAATATACAAGTTAATATTCTGTGAAAATTTGAACGGTAACAGGTAGACTGTTACCGTTTTTAATATTGAGCAAAAAAATACGAAAAAAACACGTTTATTGTATGGGGACCCCCCTTAATATATATATATTTTAATTTTTAGTATTTGTTGTTATAGCGGCAACGGAAATACATCATTTGTGAAAATTTCAGCTTTCTTACTATCACGGTTTATGAGACAGACAGACAGAGTACAGCCTGGAGACAGACAGACAGACAGACAGACAGACAGACAGACAGACAGACAGACAGACAGCGGAGTCTTAGTAATAGGGTCCCGTTTTTACCCTTTGGGTACGGAACCCTAAAAAACAGTTTATTCACCCGTGGTGTCACAGACAAAACTAGATACAAATGTAACACTTTCGTCTGTGACACCACCCAGAAAGGGAGTACAGCTCAGCGTTTTGCCCTACATCATATTATGCCCATACATGAATACAAAGCAAGGCGCTGGTTTTCAGCTAAGTAAAGTAAGTGATTAGATTCCTTCACTCTCACGAAGTTACAGTCACAAACCTAATATAAAACGACGTATTTTTTAATTATTATTAGGTAGCGTCCAGTTGAATTCAACTCAGCGTGGAGCTACGGAGCTACGAGTAAAAGGTAGTAAATAAATAAGATATATACGTTCAATTATTTTTAATAGCCACGTGAGCTCCGGCAAACTAATAAACGAAGTGGAGTCAACGACCCACGTACAGGCGTAGATCTTAATTATCTGGGACACTTTATTTTTTATGTCTGCCCTTAGCGTCAGAACTGAGTAATCTTTTTAGACGACCTCCCTGGCGCAGTGTTGAGCGCTGTTGGCTTAAAACGTGCGGAGGTCCTGGGTTCGATTCCTGGCATGGTCAATTTGGGAATTTATAATTTCTGAATTTTCTCTAGTCAGGGTCTGGTGGGAGGCTTCGGCCGTGGCTAGTTACCACCCTACCGGCAAAAGACGTACCGCATAACCATTTAGCGTTCCGGTACGATGCCGTGTAGAAACCGACTAGGGGTATGGGTTTAATATAACTGCGTTACCCTTAACAGGTTAGCCCGCTACCATCTCACTGCATCATCACTTTCCTTCAGGTGAGATCGCAGTCAAGGGCTAACTTGTAGTGGAATAAAAAAAAGGTTAAGTAATATTTTATTTCTATCTACTCATATTAGCTACATGCAGAAACGCTTACCTTGAGTACCTAGAAGATGGATCTAATTCAATTATTATGGAGAGCGATCTTATCACCTGCCAGAGCAAGGCAATTTTTCGTTCCATGAGTACCGAATAATGACTAGCTAGGTACCGAAATTGGAATCGTCATAGGTAAGGGTAGGTAAGGTAAGGTAGGGAGGGAGGGTAGGTTCCGTGAGTGATAGGTATATGATAGAAAAAACCGGCCAAGTGCGAGTCGGACTCGCGCACCGAGGGTTCCGTACAAACCTGTAGTAACTTTTACGATTTATGACGTATTAAAAACAAGACGAAATGAACCGCAAAACTAACTTTGTTTGTAGAGGTTTATTGTTAATATCAAAAAATTACGTTTGTTGTATGGGAGCCCCCCTTTAATATTTAATTTATTGATATTTAATTATTTATTTTGAAAGGTAATATACAAGTTAATATTCTGTGAAAATTTGAACCGTCTACCTGTTACCGTTTTTAATATTGAGCAAAAAAATACGAAAAAAAACAGACCCCCCTTAATATATATATTTTTTTAATTTTTAGTATTTGTTGTTATAGCGGCAACGGAAATACATCATTTGTGAAAATTTCAGCTTTCTAGCTATCACGGTTTATGAGATACAGCCTGGAGACAGACAGACAGACAGACAGACAGCGGAGTCTTAGTAATAGGGTCCCGTTTTTACCCTTTGAGTACGGAACCCTAAAAATGACTTATTGACCTTGTGAAGATTAAAGATCAAATACTAGGAAGCTTCGAACGGATTTCAGTAAATTATCAACTATCTCTAGCTTTAGTTTTAGGTAAGATACCGTATAATTTTATTGGATAGAAGCAGGCGTTACTTTGCGGAAGTCCATGATAATGAAGGAACTAGAAATTTATTTCGCGATAATCCGCAACAGTAGGCAAATCTATGTGGTACAGTGTATCTTGCACTTGCAGCTTGCAATATTCACCACACCACATAAATCTTCCAAAATATTCTCAACGTACGTTTCACTTCGACACCGAAGCATCTTCAGGAGATTTTGACTCGACAATGCACGATTGTCTCCTGAAGATGCTCCGGTGTCGAAATTTTGTTCGTGAAGTAAATCGTTAAAATGTTTTAATTTATTAATTGTGGATATTTTACCGGTTGGATGCACACTCCATTATAATAATTATGATATTCCTATTTGCACTGTATTTATTGAACCGAAAATACATAGTATATCGACTGCAAAGTAATTAATGTGATTTTAATATAATTTATTAGGTTGTAGAAATTGCTTTTACGCTTTTATTTGTAGGAATAAGGCAAATAGGCTACCAAAACGTAGCATCCGCGTCCGCCACAATAAATGACCTTTACAATTAAAGAAAAAATAATCAATACAAATGCGAAAGTGTGTTTGTTTTTTGGATTGTTGGTTTGTCCTTCAACCATGCCGCAACGAAGCAACGGATCGACGTGATTTTTGGCATGGGTACAGTTGAGGACCTGGAGAGTGACATAGGCTACTTTTTATCCCGGAAAATTAAGGAGTTCCCGCGGGAATAAAAAAAAACTTAAACCACGCGGACGAAGTCGCGGGCATCAGCTAGTATTTAATAAATGTTACTAACCTTAAGTGAGTCTACGAGGAAGCTACGTGGTAGCTACGAGGGTTCCAAACAAGCCCCGCTTACATATTATTATGATTTAGCTAAATTCAAATAATATTGATAATTTTAAGTATTTAGCACGCCATTGCATGGCTGATTGTAACTTGCTCACCATAATAAATTAATAACACCTTTACTTACAATCATGCAAATAAAAATTCTATTCTATTCTATTCTATTCAAAATATTATTTACCGTAGTAGGGCTGGGTAAAAAGAATTTGAATCGAACGCAGGAAATATATAGTAGGTACATAATACTTCGAATACATAACACTTAATAGTACCGTCGTTCTTTATATGTTACCTACCTATTTAAATTTGTTTTCTGTCTTTTACAGGTAAACCGACTCAGCAATCCCACAAGGTAGACCCAATCAGAATCAAGCATACATCTTATATGACGGTTGAAGGTAATGATGATGATATAGAGTAAACAGGTTCAGTGGAAGGTCGAAGAGATTTGTTGTTAACAAATCACGCGTGTAATGGGAAACGAAAGAGTTTGAGTGGAAATATGAAAAATAAGCAAGAGATTCGCCGTATACGAAACACTAGAGGCTATTTGTATACTTTAGTATATTTTGGTTGGTAGATATTATTATACGCAGGTACTTTATTTATATTTTCAGCAACTGCCTCGTTGGTCTAGTGGTTAGCATGTTCGACTGCGGCCGATGAGGTCCCGGGTTCGAGTCCCGGGTCGGGCCATAATAAGTATTGGGTTTTTCTGACTAGAAATTCTCAGTACTAGCCCGGAGTTAGGAAGTTGGCGGTGTGTCACCCCCGTGCCTCGGAGAGCACGTTAAGCCGTCGGTCCCGGTTATTAACACTAACATGATAACCAGCATTGGAGCAGCGTGGTGGGTGTAAGCTCTAATTCCCCCTCTCCTACGAGAGAGGAGGCCTGTGCCCAGCTGTGGGACGTTAATGAGTTGTAGTTAGGGCTTTCGAATACCGGTTTTTTTTCATACCGGGATCCCGGGATCCCGGTATTGGAAAAAATTTAAAATGTTTCTTAACTTAAAACTAGTATTTTCTGAAGCAAGCGGCAGCATAACAAACAGTTTTTTTAATAAAAAAAAATTCACAAAATTTCACAACATTTCACAAAATTAATTCAAAATGGGAATAATTATTTCGGATTTAGAATGCTGTGGATTGGTATGTCTATTTCATTGCCTCACGTTAAGTAACTTTTTTACTCTATTTTATTTTATGCAATATTTTATGAAATTGTATTTTCTTTAAATTTCACCAAGTATTGATTTTTAGATTTAATTGAGCTAATGTGGTTAAGAAACAAGTTTTAAAATTAGCCGAATAAAAAACAGTGGCATTTACCAAGAAATATATGCAATAGTCACTGTTTCGTTTACAGTGTCACCAATACCGGTATCCAGCCGAGCGATCGCGTAACTTCTGCATCAATCATTGTTACAGTATCAATTGTTGTAATTGGCTGAATTTATGGCATTCTTGCTGCGTCAATGGATTATGTCCAATAGTGGAAGAGTGTTAACCAATCAGAGGTGATTGCGATGTATCAATGATTGATGCAGAAGTTACGCGATCGCTCTGCCGGTATTAGACATTTCAATACCGGTATTGAAAACCGGCGAAAAAAGTCCGGGATCCCGGTATTAGCCAATACCGGGATCCCGGTATTGGAAGCCCTAGTTGTAGTGAAATGGATTATAATACTAAATCATCTTTGAATTTACTTGAAAATGAACTTTGCCATTGACCATGGCTACACGAATTAAGTATATTATCTACTTGGATCAAAATGAATCAAACAAACAAAGTCGCGGGGTACATCTAGCCAAAAATAAAACACTAAATATAGATTAGCGTTCCGGCAGGATGCCGTATAGAAACCGAAGGGGTATGGGTTTAATTTAAATAAATAAATAAAGGTTTAATTTAAATAAATAAATGAAAAATTGGCAGTCATAGGGACTGCGGATAGAAGTGAAAACATATTCGTTTTAAAATAATTAAAAGTTTAATTACGAATGTAGTATATTTGTATTTAAGACCTTTTGTCTTCGTAACAACGTGAGCATGTCGGTGTTCGCGAGCATGTCGGAGTGAGCATGTCGGTAACGGTGACGCGGATCCACAAGTTTATCCCCTACCAAAAAGTGCTCAACGCGGCTAAAGAAGTTTTTACTTCAAAAAAAAGATCCCATAGATATTATGTTACAGTTAGACGAATTCTACGTCTATTATAGCCGATAGGAACTAAGCTTTACAGTGAGTGACATTGATAAAGTTGAAACTTGGAATGAAAGCCTTCTAAGGAAACCACAAAGACCTCAACTAAGCTTTCAAGTGAACCAAGCTGTCCTCAACTAGAATAGGTTCTAAGAAACAAATTTAGACTTGTCTCTCTGCAGGCAAATTATAATAACTAGAGCCACCACTGGACCCCTCGCGTCGGCCGGCTCGCGTCGGCCGGGTAATTCATTTGCACGACAGTGGAGTAGACTCGTGGGTATGACAAAGACTGGGAAACTGTTGTAGGTCGTAACGTACTGAGTTACAATACCTACATAATAGTTAGATAATAAAAATATTGGCACATCTACGACATAAAATTATTAATATTATGTCGTAGATGTGCCAATATTTTTGAAGTGAAAACTTCTTTAGCCGCGTTGAGCACTTTTTGGTAGGGGGTAAACTTGTGGATTCGCGTGACCGACATGCTCGCGAACAGCGACATGCTAGCGTTGTTACGGAGACAAAAGGTCTTAAATATCTATAAATATACTACATTCGTAATTAAACTTTTAATTATTTTAAAACGAATATGTTTTCACTTCTATCCGCAGTCCCTATGACTGCTAATTTTTTATTTATTTAAATAATAAATGTGATGGAAGATCTTATTCCTAAAGGCCAAAATATACTACGGACCAAACTTTCTCGCGGAACGTCCGCGGCGGTATTTTTATGGAGCTGAACTGCTGAACGGACTATTGCGCTAAGACAAAACGTCATTCCCCTCGAACGCTGACGTTTCGCGCTCACGGTGTAGGTAGGTATTCTTTCCGGTTCCTAATGTGTTTTTGACCTTATAAACGTCCTTTCGTGTTGTTGTAAAATAGGCGATGCCCTCGACTTCAGCGGTCGGTGGTGTTCAAATAAAATGTTTCTACAATATTATTGCCTGCTAACTCAGCTGCAACCGATCGATCATACTATTTCTGCCCCAGACCTTGTGAGTTTCATCCCTGACCGATCATCGAGGGTTATATTCAGAAACTTATACCTATAAGATATCTAGGTACCTATTTGGTTAATGGTTATAACTTTGTATTTTAGATAAATATACTCACCTACTTACCTACTCAAAATAAAAGTAGAGTACCTAGAGGTTAAAGTACTTAAACTAATTTTACTTTATCCTCTAGTCTGCTCCTCTATTTTTTGAGAAGAAACAATTTTCTTATGTACTATGATAATTATTATACCTACCTATAGTCATAACTTAAAATAATTACTGCCGCAGAGTCGCTTACTCATTATGTACATAAGAAACTCTTAAATATTTTGTATTAATATCTATAGGTACTAAGGAGGTCCCTAAGTAATGATTAAGGACTCTTGAGTGCGTTAGTTAGTCTAAGTTTTCCCTTAATAGTTTAAAGGTAAACATAACACAAATCACATAATAAGGTACCTAAACCTTCTTGAGAAATTCTTCTTGGTAAATCCCAAATCAGACTGAAATAAGTAAGAAGGTACGTAGGCAGATTGTTGGAAACCATTGTGGATTGTTTCTTATAAATATTTTTTTAAAAGCAGAACCATCGATTTACCAAGCAGAACTTTAAATATTATTTAAAATAATATTAACCAACGCCATCTTTTAAAATCCCTACTAACTACCTGTTCAATTTATTCCTTGGGTTTAGAGAGGGTTATGGTTTTTAATTTTCAGCAAACTTTCAGCAACGAAGTTTGAAAAGTTTACACTGGATGTCGTGAAAGTTTTAGAAAATATTAAACAAGCGCCATCTATTTTATATACCTGTAACCAACTTGTTATTTGTTTGCATCTAGCTGATATTCGAAGAAGTTCTGTACAATCTCGCAAGGTAGCGTTGACAATTTAGTTTATTAAATGACTACTAGATGGCGTTGACATTAATATTAAGTAATTTGCCGTTTCAGCCAAGTTTTTCGTCAAGAATAACAAAAACAATTTAAAGCATAGAAATTAATAATGATAACTTTACATATAAATGAGAGAAAAAAATATAACTTAAATATCAACAAAATGGGAAGCATAATAATATAATTCCGTTCAAGCAAACCCTCTTTGTTCAAGTTTCGCAAACCGTACGCGTTGTATAAACAACAGTAACTGAGCGTAGGAGGCTCAGATTAATTACCTAGTACCTAGGAGGTGTAGATTATAATAATAGGTATAGTACATTCAATATTAGCTGGCGTCTTTCCACTTGAACCTAAACAATAGGGGTAATAAACCAAACACTCATAGAGTCCATTCATTTTTAAAGAAGCCGTTTCGGCCTTATCTATTTTGTTGCAAACCAACCAGTGTTGATACTTTTGAATAATCATAGAATAATTTTAAAAAATTACGTACTTACAGGTATGTTAATAATAAAATACAATTACAAAAATTATTTATTTATTCTAAAGTAATAAATCAAAACATGTGGTTTTTAAATTAGATATGACGACTCACTGATTTCTTCTGATTCCGAATTATTTTCCATGGTTTCATTGTCCGATGAGTCGCTTTATTATTATAAAGTAAGTGTTTTTAAAAATCCTTGTTCAATTTTCTTACAGTGATTGTAAGAATTCTTCCACAGAATCGGATCCGAAGTATTAATAATGAAAGGAAGTTAACATAGGGAAAGTATCAAAAATGTTTGAAACACCGTTTGAACGCCGCACGTGTTTTGCAATACAAAGAATTCACCCGCCACGACTTAATCCTATTGTTATTGCTAATGACGGTCTCAAGTGGAAAGACGCCAGCTAATATTGAATGTACTATATACGACTTTAAAGCCCGGCATTGACGATATATCCAAAAGGACGTGGTTAAAATGCATACGTCCAAAAGGACGGCGTCTAATTATTTAGCACACTCACGATGGATCCATCGGATCACGTCCTCGGTGCCAGTCTTTCAACCTCGCTTGAGTCGCTTGTAGCTTGAGCGCGCGATATTGTATTATCTATTCAGACTATTATTAATTAAGAATGGAAGACGCAGACCAAAAATTGTTATTATTAGGAACGGCATTAGCCATTTACGTAAAAAAACGAAAAAACCCAAGAAGCAAATGGACAAAGGAGTGGTTGAAAAAAAGGCAAAGTTACACTCATATTAATTTAATGAATGAGTTAACATTAGAACCCTCTGATTGGAGAAACTTCCTCAGAATGGATGAACCAACTTATTTTAAGCTGCTAGACCTTGTGACTCCATTAATTAAAAAAATGGATACAAATATGAGACAAGCAATCATGGTAATCGTTGTGTGTCACATTCCATAAACAGGGACTATTTCTGTATAAGTCGATGATGGCTAAAACAAAATCACGACCTGACATCTTAATAATTGAGTAGTTATCTGCTCAATTGATCGTAGCTGCGCGCGCGAGCACGCTGTTGTAGGTCATGAGCGCACGGAGGCGCACGGCTGAATGAAATAAAAATGGACGTAGATTTGCACATTCACGATGCGTTCGGAAGGAGTCCAGATGGCGTGGACGCAGTTTTTCGCATTGACGATCAATATTCAATTCATATACGCCACGCCGAGACGTCCAAATGGTGTGGCGTGATGGATTTTGATCCGTTTGGAAATCCACGATCTGGACGCCGCGCCGTTTAAAAACAGCATACGTTTTCGACATTCACGGGCAGATTTTGGAAGGCGGCCACGCCATTTGGACGATTGGAAGCTCCATGAATGCCCACCTGGCCCGCAGCTGTAAAATGGCGGGGGCGATGTAAAACAAATACGACATAATGTCGAAGAGCATTAACTTGGCAATTTTCCAAGCGGAATCATCCAATTCCCCCCCTAAAAACAAAACTTGTTTTTAACCGACTTCAAAAAAAGGGAGAGGTTCTCAATTCGCCTGTATGTATTTGTATGTTTGTTAGGTACCTAGGCAATTACTCCGCCAATTAAGTATACCTAAATCAATTTTGATGATTCTTTTTTTGATTAGATCATACTTCAGAGGTGTTCTGAATAATATCTTTAGACATGGAGAACGGAACTCCTCAATAAATTGTAATAACAGGAGTAAATTGCTCGCAATCAGTGTAATAGCTTAGTAAACAGTAGGTTTTTAACCAGACATAGCATATTATTTTAATACGTGACTCAGATCATATCTTCGGACATGGAGAACGGAACTCCTCAATGGATGAGTAAATTGCTCGCGATCAGCGTAAACAGTAGCTTAGTAAACAGTAGGTTTTTAACCAGACATAGCATATTATTTTAATACGTGACCACTAAAAATTGTGAAATAAAAAATTTCATAAATAAATAAAAACAGACTTCAATATCCTCAAACACTAAAAAAATATTTTAATTTATTACCGAATATATCAATAATATTTTTTGGAGTCGGTGCCAACTGCCAATGAGGTGCCAATGTGGAGACCCAAAACAATATGAAGAATAAACGATTCGTGCGGCTAATAATTGGCAACGGCTCCAAAAAATATTATTATAGAACTACATTAACTTTTCTTAAATATAATATATTCGGTAATAAATTAAAATATTTTTTTTAGTGTTTGTGGTCATTGAAGTCGATTTTTATTTATTTTTGAATTTTTTTATTAAGTTCAAGGAAAGTGTTTTGTGTTTGCTAATATTAAATACATGATTAAACACTTTATAAAACAATAGGTAGGTACTAGGTATATATTATTATGCCTGCGACTTCGTCCGCATTGATTATGTTTTTTTTATTCCCGTGTGTTCTCTTTAAATTTCCAGGAATATTAGTCGTCGTCTTGTATAAAACAAATTGCTTGTTAATTTTTAACCTAAGTAAATTGTTGATAAAAAATTGAATAATAACAATTTTTAAATTTTTCCGACGGACCATCTCTTTCTAAAATCGCTTCAAAAAAGGAAAAAATCTCAGATTTGTTATTTAATAATTATCGCACTTGAAATGTTCATGTGCAAGTAGGAAATAGTACATTGTTCACCGAGGGGAGAAAGTGACCGATTACTATCGAGGGTGTAGTTTGAGGCCCGAGGCGTAGCCGAAGGGCCGCAATACACGCGAGGTAGGAATCGTACTTTCTACCGAGTGATACATAGTGCTTTATACTACACCTGCGAGGAAAATAAGCGATAATTAGTGATTAAACGAACTTACAAAGGTTTAAAATAATAAATAAAATAAATATTTTTTATTTCAGGCAATTTTACAAACCCATAATCAAAATACAGAAACATAAAAAAAAAACAAAAAAAAAAAAGAAAAAAAAAAGGTTTAGGTTAATAGTTAATAATAGTTAATAGTCCTTAATTAGGTTAGGCTAGCTAGCTTTAATTTCTAATGTATTGTTTTCAAAAAATTAAAAAAAAAAAATAAAAAAAAAAAAATGACGTTCTATCATAACTATATGAGTCGCTTCATTCTAAGCTTCACTATCACAACTAGACTACATTTTGAGGATTATTTCAATATAGATTTCGATATCGACAATCGACATCGATATCGACAATCGACATCGATACCGACAATCGACATCGATACCGACAATCGACATCGATATCGATATCGACTATCAATATCGGATATCGATATCGACTATCGATATCGATAATCGACGTCGATGTCGACAATCGACATTCACCATATTATTTGACTTTTCTATGTCAAATATGGTGAAGCTGCTTCTAATATTATATTTCCTTAAGGTAAGACATCCAAATTCTCAACGTCCATACCATATTTACTTAAAATTAAAAAACAACAGCGCGTTAGAAATGGATTTTCATACAGTTTTCTCCCCGCTTAGCACGTTAGAAATGAAATTTCATACATCTTTTCCTCCCGCTTAATTGGTTTGTAGCAATGACGTACTTTCTACCTCGTTTTGACAAAAGCAAGAGGGTACTTTCCGAGCGGGTGTAGTATAAAAAATATTATATAACTAATGCATAATTCATAAAAAAATCGCGATAAAAAATTTTTGACCACTGATTATTGTTCATTCATCTATCCAGTAGATGCCTGAATTTTTTCAATTCTTAATTTTCATATTTAATAGGTTTAAATAATATTTATTCATTAAAGGTGGGCAAAGCTTACGCAAGCCAGAGTCCCCGTTTTTAGCCGTATTTTCAACCCTCTGGGAAATTATAATTATTCCTACAGATCCGGGAGCTGAACTTTTTTGTTGGGAAATTTCCTAGTCTTTTTGAATCTGTATTCAAATAGTTAAAATATTTGAAAAATATCAATTAATTTTTGAGATATTTGCAAGAAACCAAACCCCATTATTTTTTTTTCAGTTAATTGTTAATAACTTTTGCAATTTTTGCAAGCGGGTCTTGAATTTTATTCGAAAATGATCTACACGCTATTCCGAATCAAATGATACCTCGGTCATATATTTCGGAGGCGGAGAAAAAAGTTAGACCTAAAAAGCACTTGTTGACTAGACTATAATATTTATGTCCTAGGGTGCAAGTTGCAACCTTTCTCTATACCCGTCAAAATCGGTTGAAAATATGAGCCGTTAAAGCGTAGCAGTCAGACAGACACACTTTAGCATATTTTATTATATCAGTTTATAGGTACTTAATAGTAGCATGTATCTACCATCCTTAACTAGTATTCAGAAAGTACAAAGTTTGACATCATTCCACGCAATCTACTTACTTTATAGCTGCTTTTTGATGGCACGCTGTCCTACTAAACTTGTTGGAGCTTTACGTATGAACCACAGGAAAGAACCAAAATCATTTCTCACATAACTTTGACGATTGCAAGACCGTGAGGTAGCCCACGAAAATCTTACGCTATTTACAGATTACCGCTTTTTTTTGATTCCCGCGGGAACTTCTTGATTTTCTGGGATAATAAAAAAGTAATTTAATAAAACAAAAAACCCGACTGCTTGGATACCAAAAAATATAAAACAAGACATGAATTGAAGTATTTCATTATTATCAATTTACATCGTATAATATTAATAAAATCTATCAAGACGCAGTCGCACGTTAAGGTAAATGTTAGCTATTGGACGTGCGACTGCGCCTTGATAAATTCTATTAATATTATACGATGTAAATTGATAATAATGAAATACTTCAATTCATGTCTTGTTTTATATTTTTTGGTATCCAAGCAGTCGGGTTTTTTGTTTTATTAAATTACTTTTTTATTTCAAACTTTTTAGTTCAGTATTTTTTGTAAACAGGCGACGTTTTTTCTGCCCGAAGTTGTACCAAAGGTACTATTATAGATTTTGTGGTAGCATTTTAGAGCATGTGAATAAGCAGCGGATTCATTTATTCGTAATGACTACCATGGTGATCACCATAACCATCATCAAATTTGCATATGATAAAATGCTAATATAAATTTGGTTTGGTAAAGTTCGTGAATCTGCTATTTTTTCGACAGAGAGAGTGAATTAATTTTCGAGAGTCCTATCGCAGCGACGCGACGTCACGAGACCTCGGCATTTACCGCGTCCAATCGCTTTCGTAAGCCAATGAACGTCAGCCACTTACGAAAATGCCCGTGAACAATGCAAAAAAATTATTTTCAAAAACACAATTTGTACGTATTTAGTACGTAGCAAAGTCGGAACCAATATTTTAATAGATATTAAAAATTTTAGTCGTAAGTTATGTAAGTCGAATATGCGCTGCATGTGGCATTGATGAATTTATTGATTTTTTGACTGATCGATTGAAGGAGTACAAATCATCAAGTTTTTTGAGACTCGTTATGTCGTCACATTAAGCTTTTACAATGATATTAAGTTACTACCGTAATATTATATTGTGAGAGTAGGTACGCGCCCCACCACCCTTTTCTATCCGCAGCCGGCCGCGTCATTTTCTGTTGAACGTTACTGTATTTCTATGATATCTCATAAAATATTCATCTAAATTAAATGGTGTACAGAGCAATTTTTATCTTAATTAAATACTGAAGATGACGAACATATTTATTTTGATAAGGATTAATACTATGTCGGTAAAAACACCTTCACAAGTAAAGCATAGTTTTAAACCAAGTTTGAAAATCATAAAAATGTTTATTGTTAGTCAGTCTTAAAAGTTAGATATATGCTATTGCGGACTTTTTTATAGAACTTTTTAAGAGGAACTATTCCACCATACATTATTTTCGTGTAACTTTAACTATTTACTCAGCGCACGCAACGAAGCTCTCAGATGAGACGATTCTTTCCGTCTGAACTCACATTATTGCAATTTTCGTAGGGATCTCTTATTTTTTTAAAAATGAAATATGGCCTATTTTACATGTTAATAATGTAGCTTTCTATAAGTGATATAATTTTTAAAATCGTTTGAGTGGTTTTTGAGATAATCCAAATCTTTTCTCTTTATAATAGGTATCATACCTAGTTTGATAGATAGATGATTTATGTAGGAACTTTAAACATTTCCTTTGAAACCTCGTAAATCCTAAATTATCATTTAAACGGAAAAATGGTTTAAGGAACCTAGGTGTGATTTTAAAAGACCTATCTAACGATATCCCACTTGCCTATAGCCTATCGACTTTCATTTATTAATTGGCTTCTAGTGGACGCCATTTTGTTTTTCTCAAATTCGGCCTCCATAGTGACACTCGGAAGATTAAAACAAATCTAGTGGTGCCAGTACTATCAAAATCGGTTCAGCCGTTTTGTCTGTAGTGCGACACAAAGGATTACAACCTTTGAAACCTCGTAAATCCTGAATGATCATTAAAATGAAAAAATGTTCAAAGAAACCTTACTCTGATTTTACAAGACCTATTCATCGATACCCCACTTGCCATAGTTTATTGACTTTCATTTTTAAATTTGTTACAATATGGCTTCTAGTGGGCGCCATTTTGTTTTTTCTTAAATTCGGCTTCCGTTATGACACTCGGAAAATTAAGACAAATCTAGTGGTGCAAGTATCATCAAAATCGGTTCAGCCGTTTTGTCTGTAGTGCGACACAAAGGAATACACTAAAAATGAACCTTTGAAACCTCGTAAATCGTAAATGATCGTTAAAATGAAAAAATGGTCTGGGGAACCTAACTCTGATTTTACAAGACCTATTCATCGATACCCCACTTGCCATAGTTTATTGACTTTCATTTTTAAATTTGTTACAATATGGCTTCTAGTGGGCGCCATTTTGTTTTCTCTCAAATTCGGCTTCCGTTATGACACTCGGAAGATTAAGACAAATCTAGTGGTGCAAGTATCATCAAAATCGGGTCAGCCGTTTTGTCTGTAGTGCGACACAAAGGAATACACTAAAAATGAACCTTTGAAACCTCGTAAATCGTAAATGATCGTTAAAATGAAAAAATGGTCTGGGGAACTTAACTCTGATTTTACAAGACCTATTCATCGATACCCCACTTGCCATAGTTTATTGACTTTCATTTTTAAATTTGTTACAATATGGCTTCTAGTGGGCGCCATTTTGTTTTTTCTCAAATTCGGCTTCCGTTATGACACTCGGAAGATTAAGACAAATCTAGTGGTGCAAGTATCATCAAAATCGGGTCAGCCGTTTTGTCTGTAGTGCGACACAAAGGAAATATACATATATAGACTGATGAACACATAACCCTGTGCGTTCCGCAGTCGGGCAGTCGGGTAAAAAGAACCTATCCTATATGTCCGTCTCCTGGTTCTAAGCTACTTCCCCACAAATTTTCAGCCAAATCGGTTCAGCTGTTCTTGAGTTATAAATAGTGCAACTAACACGACTTTCTTTTATATATATATAGACAAGCTGATGCCCGCGACTTCGTCCGCTTGGTTTAAGTATTTTTTGATTCCCGCGGGAACTCCTTCTTTTCTGGGATAAAAAGTATCCTATGTCCGTCTCCTGGTTCTAAGCTACATCCCCACAAATTTTCAGCCGAATCGGTTCAGCTGTTCTTGAGTTATAAATAGTGTAACTATCACGACTTTCTTTTAAATAATATATAGATTTTTAATATCACTCAGCAGGGCTAGTATGGCAATTTTATCCACTGACAAGAGATAAAATTAACTTAGCCACTTCTCAGAGCACGGCAACAGGGGAGAGGATAAGTTTATCCCCGTTTGACATTTAACGGGGCTCGGGGGACTATTTATCCACCGTTATTTAGCGTTTTTATTTATTTATTTAGGAATAAAAATTTTATCCTTTCCTCGGGGAGAAAATTGTCTCGGCCCATGCTAGGGGGGCAGGGGCTGCCTTAGCCATTGCGAGGCTCTGGACGGTAGATATTTCGGAGACGCGAGATCCAAATACACCCAAGTACATAATGACTTTATCTACTTGGGCTGTAGCCTGTAGCGCAAGAGCGCAAGGCCCCTGCAAGAGCGTGGCTTCGGGCGGCTGCCCTGCTTGCCACCCCCTAAGGCCGCCACTTTATCACTATCTCACAATATACCTTCTTAGTTAGAACAAATAAGTACCTACGTTGCGTCGCGCTCTATTTTCGGATTCTGTGATAGTTGTACCTATTCTTCAAATCGCGCCTACAATCTACCAAACATAAACCAAAAAGTTAATGTTGAAGCACCATTTGGCGTGTCGCCAGTCCTGTGCCAAGCGGATTTATCTTTCCTCCTGCCCTATTTAGGGCGAAAACACACTCCGAATCGATGAGGACAATACATGTATTACCTCCGACGCAGATGTACAGCGCGAAAATGTTGTCCTGTCCAGTCTGTACTCTGTAGTGAATTATCGCCCTAAACACTTTACGGACCCAACAGGAGAATAAAACTCCGCATCATTCACTTTTGTAAGGAGCCGTACTGAGTAGCGCGACAAGACAAACATGTGTACTCTCCGACGCAGACGTTTCGCGTGAATATTTTGTCCTGTCCACTCCGTAGTGCATTTTAGCCCTTATGGTAGGGTAACATTCAAGTGTTTATCAGTAAAAATGTTAAGTTCGCTAATATTGTAAAGTTTAATAACACAAAAAGCGATAAAACATTCTGAACAATAACAAAAACTTTTTATGTTATTCAGAATGCAATTAAAAAGTTCGCATTCCAAGTGTAGGTGTTTCAAGTCTTGCGAGACTCGGAACGATATCGTTGTATGAAAGCTTTAATATAACTTGGCAACTCCGTTACCAACTTCGTAATCAGCGTTATGCCTCGCTCCAGAGCTAGTTAGGGCTAAATTATTGACTATCCATTAGTCATTGAGTTCAGCTGAGCGCTCTGAAATCTCAAGCTTTCGTAAAAAGGTTTTGTAGAGAACTGATAAGTGACTGATGTAATTCATAATGGATAATCCTTTACAAGTTAGCCCTTGACTGCGATCTCACTTGATGGTAACTGAAGATGCTGTCTAAGATGGTAGCGGGCTAACCTGTTAAGGGTATGGCTATATTAAACGCTTTCGCTATAACGATTATACAAAGAAAATAGACACGAAACCTATGTAACTAGTTGGCTAGGGGTGGCAGGTTAGCTAAGAAGTTCTTACCTTGCCTGGTCGAATTCTAACTACAATAAAGAAGCAGGTACATATTTTCTTATAGGCTCTCGTTTTTCGTGTTCAGTAGATACCCTGAATTAATTTTAAAAAAATACCTTTAGTGTAGGTACTTATTTATATTGTATTTTAAACCACCCTCGGACGCGACGCGACGTTTGAAACATTTATCTATGATTATGAATATCTATACTTAGTATTTTATAAATATTGTTCAAGGATATCTGGTGTTTATTTTTAGGTTCATTAATTATTGTATCTAAAAATACCTAGTGCTATTAAGTCTCTACCTATGAGGCATTATTAGCATACTTAATATTATCTACACGGATCAAATGTAAATATATAAGATCGATATTTATGATTTAAATAAACATTTGGACATTTATGACACTTTTTACAAGAATTATAAAGGTTATACACTTCTCGTGGGACTTTTTTGGTACTGGCTTACTCCCGCGACTTCGTCCTTGAGTTAGAGATGTTAGAGTTTTATAGATTATGTTAAAACTTTTAAGTTAGGGCTTTTGCCCGCAGCTTCGCTCACACTAAGTCTATATTCACACTTTCAAACCCCTATTTTACCCCCTTAGGTACCTTTGTAGTTCCTGTAATTCTGAGAGGATACACGTGAGTAACTTACCTATGCTTGGCTTAATGATAAATGACGGTGGTAATGTAGAGCGCATTATTGTAGAAGATCATCTCGACGGGAATGAGATGCTGGATGAAGGTCCATGGATGAAGGTCCATGGATGAAGGTCCATGGATGAATCCATGGATGAAGGTTATGAGAATCCCCATAGAACACGGTCCTGTGGCTCCCAGGTACGCTTGAGATCGTTAGGTCTCCCATCGCGAGACGGTATTTTTAACACCAACGGTTCTATTAAATTGCCACTACAGCTTCACGAGCTATGGTTATATTCTAAGGTTATAACTTAGGTTCTCCTGTGGATCTCCTGACATTTGATTTGATTACCAATGTAACAATCAGTCATAACTTGTGCAACAGTTAAAAACAAACAAACTGCTCAAAAACATACATCTTCATACACCGAGGAAGCCGTTTTAGATAAATACCTACTAGATTCGAATATAGAACACACTAGCTAATGCCCGCGACTTCATCCGCGTGAGTTGAGGTTTTTGGTTTCCCGCGGGAACCCTTTTCTGGGATAAAAAGTAGCCTATGTGTTATTCCAGACTATAATCCAATCTAATCTTTATAATCTGTGCCAAATTTCATCCAGATCCGTTCAGCCGTCGGGGTGTGATTGAGTAACAAACATCCATCCGTCCAAACTTTCGCATTTATAATAATAAATAGTATAGAAGAACGTTCTGTGATCTCTGTAAGAGTATGAGTTTGTCTATTAGGTATCAGTACTCGAGATTTCGGGATGGAAATCCGCTCTTTGATTATATCGAGCGCCCGTATTAAATTGGCTTAGTCCATACAAAGCCTGCACGGGAGCGCATACAAAGTGGCGTGTCAGTTCGCCGAGCGCTGCAATCTAGGGCGTATGCTAATTTACCAATACAAGTGGTAGTTGAAATTAGTGCTACCTACGCTTTCGCACTTTACTGGATCATCCCTTACTGACTGCTTTTTTGATGGTGTTGGCTGTAAAGATTGAAAAGTAAGCAAGAGATTCGCCGTGTACGAAACACTAGAGGCTATTTGTATACTTTAGTATATTTTGGTTGGTAGATATTATTATACGTAGGTACTTTATGGATATAATATAACTGCCTGGTTGGTCTAGTGGTTAGCATGTTCGACTGCGGCCGATGAGGTCCCGGGTTCGAGTCCCGGGTCGGGCCATAATAAGTGTTGGGTTTTTCTGACTAGAAATTCTCAGTACTAGCCCGGAGTTAGGAAGTTGGCGGTGTGTCACCCCCGTGCCTCGGAGAGCACGTTAAGCCGTCGGTCCCGGTTATCATCACTAACATGATAATAGTTGTTAAAGCCCGCCAACCCACATTGGAGCAGCGCGGTGGGTCTAAGCTCTAATTCCCTCTCTCCTAGAGAGTGGAGGCCACCAAACGACAATGTAGCTCGGTTCGGGATCCCAACTTGGCCATCTGCTGCGCTCATCATCTCCGGGCCGGCCTTTACCATTTAGGCCATTCACCCAGGAGAGTACCTGACCACCACCGAGGTCAAAGCAGACATCACGTTGCACAACGACCCAACAATTTTGTGTGCCTACTCGCTGAGCATAGCCGCGGTACTCTGCGCCTACCATTTTAGAGTTCCGTAATAAAACTTTTTACCGTTTGCCTTTCGCATTTTAAATTTATCTCTTTTTTTTTGAATAATTTATTCCCGGCACATGGCTTAAACCTAAGTTCACCTCTATTATTGGTGGTAAGCTCAGAGCGAAACACACTTTTGACAAAAAAAAAGATGTAACTTTTGGTTAAAGGCCGCACTTGCGTGACACGACGAAATGTTAAATTTGCTAGTCCATTGAATACAAAGTCTGCACGGGTGCGGAGAGCATACAAAGTGGCGTGACAGTCGATAGGTTCTGCGAGTACTGCAATCTAGGGCGTACAATATGCTAATTCACCAATACAAGTAGCAGCTGAAATTAGAACTGCGCTTTCCGAACTTACTGGATTATCATTTACTGAGAGATCTTTTAATGGGGTTGGCCTAACACCGACGTGTGGCTATAAGAATCACCTGTAAGCTAAGAGGAAAAATACACTAGGGACAAAAAATACTAGCGGGGCGAGACAAAACGGCCGTCTTTCCCCTCCAAGTTGGATTTTTCGCGTAGATGAACTTTTCTGTCAGGTCCCTAGTGTTTTATAGCTAGTATCTTGTTCTGACTGCTGAATATTTCTCCGTGCTCCGAAAAGCCATAAAAACAAATAAATCGCTCGCTAATATTAATAACAATATTCGCATTTTCAATCGTAAATCGTATTTTGCATGCTACCCAGTATGTTATTTTATTTTGTTCTGTTAAGCCTCGTATTCAATAGGGGACAAGTCTGGCAACAACAGGTAAAAAAACGCGAGACAAGATGTCTGGCGACGTCAGTCGACATCGCCCAATGTCGCCCGATATCTCTATCGCCACGTGTCGCGGAAAATTAGTCTCCAGTGAATACGAGGCTTTATTTTGTGTGCAATAAAGAATTTTTATTCATTCCTTTTGTCTCTCGTAAACTACAAGAGTACTTTCGGGAAATTGTTACCAACATAAATTCATTGCTGCAAATTCACAGAATCACAAAATGAAATGTGAGCCGAGAAATGGGAGCGTAGGTATGGAAATAAGATCACGATGGCCTAGCGTAGAATTTGAAGTGAGCAGTTGCAGTGACATAGTAGATTTTGAACATGGATGCCATGTACAGGTTTATTATCTAGAACTAGAATTGGGAATCCTCTGACTAACTTGTTCTGCACTATAACAAAATATTCAATTCAATGTTATGTACGTAGCAATAGCAGTACATAGTTATATAGTACTGAAGGGTACATTTTAATAACATTTTTATTCGATAAAAAAAACAATTAATTTTAAAGGCAATTAATTTTATGACGCCCATACAAGAACAAATTTACATACATATTTTGCCAGGAAATCAAAGGACATTTCTCAACCAAAATTGAAGGATAGGTTCCTTCATCCTATCCATCCATCAAAACTTTCGCATTTATATATAATGAGTAAATAGTAAAAGTATACTTAGATAATCTATAAAATTCTAACGACTCTAACTCTAAGGATTGGTCCCGAGAGAAAGCCAGTACTAGAAAAGAAAAAAACTAGATGAATTCGTGGCTATTAAATTAAAAATACAAAATTCCTTTGCGTTGCATAGAATTCATATTAGGTATACATAAAAATATCTGACAAATTGCGATGTGGTACATAGCTAGGTAGGTACATAGAAATCAGCTTATTGCAAATTTCAAATATTTGCATTGCATCAGAATGGAGGACGTTCGGATAAATTTTATTCATAGATTTCACGGATTGCTGTTAGTTTTTCATGCAGTCGGAGATTTGATCTTTACATTCGGATTCATAATGCTTTCTAACCAGGGGAGGCTAATTTCCATCTGGCGCTATGATGATGATTTTTTGAATGTTAATGAACCAATAAATACCTAGAAGGTATTTATAATGAGGTAGACACTGTGATGGTCTGTCTTTAATTAAATATCCTTTAGGTGGTAATAGGTCTTTCTATTTCCTTGGTCCGCGTGGATTTCTTTTTGATTACCGCGGGAACTCCCTAATTTTCCGGGATATAAAGAAGCTTATGTCCTTCCCAGGGATTTTATCAAAATTGGTAGAAAAGATGGGCTGTGAAAGCGTAGCAGACAGTCACACTTTCGCGTTTATAATATTAGTATGGAGTATGGATTCTATTATTTATTATTAGTTATTATATATTATTATATAGTATAGATTCTATTATTAGTTATTATTATTTATTTTGCACTTGTTTGTTTATTTGAATAAAATAAACGCCAAATTAAACCTCTTACTTATTGGAGGTCAATTAAAAAACATTTGCATTTGAATTTGACAAAAGATCAGCCTGGCTGTCCAACGCGGAGATGCAGCCAGCAGTCTTGCCATCGTTTCACGTGGGCATGATTTTTAATTAAGTACGTCATCATTACTAACTTGAAACTTCCTGACATGGATAAGACTGTGAAGTCTCATCTCATCTGATATGTTTGGAATTAGGTTAGGCCACAGATGTACTCGTAGTATCGGTTAGGCTAGCTAATAGCTATAAGCTTTATTTAGAATTTGAATTGCATTGCAACATTTTATCATACTTTTTGGAGAAAAGGTAAGAAAATAATGGAAGTAAGACGTGAAAAATAAAATAATATTTGTGAAATTCACAAATCGCATTCATTGTGGCCGTCCGTCTGTCTGCACAATGCCTGGCCTCACCCGGGCCGCCTCGCTCTATCGACCGCTCTCGCCGCTAAAGCTAGCGTTCCTCTGCGAAAAAGCTACGAAGAATCTACGCGGCAGCTAAAACTAGTGGGATTAACCTACACCTAAATACTACATGTAAGTAGGTACATAGATCATATTATATTACACGACTGCCCCAGAAAAGGAGTGCCCCAGGAGGAGGTTTTCAGGGTTTATGTATGTATTTTTGCATCGTGTATGTACCTATGAGTGTTTATGTGCATCGGAGAGCACGTTAAGCTGTCGGTCCCGGTTATTATCACTAACATTAGTTTTTTTTATTCAAATAGACTTTTTACAAGTTCTTATGAATAGTCGAATGAATCTACCACTGGTATTGTAATCGTTAGTAACCTAAGAGTTGAAATAGTACTCTTAGTCGAGTCGAATGTGGAAGGACCTGGGAACCCACCGCATTATTATCCCAAGGAAACCCTTGCCATTATGTGATTAATGGAATAGGGTCACGACCCGCTCAGCAATGGGGAATACGACGCACAGAGGGAGATGTACCTATGTATGTTTGTATGTATGTTGTATGTAAGTATTTATGTAGGTATGTATGTGAGTTTCTTTATTCCGCCATAACTTCTAAATGCCTGAACAGATTTGAACGTATGGGGTATTGTTAGAGTCCTTATCCTCCCCGAGGTGTTTAATTCGTCCAAGCTACCGACTGGCTATAATTTTTTTGAAAAAAAAATTCAATATGGCAGGGCAGTCGTTCACTTGTTTTCCCAGTAGTTAAACTATAGATAAGTCGTTTCGAGGGTTGAACTCCTGGAAATAAGGGGAACGGTGTATTGAATAACCCTCGACCATTAATTTACCATTAATTGTATTGACCATGAAATATTCAATTCCCTTTTTTACCGTGCCGTAAAGATGCGTTCACGAATGTATAATATTATATAAAGCTGCGTTTATTTAAAACAGTGTAGGAACGTAAGCCTTCTGTGTGAGATAGATTCGACCGGGCTCTATCTGTGGGTAACATTTAACAGTCATTATAATATTCGGAAAGTGTTCACCGAAGCTATTCATTGTGCAGAACCTTGGTAGCACCCCACAATAGTCTGGCCCGGGTAAGCTGTATCGACCGCTTTCGCTTCGCAAACTCCGAGCTAGATTCGACTAAGAATTTATATTTTCACTAACTGATGCCCGCGACTTCGTCCGCCTGGATTGAGGGGTTTTGGTTCCCGTGAGAACTCTTTAATTGTCTGGGATAAAAAGTAGCCTTTGTGTTATTCCAGACTTTAATCTATCCCTGTGTCAAATTTCATCCAGATATCATCCAAGACTGCATCATTAGGTACCTACCACCAGGTGGCATCGCAGTCAAAGGCTAACTTGTTTGTATGTTTATAAGTCTTTATTGCACATAAAATACAATGTACAAAGGCGAACCTAATACCTAGAGGTATTCTCTTCCAGTTAACTTTTGGTAGTGGGGACAGGGTTGAAAGACAGTGCGTACAATATAGAGAGAATAGTTGGGGAAAGAAGAAACATATTTAGGTAGAAGAAACATATCTAATATTTAGGTAACTAATGGTGGAATTTAAAAAAAAACATTGGATAATTCAGCTTATTACTCGTTACGATTGGCTATTGCGTCAACATTAGTGGTAGATTCATTCGACTATTCATAAGCACTTGTAAAAAGTCTATTTGAATAAAAAACTTTTTTGAAATTTGAATTTTAGCCGTACTTAGGGCTGCCATCCGTCTGGATTTCCCCGGAATTGTCCTAGTTAAAAGGGCGTCCAGACGGGGTTTCATTTGGAGTCCGGGTTTGAAAAGTTTTCAAGTCACCGCTCGCCGCCGGGCAGCCCGTGCGAAAAAGAGTTGATTTATTTTACTAAGACTTTAAGGGCCACTTGCACAAGGACATTTAAACTGATTTAGTTAAATTTTGTACTGCTGTCCCTTTTTTGCTAATGCATATTGTAGTTGCCAAAAAGGGACAGCATTAAAATATATAACTAAATCAATTTAAGACTCCTTGTGCAAGTGGGCCTCAGACTTTTATTTTACTAAGTAACTTTAAAACATGTCCGGGTTCTATAAGCTCCAAAATCCGCGGTTATCAAGCTTCTCGTCCTAGTTGCCAGATTTTAGAGATGGCAACCCTAGCCGTACTGTATACCTAATCGTAAAGAAGCACATTATAGAGTTGTACGTTTAGAGATAAAATCTTGTTTCCATGGATCCAAGGTATTCGCAAGTGGACATATATTTGTAAATCTAAATTTACTGTCTCAAACGAGACACAAATTAGTTATTAATATAAGTGGAATTTGTTAACTTAACATAAAATCGTTATCACTGAACAGGCATTAAAAATATCATGTCCTACAAACAAAATATGAAAAGACTAGATGATGCCCGCGACTTCGCCCGCGTGGATTAAGTTTTTTTTCAATTTCCGCGGAAACTCCTCAATTTTCCGGGATAAAAAGTACGGCCTATGTCCTTCCCCGGGATACAACCTATCCCTGTACCAAATTTCATCAAAATCGGTTGAACGGAAAAGCGTGAAAGCGTAGCAGACAGACAGACACACTTTCGCATTTATAATATTAGTATGGATATATTATGTTACAGTCAAAACTCATAACTAGTCAAAACCGCTTCTGGCTTTGCGCAACACTCTAGGGGTAGGGCAAACAAGACTACGTGGAGTTGGGTTGTGCTGATACGGTTTTGGGACAGGTGCAGGTCCACATTTTTTTAAAATTAATGTCACCCTTTTACTTATTTAGCATTCTTGGTAAAAATCACTTTTAAAACCGATACAATTTATTCAAAATCAATATTTTCCCAGTTAAAAGTGTTTTTGACCAACGTCCCTACTTAGTCAAAACTACGTTTGACTGTTTTACGCAGTTAAAAGTGGTTTGACCGGTTATGAGTTTTTACGCTAGCATACCTTTACATTCTTATGGAGAATTACAGAACTTGTTTTCGTTACAAATATATGCATAATTATGGCGTCAAAGGTATCTAATTACCTATAGGTACCTATCTATTGCCTTCTGTACATATTTGTATACCTACGTATTGCACAATATTATTTAAACAAGATAACCTTATCATAGTCATAAATGGGCTTTATAATGTATACATAGATAAATAGAAACACTATATGGTATGATAAGATAATAGATATATTAGAGCGAAAACAGACTGAAAGACAAAAAGTCTAAAACAGACCCAAAATAAGTCCACGTAACTCACTTTTATATTCATTAGCACGACAGGGCAGAACGACGTTCCTGAAAATTTTCCTTCTGCAAAATTATATGTCTCTGTATATGCTGTATGCTGGAGAAGGTTTATTTAAGTTAAATTAACTATGTGACATACAGGCAGACGGACTGGATGAAACGATATACTTCCTATATGTAGTAATGTCCCTTTCCACATGGAGCTTTGAAAGGAATCCATACTAATATTATAAAGGCGAAAGTGTGTCTGTCTGTCTGTCTGCTACGCTTTCCCGGCCCATCTTTTCAACCGATTTTGCTGAAATTTGGTATAGAAGTAGGTTATATCCCGGGGAAGGACATAGGCTACTTTTTATCCCGGAAAATTAAGGAGTTCCCGCGGGAATCAAAAAACTTAAACCACGCGGACGAAGTCGCGGGCATCAAGTAAGGATTGTAATTCTAAAACACGAACGTCAACAATAATAAAACAAAACTGATTTAAGCGATCAATGTTTCGGTACTAATTTAAATACGAGTATTAGCTACTAAGTTTTAGCAGAAGGCTTTAAATAAAACCAGGCTTATAAGAAATGAGACCTGCTACCAGGTTAAGAGCCTACTTGACCTGAAGCAGTGTTCGTGACAAGCCTGGGTATAATTAAGAGGCTATTATAATCACCACTTCTTTATCGAATTTAAGCAAAGCTTGTCATTTGTAATGGGAACTAACTTTTAACCTCGGTGTTTTCATCGGCACCTTATTACTTTGGAAAATAACTAGGTATACTTACAAATTATCCTTATCTTTAAGATCTTTAAAATGAAAATTAAATTTTAATAACACAAGGTGATGCCCACGGCTTCGACCTTATGGATTTAGGTTTGTTTAAATTCCGAATGAACTTTCCGGAGTAAAATGGACATGAAATCTATATCTCTAAATCTGTATCAAAATTCGTCAAACTCGATTGGACAAACGAGCCAAGGAAACATGGCAGCCAGACAGGCGGATAGACAAACAGACACACTTTTACATTTATGATATTAACTCAATACGACTAATTAATTTTATTATTATATACTAACCTGCGCTAAAGGATAAAGGGCGAGTCAAAACAGGAAGTTGTTAAAAATAGTTTAATAATAATAATTGATAATGGATTTTTGGTGCTTCCTTACTAATAAAATATTGCTATATTATCATAGCAGGTACCTACTAATGAGTGATATTATAAATTTACTTTTTAAATTTAGTTTTTATATAATACTCCGCTGGCCATAGGAATATACAGGGTAAACAACATGCAGTCAGTGCATAGAAAGCTGGAACATA
Organism: Erebia ligea; assembly: GCA_917051295.2. Taxonomy (NCBI): domain Eukaryota; kingdom Metazoa; phylum Arthropoda; class Insecta; order Lepidoptera; family Nymphalidae; genus Erebia; species Erebia ligea. The sequence continues at coordinate 3,408,401 of OU785226.1, forward strand.
ATCCTGGTATACGTCTTTCATGAGACCTGTAACAAAACCAACTATGTAGAGTAATGTTGACGACCGACGGTTTTACAGTATGAGGTCCTGGGATCTATTCCGGGCAGAGTCAATTTGGGAATTTATAATTTCTGAATTTTTTCATTTCTTGTCTGGTCGTGGCTAACACCCTATCGACAAAGACGTACCTACTACCTACCGCCAAGCATTTAGCGTTCTGGTATGATGCCGTGTAGAGACTGATTTGGGATATGGGTTTACCATAACTGCTGTACCCCTTGAAAAAACTAGAAATTTAATTCGCTATAATCCGTCACAGAAGGTAAATCTATGTGGTACAGTGCGTATCTTGAACTTGCAGCCCGCGATATTCTCCACACCACATAAATCTTCCAAAATACCCTCAACCCCTACCCCTAACACGTTGGCCCGCTACCATCTTCATCACGTGAGATTGCTGTCAAGGGCAACTAGTAGTCAAAAAAAAATAACTGTCCCACAATGGTCTTTGAATGAATGAACAATGAAGGGCCGCAAGAAAACTCAATAGCTTTAGATTGTCCATCATTCAATTGTACAGTTATTCGAACCAATTTTGTTCAATAAAAAAATAAATCTTTCCAACGCTATGAATCAGCTATTCGAATATTATGTCAACATAACTGAAAACATCTAGCATCGCTCCACTTTGGCGTGAATGAACACTTCAATCTAAGAATACAACCCGAGAATTGTTTATATGGTAGGAAAATGTGAGGGTGTGTTTTGCTGTGCAAGTTTTCAATCTTCGATTAGTATAGCGTGAGTTTTGCAATCATACAAATCCTCGCCTGTGTGAATATAAATAATTCCAGACAAACACAAAACGTTTTTGAATAAAACAATCGGCTGCTTAAAAATTGCGGTAGTTCCGAAGTAAACAGCTATTTTAATTGTTTTTTTTAACATTAGTTTAGAACTGCATTTAATTGATACTAAGTACTTTAATATAATGATATATTCGACTTCGTCCATATACCTACAACTTAAAGGATTTTGGGAATTCTTAAATTCAGCATAAAAAGTAGCTAAGCTCTCTACATTCCTTTCAGCCAGATTAAAAAAAACACGCGGTCGAAGTATGGTATATAATACCATATATGTATATAATACCATGGTATGAATTGTGGCAATTTTTATACCTAGCAGCGTGGTGTCAGACTGTATGTGAACAACTTAAAACCAACGAGGCTTCAGAATAAATACTACGCTTGGTAAAATGATTCCGAGTAATATTCTGACAGCGAAAGTTTAATGTGTCGCAAGGATTTTAATTTGAAAAGTTTTCACGTTCAACTTTAATTTTAGGTTAAGCACTTGTGCCGCGGACCTGACATTTAATTTTCTCTCTGCAGAGCTGACCGAGATTAAAAATATAGCTCTCTGTTGGGAATTATTGCAAAGTGTATGCCAGATAAATAATGAGACCGAAAAAAAAACATTAAGATGAAAAAATATGAGACCGCTTTTGTAAACTTAACTAATATTGTGATGAAAGAATCTTTAAAAAAATATACAATTACAACTAGGTATCATTTTATACATATTAATATCTAAAAAGAGAAACAGGTCTAGAAACTTGTGATTGCATATCAGTAGTTGACCCCACTGAATAAATTACCATAGCCACAAGAAAGCTTGTTCCTAATAATCAGGACAATTTGGACAAAGTACTAAAATTCTACATCAATGGGACAAAGAGATACAATTTTGGTTAGGTTGTGCCTTACTTGACTTGGAATAGGTTTTTTTTTAAATTCTTTATTGTACTCCACAAAAACATAAACGAAACAGATAACAAATATGAAAACTTAAAACGTAGGTACAATAAGGCGGTCTTATCGCTAAGTAGCGATCTCTTCCAGACAACCTTATCGACACGGAGAAAATGAACAAGTGGACAGTGGGAGGTGGTGCATAAAAATAAACTTAAATACTAATAGATACATAAACTAACCAATATCATAAAATAATAACGTATTAATACACTAATAGATACAAAATAAATAAAATATACATAAGTAAGATTAAATACATAAATAAATACACATATAATTAACAGACAAATTAGACATGTCGCTATTGATGATAACAGAGAGACATGTAATGATTTTTACGTCAATTTTAAACTTATTAAGAGTTTTAGCTCGATGAATTTGCGCGGGCAGTTCATTCCACAAGCTAATGGCCTTGAATATAAATGAATTTTTGAAAAATGTTGTCCGATATGTAGGCGCTTCAAGAACGAGTTTTTCGGCCGACCGAAGAACTCTTTCTGGTCTGTCATGACCAAGATATTTAAAGTTTTCCTTTAAATAACGTGGAGTCATAGGATTGAACAATACACAGTACAAAAGGGAAACAAAATGTAGACCACTTGAGCTTTAAACGAAATTCAGAGACATGGTCATATTTGCGCAAACCAAATATGAACCTAATAGCTAAATTTTGAATTCGCTCAAGTATATTAAGCTGGTCCTCAGTTAAATCAAGATAGCTTGCGTCCGCATAATCGAGAATAGAGAGAAGTAGAGATTGTGCTAACATAATCTTAGTAGGAATAGGCAGAGAAGTACGCAGACGCCTAAGTGAACCCATATCAGCAAAAGTCTTTCTACTAACTTCTTTTAATTGATTAGACCACGAGAGAGTATTATCAAAGTAGACACCAAGATTTAAGAAGATAGGTTGTGCTTGGTATTAAATTACTATAGAACTATAACTATATCTATACTTAATATTATTATAAATGCGAAAGTTTGTATGGATGGATGTATGGATGGATGAATGGATGGATGTTTATTACTCAATCACGCCGAAACGTCTGAACGGATCTGGATGAAATTTGGCACAGAGATAGATAGTCTGGAATAGCACATAGGCTACTTTATATCCTGAAAAATTAAAGAGATTCCGCGGGAACCAAAAAACCTCAATTCATGCGGACGAAGTCGAGGGCATCAGCTAGTTAAATTATAAAACATACCTATAACAGGAGAAAAGATGACATTGACTAGACCAGTAGAGAGCATGAACAGTGCATAAGCACCCGTGAAATCCTCGTGTGTCACGTGATGTGAGATGACGAGGGGGCTGGTGACGTGGAGCCACGCCCGCAGGACTCCAAGCAGGCTCGTCACTACAGCCAGCCATATAAACTGACGGACTTGGAGCATCACTGAAAAATATACGCAATAATCAAGGAAAAAGAAGCTTAATTCGCTATAATCCGTCAAAGCAGGCAAAAAGATGACTCGACTATGCACGATTGTAATTTGTAAAGAACATTCGTGTTTACAATCGTGCATTGTCGAGTCAACACCTCGACACCACACCACACAACAACCAGTTTAATATAACTGCCATACCCCTAACAGGTTAGCCCGCTACCATCTTAGACTGCATCATCACTTACCATCAGGATCGCAGTCAAGAGCTAACTTGTAGTGGAATAAAAAAAAAACCTCCTGATAATGCTCCTCAGCTAATGGTGTCGGAGTGAAACTTACTTTGAGAATAATTAGGAAGATTTGTGTGGTGGTGGCGGTGCGAATTGCTGTCTTACCAAATACCAAAGTAAATAAAGCTGAGTTTGATATGCTATCGAAAAACACGCTGCGCCCAACTTCATTCCACTACGTAAATATTAAACGGCCATGATTGTAAATTGCAACCTAGAGTCGCTAAATGAGGTCTTTATAATAATTACCTATTATTAAAGAAAAGAAATACATATTATATACAAATCACAAGCGTCGCTAGACCTACGTCGTAAAGTAAAGATATAAGTATAAAGAATAATTTTTTTCTGTGCAATTACGCTAAAGTAGGTTCATAAGAACGGCTGTCCACTAATATGAACCTTGAGTCGTGGTGGCGAGAAAACAGTGAAAATTGTAGAGTTCATTATCCTACTTTTCCTATCACGCGATATAATATTATAAATAATCAAGAACATTTTGCTAATTGATAAATAATAAACTAATATACATAGCTGCTATATAATAAATGAGTAGTGATTTTATATGTAATAAAGCTTTGATTTCTGAATCGGTGATATTGGTCTATATTAGGTTTAATACCAGTGGCTGTTTGGTAGCTTCACCTTTTAATTAATTACGTGATCTATTTGTTAATTTAGATAATAATATGTAGATTGTAGATACTGTTTGTGGGAGGTAAATCATCATTCTAACAATAGCCTAGAGGTTGTACTGTAGGTATATGATTTAAATTGTAAATTATTGCAATTCCATTGTAATCAATTGCTATGACGTTTGTGCGATGAGATTTTTGCATTCAAAAGTTTAAGAATATCAGCTCTACTTATCACAATACCTACCTATTTGAAGAAAACTTCTAAAATCAAGTTCTAGATAAAAGTTTCTGATACCTATTCTCGCTGCTAGAGTGAAAATTGTTGCCACGTAGAATAGAAATCTTGTATCTATAGAAACAATGCTACTTATAAATGCGAGTCCAAAACGGCCAGCAACGTCTGCACCAGCACTGATAGAAATGCACGCTGCTACTTGATTCTGAAAGATATTTTAGATTATCTTCATCATTTCAAACCAATAGGGATTATTTCTAACTGATTATTAAATAGAGGGTCTTCCAAAATACCTAAAATTCACATCCTCGGTTAGTTTTAAGTTTGATAATCATATTAAAATATAGATTAAAGAAAAAAAGTGCGTTGAAATTTTATGACGTCACAACTGTGAATTTCATACAACTTCCATACTAGAAGTGCGTTTTTAAGTTTGATAAAGAGTTGCTGATTTGATTGAGTTGTCATCATCCCTATTCTAGTTCAAGAAGAGAAAAGCCAAAGTCCAATGCTCTGGCTAAGCGCTGACTGGCAGACTTCACACAGCCCTGAGAACATTATGAAGAACTCTCAGGCATGTAATTTTCCTCGCGACGTTTTTATCTACAAGCAAAGCTGTTATAGCATGTAATGTTTAAATGCTTACATCGCAAATAACTCTGAAAAGTTAGAGGTACGCGCCTTTCGGGTTCGAGGTTCGAACTCAACCAAATTAGAAGGCCAACGTCTTATTGTATGCTTTCTTTAATCTATTTCACTAACTCTAATGGTGCAATTCACATTTCTGCACGAACATTTTCATCTCGAGTAGATGGACAGAAAAACACGCGAACATGTAATCTTATGCGAGATCACCGAGAGAAAAAATTGTGCAGCACACTGACGTTACGCGCACCATAACGAAAGAAGTTCAACCAAAAGTTAGTGAATCAAAATTTTATACATCATCTCATACTGCTTGCTAGGTAAGAAACTTACCGTATTTAATCCATATTGATAGAAGAGCATAGGTTGTAAAACGAAGAATATCAGATCGGAGAAATTGACGAAGCTCTGTCCGATACAAATGTTACAAAACACTGGATCCATAAGGATCTTCACATTCAGCATTTCTAATAGGTTGTGCCTGTAAAATAAACAATAAACAAGCAATTTTGAAAGAGTTATATTCCCTACGTGATATTAATCTGTGATTTATACAATAATAAAGTTTGGTACCCGAATAGTGTCGTAGACATATTTCTATTCGTCGTTATATTTATTTTTATTTCCTCATCATTTTTATGCTCGATCAGCAAATTATCATTTTCCTTATGCTTTGCTCTTGCTCCATTTTCTAATAGAACGACTTCTATAACAAAACCAGCATTTTAATCGACTTCGTCAGCATAATATCATTATAATATTTTTATGAGATAAAAATACTTGCTGTTCTATTTTTAACAGTCTTCGTATAATTTTTCATAGCTGCCACGCCGGGGAAGGTGTGCAGTGATATTCCGCTTATTAGGAGCAGCGTAGATCTAAATCCGTAACGTGACAAAAATACTTTTAAGAGTTGCGGATAAAAAATTAGTAAAACCCCTTGGATTGCTTTCACCAAGCTCATTACTTGAGTTCTTTTTCTTACAAAGTAGTGATTAAAAGTGGAATAACAAACAGGGACAATCATTCCGAAACCAACTCCTTGTAGCACTCCAAACGTGAAGGGCAATTGGTTCGTGCTCGATATAAAAACTGTTACAAAGGAACCAATCGACATTATTACGGCTCCTATAAAGCCCCCTAATCTCAAAGAGCATCTTTTTGTCATCATATTGAGAGATAAGCCTGTAAAAGAAATATTTCATGTAGTAATTATTCAGAGCGTTTTTCATATTCGATTACATAAGTCTTTGCGAGCATTTGTTTTATTAATGCTATAATTTCGGCAAAAATGTTGTTTGGGGATTTATTTTACGGGACATTTGCTTGTATCATGAGAAGCGAGATTCGATTGTACATAAGTAGAAGTGAATTGTAGGTAAAAATTCTAAAGATGAAAAGGCCTAGGTTTTATGAAGTTTGTAATTTTACTTCATACAAAGTTATAAAATACAGACCTCCAATGGCTAGCATAATTGAGAAAACTCCATGCGCTGTAGTCAGAGATTTGGCACTAGAATGTGTGTCGACGATAAAATCTTTGTATATTAAACCAAATGAGTTCACGTGGCCGGTGCCTGCGATCTGAAAATATTATACTCTGGTAAACATGGGTCTACAAATGACAACTGCTTACGGAACTGAGTGTTCAAAAGAAATCTTTAGAAACCTTGAGCAATAAATAAGCCTTTTAAAATCTAAGGATATATTATTATATCTTTAAAGCAGTATTGTTAGAATGTTTAACTGCGGCTGACAAGGTCCCGGGTTCAAGTCCCGGGTCGGGCCATAATTAAATGTTGGGTTTTTCTGACCAGAAATTCTCAGTACTAGCCCGGCGTTAGGAAGTTGGCGGTATGTCACCCCCGTGCCTCGGAGAGCACGTTAAGATGTCGGTCCCGGTCATTATCACTAACATCATCATAGTCGTTAAAGCCCGCCAACTCACATTGGAGCATCGTGGTGGGTCTGAGCTCTAATTCCCTCTCCTATGATAGTGAAGGCCTGTGGCCAGCAGTGGGACGTTAATGGGATGTAGTGGATATTATTAAATATTTCATAGATCACAGATAGACTGTAATTTTAATATTATACTTTGTATGTATGAACCGTCGCGTCGTCGTTGGTAAATTTCACGATGATCAACCACATTTGCGTACAAGAGGACGTGTTAATAATAATTTAGTGATGAAGCTTTCAATGTGTACTTCGCGTGTAGCACGTAATAACTATAATGAATATTAATCATCACATTAGCATTATTTGTTATCTTTGGTAATAGTAGATTATAATTGGAATAATTGTGTACAGTGTCCACTGTGTTGAACAGTTGACTTAGCAATACATTATGTTATGCTTGTATAACCGTTTGTAGAAAAGTAAATTAGATTTTATACATAGTTTTAATATAAAAATAATTACTGAAATGGAACAAAACGTTACATCTTTTCGCTAGACTTCAAAGAAAGAAGAAAAAAACTAAACGAATGGTGTCTGGAATGGGGTTTAGATAAAACAAAAACAAAACAGGGTTCTTTGTAGATTAAAATTATCCAAGGTAACATGGAAGAGTTTATCTTTTTTGAAACTTGCGAATAAATTGCTTAGCCAAAGGAACTGTATACACAGAAAAGAATTTAACAACGAATATATATAAGCCAAAACGCTAAAAACACCACGAAAATATTTAAATAATCTGGATGTTGAAAACTAATTTGACTGTATCCTCTATCCAATAATGTAATACCATAGATACTTACATAATCTATAATTAATACCACTGATTGTATCTTTTCGTGTTACCGGACACCAGATGCTTTAAAAATTCCAAATATATTTCAAAATATTCCAGTAATATATGATAATGGTGTAGAAAATAAATGAGGTACATAATGTTTAATACCTCCATTAATATTAATATGTTGCTTATGGGAAGAAGACAAAAAAAAAACTTTTTTTATGTAACAAAACCAAGAGAAACGTCTAGCAATAAATGAAATCCAAACAAAATAAGTAACTCAAAATTATAAATAAGTAGAGGGAAATAACTAAAATACTTCTACTCAAATAGGTACGTTATATTATTGTTTAAGTATAAACATAAAACACAACTGTACTTACAAAAGTGATAATGATACCAAAACATACAACGTATCCCCACTTATCTGTTGCGGTATATTTTGGACCCTCATTTGAATTTTCCGTATTCATTTTCACAGCGTTTTGTTCGGGTAACTCAACTGCAAGCCGCAGGTCGACTAAGCTCACATTAAACTACACGGATACATGAGATAAAGAACTAGACATCGAAACGATGGCACATAATATTATATTATTGTTATAAATAGTACCTTCTGAATAGTAAACAGTACTTCGCTAATAGCTCTTTGTTTGGATCTTCCCCCCGATTGTGTAAGGAAATCGTAATCGTAATCGTTTGTCAAACGGATAATTCTTCCTATTTAAGGAGTCCGTAGATGCATGCACGTCAATAAGCGTGTATGAACTCCTTAAACAATTAGAGTAATACGTTTTTAGCTTCCAAATTATTACGATTTTCTTAGACAATTGGGCCTCGGATCTCAATATCATGGGACTTACTACCATCGCTTAGAACAGTATTATTTTAACCTTATTGACGCTCTTGTTTCAGAATAATAATCCTTATTTTAGGGACGTCAAAGTACGTCATATAAATCGACAATTTCGAAATAATACTGTTTTAAGCGGTGGTAGTAAGCCCACAGTAGGTTATGATGCTAAATAAATAGTATCCTTTTGTTTCTCTTATCTCTTTAAGCGTATAGAACAAAACCCAATCCATTTTTACTGCGTAGGTAATAGGTTAGCCGTTAGGTGATTCTGTATCGTGGAAACAAATCTCACGGGATTGATCAACGGAATAAAAAATAGAGATAATACAGGTTCAACTGGTTTATTAGATACTTCAAATATTATTGGTACAATTAGGTATATTTCGAGCTGTGATTTCGAGAGATGGTTTCGAAAATGTAATCGTACTAATATGTATTAAAATTACAGCAGAATTTAAAAACTACCAACAATATAGAGGCTGCAACTAATTTGAGTATTACAATATTTTTACTATGTACAATAAAAAAAAAAACAATATCAATACCTACAAAAAATATAATAAAATGACACATTGTTTTTTTTCGTGGATTATTAGGTAAAAATGAAATTTAAAATTATTAGTAAATTCGTAAACTAGACTGCCGTCCTCTGCTTCTTTAGTTTAAATAGGTATTTACAATAATAAAATAGCTTAAGTCTAATCTTACAATATAAATATACACTAAGAACACAATAAGTAAATCTTTACATTGAAATGAACACAATCTCAAATTATCTTATCTAACATTTTGCATTGCAACTTGCATGTAAGTTTTAATTTAGAAGTGCTATTCCATAAACGCAATTAGTTAACGTTGATGTAGTAAATAATTATTTTACTTCTGTACCCTTAGCACAGAATAGGTAATATAGTCGTTAACCCTTAGTCAAGTTTTAACATTGCAAATTCAATTCATCGTAATCGAGCATTCGATCACATTACCGTCAAAGTAAAAAGAACCTTATGAGCCTTATTTAGAGCTAAATTTCGTGTATGCATTCACAGCCAGCGCTTCAAACGGAAAAAATTAAAAATTAAAATCGTTATACTGAATTTGTGGCTTTAAATCAAGGAATTTTGGGTCCATTTTACTTTGACGCCAAAGTATGAATAAATGAATTTTTAATGTAGAAACAAACTAATCGTAGTGTATAAAATATGTAACACGAATAACATGTTTCGACTGCAAACTCAGCATCAACCTAGCTAATTCGCTTTATTTTATAATACCTACTAGTAACTAACTGCACTTAATAGCGCATTCACTTGACCGTTAGATTGCATTTTACTAAAATAAGGCGCTTTTATTCTAAAATAACGCTTACCGTATCTTAGCACAAAATACATTTTTATTAATTTACTTTTTTAGTATAAAAGCGGTCGCTTTCTACGAAAAACTTCTAGCGAAGTTTTAACAGGCGAAGTTTTAGCACTATATGTATGGAGTATTGGAATCGGCATACGGGCTAAGTGAGGTCGTGTATAAAGTAATGTAAAAAGCTACATACCTACATTAGGTTCGTCTTAGTATACAATTTTTTTCTTTGGATGATTTCAATGAAATCGATGTCTATATAACACCTACAAAAAGTCAACAGTCTTGATTTGTCCTTAAAAAATAACAAAATAAAAATATCACGTTTGCGGGCTACGCTGTCTTCGCTTTATAAAAAGTATAACGGCTTCGAAAGTCCACGGGACAACACAGCAGAAGTTGCATACTGCCAGCATTACAAACGCGATTGCATAGCTACCGGTATAATCTCGTACGAAACCTGGAAAGATAATAAAGAAAAAAATATATTTCTAATCAGAAAAGAGGTCATTAATGACCTGTTTTTAATAAAGTAGGTAGGATACAATAGGAAAATGAAAGCAATATTAATGTAACAAAAGCAATAAATATTAGGGATTAATAATAAAGATTCAAGAAGACACTGGAAAGTAAGAGCAAGCCCTTTGAACTATCAATTTATAAATTTTTATGGTCCCACAATTTTATCTGACCCGGTGACAGCGTCTCTAGTGTATAATATATTAAAAAGAAAATAAAAACAAAAACTAAACCATGGAATTAGGAATTACGACTACGTCTAACTAAACAGCCATAAAAATTAATTCCAATTTTGGCCACCAGGCCAGTTAAGTTGGTGGTACCATAGTTACTTTTATGTTATTGTCAAATATATGCCAAAAATATTATAGGTATACAAAAGAGGACGATATTTAAATAGCAAGTAAAATGCAAGAAAATCTATCCCTCTGTTGAACAAGTAGGACTAAAATGGAATTCCGAACAGTTCCGAATTCTGCTTACTCTTTATTATTAATCAAGAAGTTCGGCTAAAATCTTATAACGGTCTCAGCTTCTGAACAAACCTATAATATTACTTATATTTATAAAACTTTTATCATAACTTTGATAAGGGAGCGTGTGAACCCTTATTTACGTTTTAAGGAGCAACTTTCACAATTTATGAACTATTATTTTTAAAAGATGAAGTTATCAAAATAACTTTCCGGTTTCATAAACGGAGGGTAAAATTTTCATAAAGATTTCTCAATATAATATCTTTTTTTATTTTCCATATTTTTAAAAGTGGATATTATCAAAGATGGGAAAATAAATTTGCCATGTTTAAACATGGCTAATTTCCCTTTTCCCTTCCAACATGGCCTATATAAATAGCTTATAATATAGGTCATGGAAATCTAGGAACTTTTGTATTTTTGTTCAGTCTCTAAGCCTTTAAGCTATGGAGGTTTAATTAAATTAATTACTGATGCTTACCAATCATAGGTCCGACACTCAGGCTAAGTGCTCCGGCCAGTAACATGTATAAACCATAAGCGGGTGGATATCGCTCGATGGGAACATGATCGGCCATTACTATCGGCTGTGCTATATGTACGAGCGACCGTAGCGCCCCCAGGATTCCCGTCAGAATTAGCAGAGGGATGTACGTTGTGAAGTGGATAAAGACTGAAAATTAAAGAGATTAATGCATTTTATAATGAGATAGATTAAGAACATAAAATAAATGAAACTTAGAAAGTAGTTGTCCTCTTCTTCATTTTTCTTTTGCGGTTGCCTGGAAGAGATCACCGCTTAGCGATAAGACCGCCTTATATTGTACCTATATTTTAAGTTTCTTTGTATCTTGTATCTTGTTTCTTTAAATGTGTTTTTGTGGTGTACAGTAAAGTATACATACATACATATCGAAATAAGCTTTTCTTTAATCAGATTAGTCTTCAAATACAAAACTTAATTTTATGATACGGACAAGACTCCTAGTATTCAATCAATCAAATTCAAGTCATATATTATATCTAGGTTTTTATTCCACCACAAGTTAACCCTTGAATGCACCTGAGTGATGATGATGTCTAAGATTGTAGCGGGTTAACCTGTTAGAGGTATAGCAGTCATATTAAACCCATACCCCTAAGGTATTAGATAATCTAAATAGCATAATTAATTAAAAAATCTTGGTAAATTATAGTGAGTCTTCCAAGACACTCAGGACAGCTGGGACTCAGCAGAGTCTAAGCTTCGTGCAGAATATTATTACAATCGGTTTAGTAGTCAAGCCTAAAAGAAGTAAGCAAAGCTTTTGCAGAACACGAAATTATTGTGTTAAAAATATACCTAAGTGTTTCTTTTGTCACTGACATTGGTCTTGTCAGCTGGGGAGTCATAACACGTGCAAATTTTTATTTAACGTTGTAACATCGTACAAATGGCCACTAACAGAAGCAGAAGACTAATCCTTTTATGATCTCGTCAGGATCACGACCTTCAAGGAAGGAATAATCGGAGAAAAAGAAAGAAAGTTCAGCTTCGGCCTTACCTAGTCTAAATATAGCAGCAAATAAAGCGCCCGCGTAGAACATGTAGCGGCTGTTCATCCGGAAGAATTGCCCCGACACGCCCAGCAGCAGCCTCGCTGACATGTCTGTGGCGCCCCCCACGGCTATAATGTTCGCTATCTCCGTCTGAGAACAAAACATAAAAGAAACGACTCATTTAAGAACAACTGCTCTAGGCTAAGAGCTGGTCAACGACAAAAGGGATGGTGTCAAAAATAAATTATTTCTTATTGATTATTAAATACGTTGTTCTGCCCTGAACCTAGAACTCGATTGCAGTGCCACCTACTGGTCCAATTGTGTTTTCAAACCACCCAGGAACCCATTGAAATATACACACAAACACACAAAAATTCATCCAAATCGGTCCAGCCTTTTAGGAGGAGTTAGGTGACAAATACACGTACAGAAGAATCTATACTAATACTATCTACCGTACCGAAGGGACAAACGTCAAATGTTTGACAGGAAAGTAGGTAGAACAGTTTATATGGGAAAATGAAATTGTTGTTTTTACTATCTTCCTCGCAATTTTTCCATACTTTTTCAACGTTTAAACCTTCCCTGGACCACGACAAACATTTCAAAACCAAAATCAGCTAAATCGGCCCCGCCGTTCTCGAGTTTTAGCCAGACAAACGAACAGCAATTGATTTATATATATAGATATATTATTATATATTATATAGAGATAGAGATATAGAGATAGGGTCTTCTAAAAGACCTAAAATTCACATCTTCTGTGAGTTTTAAGTTTGATAACCATTTTAAACTATGGATTAAAGAAAAAAAAGTACGTTGAAAATTGAAGACGTCACAACTATGTATTTCATACAAACTTCCATACTGGAAGCGCGTTTTTAAGTTTGTTAAATAGTTGATGATTTGAGTTGTCAGCATCCCTAATTACGGCTGAAATCAATCAATCAATATACGAGTATTCTTTCGGAAGGTTACTTTTTTTTATTTGTCAAAAAAAGACTGACCGACCGAAAAAAATTCTTGGACCAATAAACAACGTGCTTAGCTGCACGTTTGAATATAAACAGTGATGTTATGTAAAAAAAACTAAGCCATATAGAACGGAACTTAAGAATCTAAGAAACACTCAAAAACTTAACATTCGAAAGGCGCTAGGTACAGTTTAGAAAATAATAAAAATCCAACACTAATAATGATGCAAATTAAGCACATCAATTCTACATTCTTACCTACATTCACCTAGAATTTCTGCGTCCGTTAAAGCGTTTCCATTATTTGTGGGCCACTTTATTGGAATGCATCGGAATACATTTTATAACGCTATTTAAAATACTTTAGATAACACTATGCTTTAAAATACAATTTACTGCATGAAAAAACCAGTCTATTTTTACCAATATTTAGAATAATACTATTGTATACCTATTTTAAACGAGCGATTCTTGTATATTATAACATAAGTAACTTGTTCTAAAGATTTGGATGAAATTTTGTATTAAGATAATGTTTAAATAATTTCAGTTTAACTATTATTTATGTTACCGAGCGAAGTACGGTCGCACCCACGGCCTTTTATCTGATTACTTAATAATTGGATAGAAGTAGGCGAATTAAATTTCTAGTTTTTTCAATACTTAATAATTAATTTTTACTTCACGATAAATCCTATTCCGTTAATTTAAGTGAATATGCAGCCCGAAGACTGCTAGCAACTCTTAGTATATTCGTGAGTATCTTACGAGAGGAACAACTGTGTAGAATAGATACAATTCGTTTTACTTAAGTGTTGTTTTGTGTCGCAGTTATTTATCGTGTTTCCTGTCCAAGGAATTTTAAACACATAATTATATAGTAAGGTACTGTGAAGCAATTGATTGTAGGATTGTAACTGGCGTTTTTTTCCTTAAATTAAATGTAATCAATTATTGCGATGAATTGAATTTATCTTCTATTAAAAAAATTATTAAAACTATTTTCCGGGACTTGTTCCACGTATATTCTACTTTCAGGGCCGGGCGTATAAACGTGGAGTTTCCAGCATGCCGGCGCGGTTTTGCAGCACGTTGACGTTTCTTTTATTATGTGGGGAGGATATTATTAATATACAGTTAAGTTTTTCAAGACCAAATTTTTTTTAGTGGAAATCTTTATGATATATTTCAGCAATAAAAACGATGCTTTATCGTTCAGATAATAATAAATGTATGTAGATAAAGACTCATTTCTTTTACTCATAATTTTTTAAAGTCAAAAATGATAACTCTGTTTCTGGGCCCATGGTCCGAGCTCATGAGTGATGTCTACGCTAACAAGATAAGGAATGCTACATAAATAGGAAGACACTTATAATAATACAAGGCCATAAATAATAATCTAATACGTTTGCAGGGTCACGGTCAATGATCTCATCAAGTAAAATATATGAAAACTACCTGATGCCCGCTTTCGTCGTTTTTTAAAATAATTTTCATGCGTGCTACATTCCATCTCGTATAACCTTTTGATAATGTACAAAATACCTCTGTTTTATGTCACACTGATCGAATAGTGATTTTTTTATGCGCTTGCGCACCCACGTCGCATAATTATTGTGTCATCGATCATCATGTGAACACGTGATCACGTGATCACTGTCTACTTTTAGAGCATTTCTAGACCAGATTTCTAGGTCATGTTCGGTCGGATCTCAAGCCGCCTGGTCACATTCTAATAAACTCTTCGAGCATTTAATTGCCAATTAAACTCGTTGGACAGTTATCCATTCATAAAAATAACAACCCGGGCCCATTATACATGGCAGAACATACACTTTAATGTGTCTGCCGATGATCTTAACCACCGAGTAGTATGGTCTGTGATTTAAACGGATGCCACATACTAATAATACCTAGACACTTCCTTCTCCAATTTACATCCGACACAGTTACAGAACATTAGAGTCTAGTCCCACATAATAATGTAACTAATCTTTGGTAAAAGTTATTCACCCAAAGTTTTAAATAATAGTATAACGTATCGTAAAAAATGGACCATTTTATAACCTTGAGTTGCATATTGGCTAAAACTGGAATGGGATTCATAGTACATTTATAGACACACTATTAAGCTCAATTTTTATGGAGGTATCCTTGCATAATTTTATGATAGAAACATAATAATATATTATAGAGCATTAGGGTTAAGAATATCTATAATTTATTCAAATACATCCGCATAAAGTGGTCTGTATTAAGCAGAAATATCTGGATTTCTAGGTGACTACAAAATATAGTCTCTATAAAACTTTTAAAAGAAAGAGAGCCTGTTATATTGTAATTTAATAATAATATGTCTATTTTTCGACTATCCCTACTTAAATATTCAAGAAATTACTTCTATCCATTTTCGTTTCTTTCCATTGATTGAAAACTTAGTATGATTTATATTTAATATGAAAGTACATATATTAGAATAGATTTAATATAAGTGACCGCAGACTTTTATAATATTGTGCAATAACTGACACAATATTTAAAGTATGTGAATAAAAGATTAATGGTTTTAATAATGTAGAAGCACGTGTCCAACTAGTTTTTTATACTGGTTGACCTAAGGTAAACCGGGCAGAGCAGTAGGTAGATAAGTTAGTTAGATTACTGCTACTGAAATCTTTTATTGATTTCCCACTGAAGGATACCCTAATGTTCAAAAACCAATCAAGAATATGTATCAATAGAGAAGTTTAATAGTTACCTACCTTACTGAGATGATTTTTATCCAGAAACAACGGCTCCAAAGTGAAAAATGTGAGGTCAGCAAAAAAGGTCATTGCCATTCCGAATATAATATTGTCGTATATCAAGTCCTTCAATAGAGTTAAATCTAAATATTCAGCTACTGTTTGCCTGAAACAAGAAAATAAGGTGTATTTAGGTTTTATCGAATTTTGTATGAAAATAACATAAAAATATTTTTTTATTAGAATAGGCTTCCGTTTTTAGGGTTCCGTAGCCAAATTTGGCAAAAACGGAACCCTTATAGATTCGTCATGTCTGTCTGTCTGTCTGTCTGTCTGTCTGTCTGTCCGTCCGTATGTCACAGCCACTTTTTTCCGAAACTATAAGAACTATACTGTTGAAACTTGGTAAGTAGATGTATTCTGTGAACCGCATTAAGATTTTCACACAAAAATAGAAAAAAAACAATAAATTTTGGGGGTCCCCATACTTAGAACTGAAACTCAAAAATTTTTTTTTCATCAAACCCATACGTGTGGGGTATCTATGGATAGGTCTTCAAAAATGATATTGAGGTTTCTAATATCATTTTTTTCTAAACTGAATAGTTTGCGCGAGAGACACTTCCAAAGGGTAAAATGTAGAATGATAAAACTAAAAAAAATATATGATGTACATTACCATGCAAACTTCCACCGAAAATTGGTTTGAACGAGATCTAAGTAGTTTTTTTTTAATAATTTAAAACTTACTACAGGTTTGTACGGAACCCTCGGTACGCGAGTCCGACTCGCACTTGGCCGGTTTTTATTTTTTGAAGTTTAGTCACCTCGAAATTCAAATGATATTACTTTGAATATTTTTATGACTACGTCGTAACAAGATTTAACTACGAAATTGCTACTAGTTTCAAATGACACTTATATTGATTTATTATACGTACCATTTGCCTTCCTTATTCTTGATAATAGGCATTGGTTCCACAGCGATACTTCCGAAATTTCCTAAACTAGACACTGAGGCTGCTTTATATAAGTTCTCCATATACACATTGTCGTTCGAATTGAATTTACTATTGCTATCTTCACTTGGTATTAATACAACGGGGATACTCAGTCTTCTTGAATCTGTTAGCTTCGGAATGAACAGAAGGCCAGATTCTTTATGGCACGCTGTACAGTTCTTCGTGTACAGATTTTGTACTGATTTTGTTTCCTGTTTTGTTATATTCGTTTTCAAAAACTCGAATTTGTCATTGCCTTCATCACATGCTGGTGTTGGTGGGATAACTGGAACATTAAAATAATTTGAAGTCTATCACACGCACTTGAGATTATATTTAAAAATTCCATTTTATTATAAGAGTTTATTTACAGGAGAACTTCGTAACAAGTTTTAACAAGTACATTATTGTAAGAAAGTTTTGAAGTGTAATAAATTTAATACTTACGAACTATCTTTTCACAGGACTTTATTCGCTTTACCATGTGCCATTGCACAGGATGCATTACCATAGCTCCAAATATACTGTGAGCAGAAATGGCACAAAGAATTGCTAAAGTCCCTCTGAAACCGTACTCCGTTATGGTAAACTTGATGAACAACGGGTACACCATCGTGATCATTCCAATTGATGCCTTACACAAACTCAAATAAAGCACTTTTTTCCTTGTAAAGTAACTGTTGAAACTCGTGTAGGATACGGGAATGAGTAATCCCATTCCCAAACCTTGCAGGAATCCATTAGTGATGATCAATTGTGTTGTGGTTGTTACAAATATAGCAAGGAATGATGCTAACGTGTATATGAATGCGCCAATCAAGCCTACTTGTCGCAGTGAAAGTTTCTTTAAAACTATGTTCGATGAGAAACCTGAAACAAAAATGTTTTCTTTTATTATAAAAATCGCATAGGTACTTCAAGCAAGCTATACTATATGCGAATTTTTGGATGGATGTATGGATGGATGGATGTTTGTTACTCAATCACGCCCGAATGGCTGAACGGATCTCGATGAAATTTGGCACAGGGAAAGATTATAGTCTGCAATAACACATAGGCTACTTTTTATACCGGAAAATTAAAGAGAGACCAAAAAACCTCGACCCACGCGGACGAAGTTGCGGGCATCAGCTAGTAATATTTATTACTAGCTGATTATGAGATTATTTTTAAAAATGTTACCATCATTATTATACAAATATCTGTCTGTAGGATAATGTGAAACTAATATTCTATTTAGTCTCTCACGATAAATAAATATCCTTATCAAATAGATACACAAAAATTTATCTTTTATTTTTAGCATATTATTATAATTATATGTGTCTCAAGATAAATTATATTATCTAATAAAGATACACAAAAATTTTTGTTTTATTTTTAGTATACTATTAGACAGATTTCATCACTAAAACATTTTTTGACGAGATGCAAATCAATTTAAAGGTCAGGTTAGACTACAATTTTATAGTATGCATTAAAATGCTTATGAAGCAACTTAATATTTTAATCCACGAAAAATGGCTTTCATTTGTTAAGCAAAATTGAAACTGGACGTCACAATTGTTGTAGCTAATTAAAATTTCTAAAAAATATGATTAAAATTTGGCTTTAATACTGTTATGACGAACTTAAGTAATATCTAGCTGGTAAACATGGCAAGTTTGGATGTTCAGCAGAGTTTCTAGACAATTTCAACATCAACATGGACACACAAATTCCATTACCAGCTGACACAGCATACCAACTTATAGAGGCATTGGAGGAAAGTTTTCCGTCAAAAAAATAAGAAGTCTAAGAAACCTGCACTGTGGTCTGGTCATTACGAATAGGGTGTTATCTACGTGGGATATAAAAATTGGAGAGTAAACTGTCTGTTATTAGACAAATTGTAATGTGGGTACCTAATTCAGCATTACGTCTGGTTTAATGTCAAAACAAAAATAATAAGGTTTGCGTGTCTCCGTAATATATATTTATGTTAAAAGCAACATCGACTGGTATTTTAATAAACTAGGTATTTATGGTGTATTTTAAGATTTCCAATGACTCTGTCGCACGTTAGAATTGCTTCACAATAGATTAATGGAACTTAAATTGCAGATACATGCAAGTAGTTACCTAGATGGTTGCTTGAACTTACCAGCTATAGCGAGGGTAACTTGGAACACTCCATATACAACAGTGACTGCGCCAGTTCCGACGCCTAGTTCGTCCAAAAAATCATTGTAAATAAATCCGAAAACGGGCTGATGTGCAGTTCCAGCAATCTGTAACAACAGACCGTATTTAAAAGTTAGTACATTGTAATATTATATGATAGCATATATTCCTCTGAGACAGGACGGCCTCAAAATTGATGGACCGAATCCCAACGTGCGTTGACAATATATTGAAATGAAATGAAATGAAATGATTTATTTCATGTAGGAGAACTTGTGCCACTTATGATAAGTCGTAAGAATCTACCACTACCATCTACACAAATCTATTGAGTTATTGTCCCCTCTTATAATATTAGTAGTATTTGCCCGCGTCTCACGTTATGTCCGATTTTGATGTGTAAATTCCAAGCCCCTATTTGACCATTTTAGGGAATGAATTTTAAAAAATCCTTTGTTATATTTTGGATGCCTAAGTACCTCATAATATTCAGCCCACCAAATTTCAGCCCGTTCTGTCCAGTAGTTTTTGTTTGTAATTGTGCGTTGATAGATCAGACATAAACCTATTTCCCTTTATATATATTAAGATAACATAGTTTGTAAATGGAGACTCCAAATGAAATGCTAGAACTCAGTAAACTCTCATAGAGTACAAAATTTGTTATTTTCCCGTTTGTTGTGAAGTATGTGTTTATTATTATATATCTCTTGGTAGAGTGTTATACATAACACTCGTGAAACTAGCTGTTATCCTATCTATACTAATATTAAATATGCGAAAGTTTGGATGGATGGATTAATCAATCACGCCAGAACGGCTGAACGGGTCTGGATGGGCACAGAGATAGATTATAGTCTGGAATAACACATAGGCTACTTTTTATCCTGGAAATTAAAGAGTTCCCGCGGAAACCAAAAAACCTCAATCCACGCAGACGCAGGCGCGGGCATCAGCTAGTAAGAAATAAATTAATTTTGACTTTGAATTTGACTTTGGAGTCATGCAAAAGTGTGATATGTGTTACATTACTTATTCTGTGGTGTTGCATAATATTACATAATAAGTATATTACAAAACATGTTGACAGGAGGACATGAATAATTATTATAAATTAAGCTTTTTTTTTATGTATGAAATCTACTTCTCAAATCTGTGATAATATTACAACAACATACATTTCATAATATGTACAAATGCCTAAATGAAACAATGACCAAATATTTATAAAGTCCAAAGCGTAAACGACGTCGTAATTCAATTTAAACTACCTTTCCAATAGAACTAGAACGCGGCAATATAATATCTCTTCAAACAATAAGTAGGTACATAGTGTGTAGTTACATAGATTTAAAAAAATATTGAAACCAATTTACATACTTAATGGAAACAAGAACACTTTGACAGTCTAGATAAAATTTAAGAGATAGAAGATAAGTTTTTCTGCCTCTTAAATTTAAATAAGATATAGAAATAGAATGTTTAATTAAACCTTGTCAATATCAATTTATTATACATTATTATAATTTATTACTACCATTAAACTAAAAGCGAGGTTAATATTTGAAGGAAATATTATTTTTATTGGTTAAATTAGTTTTAAATCAATTTATTTGCTAAGAATTTTTAGCAAAATGTTAAATTAACATTTTTGAAATGTATGAAATATTTAAGAATTAGATTAGTATTTACCGTATAGATTATAATGAATAAATATGTACCTAAGCCCATTATTTAAATATAAAAATAAACTATACTAAGTATTTAAATAATATTCTGCCCCAGATTTTAATAGTATTTTTGTTTACAAACAACTGCGAATGTGTCGCCTTCACCTGATTTTTTTAGAACGTTTCCACAATCAATTAAATGAATATATGTACCTATACTGACTCCATAGGAGCTTATTTATCTCAGATCGATATCAATGAAGACCATTCTCCAGTCGGCCAATTAAACGAAAGTATTTGGACTTCTAATCAATCAACCAATGTATATACCTACTGGGGCAGTATGGTTATTATTGTGAAACGACATTTAGGTTGTAAAAATGTGCATAGTTTTATCTGTCTCGGTCACAAAATCTTCTAAATAAATATATAAAAGGAAAAGACTGACTGACTGACTGATCTATAAACGCACAGCTCAAACCACTGGACGGATCGGGCTGAAATTTGGAATGCAGATAGGTTATATGACGTAGGCTTTCGCTAAGAAAGGATTTTTAAAAATTCAACCCCAAAATTTAAGTAAAATTGGGTTTTATAATTTACAATCGAACCTAACGTGAGCGAAGCGTTATTATCATTTCGAAATAATAAGTTTATTAGTACTTTAAAAGGAAAAAGCAATGAGCTCTGAAATACCGAGACAACGTGTCGCCGATTTTTATTTTTTTACAACTACAAGTAAGCACTTGTCTGCGATCTCACCTGGTGGTAAGTGATGATGCAGTCTAAGATGGTAGCGGGCTAACCTGAGAGGTATGGCAGTTATATTAAACCCATACCCCTAATCGGTTTCTACAGGGCATCGCACCGCAACGCTTAATCGCTTGGCGGCACGTATTTGCCGGTAGGGTGGTAACTAGCCACGGCCGAAACCTCCCACCAGGCCAGACCAGAGAAAATTCTGAAATTATAAATTCCCAAATTGACTCTTCCGGGAATCGAACCCGGGACCTCCCACGTTGAGAAAACAGCGTTAAACATTGCGCCAGGGAGGTCGTCAAAATCGTCGTTACTACTTCTACACCTATTAAAATTATGTGTCTCGTTTTATGACAAAAACTATGCGTGTAATAAATAGTTTTAAAATAAAACGAGTTTTATGGGCACAATGTTGGATGTGAGTTTTTTATACTCAGGAAAATATATAAGTATAAAAGAAGCGCAAAATGTCAAAAGCAGACCTATTACGAGTCGTCTGTAGACGGCTAATCATTGCTCGGGAATGAAAACCAGTTGAAGCGAACATAAAACTTCTATTCACCCAGTTTCGATTATAATAATACCTACTAGCGGATACCCGGCGTGTGCTACTACGGTAAAAAAAAGGAAATTTAAAAATAATTTCAGTGGTCTAAAACCAAGTCGTCGATATTCCGCTGGCTCCTACGAAGCGATTTGCTTCCTTGTTTCTAATTCGAACTGCTAGGATATGGAATGCCCTTCCGGCTTCCGTTTTCCCCTCCTCTTTTAATATAGGTACCTTCAAATCAAGAGTGAATAGGCATCTTCTAGGCAAGTGCGCTCCACCTTAAGCTGCATCACCACTTGCAAGCAAATCTGATTGCAGCCAAGCGCTAGCCTATATAAATTAAAAAAAAAAAAAATCTTCGCATTATTGCCTTTCTAATGAAACCGGTTTGGAGCACATCGGTTGGATAGTTTGCAAGTCTATAACGGACATAGGTAGAAACAATTTCTGTGTTTTATATAATATACTAGCTGATGCCCGCGACTTCGTCCGCGTGGATTGAGGTTTTACGGTTCCCGCAGGAACTCTTTAATTTTCCGGGATAAAAAGTAGCCTATGTGCTATTCCAGACTATTATCTATCTCTGTGCCAAATTTCATCCAGATCCGTTCAGCCGTTGGAGCGTGATTGAGTAACAAACATCCATCCATACATCCATCCTAACTTTCGTATTTATAATATTTATAAATTTATAATATATTAGGATGTCCTATCATCTAGTAGATAATGCCCGCGACTTCGTCATCTAGCTTTGTGTGATCCCGTGGGAACTCTTTGATTTTTCGGGATGAAAAGTAGCCTTCTTAGTAAGTATGTTCTATATCTGTACCAAATTTTATTAAAATCAGTTAAACGGATGGTAAAAGTGTAACAAACAAATAAACTCTCATTCGCATTAACAATGTTAGTGCGATTTTGTAAATAAGGCTTGGCTCTTTTTTGCACAAAGAATATGTAGAAGTTATAGGAGAGCAACCTACGTTCTTGTGTATTCTTGGCATCATGCCACCAGGACGACACTTGCACTCTTAAAATGTTAGTGATCTATAGGGTTTATGGTTGTCGTTGGAGCGATGGCCCTTGGAGCCGAAAAGTTCTTGAGTGGAGACCGCGTACAAGTAAGCGTAGTGTTGCCGGGGCCAGCACGATGGACTGACGACAAAAAGAGGTGGTTGGCTGGAAGTGGCTGGATGAGGAAGGCTGAGGACATAGTGTGGTGGCGCTCATTAGGGAATGCCTATGTCCAACGGTTGACGTCCACAGGCTGATGATGATGAAGTTTTATTTAATTAGTGTCGAAACAGTAGATCCATACTTACGAGTAATATTATAAATGCAAAAGTGTGTCTGTCTGTCTACTACGCTTTCACGGCCCATTTGTTCAACCGATTTTGATGAAATTTGGTACAGGGATAGGTTATATCCCGGGGAAGGACATAGGACAATCCCGGAAAATGAAGGAGTTCCCCCGGGAATCAAAAAAACTTAAACCACGCGGACGAAGTCACGTGGTCTAAGCATCATCTAGTATTTTTATAAATTATTCGGTAGTTATCACATACAATTTAATGAGGATCATGAAAGTTATCTTATCTACCCTAAAAATTACCGATCACGAGACACGGAATATACACAACAGACATACTTATCTACGAGTAGTAACCCAAATAAAATATATCACTAATAGCCATGCTGATAAAAGCTCCTGTTTTTTAACCCCTGACGATAAAAGAGAGGTGTTATAAGTTTAATGTTTGTATCTGTCTGTGGCATCGTAGCTCCCAAACGGATTAACCGATTTTGATTTAGTTTTTTTTCTATGAAAGGTGTATTATTCAAGATTGTAATACGATTCAAGAAAATCGGTTCAGCTGTTTAAAGATGATCTTTTATTTTCTAGTTGATGAAGGGATGTGAGAAATATAAATGCAAAAGTCTGTCTGAATATCTGTCTATGTCCTTTTGACGGCGGAAACGAAAGGCGGAAGTGGAAGCCAGAAGAAAGGAAAATAACTTGGACATTTAGTACTTACAGGTTTATATCCTCTTAGATACAAGGACAACTTGCATCCGGGGATGGATATTTTTTATCCCGAAAAGTTGATAAGTTTCCCACGGGATTAAAAAAGCCTTGGTAAATCCATGAGATATCTGGGGGCACGGGAGTGCCCCCGCCAAGACGAGCCAAAGGAAACGAGGCAGATATAAATAATTACTAAATCGACAAACGAAGTCGCGGGCATCACCTAGTGTGCTACTATAATGATAAAGAGGTATCTTGGGTCATTGGCTATTCAACGATGCCAATAAACTTGATATTCATGAAATGTATTTCGTTTAGTTATCTCAAATTATAATTGGAGTTTACTATCATTAATTATTTTATTAAATTAACGACTAATTAAGGCACGCGTCGTGTACATGACGTGTGTGGTAATTACATTATTATCTTGTGAATCTTTTTAGGGATCCATGGTAAAGCAATCGACCCTTAGTTTTTATTTTAACCACTACTAATTAGCCCGTGACTGCGATCTCACCTGATGGTAAGTGATGATGCAGTCTAAGATGGTAGTATGATGGTAGTGAAGTTAATAGTTTCGACCAGTTTATCATTGTTAGAGCCACTATCTATAAAACCACTAAGTATTTCTGTACACTGTAGAGTTGACACCATAAAGTTAGGATGTAACTGAGGTAAGATTTATTACATCTATGGTTGATATTTAGTACTGTTATAGAAATGTATAATGTATGATGAAAAAACCCTCTATACAAGGGTACCTACTTACGAGTAGTACGAGAGAGAAAAAAAAAAAAAAGAAAAAAAAAAAAAAAAAAAGTTAGAGCAAAACATTACCATGGGTTTTGGTTAACCCCTCGAGTGATAACTTATTGAATCTCTCTCTGCGTCGTATTCCTCATTGCTGAGGGTCGTGACCCCATTTAACATGAATGACATAATAGCGGGTTTTTTTTTGGATAATAATGCGATGGGTTCCCAGATCTTTTCGCATACGACTCGACTCAGAGTACTATTTCAACTCTTAGGTTTCTAACGATTAATTAATATTACTTAATAGTGAAAATACCGGAACCGACGGCTTAACGTGCTCTCCGAGGCACAGAGGAAACGAAATTCGGGCTACCAAATTCGGTCATCCATCCAGTTACCTCCTTGGTTCAACGTTGCTTAACAGTCGCAAATCGCAATCGACTGTGCGCTGTCACGTCTAGGCCACTCGTCTACTATTACTGAATATTATTACTGAATATCATTAATATATTACATAATATAAGTTATTGAATAGGTATTTAATATTTATTTCAGAATCACAGAATGTCTCAGACTGTCAAACTAACGGTTACGAAATAATGTCCAACAAAATTTTTATCCATTTAAAACAAAACAATTGAATTTTGAATAAGCTTATATTTTGAGCATCTTCGAATTCAGTCTATGAGACAAGCCCAGTGCGATACTTGTTTTATTTATCTAGATATTATATTATGTACTTAAATCTAACGATAAAATGAATTTATAATAAATGCTTATATCCTTATCCTACTAGTAAAAAAAATTCTAACCAATACCACGCCTGGTTGCCCCTGGGCCAAAGGTACTCATCAAGCTTGCAACATTGCCACGCTGAATGGCGATGGATAACCTTTGAACCCGGAAGGAACCAGAACGTGGGTCGCAGTGTGGTCGCAGGCCGCAGCCCCTATCCGTATTATCTTATGTACTTATATATACTTAATAACGATCATAAACTGAATGACGAGTTTACAGTTTACACTCGTAACTAAGTTTCGTACCTATGAAGTAAGCATAGAGGTAATATATATTATACCTCTATGGAAGTAAGTATGAAACCTAACAGGTCACAAACTTAATAATAATATTATGTTAATTAAAATAAGACGTAATACCTAACCGGAAAAGAAAAATGAACGGAGAATTCATTGATTTGAATTGTTTTTATTAAAGTAACTTACAGCAATTACTATACAACATTGACCCAAATGATAATAACTGGATATTACTGGTATTACGCAAGATTTGATCATGCCGTCTACGTTTCGTAGACAACTTTATTTCGTGGTTTTTAAATTATCACTCGAAAAGATAATAATATTATGATAGGTCATAGGGGTGCATGAAGCAGATAGGTACTCAAAAGAAATAAAACAATTTTTAGTCCTCGTAACTTCTAAGTACTTACTTAGGTAAGCATAAGCGTGAAAATTAGAATTTTAAGCGAGTGAAAATGAAGGAAAAATCTATCCTCATCTAACATTAAGGAATGTTGTGCCTTCATTATTCACTTCTATTTTGGTAGTGGCAATAAATTATGAATGATTAGCCTAAAGTTAATTAATTCATTGATTATTAGGCATCTAAAACAAAATAATCGCCGATAAATATCACTTAATACATACAAAAGGGATCCTACTACCTAAGTGTCGTGTGTTTATTTTTAAACAAGAACTAACTTACTTGCATGTAATGCTTCGCATTGGTGTTTTAACCTTTTTCATGTAGGTAAATGGTCTTGTAGAATATTTTTTCCCAAAATAAAGGAAATAAGGTCGACATAAATTTGTATAGTAAAATGTAGTAAATTTAAACATAAATACAGCTCGAACTTATTATTCAAAAATAAATATATGAAAACCATTCTTTTTGAGTAATTTCTATATAATAATACTAGCTGATGCCCGCGACTTCGTCCGCGTGGATTAAGGTTTTTTGGTTCCCGCGGGAACTCCTTCGTTTTCCGGGATAAAAAGTAGCCTATGTGTTAATCCAGACTATAATCTATCTCTGTACCAAATTTCATCCAGATCCGTTCAGCCGTTCTGGCGTGATTGAGTATCGAACATTCATTTGAGGTTTCGCGGGATCTATTTAATTTTCCGGGATAATAAGTAGCCTATTATTCCAGACTATTATAATCTATACTCTTTGCCAAAGTTCATCAAAATCCGTTCAACCTTTCTGGTGTGATTGAGCGTCATTCATTCGCGTGGCATAAGTTTTTTTCAATCAACACAGGCACTCCTTTATTTTCCGGGATAAAAAGTAGCCTATATTACTATCCCACGGTATATAATCCCCCTATAATGGTGAAACACGTACTTCTCCATATTTTACCGAAAGCCCAAATGCTAAGTTTCATGGTTATAACTTGAGAAATGAAGGATTTTCATACAAATTTTCAACCCCTATTTTATCCCTTTTAGGGGTGAAATTTTGAAAAACTGTGGCACACATACTTCTTTATTTTTTACCGAAAGCCTAATTAGGTACCAAGTTTATCTTGAGAAATGAAGGACTTTCATACAAATTTTCATCCCCTATTTCACCCGTTTGGGGGTCGAATTTTCAAATACTGTTAAACACGTATTTTTCATTTTTAACCGGTTGCTCATGTACCAAGTTTTTCATGGATATAACTTGAGCTGTTAAACACGTATTTTTCATTTTCAACCGGTAGCTCATGTACCAAGTTTTTCATGGATATAACTTGAGAAATGAAGGACTTTCATACAAACTTTCAACCCCTATTTCACCCCTTTGAGGGTAGAATTTTGAAAAACTGTGAAACACGTATATTTTCATTTTTAACCCGCAACTCATATACCAAGTTTCATGGCTATAACTTGAGAAGTGAAGGACTTTCATACAAACTGTCAACCCCTATTTCACCCCTTCGGGGGTAAAATTTATAAATACTGTGAAACACGTATTTCTTCATTTTTAACCGGTAGCTTGTATACCAAGTTTCATCGATATAACTTGAGAAATGACGGACTTTTATACAAACTTTCAACCCCTATTTCACCCCTTCGGGGGTAAAATTTACAAAAACTGTGAAACACGTATTTCTTCATTTTTAACCGGTAGCTTGTATACCAACTTTTATCGATATAACTTTAGAAATGACGGACTTTCATACAAACTTTCAACCCCTATTTCACCCCTTTGGGGGTAGAAATTTAAAAAACTGTAAAACGCGTATGTCTTCATTTTCAATCCGCAGCTCATATACCAAGTTTCATGGCTATAACTTGAGAAATGAAGGACTTTCATACAAACTTTCAACCCCTATTTCACCCCTTCAGGGGTAAAATTTACAAAAACTGTGAAACACGTATATCTTCATTTTCAACCGGTAGCTTGTATACCAAGTTTTATCGATATAACTTGAGAAATGACGGACTTTCATACAAAATTTCAACCCCTATTTCACCCCTTTAAGGGTAAAATTTTGAAAAACTGTAAAACACGTATGTTTTCATTTTTAACCCGCAACTCATATACCAAGTTTCATGGCTATAACTTGAGAAATGAAGGACTTTCATACAAACTTTCAACCCCTATTTCACCCCTTCGGGGGTAAAATTTACAAAAACTGTGAAACACGTATTTCTTCATTTTTAACCGGTAGCTTGTATACCAAGTTTCATCGATATAACTTGAGAAATGACGGGCTTTCATACAAACTTTCAACCCCTATTTCACCCCTTCGGGGGTAAAATTTACAAAAACTGTGAAACACGTGTTTCTTAATTTTTAACCGGTAGCTTGTATACTAAGTTTCATCGATATAACTTGAGAAATAACGGACTTTCATACAAACTTTCACCCCCTATTTCACCCCCTTAGGGGTAGAATTTTGAAAAACTGTGAAACACGTACTTCTTTATTTTTTACCGTAAGCCAAAATACCAAGTTTCGTTGATATAACTTGTAAAACATCTTGAGAAATGAAGGACTTTCATACCAACTTTCATCCCTTATTTTACCCCTTTGGGGGTCGAATTTTCAAAAATGGTGAAATACGTACTTCTTTATATTTAACTGAAAGCCCAAATGCTAAGTTTCAAATTAAGGACTGTCATACAAATTTTCAACCCCTATTTCACCCCTTCGGGGGTAAAATTTACAAAAACTGTGAAACACGTATTTCTTCATTTTTAACCGGTAGCTTGTATACCAAGTTTCATCGATATAACTTGAGAAATGACGGGCTTTCATACAAACTTTCAACCCCTATTTCACCCCTTCGGGGGTAAAATTTACAAAAACTGTGAAACACGTGTTTCTTAATTTTTAACCGGTAGCTTGTATACTAAGTTTCATCGATATAACTTGAGAAATAACGGACTTTCATACAAACTTTCACCCCCTATTTCACCCCCTTAGGGGTAGAATTTTGAAAAACTGTGAAACACGTACTTCTTTATTTTTTACCGTAAGCCAAAATACCAAGTTTCGTTGATATAACTTGTAAAACATCTTGAGAAATGAAGGACTTTCATACCAACTTTCATCCCCTATTTCACCCCTTCGGGGGTAAAATTTACAAAAACTGTGAAACACGTATTTCTTCATTTTTAACCGGTAGCTTGTATACCAAGTTTTATCGATATAACTTGAGAAATGACGGACTTTCATACAAACTTTCAACCCCTATTTCATCCCTTTAGGGGTAGAAATTTGAAAAACTGTAAAACGCGTATGTCTTCATTTTTAATCCGCAGCTCATATACCAAGTTTCATGGCTATAACTTGAGAAATGAAGGACTTTCATACAAACTTTCAACCCCTATTTCACCCCTTCAGGGGTAAAATTTACAAAAACTGTGAAACACGTATTTCTTCATTTTCAACCGGTAGCTTGTATACCAAGTTTTATCGATATAACTTGAGAAATGACGGACTTTCATACAAACTTTCAACCCCTATTTCACCCCTTTGAGGGTAGAATTTTGAAAAACTGTGAAACACATATGTTTTCATTTTTAACCCGCAACTCATATACCAAGTTTCATGGCTATAACTTGAGAAATGAAGGACTTTCATACAAATTTTCAACCCCTATTTCACCCCTTCGCGGGTAAAATTTACAAAAACTGTGAAACACTTGTTTCTTAATTTTTAACCGGTAGCTTGTATACTGAGTTTCATCGATATAACTTGAGAAATAACGGACTTTCATACAAACTTTCACCCCCTATTTCACCCCCTTAGGGGTGGAATTTTGAAAAACTGTGAAACACGTACTTCTTTATTTTTTACCGTAAGCCAAAATACCAAGTTTCGTTGATATAACTTGTAAAACATCTTGAGAAATGAAGGACTTTCATACCAACTTTCATCCCTTATTTTACCCCTTTGGGGGTCGAATTTTCAAAAATGGTGAAATACGTACTTCTTTATATTTAACTGAAAGCCCAAATGCTAAGTTTCAAATTAAGGACTGTCATACAAATTTTCAACCCCTATTTTACCCCTTTGGGGGTGGAATTTTGAAAAACTGTGAAATACGTACTTCTTTATTTCTTACCGAAAGCCAAAATACCAAGTTTCGTTGATATAACTTGAGAATATCTTGAGCAATGAAGGACTTTCATAAAAACTTTCATCCCCTATTTCACCCCTTCGGGGGTAGAATTTTCGAAAACTGTTAAACACGTGTTTCTTCGTTTTTAACCGGTAGCTCGTATACTAAGTTTCATCGATATAACTTGAGAAATGACGGACTTTCATACAAACTTTCACCCCCTATTTCACCCCCTTAGGGGTGGAATTTTGAAAAATCCTTCCTTAGTGTGCGCCTACGTCACAAAAGGAACCTACTGTCAAAATTTCAAGTTTCTAACCCCAGCGGTTTAGGCTGTGCGTTGATTAGATAACGATTTTATATATATACTAGCTGATGCCCGCGACTTCGTCCGCGTGGATTGAGGTTTTTCGGTTCCGCGGGAACTCTTTAATTTTCCGGGATAAAAAGTAGCCTATGTGCTATTCCAGACTATAATCTATCTCTGTGCCAAATTTCATCCAGATCCGTTCATCCGTTGGAGCGTGATTGAGTAACAAACATACATCCATACATCCAAACTTTCGCATTTATAATATTTATTTGATATAGATATAGATATAGATTTAAGGCGATGTAGGCGACGAAAATGAATTTTTAAATACGAGAAGTACGGCAATTTAGTTGTATACTTAAGTAGGTATAATCTATTATAACCAATTAGACGCCTACAATAAAAGGTGACTTCTTCGGCGCCTCGCAGCATGCTCGCAGCTTATCATGTATCCTAATGCTTCAATTTAATATTTAGACTAATTTCCCTAAACAAATTTTTTATCACAAATTAGTTATTGGATAGAAGCAGGCGTGACTTTGCGGAAGTCCATGACAATGAAAAAACTAGAAGTTTAATTTGCTATAATCCGCCACAGAAGGTAAGTCTATGTGGTACAGTGCGTATCTGGTACTTCCAGCCCGCGATATTCCCCACACCACATAAATCCTCCAAAATACTGTCCACTGTACCACATAGATTTATTTACCTTCTGTGGCGGATTATAGCGAATTAAACTTCTAGTTTTTTCATTACAAATTAGTTAATCGTAAAAAGTTTATAAGTGTAAGTAGTAAAAAAAATGTTGTGTTTTTGGAAACGTCTGATATCTATCTTTGCACTAGATTTTTATTTCTTTTAGTTAATTGGACATCTGCATATATACATTAATTTAATTTCTTGATTTGCACCGTTATCTATAGCAAGTTTTTTTTTATGACCAAAAACACATAGAGGTCTCCATTTTTTTCCGAAATTGTACCATAGGCATCCCATTCATAAAGTATGATATATTATAAGACAATTTTGTAGTGCGGTCTCTCTTGTAGTCGTTTAAGAAGTCTTACATTTATCGGGATATCAACTCCTTCCTAATGAACACATTAGTTTAAATATATTTTTATGAATAATGCCTGTTTGAGTTTATGAACTTTATTAATTGTTTTATTTAGATTAATCCATAGTCCATACTAATATAATAAATGCGAAAGTGTGTCTGTCTGTCTGTCCGTCGGTCTTTTTTTATCCACTATCAGTTAGCCCTTGACTGTGATCTCACCTGATGGTAAGTGATGATGGAGTCTAAGATGGTAGCGGGCTAACCTGTTAGGGGCATGGTAGTTATATAATATTAAACCTATACCCCTATTCGGTTTCTACATGACATCGTACCGGAACGCTAAATCGCTTGGCGGCACGTCTTTGCCGGTAGGGTGGTAACTAGCCACGGCCGAAGCCCCCTACCAGGCCAGACGAGGTAAACTTCAGAAATTATAGACTTCCCAGATTGACCCTGCCGGGGATCGAACCCAGGACCTCAACACTGCGCCACGGAGGTCAAAACTGTCTGTCGGCTCCGTTTTCAGGGCTCATCTGTTCAACCGATTTTGATGGAATTTGTTACAGGGATAGGTTGTATCCCGGGGAAGGACATAGCCTACTTTTTATCCCGGAAAATTAGAGAATTCCCACTCTTAAGAGGATTGTCTAGTGACGAAACGCGACGCGTTATCTCTTTTTGTATGGAGATTTACAACTAGACGATCCTCTTAATCCACGCGAACGACATCTAGTATTAAATATTCTCTCTCGAATAATATTCGGATCGAATCAAAATCAGAACCTTCAAGTGCTCAAATGTTGTTATGCTATCAAGGTCTATGATAATGAAGACGAACTTTGATCTACATCTACGAGTACCTACCAAGAATTCGAAGATACAATTTAGAAAGTATGGTTTACTGCAAAGGCTAACGTTGTAATAGTCGATTATATTGTAATCAAAACATAAACAAGTAAATTATTACATACATTAAATTAGATAACAATACAATTACATTTTAATGTGACTAATAATTTAATCACTCTTTATAATATATTATATTAATTAATCATTCTGTGAGTGCACAGTAACCGCTACTACGAGTATATTATGCATTAAGTATTCGTATAATTAAAGTAATTCTAATAATATGGAGTAATTATATTATGTATATTAATTGACCGAGCGAAGCGAAGGTCTCTGAGTCTACTTGAGTGAATTGGCACTTGTCCGTCCGTCCGTCCGTCCGTCCGTCCGTCTGTCAGAGCCTTATAACTTCTGAATTACTGAATGTAATTACTTCAAATTTAAATATAATATGTAAACCAATGGCCTCCCGCCGAATATGGCTAAAAAAGTTATAAAAATCTTTATTTCAGGGGGGCTCTCATAGAAGCGAATGCGGAGTAAAATATTTTTTATAGCGTTACATAGGGTTGCGGTATATCATTTTAAAGATAATGAGGAACAGAGTCCAAAAATATTTTTTTTTTTAATTTTTCCCCTAAAATTTACGAAATGGGGGGCTTTCAAAGTGGAGATTTTCTGACGTCCAAAGATGACCTCAGAACTCCCAATTTTCTGAAAGGCTGAGCCTGAAACTTGATTAATTATTTGAATTATATCCTGTACTTGAACAACAAATACTAAAATTAGATAAATATTATAAGGAAACGAAATTATTTAATTTTTAAAGAGCTTCATTATTTTTAACAAACTTCACAATGGTGTCAATAGATGGCGCTCTGTACAAGTTTATTCGTTTGTGCTTAAAAAGAAAAGGCTGAGCCTGAAACTTGATCACTTATTTGAATTATATCCTGTACTTGAACAACAAATACTAAAATTAGATAAATATTCTAAGGAAACGAAATTATTTAATTTTTAATGAGCTTCACTATTTTTAACAGAACTTCACAAAGATGGCGCTCTGTAAGTTTATGGATACCGCGAGGTCTCAGTTCGGGGCGAACCACTAGTTATTATTAATTTAAAATTATTTATAAAGTTATTAATTAGCGTTTGTCCAAAACTTCGTGATTCATCTACGTGGACTAATTAGGATTTAGAAAATTAGTGCGGTACCTAATCCTTTGTTTCTCTTTGATAAAATATGTAGTCTAAATAACACTTTGCACAGTCCTCTACCCACCGGCAAAAGTTTCTCTAATTTTCGTTTTTCAGTGATTCTAAACATGACACTCTTGTATTGTTTAAGAAGATGGTGAGACATGTGGTGAGACTGTGGGTTAGATAGCTTGCGCATAGGCTTACTTAATTACATTTAATTGCCACTGCTTTGCACTGATGTTGATGATGACGTTCCCTATGTTATTAGTATAATTTAATGTTGATTGCAACAGAAGCTTGCTTCCCAGAGAGACGCAGGTTCAAATCCTGCCGGTTCCGAAATTTTTGATATGTATATTTAAGTAAGTTTAGAAACTTTCCTCGTGTGTGAAACACTAATAAAAATTATAAAAAAGAAGCTTACTTGTAACCCTAACTAATACGTGCGTAGTCTGCTACGCTTTCACAGCCCATGTTTTCAACCGATTTTGATGCAATTTTGTGTAGAGAGAGGTTGCATTTCGGGGAAGGACATATACTAGTTTTTATCCCGGAAAATTAAGGGGAAATTCTACAAATTTAATTCACGCGGACGAAGTAGCGAGAATCATCTAGTTTTAGTGTAAGATAATATTTTTAATCGTATCTCATTCTATCTTATGTGATTCCTATATAGTCACAGAGTACAGTGGTAAAATATAAGGAAACTCGAACCTTTGGAATTCGTTTACACCACTGGTTCTCTTACGTATAATTAGATCCAATCATTGCATCATAATATTATGGTATAACTATAGTATGTCAAATTAACATTATAATCATGTATAATAATATAAACAGCGTCATATCGCGTGCGCAAGGTGCAGAAATCCTTTGTGGGGTCGAGTGTACGCTTTTATAACATAGTACCAAAAGAGTTTCTGGAGTTACCATTGCAAAAATTTAAAGACTGTGTTAAACAACATCTGATAAGTTGAGGTTATTATAGTATAGATGATTTTCTCGATGATAAAGTTGCATGGAAGCAACCGGCTTCGCATCCAGCAACCCACAAGTCAGCGTAATACCTACTTGTTACGTAGCGTATGCATTTTATATTATATATACAATACAAATTGTTCCTTTTTCTGTTTTCGAAAAGAGCAACTGCCGAGTTTCTTGCCGGTTCTTCTCAGTAGAATCAGCTTTCTGAACCGGTGGTAGATTTTTACGACTTATCATAAGTGGCACAAGTTGTCCTACATGAAATAAATCATTTCATTTCATTTCATATACCTATATTTTGTATATACGAACCGCCAAGCTAAGAACGCCCTTAGAAGTCTGACTTGAGTAAGTTCCTTCAAGGCAATAGTGAATAGGTACTTTCTAGGCAAGCGCGCCCCAACCTAGACCTCATCATAAGCATAATTGTCGTCAAGCGCAAGCCTATCTTGCACAAAAAAGTTTTATACAGAATTTTTTTGAATGAGGTGTTGATCAATTCGGCTACATTTTCGGTCCAGGATTACATAGGCTACATTTTACACGAACAATATCGGTAAGAAGAATTTTACATCCAAATAAGAAGGGATCTCTGACTTTTTCCCATAGTCGGGATACAGTTTTTCCGTTCCGTACCAAAATGGTAAAAATGGAACCCATAAGGTGCGACTTTCTCCGTCCGTCTGTCACAGTCGATTATTTCAGTAACTATTAAAGCTATCGACATGAAATTTGGAATAGTTGTGTATAATAGTGGCCATCATTAAAATAAAAAAAAATCGAAAAATATTTTTAGTTTAATTAAAAAATTAAGTTTTGATGGAAAAGAGCAACCACCGAGTTTCTTGCTGGCTCTTCTCGGTAGGAATGGCATTCCGAACCAGCGGTAGATTCATATTATAACGATTCAGAAGCGCTTGTAAAAGCTTATTTGAATAAAAAACATTTGAATTTTGAATTTTTGAATTTATAATCGTAAAACTTACTACAGGTTTGTACGGAACCCTCGGTGCGCGAGTCCGACTCGCACTTGGCCGGTTTTATTTAATTAACACTCTTGTCTGTTAAAGCCATGTCAAAAGCCCTGTCCATGACAAGATACGTTATCACATTGAAAATCGGACGGAAAAACTATTGGTTCGACTTTATTTTCTGCACAGCAGAACAATAAAGTGTGAAATTGCTTAACTTACCATATTCAGATAATGCTAAGTACGAGTATCATGACAAATATAACCCTATTGTGGTTGCGGGGATACTTTTTGTCGCCCTTATATAATTCTATTAATAACTAGCTAATGCCCGCGACTTCGTCCGCGTTGATTGAGGTTTTCGGTTCTCCGCGGGAACTCTTTTATTTCCTGGGATAAAAAGTAGTCTATGCGTTATTCCAGACTATAATCTATCTCTGTGCCAAATCTCGTCCAGATCCGTTCAGCCGTTCTGGCGTGATTGAGTAACAAACATCCATCTATCCAAACTTTCGCATTTATAATTAGTATAGATTACTTTCTAATAAAAATCCTTACTTAATGTAATAATTATTCATCAAAGGATATAGGTACTCAAATTAAAAGTTGCTATGGTGGTTCTTCCGTGTTTCCTACTTGTGGTTAACTGGGAGCATACCTACTATACCATCGCTTAAAGCCGTATTGTTTTTAAAATTATTATAATCATACTTCATATCATACTTCATACTATCATATCATACTTCATACTAATATTATAAATGCGAAAGTGTGTTTGTTTGTTGGTTTAATGGTTTGTTGGTTTGTCCTTCAATCTCGCCGCAACGGAGCAACGGATCGATCATTTTTGGCATCGGTATAGTTGAGGACCTGGAGAGAGACTTAGGCTACTTTTTATCCCGGAAAATTGAAGAGTTCCTGTGGGAAATTAAAAAACTTTTTCCACGCGGACGAAGTCGCGGGCATCAGCTCATAATCATTAAGGCATTAAACAATAAAATTGATTGTTCTTCCCTTTTAAATAGCTTTAAGCTAAGGGTTCCATGGAGATATCCTAGAAAGCCTATAAATTCTCTCCTATCATTCCCTCGTCGTTCAACGGTTTCGGGTCGCAACTCGCCAATCCCTAGAATAAGCCAACTTTATAATAATTTAAACTTACCTGATATTTTTGACAATTCTTTGAATAAATTCCGGAGGGCGTTTCATTTAGCATTAAGTAAGTTATAGTCCTATTTGATTTTTTTTTGTTTTTAATTAGTCTTAATAATTTTAAATAAGATTTAGTTGTTTTTTTCTTTAAATTGTAATGCATGAATTTATTTAGTGTTTGTTTCTAGTTATAAGTTGTGTAGTGTAAGTTGAGCTTACCACTAAAGCGCATGCGGTGTTTATTTTAGTACCTAAAATATTGTAAAACTGCTGATGTACCTATGTTTTAAATTATGTAGTTGTTGGTAGACCGAATAAACGAAAAAAAAAATAAAAAAAATAAAGGTGTTACGGTAAGGATTGCAAACTCGTGATCATGGGTAATCTTAACCTATGTCTCGGATTTGCAAACGTCAGCTCATTTGCAATGGCCTACTTTCCGACCTTGGTTAAAAAAAAATTGTTCGTTACCGGAATCCAAAATTAAGTAAGTACCATAATAATGGAAAATTATTATCAAACAAATCAATTGTTAGACTTTCATTCTCACATTACACTTGCTGAAGCATCACTATGTAATATAGCCTTAAATATTATATTTTATTTTTTACTTACTGCTTATTTTTAAAAAACAGTTCATATCGCAATATTCATAAGGCACAATGTAGAACGCACAAACATTGACCGTACGTGTGGTAAAACGTGCGCATTTTTCTTGTCGTTATGTGAATTTCAATTATTATTCTAATTAAATTTACTCAGGTAAGATTTTTTATATGTCACATAGCATGTATGTATGTAACAGATATTTTAATTAATAACATAAACATTACTTACAAAAATAACAGAAAGTCCGACGCACACCACGTACCCCCATCCACCCTCAGGAGGCACCAACTCATACTTCTTCTCATCACTATCACAGCTTCCGAGGCTGTCTTTACCTTGCGAACTCATTATATTCTGCCCTCGCAACGATTCATATGAGCCTAATAATCTACTACCAACTTTCCTTTCTTTTATAACACACCTTGGGGGGTTCCACACATAAGCCGTGGATGTGTTAGCTTAAGGCTTTACTTTATCACCCCAATTAAAGATGCGCGCAGAAACAGCACGCAAACAAAATATCGGATTTTCCAAACGTAAACCAGCAAATAACTGATAATATAGTGCCAGTATCTTCATTGGCGCGCCACCGTGCGATGACTTACGGAGAACTAAACAAACTAAGCATTTTTCATTTGTAACATGAGAAATTTGCTTCATTGAGGAATTTAATATTTGAGAACCCGTCGTAGGCATCGTACGCTATTGGTGACATAAATTTCGATCACATTCGTGATTCGTTTTTTATTCAATTCTCAAATTCTATATTTTTATTTATTAATAATTTAATAGTGTTATTCTAATTTTATTATTAAAAAAATTGACTAAACCTAAAATTACTTTTTTAAGACTAAATTGAGTAAAATTGATTGAGAAATTGATAAAACCAGAACATGAAATGAAGAAAGCATGAAAATAAAAGCTTTTGTTCGATTATATAAAAATTGTTATTATAATAATCATCAAAAGTTCTTGTTTTATGTTTCAATATCGTTGTAAATAATATCATCGCTTATGTAACATATTATTGTTTGCGCTTTGTAAAATATTAATATTAATATTTTGATTTTAGGGAACTCATCAATATTTTAATAAAATAATCTACGTGGAAACAACCCTAATAAGGCTATTTCATTAGATATAATTTGTTCAGTTTAACTATTTATAATTATTTAATAAAAACAATGTTCTTAAAGGGATGATTGTACATAAATATAGTTAAGTGTCAAGTAACTTCTTAAGCATATCATTAGGTAATAAGATCTTGTTTCTATGCGGTCGGTGCAAGTAATATAATTATGCGCAATTTGTTTAATTGTTTTGTATGCAATACTATAAATTATTCTATTTCCGCAACCTTATAATTAAATAGGCCGTGCATAATAGTTGGTATTAAAATAAAAATAGGTTAATTTCATAATATTGATATACTAAATATTCTTTTGTTATTTTGATATTTGTCAATTTAATAACGACCCGCATTGACTTCGCACGGGTGGGCTCTGTATCGATAAATAAAGCTTCCTCCAATTAAAATACATTAAATGAACGGCAATCGGTACGACAAAGTCCAGAAATATTAAGGAATAAATAATTTATAAAAGAAAAAAAACATTTATGTGTCAGTTCTGCTACACATTTCCGTACCTCAAGGGTATGCTACCCCGGCGTGGCGCCTCCATCACCGCCACCAACAGCAATGAGCTAAACTGCCCAAGTGACAGAAGCGCCGGGACTACAGGAGTCATGTGTGGCACAACCCGAAAAATGGCTCCAACTCAGCATAATGCTGTATGGTTTGAACATGCACAAGAGCAAAAAAATTTGTGTAAATTAAAC
The DNA here is from genome assembly GCA_917051295.2 of Erebia ligea. Taxonomy (NCBI): domain Eukaryota; kingdom Metazoa; phylum Arthropoda; class Insecta; order Lepidoptera; family Nymphalidae; genus Erebia; species Erebia ligea. The sequence goes on from OU785226.1 coordinate 3,448,102, forward strand.
TGTGAACTATGATGAAAAATGTACAAAAGGTCGCAGAAAATGGCGCTACTTGAGAGCTTCTGCGACATTACACCCATTGAGATTTGTTTTCTTTTGTTATATTTCAAACCCTTTTATTGTACCTATAGAGTTGAATTTTCACAAATTCTTTCTAACAGATGTCTACGTCGTAATAGCTATCTGCGTGCGTTACCTTTTTTATATATTTATACTTAAAGAAGATAGATAGAAGATGAAGAAGTTAAACAGTTTTTTACTCACTTTTTATAGAGGGTGTCGATATGGGTAGACAATTGATAGATCCTAAGTCCTCAATGTCTCTGTGTAACCCCTGCAGCATTAGAAACCTGAGTTTACACAAGGAACGAAAAAAAGAAAGAAGAATCGAGTGCGAAATGTAAAGGTAACCGCACATTATAGCGGGCAATGGGGCGGAGGGGGCCTCATCGCAGCGCAAAATACAGCTAGAGTAGGTCAGGTTGTACCACTGATTGGAAATATACATGAAAAAATTATATTATGAACGTCAAAGGACAGAATACTAACCATAACTGCAGATTTGTGGATATTCATTTTGCTTAGGTACTTTTGAAAAAATAATGTCTCTAACAGGAAAAATAAACAAAGTAGGTACATTGATTATATTAATTAATATAATTTACCTATTGTATTTTCTTTTATTTCCTGTAGTATTAAAGAACTACAAACTACATTGTTCAACTTATTTAATGGAATGGTTTATTAATCATTCAAGGATAATACAATGTGAATAAAGTATTTTTAATACAGTTGCTCAAAAAGTGGCGTATTGCAGGGACGTATAGCGTTCGGGATGTGGGCTATTACATACTCGTGCTTTTTTTTTTACCTTTCCCGAACTCGTGCGTTCTCTTTCCCAACTGTCAAAATAATGTCTATTAAAAAGAAAAACCAACCATTAAGTTTTTACTAAAAAAAATCATAGAAGTTTTTATGATTCATGCAAATTAAAAAAAAGAATATAAAGAATATTTCTAAAAAGAAGCTACTAATTTTTTTCAATTCATAAGTTTCATTTCATTTCATCTCATTATATTTCATTTTCATTTCATATAATAAAAAAATTCTACTGAAGACTTGGCTGTATGGGCATAGTTCCCTTTGCCTACCAGAATGGGTGAAGAAAAAAAAACTCTGCTTATATTCTACGGTTGGCGCCATTTTTCAGAAATTTTCTTTACGAGTTTAGTTGTTTGTTGCACAAAAAGAGTAATTTCGACCCTAGTTTTTTTGAATTAACAGCACCGGAACTCAGTTTAATTGCACAAAATGCTTCGGAGAACATTTTACCGGAAAAGTCAAAAAGTCGCTACATATCTACATACGACGAATTTATTGCGTGGAGAGAAGAGAAAAAAGCAAATAGTTTTTCAGAAAATGTTATGTTGGCATACTTCTCCAAACTCTCAGCAAAATTAAAACCTTCTACGTTATGGTCGAGGTTTTTGATGATAAAAAGTATGCTGAAAATGCAACAAACTAGAAACTGGGAAAAAAATCACACACTCCATTAATTTAAGGTCCAGTCCGTCTCCTTCACATGTTGCAGAGAACGTTCGTCCATCTACCTTCGTTGATAATGATAATTCATCAGATCCAACTCCATCAACTAGCAAACGCCATTGTATGACAAATATACATGAACAATCATACGAAATTAATAATAGTTTGTCTCAAACAGTAAATATGCAACCTAAAACTTCCCCAGTTAGTATAAAAAACTGTACCAATTTCAATGTAATAAGTGAATTATAACTTTTATAAGAAATAAATGTGTTAGTTGAGTTTATTGTGTTTTTATTATTTTATTATATTGCTTCATTTTTCGCAACTGTATTAAAAATAGTCGTTCAGTACACGTGCGGAACCGTCATTGCAACTTGATCCGACTGTCAACTCTCGCTTTCGGCTGCGCCTCGGCTCGGGTAGACATTTGTCGGAACTCTTTGCAATGACAGCCTTTCCACACTTGTAATGAAATATACTATTATATTTGATCGTGAAAAAAGGCTTGAGCATGACGACAATGATAAGAATAAGCTGGGAACGATCATGTTTAGAGGATGCCTTTTCACTCTTGCCATGTTTCTTTGGATTTGTAGTTTTTTAGCTTACCTTGAACTATATACAAAGTCTATTTATTTCATACCAGTAGTACGGTATTTAGACATAACGGAGACGTAAAATTAAAAAGTAAAATTTAAGTTTTTTAGAATTACGACTGTAGATCTATTCCGAGAAAACTGCATCGATTATTTATTTTTGTGTTTATCTGGTACGATCTCATTTACTGCCAGTGACTTAATGGTATTCTTCCAGCTTTGGATTTTGGCCATTATCAATTATTCCTTTTCAATAATAATATATTTAAAAACTTTAAAAATTATCGTTTTTTTTTTAAATTATATTATATTATTATATTATATTATATTACAGAATTACTTTTAATTTATGAAATTTAATTAAAATATTAAAATAACACTAATTACGTGGGTAGATACTCTCACAATACTCAAGGAAAATGTTAATGTAACAGCTGATGACATCCATCAGTTCTTGAGCTGTTTCTTGAAATTATTTAATTGTTTGGTTTTTTTTTATTAATATTGTATAATAGTTTTATAATTTTTTTTTTTTTTTAAGTTTTTATTACAGTGTTTCACACACGAGGAAAGTTTCTAAACTTACTTAGATATACATAGGTATCAAAAATTTCGGAACCGGCAGGATTTGAAATTGTATAATAGTATTGCGCATTGTATTCCTTTTAGATTTTTTTGTAAAATAAGAGCTCAAACACACTAGCGACCAGACAGGGCAAAACGTTTGAGGACGGTTTTTTCCTGTCGCGCTTGCATGCAGTTCCTTATAAAGTGAGTTACGTGGACGTTTTGGCCACTAGGCAATTTTTTTACATTATGTGCGCAGTGAACGCGCAACTCTTTCTGAAGTAACGTTAAAGGCATTGGTAAATACATACATTTAGATAATATGATTATCTTAAAATAATATTTGTCTGTCCTATCCACGTCCTTTACTTGCAATCGTCAGGTTTTGCTCTTTATATTTGCTGCGCGCTATTTTGACTCCTAAGGGCGAATACACACTTCAAAACTTCCAAACTTTTTGCTTATACCTATTTCGCATGTGCATCGTAATATACAGTACGGTTAAATATGTACCTTTAATTAAGCAGTTACAATAGTCGCGAAATCCGTCCGCGATTTCCGAACCTTCACGAACTTCACATGTCCCCAATCTGAGAGTATACGGGGAGCATAAACTTTGTAAAACTAAAAGAATGGTCAAAATCGGCTAAGTCATACTATCATACTAATATTATAAATGCGAAAGTGTGTTTGTTTGTTGGTTTGTTGGTTTATCCTTGAATCACGCCGCAACGGAGCAACGGATTGACGTGATTTTTGGCATGGGTATAGTTGAGGACCTGGAGAGTGATATAGGCTACTTTTTATCCCGGAAAATTAAGGAGTTCTCGAAGGAATCAAAAAAACTTAAACCACGCGGACGAAGTCGCGGGCATCAGCTAGTTGACTATAAGTATTGCATGAAGGATTTCCGACTTTCAAAGTATTATTGAGGAAGTGCTCAAAAATAAATTGGTAATGGAAAGAGACATTTCAATTCAGGACGGACATAGGCTAGTTAAATAATTATACCCATGTCAGCAATGATTAGGCAATACCAATAACGTGACTTGACATTTTAATTTTTAATTAACAAACAGTAGGTATTCATATTCAGACTGGTCGTAATGTTTTAGTATTGCGTTAAAACTTATACCTAAAGTGCATAACGAGTATAAGATCATTATAATAGTGCTCTACAAAGACATTGTTGGGCCACAAAACTTTATTAATGTCAATCATTTTAGCACGGCATGTTATTACTTATTATTTTTACGATTCTTATTTAAAGCGAATATTTTTTCAGGCTGATTTACCTAACACAGTTGGGTTCTAAACTAAAAATTATTTTTGTGTCAATCAAATAAATACTTTCCAATCGACTGCTTTCTTAGTGGCCACAGGTAATGAAATTTGACACTCATTAATTATTAAGTTATTTTTTTTCTACTTGATTGGGGTACTTGTTTGTAAAGTCCATCATGATTACATAATAAGTAAGGCTAAAAGATCAAAGATGTTATCGGATATTTTATCGGATCGTAACTCGTATTCGAATGTCTAAAATAGCGGTAGCGGAAGCGTTAATTAACGGCCAAAATTAATAATCAATCTCTCTGTAATCTGTCGATAAGTTGCCAAGCAACGTTTTTTTTTGAAGAAAAGTACAATACAACTCTGGACAAATAACAACGTTGCTTGGTAACAAATCGACAGATTACAGATAGATTGATTAATTATTAATTTCGGCCGTTAGGCGCAGAATAGGTACTTACTAATACTAAATACTACCACAGAATAGGTAATAGTCATTGGTAATAGTAGATACTACTACTAAATACAGAATACTTAGTAGTATGCTATGGGTATGCGCGCGAATGATTGTCCATTGGATATTTTTTGTCACACATCTAATTTTATTTAACTTTTCTCATCTAATTTCAACATAAGTTATTTGCACCCTTCTGTTTTATCATATAACCTTTATGTTTATTGTCTTTGTTCTAAGTGTGTGCAATAAAGAGTGTATCTATCTATATACAAGTTATTATTATAATAATTTAATTTTAACTATAATAGTACCTACATCTCTTCTAGTTTTTTTTCTAGTATTATAGGAAATAGTTTTACTTTTAAAGATTATTAAATAAGTCTCAATAACTAGTTAGAACTAGTTCTTGGGACTTATTTAATAATCTTCTTTTAGGAAGACACCTAATTCCACGCTAAAGTATTTAAAAAAAAACTAATAACTAGTGGTTCGCCCCGAACTGAGACCTCGCGGTGTCCACTATCCATAATATTAAATCGAAACAGGCGTTACTTTGCGGAAGTCCATGATAATGAATGAACCAGAAGCTTAATTCGCTATAATCCGCCACAGTAGATACTATAAGAACTAACTATAGGAACTTTCCACACGATCGTCACTTCACAATCGTGCATTGTCGAGTCAACATCTCCTGAGGATGCTCCGGTTTCGGAGAGAAACGTACGTATAGAATGATTTGGAGGATTTGTGTGGTGTGGTGCTGTGCCGGTGTGAATTGCTGGGTGGTGGGTGTTCGCATGCTGTCGGTGGAAGACACGCACTGCACCACATAGATTTATCTACTGTGGCGGATTATAGCGAATTAAGCTTCTGGTTCATTCACTATCCTTATGATAGTTTTACAGAGCGCCATCTATTGACATCATTGTGAAGTTCTGTTAAAAATACTAAAGCTCATTAAAAATTAAATAATTTCGTTCCCCTATAATATTTATCTAATTTTAGTATTTGTTGTTCAAGTACAGAATATATAATTCAAATAATTGATCAAGTTTCAGGCTCAGCCTTTCAGAAAATTGAGAGTTCTGAGGTCAACCTTGGACGTTAGAAAATCTCCACTTTGAAAGCCCCCCCATTTCGTCTATTTTAGGGGAAAAATTAAAAAAAAAAATATTTTTGGACTCTATTCCTAATTATCTTTAAAATGATATACCGCAACCCTATGTAACGCTATAAAAAATATTTTACTTCGCCTTCGCTTCTATGAGAGCCCCCCTGAAATAAAGATTTTTATAACTTTTTAAGCCATATTCGGCTGGAGGCCATCAGTTTACATATCATATTTAAATTTGAAGTAATTACGTTCAGTAATTCAGAAGTTATAAGGCTCTGACAGACGGACGGACGGACGGACGGACAAGTGCAAATTCAAGTAGGCTCAGAGACCTTCGTTTCGCTCGGTCAATAATATATAAGTGTGAATGTCACAAAAGTGCATTTAAATTATACATTTTAATATCTATTTCCAACAATCATAAAGATATAGTTATATTATGACTAATATTATAAATGCGACAGAATGTTTGTTTGTTGGTTTGACCTTCAATCACGCCGCAACAGAGCGGATCGATGTGATTTTTTGCATGGGTATAGTTGAGGACCTAAAAAGTGACTTTGAAGAGTGCGAGTGGCTACTAATTGTTATCCCGAAAAATTAAGGAGTTCCCGTGGGAATTCAAAAACACATATTCCACGCGGACGAAGTCGCGGGCATCAGCTAGTTTGCTATAAAATCCTTGACGAATTTTTTAGACATTATGATAAGACATGACCGTTTCTTATTATATTATCTATTTTGACACTAGCAGGTTCTTATTAGATTTTATATATTATTATTTGGATAGTGGGGAAAACCCATTCTGGTATAAAATGTGCATGATTTTTCATAAAATACCTAATTTGAAAGTGACTAGTGTCTGCAGCTTTACGTTTTAATTGAATTGAATTTTTAGCAATGTTATGAGTTTATTAACATCTTTGTTATTGAGTTTATTTAAACTGATATTTGACTCATTCTAGTATTTCACTAGATTAGTTTTTTGCTTACTTGCATTATCTTACCTTTTAACACTATTACTTCGTGTAATATGTATACTTGTGGCATTCATAATTCAAACTGATCTCACCTAGTTAGTCCTCGGTTAAGTCCAAACTTAGGTAATCATAACATGGTCTCCGCGATACAGGTTCCCTAGTGTGGAGACCAAAGTTAAAAGTTAAAAAATGACTGTAAACCCTATTGTCAATAATTTTTTTTTTTTTTGCGGGATACGCCTTAATCTGCATAAATACGAGTATTTTGACTTTGGAAATTCAGTCTGTTACCGGCAGACTCAGCGATTATTGAATACTTTTGTGGTTAGATCGCAATTTGGCAATCGTGGCCGGATCAAATGAATATTGTCTTTAAGTTTTGGCAAGTTTTATAATTAACTAATTACATTAAATCTCTCGTAGAACCGCTATACGTTTAACCATTTATTCGTGCAAGTTTTAAAGAGAGTACAAATATATTTTGAAACAATTAATTAATTATTATTCACCCACTTCTGGAATCATGCTTACACTAGGTACCCTGTGTGGTCACCATGGCAACACCTCCAAAGAATCGATAAAAGGAATAAGCAACACCTCCGACAAAAACAAACGGGTGGGTCTGTTTGTTCTATTAATAGTTACTACTATTAATATAACAAAACTAACTACTTAACTGACTACTGGATAAAAATATATACACTTTTATTTTCAGGGCAGGTAATAATCGTCCTCGTTGGTCTAGTGGTTAGCATGTTTGACAGCGGCTGACGAGGTCCCGGATTCGAGTCCCGGGTTGGGCCGTAATAAGTACTGGGTTTTTCTGACTAGAAATTCTCAGTAGTAGCCCGGAGTTAGGAAGTTGGCGGTGTTTCACCCCCGTGCCTCGGAGAGCACGTTAAGCCATCGGTCCTGGTTATTATTACTAACATGATAATAGTCGCTAAAGCCCGCCAACCCGCATTGGAGCAATATAATAAGCTACTTTTTATCCCGGAAAACTAAGGAGTTCCCACGGGAACCAAAAAAAATCAATCTACGCGGACGAAGTCGCGGGCATCAGCTATAGTATGATATAAAAGAAACGGTCAAGTTCGAGTAAGTCCCGCGCACAAAGGGTTCCGCACCACCACACAATATAAATGATTTTAGTAAATAACAAGTACCTAAAATGCTATACCAACACGATATCAGTTGTGAAAGAATTGGCTTACACATGCGCTAAACTGGTAGCGCCTGACAAACAATTCGACACCTTATGAATACGGAACCCTAATTAACGATTGTCGGACTTTTTCTCATACTTCTGCTGTGAGACCTTGCTTCTTGGAAAATTTCATGATTCTAGGCCAACGGGAAGTACACTATAGGTTTTGATTTATTGGCGTGTGTGAAAATATGCAAAATATGGGGCATAAACGGCCGTTAAAAGATATTTCTTTTGATTGAAAAATTTTATTTTTTAACCGACTTCCAAAAAAGGAGGAGGTTCTCAATTCGGCACGTATGTTTTTTTACAACCGAACTCAAACTCTTTTTATTCAAATAAACTTATTACAGGTGCTTTTTAATCGTCGAGTGAATCTACCACTGGTTTGGAATGAAATTGCTACCGAGAAGAACCAGCAAGAAACTCGGTGGTTGCTCTTTTTAAATAATTCATTTACAATCATTATACTTCCACGTTTTCCCAAGAAAAAGGGGGTTGACAGACAGAAGGACGGACAACGATGTGGTTTTATAAGGGCCCCTTTTTTCCTCTTGAGGCACGGAACCCTAAAACCAGAGAAATGGTGTTGTCTGTTGCCTTAAGAAGTAATTTTTTGACTTAAATTTTGACAATTGTATTTAGACCGATATATTTTAGAACTGCACTTTAATTTTTCATTTTTAGTTTTTACGTAATATTAATGTTCATTGAAATAGATAGGTACTAAAATTCTACATCAATGTTAATGTTATCTATATGTACCTATTATTGTGATTTAAATTTATATTGACTTTTTCTAGATAATGTTGTGTATGTAACATAATTAGGGTTGTAACTTGGATCCTGTTTTGAATTGCTTGTATTTTGTAGATGTGTTGGTGGCAACCTATTTTGTGTACCTTTTTTTTAATAAAATAAAATAAAATTCTTTAACTCCCCACTATACACTCCTTCCGCCACTGACTTTAGATTACATACTCCTCCAAAAAACAAACTATTCTCTTACATAATATTATAATAATAACAAATACGGGGTGTATCCTAATCTTAAAATCTTTCTATGTAGGTGGAACCTAAAATATAAATCACATCATTTTTGTGTTATCATAATATTATGATAACGTAGCTACCTAGTTGAATCTCCAAGAAAATATTCGGGAATACATTTCACAAATCACAACAGATGGACAAGTGGGCAGAAGTACATTATGCACGGATTTGTTGAAAATTTCAGCACATTAAAAACAGGTTCACTATCTTCTTACCCCGTGTGCATATTATTTTATAGCATGTTTTCATTTCGCAAGATAATATAATTATTATGTAAATAGTTTAAGCATTAGGACGTGTTGTGGTAAATTCCATTCACGGATACGAATTTATTGTGTTTACAATTTATCTAGTTCAACATTGAGGTGCCTACCTAATGAATGTTCGATAACATTGAGTGACTGACAAACAGACAGATTAATTCTGTATAACATATCGGTTCGCCTCGGGCTATCCTAGCGTCCAATGAGTTAAGACCTACCAATCTATACTAATACTAATATCTATACTATAATATATACAAGTGGTTCGCCCTGAACTGAGACCTCGCGGTATCACAGAGCTCCATCTATTGACATCATTGTGAAGTTCTGGTTAAAATATCATCATCATTAAAAATTAAATAATTTCGTTTCCTTATAATATTTATCTAATTTTAGTATTTGTTGTTCAAGTACAGGATATAATTCAAACTAGAGGATGCTCGCGACTTCGTTCGCGTGGCATAAGTTTTTTTAATTCCCACAGGCATTCCTTAATTTTCCGGGATAAAAAGAAGCCTATGTCACTCTCCAAGTCCTCAACTAAGTATACCCATGTAAAAAATCACGTTGATCCGTTGCTCTATTTCGGCGTGATTAAAGGACGTATTTGACGTCCTTGGGGATAGAATTTTCAAAAACTGTGAATCACATATTTTTTCATTTCAGACCGAAATCCCAAACACCAAGTTTCATGGCTACAGCTTGAAAAATGACGGACTTTCCTACAAACTTTCAACCCCTGTTTCAGCCCTATGGGGGTAGAATTTTCAAAAATGGCGATACACGTATTTCTTCATTTTGAACCGATAGCTCAAATACTAAGTTTCATGAATATAACTTGAAAAATGACGGACTTTCATACACACTTTCAACCCCTATTTTACCCCTTCGGGGGTGGAATTTCGAAAAATCCATTCTTAGTGGATACCTACTCTTCACAAAGAACACACCTTCCAAATTTCATGTCTCTAGGACCAGCGGTTTGGGCTGTGCGTTGATATATAAGTCAGTCAGTCAGGACTTTGAATTTTATATATATAGATAATTTATCAAGTTTCAGGCTCAGCCTTTCAGAAAATTGAGAGTTCTGAGGTCAACTTTGGACGTTAGAAAATCTCCACTTTGAAAGCCCCCCATTTCGTCTATTTTAGGGGAAAAATTTAAAAAAATATATTTTTGGACTCTATTCCTAATTATCTTTAAAATGATATACCGCAACCCTATGTAACGCTATAAAAAATATTTTACTTCGCCTTCGCTTCTATGAGAGCCCCCCTGAAATAAAGATTTTTATAACTTTTTAAGCCATATTCGGCTGGAGGCCATAGGTTTACATATTATATTTAAATTTGAAGTAATTACGTTCAGTAATTCAGAAGTTATAAGGCTCTGACAGACGGACGGACGGACGGACAAGTGCCAATTCACTCAAGTAGACTCAGAGACCTTCGCTTCGCTCGGTCAATAAAACGCGAAAAATTAGGGAGTTCCCGTGGGAATTTAAAAAACTTATTTCACCGACGGCTCATGATCCTGACCATACAAATAGGTATCCGCCAGTGATCCATATAAAAGTATAGTAAGCGAGTAAAAGTGGTTCAAAATAAAATGAAAAATAGTTCCATTAATATTTTTATTTACAAAGTTATAAAACACATCACATTGTGCAAATAATATTATAATACTCGTTGATTAACTTTATTTTTTTTGGTCTTTAACTATTTACACTTCACATTTAATAAATCAAAACACTGCACCAGGTGGTTCATATTTTTTCTCAAGTAAAGAAGTTCATCATCGAGTACTAGACCACAGCAACCAATAATAAAATGTGTATTAAAAACACCTAATAGATTACTATAATATATTTTAAGTCAAAACACATATTTAATAGTATTATTACGGACATGGACAGGACAATACGTGATCCCGAAACGCCGGCGTCGCGTCGCGGTTAGGAAACCACCATTCGTAGTGTCGCGCAAGTCTGTTCATAGGGCGTTTAACGTTTCGGGTTGACTTTTGAAGGTCTAGCCCCACTACAGATGCATGGAGCGGCGTGGGACGTGGCTGCAAATATTCTTTGTGTGAGTTTGTATGGGGCTGGGCTCACTTAAGCGAAGCGGCAAGCAGATGCATTATGCGACGCAGCACCATACAAACTCTTTTTTTTTTTATCCACTACAAGTTAGCCCTTGACTGCGATCTCACCTGATGGTAAGTGATGATGCAATCTAAGATGGTAGCGGGCTAACCTGTTAGGGGCATGGCAGTTATATTAAACCCATACCCCTATTCGGTTTCTACACGGCACCGTACCGGAACGCTAAATCGCTTGGCGGCACGTCTTTACCGGTAGGGTGGTAACTAGCCACGGCCGAAGCCTCCCAGGCCAGACCAGGGAAATTCAGAAATTATAAATTTCCAAACCCTGCGGGGGTACGAACCCGGGACCTCCGCACGTTAAAATAATACAATTTGTCATATAATACTAGATTATTAACCAAGGGGATAAAGCAGTGTCTTCTGTCGCGGGTGACGATTTAAATCGCGAGCGTAACGAAGGACTCGAGGTTTACTCCCGAGCGTAGCGAGGGTGTTAAAAACTTAAATCACGAGCGAAGCGAGGGATTTAAGACGAGTTCTGAGTGTAGCGAGGGATTTAAATTCACCCAAGACTAAGACAGCTTTATCACCGAGGAAAATACTCTACTTTTCGTACCATTTGCGAAAAAATTAACACAATAATAATATGAGTTAACCATTTATCAAATAAATATTATAAATGCGAAAGTTTGGATGGATGTATGGATGTATGGATTGTTACTCAATCACACTCCAACGGCTGAACGGATCTGGATGAAATTTGGCACAGAGATAAATTATAGTCTGGAATAGCACATAGGCTACTTTTTATCCCGCAAAATTAAAGAGTTCCCGCGGGAACCTTAATCCACGCGGACGAAGTCGCGGGCATCAGCTAGTTAAAAATAATGACACTTAAAAGTAAAAGTTAACATTCGAAACATTGGTCTAATTATTGATAGAGAGAGTTACATTAACGTTTATGTATTTGAAGAAAACAAAAACGCGGCAAATTCCTAGACTAATATTTTTTGTCGGAAAAGCAAAGGCATCAAGCTCATACGGCCTCGTCGGTTTTCGTCATTTTATTTAATAATCATAACTGCATAATAAATGCGTATTCCTTTTTCAAAAAGATGTATAATGCTTTATATACAAACTCAATGGTGTAAACACAGATGTAGTTCAGTATAAATTTCGGTAAGTATTCCAAATTTAAATCACATTCTCCCCCTAGAGGATGAATGAAATTCAGTACAATTTTCTTTCCCTGTTTTTAACAGATTAAAAATGACTATTGTTATGTTCGCTTTTTGTGGCATAGAATGCCACTTTTTTGAGCAAGTGGTACGAAAATAATACTATTTGTCGCTACGTGCTGCGCCGCTCCGTACATCTCAAGACCTTTATTCTGTCCTGTCCGTAGTGTGTTTTCGCTCTAAGGTTTCAATTTGGGTTCATCCATGGCTGCAGGATATGGGCAGTTTAGTTCCACCATCCCATTTAAAGATGTGATCCATTCAGGCTGAAACGTTACATCCCTCGATCTTTTACACGCGTCCCCTCGTAAACTTCACATTTGGCTTTTATAGACTGCCATTACGTTAAATAAAAAAACCGTGTGTCTCTTACTAAGCTTACCTTATTTGTTACCTATATAAGTTTACTATAGGTGAAATGAAACAACACAAAAAATATATTTTCTCACCTCCGGGCGGAAAGCGTCAATTTTCCTCCCGCTGCGCTTAACGAAAATGCTGCTTTCCGCCTCCGTCGAGGAGAAAAATAGTATACACACCACGGGCAGTAAATAAGAAAGCCTCAGATCACATGTTTATTGACCTCGGCTTCGCCTCGGACAACAATTACATGTGATCTGAGACATTTCTTATTTTACTGCCCTAGATGTGTAATATACTATTAATTAAATCTTTCTAGAGATCTTTCATAAAAGTTATTACAGCCATCTTGACTGTTTCTGCTAAAAATAATAGTAGATTGTTACACAAGGGACGTAAGTAAGCTATTACAGAACAAGATCCAATTTGGCGCCAGTGCGAGCGCAGCTCGCATAGGGCGCTAATGGATCGCGTGCACCCGAGATATTTAGTCACACGAGCGAGCGCAGCGAGCGAGGGTGAATATAGTTCGAGGGTGTAATAGCTACTTGCAACCGAGGTAAGCATTCTACTTTATATCATTCTTGCGAGGTAAATAAAACATTGGTAATGCAAAATGAAATTAAATCACTTTACGAACAAACTTCACAAACTTTCAGATCAAATGAAATGCCGCCATTTCCATTTTTTTTTCGTAAATAGTTTTCAATTTTTTTTTTACGGCTCTGAGTTCCAAGGAGTTTTGCATAGTTTGAAATGTTGAAATGTATGGAAATTAAATGCCGCCATTTTTTTTTTTTTTTTTTTATCCACTACAAGTTAGCCCTTGACTGCGATCTCACCTGATGGTAAGTGATGATGCAGTCTAAGATGGTAGCGGGCTAACCTGTTAGGGGCATGGCAGTTATATTAAACCCATACCCCTATTCGGTTTCTACACGGCATCGTACCGGAACGCTAAATCGCTTAGCGGCACGTCTTTGCCGGTAGGGTGGTAACTAGCCACGGCCGAAGCCTCCCACCAGGCCAGACCAGGGAAATTCAGAAATTATAAATTTCCAAACCCTGCCGGGGATCGAACCCGGGACCTCCGCACGTTAAGGCAACAGCGCTCAACACTGCGCCACGGAGGTCGTCATGTTCAGTGTTTTTTTTTCAGTAAAAAGTTTTCTTACCATTTTATAAGAAGAGATTGTTTACCAAGGAGTTTTGCATAGCTTGAACTGTAATGTGAACATTACAATTCAAGCATAGTGCGACGTAATGTTGCCTTGAATTGCAAACACCAACTTACAAGGAGACTTTCCACCATAGTAATCCCTAGTTACTGAGCAAGTATGATATAAAGTAATGTTTCTTAATCAAGTTGTCATGGTTTTGATGAGATGTCTATTTTACTCGTAGGTTGTCTCTTATGCTTAGTCTTTTTATAGAACAATTCTATCGACCAGAAAATTAATACAATCGCATAGAACGAAGTTAGAATGTAAAAAGCTGTTGTATAGCTATCGGTCAGGTCTCGGACTAAACCTGAAAAAAAATAAAACATTGTGAAAATAATGTTATTAATCATTATGATACTCTTATTTAGTTTTAAATAGGCAGAAAAATATCGAAGTTTGTATGCCCGTGAAATTCCGGGTTATCTTATCGGGGATAGAAAGTAAGTAGCCTAAGGCCATCTTGTATGCAAGTTACCTTCATCCAATTTTGCTGATAGAAAAATTTGGTGGATAAACCGTGAAAAGGTGACAACAGACAGATCAACAAAATATACAACAATATGACACATTTGTAATATTACTCGTATATTATCTGTGGAAAACCTTGCTTAGTGACGTCTAAACTGTAGAGAAACCTAGCAAGCCAATGATGTTCTATACATTCGGATACAAGCATACTCAAGTGTATAGATCCAATGTCTAGAATTCTAGATGGTTTGAGCTACACATTGATATATATATCAGCCAATTTCCCCTATAATATGAAAATATAATGGATAAAACATACCAATTATAGGTCCGACAAACAAATTGAAGAGGCCAAAGACCAAGAAAAGTAATCCCATGGCAGCAGAAAATTTTTCCAAAGCGACGGCGTCCGCAACCACGACGGGCGTAAGCACCATAATGAAACAGCGTGATATGCCCATTATTGTCATGAAGGTGGTCATCACGATCCGGTTGTCCGACCAAAGCATCCCTTCAAAGCAGACATGAATAAATTAATCGAAAAAAAAAAAAAAACATACGCGCCGAATTGAGAACCTCCTCCTTTTTTGGAAGTCGGTTAATTAAAAAACGAGTATTTAACGAGTGTTAACACTTTTTAACTGCCTCGTTGGTCTAGTGGTTATCGACTATGTTCGACTGCGGCTGACGAGGTCCCGGGTTCGAATCCCGGGTCGGGCCATAATTAAGTGTTGGGTTTTTCTGATTAGAAATTCTCAGTGCTAGCTCGGAGTTAGGAAGTTGGCGGTGTTTCACCCCCGTGCCTCGGAGAGCACGTTAAGCGGTCGGTCCCGGTTATTATCACTAACATGATAATAGTCGTTAAAGCCCGCCAACCCGCGTTGGAGCAGCGTGGTAGGTCTAAGCTCTAATTCCCCTCTCTCCTATGAGGGTGGAGGCCTGTGCCCAGCAGTGGGACGTTAATGGGCTGTAGTGGTGGTGGTGGTGGATACACTTTTAAATATTCGTTACCGTTCGTTCGTTATACCTACGACAAGCAAGGTCCATAGCATAAAATATACAGTTCTCTTTCTAGTATTTTTTAAAAAAAATTATCGACATGGACAGTCAAGAGCATCAAATTAAATAATTTATCTAAATTACTACCTGCCCGCGACTTCCGTCGTCCGCGTGGTTTAAGTTTTTTTTGATTCCCGCGGGAACTCCTTAATTTTCCGGGATAAAAAGCCTATGTCACTCTCCAGGTCCTCAACTATACCTATGCCAAAAATCACGTCAATCCGTTGCTCCGTTATTAAAGGACAAACCAACAAACAAACACTTTCGCATTTATAATATTAGTATGATACTCATACATACCTATAAGTCAAGAAGTCCGAAAATCAATAATGAAATTTTCTAAAAGCCATAAAACACAGCATTTCAATTTTTACTTACTCAGTAGTAAGTTGTAAAGGTCTTGTCCCACTTACCAATTCTAGACCCAAAGGCGATGGCCAGTCCAGCCACATAAATCTCGTGGCTCCCGAGTTTCGCCAGCACACTGCTCATGAATATTAGCAAGGTCCTCGTCACTAAATCTCCTAACGCATTCAGTGACACAGCCCAAGCCACTTTGTTCTGAAAGCATTTATAGTGTGTGAAAACTCCATTGACCACAGATAATAAATACGCATACAATATATTGGTTATAATATCATTCTTGGATTACTTCGGCTTCACATACTTGAATAAAATTGTAATTTTTACTAACTTACAGAATAGACAATTTTCTATACTTTAAAAAATTCAATATTACAAAAAATCATAACAGTAATACAGGATATGTAAGACAAAGGAACTGAAATTAAAATAAACGATTTTGAAATCAATTTATTTATTTCATGTAGGACAACCTGTGTTACTTATGATATGTCAGGACTCTAGTAGCACTACCTACTATAAGGAAGAAAACTTGAGAAAGATGCTTTCACTTTGTCAGTAGCGTGCACCTAACATACGTGTTTTAACATACACAATCAAATAAATATTATAAATATAATAATAACTTACACTATTGTATTTAATTTACATACTTAACTAAGTACCTACGTAATGTAATATATTATATTGTTTACAAAAAAAAAACTGGCCAAGTGCGAGTCGGACTCGCGCACCGAGGGTTCCGTACAAACCTGTAGTAAGTTTTACGATTTATGACGTATTAAAAACAAGACGAAATGAACCGCAAAACTAACTTTGTTTGTAGAGGTTTACTGTTAATATCAAAAAAACTATGCTAGTTAGAGCATTGGCTATAGTTTTCCTGTAAAATATACATAACTTCCTATTGACCATAATTATTTCACATTTTTCGATTGGTAAACTCCGGAGATGAGGGGGGGGGGAACGGTATTTTTTTCGACATTTTGCCCGATAGATCAAAAACTATCATGACTAAAAATAATTAAAAATCTGTTTTAGAATGTACAAAGTAAACCGTTTCATATGATACCCCACACAGTACAGTTATCTCACTTTTAAATTTCAACCCTCCGATTTTCCCCCCTTTTTAAATAAGAACAAAAATAATTTCCAATTTTTTTTAATTCCAGTGTCTTTGGGCCACTAATATACACAACTATTCCAAATTTCATGTCGATAGCTTCGGTAGTTACTGAAATAATCGAGTGTGACGGACGGACAGACAGACAGACAGACAGACAGACAGACGGAGAAAGTCGCACCATAAGGGTTCCATTTTACCATTTTGGTACGGAACCCTAAAAAAAAGAGCAACTGCTGAGTTTCTTGCCGGCTCTTCTCTGCAGAATTTTCTTTCCGAACCAGTGGTAGAGTCAAAACATGACGTAACATAAGAGACAGACACATGTATGTCCTACATGTTTTAAATAAATGAATAAAGTGAATAAAGTTGATAAATGTAAAAGTTAGGATGGATGTATGGATGTTTGTTACTCAATCACGCTCCAACGGCTGGACGGATCTGGATGAAATTTGGCACAGAGATAGATTATAGTCTGGAATAGCACATAGGCTTCTTATTCCGGAAAATTAAAGAGTTCCCGCGGAAACCGAAAAACCTCAATCCACGCGGACGAAGTCGCGGGAATCAGCTAGTATGTTATAACATTTCGTAATAATAATGCTTACATATATATTATAATGTTCATGAAAAAGGAGAGTATATTAGGTCCCATGGCGAGTATAAAATTATATTTTTGTCACACAGCCATTCCATGGTGGGTGCAGTTCCATTGTATATGGCAAGACATATGGTGCTATAACTGGCTACAGGATTGTAGCAGGCGAAGTTGAAGTTTTTTTTATTTTTTTTATTTCGCACTCAAATTATCCTCTGACATGGTGACAGAGACCATTTTGCTGCGAGTTTTGCTCTGAAAGAAAGTGCTAACTCACGATGGTCGTGAGAATTTGTCACGCAGCCATTCCATGGTGGGTGCAGTTCCATTGTATATAGCAAGACATATGGTGCTTTAACTGGCTACAGGATTGGAGCAGGCGAAGTTGAAGGTACAAGCAGGCAATGTACTTACTTCGCTCCATCCCATAAAATATAACGCTTGAGGAACCATGAGAGTGAAAGTCATTTCGGTGAAGACACACAGAGCAGCTCCGATACATGCATTTGATAAAACAAAAGTTTTTAATAGCGATACATCTACAATGTGGCAAACCAATTTCCTGAAACAAACATTTTATTATATACTGTTTAGTTTATTATTCCAGAAAAAGTTATAAAATAACATCCCTCTGAAAGGTTCAATTACATACTCTATATCATTATAATATACTATTTTCTTTCTTTTCTGCGTTTTTTCGACCTTCTATACGGAGTCGCGAGTTTGACGCACCGCTAAATTTTCGGAGTCCTGATTTTGCCTGGTGGGAGGCTTCGGCCGTGGCTAGTTACCACCATACCGGCAAAGACGTGCCACCAAGCAATTAAGCCGGTACGATGCCGTGTAGAAACCGAATAAGGGGTATGGGTTTAATATAACTGCCATGCCCCTAACAGGTTAGCCCGCTACCATCTTAGCATACCTTAGTAATTATCTTACCATCAGGTGAGATCGCAGTCAAGAGCTAACTTGTAGTGGATAAAAAAAAAGTTAGGTATGTGCATTAAAAAAAAAAAAATATTTGCTTCAAACTGAATGGAAAACATCGTGGGGACACCTGCACGACCGGAAGTTCTTCATTATGTTCTCGAAGATGTGTGAATCGGCACTTGGCCAGCGTGGTGGACTATGGCCAACTCCTTATCCTCCGAGAGGAGGCTCGAACCCATTAGCGAGCCGGGAATGAGTTGAAATGATGCACAATGAACTATCATGTTTTTCTAATGGTAGTATTATTGCTAAGAATATAATTTTAACGTTTAAACTATCGTGAGTGATATTCATTATAACTATACATAATATCCGGATAAACTCACGTGTTCTGTCGGGAAAATGCCCGACTAGTTTCGAACCCGTTCGGGGCCCTTATTCATGAGCCTGTTCGCGCGACGCGGCCGCTACTCGACTGCGATTCGCATGTCGTGCAGCTCTGTGCGATGATGGTTGAGTAGCGGCTGCGTCGCGCGAACAGGCTCATGAATAAGGGCCCCGAACGGGTTCGAAACTAGTCGGGCATTTTTCCGACAGAATACGTGAGTTTATCCGGATATTATAGTTATAAAGAATATAATTTTAAAAAAATTACGTACTTTAATCGGCTCCTATGGTCCGTTGCTTTATCTCCACCAGTTAAACTCTCGTCGATCCCTTCTGCAGCATTTTCTGATTTGCTTAATGATTTGTCCGACGCGGTTAAGTCTTCTATATTGGTAACATATTTCTTATCCTTAACCAGTAGTAATTTAGTCTCTAAAATGATATTTTCCATTTGTCATATTATATCTCAAAAACAAAACATTTGCGCTAAACAGGCCAAATGCGTGCCAGACTCGGGACACGCGCAATGTAGGATTCCGACGTACCTAGTTGCCCGTCACAACATACGGACATTTTATAAGTTGGTCTACTATTACTCGTTAAATTGAAAACCTGCCTACATAAAGACATCGGGGGACAATTTGACTAAGAAAAATTAGTATTTTAAAGCTTAATATTTCGCAAATGGATCGCTGAATCGAAAATGGTTTTTCATCATACCTATTCGAAAAACGCATATTGCCTTCAGAGGATAGAGGGAGCAAAGTGTAACTTGTAGGCCCATAGGACTTTTCATTTCTCTCTTCTGATTGGTCCGAAGTCACGTCATCAATTTGTTGATCGGATATACGACTTTGCATTTCTCTGTTCTGATTGGTCCGAAGTCACGTGATCAATTTGTTGATCGGATTATATACGTCTTTACATTTTATTTAAACTTTAAATATACGTCTAAATAATGTCTATACAATTACATAGAAGGTTGATAGGAGTATCTTCTGATTGGTGCTTAAACGTATAGGTAATGTCCATACATAGTAGGTTGATACTCCTATAGCTTTTTCTCATACGTAATGATGAAAAATAGTGTGTGTCACTCGGGGTCAAATTTTTTGTTCTCGGGCGGCGTATATTGAATTCCTCGCTACGCTCAGGATTCTACTTTAGAACCCCTCGCTTTGGCCCCATGTAACACAAATAACTATTCCCACACCCGCAACATTTTTAAACGACCTATTCAACGACATTCCACATCATGGAATAGACGAGAAATAAATCATCCCCACTTTACGTTTAGGGGAAGCACCCTAAATTATTTTCCCAAATTTTATTTTACCACTTTTTCAGCGTGATTAATATCCAATACTCAATTTATTCATTTTATGTGGTACATAAAAATGTGTCAGTACCTAACGTCATGTTTTAACTCTACCACCGGTTCGGAAGAAAGATTCTACTGAGAAGAACCGGCCAATCGCATACCAAATTACAGCTTTCTAGTACCATAGAAATTAGAATAGGTAATAGTACGTTGTTCTTGTACTAAGAGCATTCGAGCTAAGCCGCATAGGTACAAACAGACAGACGGACATGGCGAAACTACCCTTGTTGATTACGGAGGCCTAAAACAAAAACTAATAGGCTTACGTCGTTCGTCAACAGTAATAATTAATTTACTGATTGTAGAAAAGTCATAAACATTTTAAGCAGTTTATTATACTTTATTTACTTTCGTCTAATGAAAATGATGATGATGAGGGGCTAGTGGCCTAGTTGTGACAACACATACCTACTTATCAGTCGATTGCGATTGTTTAGCATCGTTGAGCCAAGTCTGCAACTGGATGGGTGACCGAATTTGGATGTTCAAATTTGGCCTTTTCGTTCCCTCCGTGCCTCGGAGAGCATGTTAAGCCGTCGGTCCCGGTTATTATCACTAACATCTGATATTAATCGTTACAAAAACCTGAGAGTTTAATACTCTTCGAGTAGTCGACTATACTAGTCGAGTCGTATGCGGAAGGACGTGGGAACCCACCGCATTATTATCCCAAGAAAACTCCTACTGTAAAGGGGTCACGACCCTCACTAATGAGGAATACGACGCAAAGAGAGAGAGAGAGAGTTAATGGAAATGATAACAAAATTAACAAACCATGTTCTTTGTCCTCAGGTACGTCGACTCTTTTCATATGCCACGACACGGGTTGCATTACCGCCATTGCGAAAATGCTGTGCATCGATATACCGGATATTAACAGGAATGTCCCTCGATGCCCATACATTTCTGTCGACCACTTCACGAGTTGGGGCGTAAGAAAGGCACATGCAGCTAAAATTGTAATTAACTTTTTCGTAAGTAAACACCTGCGGAGACCGCACAATATTGCGTCCTTATAATAATTATCTAAAAGATGATGTGTGTTTTAAATCTCCAAACGCAAATACTAAGCAAGCATTATGATTATAAATTAAATAATAGAGGTCACCCGCGACATCGGCCGCGTACAATTTTTAATTTCCTATGAGATTATGAAATTTTCTCGCTGCAAAAAGCCCATCTATAGAGGCTTTATATAGCATATGCAGGTTTTTATAATTTAAAACGAATAACCTAAAAGCTGATTTCATGTCTATATTCAAAATCATAGAATTTTCATGTAACCTTCCAACCCCCATTTCACCCCTTTTGGGGAGGATTTTCGTAAAATTGCTTACACAGGTTATTATTTTAAAACTAATAACCTAAATCCCGATTTTCAAACCTCTAACTTCAAAAACTTCGAACCTTCATGCAAGCTTCCAACCTCCATTTGGGGGACACCCCTGTGGGGTGGATTTTCGTGGAAACTGCTTACACAGATTTTTATTATTTAAAACTATTAACTTATATGCCAATTTTTATGTACCTAACTTCAAAAATATAGGACTTTCATACAAACTTCCAACCAGCTTGCATGAAGGTTCGAAGTTTTCTCAAAACGGTTTCTTAGCTGATGTCTACAGTATAATAGACGAATTCTACCTTCCAAATTTCAAGTTTATAATAAGCCTTATAAAGGTTCTGAGATATCGTGATTAGTCAGTCAGTGAGTGAGTGAGTGAATAAGTGGTATTTTTATTTTATATTATATACATCTAGAAGATAATATATTGTATTATAATATTTACAATGTAACTGACCTGTAACTGTTAGCGTGAAGCTGACAGCAAGCATTCTTTTTTGCACAAAATAGTTATTGAGCATAGTGAAGCTCACGTTATATATAATCCCGTGTCCGATGCTCTGAAACGTAAGATATTAAAAGTTATTGTTTCAGGGAAGCAAAGAAATCACCGATTTAAAAAGATAAGATTTGGCATAAACTAACTAAATAAGAAGTAAATAAGATCGGACGAGATCTTAGTTAGACGAGTCAAGGGCTAGCTTGCAGTTAAGTATAAAAAATTAGAAAATTAGTTATTTAGATATTCTGAAGAATAGTGCGATTTTTAATGACTAATTTGACAATAATCATTAATATAATATTATGACTAAAACATGAAGCTATACACATTGAACGAATTGCAGATTCCATCTTTGAGGGTGTGAAAATTATATGGAAGTCCTTTAGTAGTTTCTCAGAATAGCGTGCACAAACAGACAAACGTGATGGAGGGACTTTGTTTGAAATACGTTTTTATAGTAAACTAGCTGATGCCCACGACATCGTCCGCGTGAGGTTTTTTGGCTCCCGCGGAACTCATTGATTTTCCGGGATAAAAAGAGTAACAAACATCCATCCATCCTTACATCCATCCAAACTTTCGCATATTATATAATATTAGTATAGCTAATAAAGTATAGATATGGTTGTTAAAATAAATAACAGGTACCTAAGTAACTAAATTAAGTACGGCCAACGTTTCCAGCTATTATGTATTATTGTTATTTACCTGTAAAAATCCCTGACAAAGGAAAAATTGAAATTGGGATTTAACAAAAACAGTTCCAAATACACCCAAATTCAACACAAATGCAGAAACCAGTCCCAGTTGGCGGATAGACATGTATTTCAATAGCAGGCTGGTCAAAAATCCTGAAAAAAAAAAACTTGTTACTAAGACTTAGCTTTTAATGAGAGACTATAGTATGAAGCTGAACCAACATAAAACTTGCATAGATATATATAGATATTATTCGTACAGTAAAAATATTTCAATAACACACCTGATGTAGCTATAGCAAAAGAACTGATTCCATTAAATAGCGTGATACTTGTAGAGTCCATCTTTAATTCAATAAACAATTCCTTGAATGTTATTCCGAAGCAATTCACGAATGCTGATATTGTCACCTGTAATAATATAAGTGTTAAACAAAATTCCATGACCCATATAAATATTATTTGAATTAGTTGAGACTAGATAATTCCCGCGACTTCGTGCGCGTGGAAGATTAAGTATTTTTCATTCCCGCGGGACTCCTTAATTTTCCGGGATACAAAGTAGCCTATGTACCTTCCCGAGATATACATCTCTATACCAAATTTCATCAAAATTGGTTGAAAAGATGGGCTGTGTAAGCGAGGCAGACAGACGGACAGAGACAGACACACACTTTCGCATTTATAATATTAGTAGGGATTATGTTTAACACATCGCGTCGTGAGCAGTTCTTGCTGAAGCTATCTACTTTATTGCTGGTGGATATCGTTCCAGCAAGAAAATCTGGGTACTTAAGTCTCTATGGTCTGGGTCTGGGATATAGTATGAGTAGTCTGGGTGGACTCTTAAGTTAATAAAACACGAACACGTATACACAAACTAGTAGCAGTCTGCGGCTTCACTCCCGTGGGAATTTCGAAAAATCTGGCCTTATTCCTTTTCTAAATTGTAAAAGGAACATTTGTGCACAGCTGTCTAAATCTAAGGGCGTGTACGGGGTGTTGATGAATTGATATAACTTTTCTTTTTATTATTTAATATTAACAGAATGTTCTATCACATTTATAAATAAAGCTGATGCCCGCGACTTCGTCCGCGTGGAATGAGGTTATTGGTCCCCGTAGGAACTTTTTAATTTTCCAGGATAAAAAGCCTATGTGCTATTCCAGACTATAATATTATATACCTGTGCCAAATCCAGATCCAGATCCTTTCAGCCATTCTGGCTTGATTGAGTTACAAATATCGATCCACACTTTCGCATTTTTAATATTAGTATAGATATAGTACAGAAAACTCACCATGTTAAGGATAACGGCCAAAACAATCATATAACCCCATCCACCGTCCGGTGCCACCATTACATACTTTTTAACTTTCGCTTCTTTCTCATTCATCTTTACTCAATACTCCGTCAGCCAAATTGAGATTCTAAAGGCACATTAATCTAGAATCAGAGCTGTCAACTCAGTTCTTTATCTTATGCAAATAGTCTCGTAATTGACGCAGTTAGTAGTTACTCGTGTTATCAAAATTAAATCCACGTTTATAATTCCGCGTGTTGAATGTATAACTTAATTATTTACCTGTGAGTAAAAACAAAGAAAAGATGATATATTGAAAAGATGGAAAGCTTAAAGGATTTTTGAAAGTAATCATTTGATATCATTGTCCTTGAATTCGTGTTATTTTTTTGCTGTTTCGTGAAACTTTGATACTTATTTACTTATCTTATTTGTTTTTACAAATTGAATAGGCGAAGTCAATGTTTCTATTCAAACATTTTATTGAAAGTCAATAAAGCTAATTACTTTATTATAAAGTCATTTCATTTGTGCTGGTATAATTGGTGCAAGTTAAATTGATTCAACCTTTGTAGTTATTTTAGATACCCATTATTGTGGTTAGCCTTTCTTAACCTGAAGTTCGCGCACATACACCAACAAATTATTATGTTATGAAATATTATTTTTACAAGCTAAGCCGTCCGCTTCAATTGGGCGTTTAGGTTAAAGAAAAAAGTAAACCCAGTGGTTGGAGTTGTACGTCTGATAGTTAACAATCAGTACTCGTTTTATTAGTTAAGAAATCCCCTAAATTTATCTTACGTCTCTCAGTATCTAACTTCTGCATCATTTCTGTTTTTAATGTCATACTCTATTCATGTGTCTTAAAATAAAAATAAAATAGCTATGTTCAATAAGTAGCAAAACTCATTATAGTTCAACTGAGAAATAATGACAACAACGAAAAGGATCAAATTAAAAAAAACTATTTCAATATGAAAATATTTTTATTAAAATAGAGCATCATAAAGTTTATTGTCATGTTTTTAAAGCAGTGTCAATTTTCGGTGATTTGCTACGCATTGTTTTCTTGTAAAGTAGTTCTATTGACCAAGATATTACAACAACACCAAAACCAGATGTTAAAACATAGAAAGCAGTAGTATAACTATCGGTCAAGTCACGAATGACGCCTGTAAAATTAAAAAAATATATAGTTGTAATAATCAAACAACAATATAATGTTCTAAGGAACAACTTGGATTGTAATAAATACTATTAAAAAAGGATTCTAATATATTTTTTTACAACTTTTTCTCAGGGGGCCCATTATTGTTATTTGTTAATGATCATGATGAAATTAATTAGTTAGAATTTGGAAAATCATTCAACCTTAGTAAAGGTAAATACATAAATAAATTAAACATAGAATAATTTCTGCTATAAATAGAGTTACTGCTGCTTTGGTTATTATAATCCGATCTAAGCCATCATCTAGTAAATAAAGCTGACTTTCAGTTGATATTAAAAAGACTGTTGACTCTGCAAAAGTGCCCTGCCATTTAAGAAATACTACCATACTTACCAATAACAGGGCCTACAGTGCAATAGAAAAATCCAAATACAATTTGTAACAGGCCCATAGCAGAAGTAAACTTTTCTTGTCCCACAGAATCAGCCGCTACAACAGGTATAAACAGACCTATGGTACACCGGGATAACCCAATTATCGTCAAAAATGTTAAAACTGATGCGTGATTGTCGGACCAAAGCATACCTGAAAACATTATAAGAAAATTAGGTAAGCTAAAGCTTAGGTTTCTCGGAATGTGCTGTGTGGTGCCGCTATATACCGGATGCAATATAACGTCGTGTAATATTTAGTATTCTGTGGTCGAGTACCTTAATTGAAACGTTGACTATAGTGAAATCTTCTATTTAGACGTAATGGATAAACCTCGCTATCTAACAAACCACCCTGCGCTTATTTTTTTTATACCTAGATAAGGTTTTAGTTACAGTGCACTCGAAGTTATGTGGAGTCCACATGTGGAATGTGCCGCGCTAGTAATGACGTGACGTGAAAAGGTTGTTGTTGTCCTCCCGACCGAGTTTCGGCCACGGCGGCCGAATCTCCAGAGAGATTAGCCATCTGCGCGACGTGAAAAGGGTTGTGTGTGCCTATATGTGGCCTAGTTCCGGCATTTTTGCGCAGAATGAGTTACTATGACAAAAGGAGGTGGTATGAATTTGACGCCATCTTCGGTATCACTTATCATTAACATTCGATAACAATCGTTAAACCTAAACCTTTAAATCAAACTAAACCAAATTTTTTAGTCGAGCGGTATGAAGAATCTTTCAGCCTACCATTAACCCTAACCTTTAAACCCTAATCCCGTAGTGTTAATGTGAATAGATAGATAGAAAATACGGCGTCACTCAGCTATAAGAAATACACAGGCTATGGCACATTTAGTGAGCGTAGTAATAATAGAGTAAACTAGACAATATTTTAATTACCAATCCTCGCTACAAAAGCGATGACCAGACCAGCAACAAAAATCTCATGACTCCCGATTTTGGTTAATACATTGTTCATTAATATAACTACAATCCGCGTAATCAAATCTCCTAATGCATTCAATGACAAGGCCTTCGCTACTTCACTCTGAAGGAAAGAAAAAGGTTTTTGTAAATAAAGAAATAAACCCAATAAGAGAACAAGGAGCTTAGACAGTCCCAACGGCCAAAATACTTACTTCGTTCCATCCCATGCTATACAAAGCTTGTGGAAGCCACATTATGAACGTACTATCCAAGAAACCACTAAAGGCAACTCCAATACAGGCGTTGGATAGTCCAAAGGATTTCAATAATGAAAAATCTATAAACTGAGAAAAAAATATTCTGAAAAAAAGAAGATTAATATTATGCAAATTGAAGGGTTGGAATTATTGTCAAAATAAAACTGGTCACTATTAACTTTAGGCTCGGGTATAGCAAACTTACTTTTTATATTTCAAATCTCTCAGCAAATCTATTGAATATGTTAGCAAAACTCTAGGTTGATTTTATTAGTTATTATAAAATAGCTTTACTTTGGGTTTTTGATAAGTTATATAATACAAAATCCATACTTAATTTTGCTATCATGTTTTTTGTCGGTAACATGTTCAGATTTATCCAATTTCTCGTTATACTCGTATGTAAAGATATTCTTATTCGCTTCTAATTCTTTAGCTTCTGCCAGAAGTAACTTCGTTTCTGTAAGCAACATAAAGTATTTACTATTTGCATTATTAGTAATCATATCCATTTATACATATAAAAACACAACCATGACTGACCAAATGATTTACAGACTATCTGGTAGATCCAGAAAATAATTTAAAAAATTCAAACCCGATCCTTAGAAAAGCGAGATTATTATGTTATTCACAGAAAAATCGAATTTTGCTGATATACCTTTCTCCTTAGGTTCATACACTTCAACTTTTTTCATATGCCAGGCCACGGGTTGCATGAGAGCTGTTCCAAAGATGTTGTGCATTGAAAAAGCGGAAACTAACAGAAGTGTTCCTTGAGAGCCATACTTTTCGATCGACCACTTTACGAACTGAGGTAAAAGAAGACTAAATACAGCTGAAATGAAACTAAATTTAGTCTTTTTTGTTGTTGGATTCATCTTTATCACCAATTTACAAATTAGCAAAATTAAAAGCCTTATGCAGTAACGTACGCAGTATGCACGATTTGTTTTCGAGATCGAAACGCACGGGCTCAGAAATAACCGGTGCGGCGCGCGGTCTCATAACAGCATCGATTTACTATACAAAATTGAAATACAAAATGCTGCTTTAAATGATCTGGTACCCTGAGGCAAGATCCAGGCGGCTTTTATGTCCTGCCGATATTTGATACGCTTGTGCGGGTCGACTCTAAGTGATTATATATAAGTACCCGCGATTGTTTGTGTAAGGCTAAAAGCCAGCAGTCTTCTTTTCACGAAGTAGTCGTTGAGTACAGTGAAGGTCAAGTTATACAACAATCCATTGCCCATACCCTGAAACAGTTTACTTCAGTTTAGTTCATAATTTTATATACGTTCAATTTAAGGTGAAAACAGATGGCTGTGTTGAGATGTATCACAACTTAATCACTTTACGTAGGTACGTCCATCGACCAATAGAAAAGCCTTAACTACTACGTTACGTGCGTACCTTACGTACGAGCACTTTTTAACTACGAGTGCTACGAGTACCCAATAGCTGAGTAAGCTTTTAGATTCGAAATGTTTTGTTGAACAAGAAAAAACAACTATAGTTTTTGGGGTGAGAGGTTTACCGGTCGCGACACACCACAACAACGGTAATATGGTTGTGCCTTACTTCTGGCTTAATTTTATTACCTGAAAAATGCCTTGAAATATAAAAAATAGCAGTTTCGATTTCGCGTACACCGTGCCAAATACACCAAAGTTGAACACAAATGCGGCCGCAAGTCCTAGTTGACGGAGTGACATGAATTTCTGTAAAGCACGAGCTACAAATCCTGAAAAATAATGTACTTTCATATCCAGATGCTATTAGGATAACAGTTAGCATTCTATCCTTTTCTCTCGAGTGACCGTAAACATAAGAGGAAAAGAGATAAACGTATTGTTCCGTAGAGTGCTAATACATATTTAAAAGTTTCTTTTTTCCAAATTCTAATTTCTTTAAACAATTCAAAACGAATGTGTAGTCACCAATTTCCGAACGCTGGCCTGTAACGCCCCCTGTGGCAAAACTAAGAACGCGACAACTGTCATGACACAACTCATAAATCCAACTTGCATTTTTTTCTCTCCAATATAAGCGCGTACGCAATTTTCCATTTTTTCAACAAATCAGTAAGCTGATGTGAAATACAATATCAAGTGCCAGTGCAAACCTGAAATCGCCGGCAGACCTGTGGAGACTGGAGCTGGGGTACCCCAAGAAGCCTCAAAGAACCGGCGGCGTCGGTAAGTGGCTATACACATTCGTCTTTTCCAGTGGGCCTTTCACTCTTTCTATCCAACATTGTTTCCTTCGAACCGGATCAATTCATTACCACGGCTTTCAAGTATTGTATTGGCACACATTTCCTTAAAACAACGAAATTTCGTAACATTCTTTTGTTCACAAGTAACAAAAGTACCTACATTCCAGCCGCATTCCAGCGCTTATTCCACGTAAATTACTTATTGTTTTGGGTAAATACTTATGCGTACAGTGTTTTATATTCATATTACAACTAATACAATCGAGGTTTATAATAATAATAACGTATTTCGCAAGTTAAATTTACTTTTTTTTCATGCCACGCCCGCGTGGCCGCCAATGCAATAAAGGCAGCTCCACACCTAACTATTTCACATTTACAATTATAAAATATTCATTACCATTATTTACGGTTTGTCTTCGTTTCTTCGAACGAGACAAGTAGCATTTTCGTGCGTAACCCGTATTTCATACTTTGTCTTGTTTTTTCGAGCAAGACGAAATATTTTCATACAATATACCTACTTACGTGTACCATATCGTACCTACGTTGTTTTGTTTTTTCGAACAAAACACACGTTTGCTACATCATACACATATATTGCGTACTTCCATACATTCACACATACATACAATTTTCATATCCAGGCTTTACATGCCAATTACACAATTATTTACTGTAAGTTAGTATTTTCATGCTAACTTATACACAAAGTTTCTTGTTTTCATTCATTTTATTTATTTAATTCACAATGGAATTAGTTCAGTTAATGTTTGAAAGAGAAATTTCTCTGAATAGTATACAACGCATGGCTGATTGCATAGACAATGAAGCAGAATTTCGAGTCCGTTCAAGAGACTTAAATAATGTTAAAAAACAATTTGTTACTGTTCAGGGTAAAATTGAAAAACTTTTAGCAAAGAAAGGTGAATTTAAACCAGATGATCAATTAGCCATCCGTGATAAATTTGATAACTTGTTCTACATAGTTCAAATAGCATTGGACAATTTAAAAATTAATATTCGAAAAAACAGTGTCCCCGGTGTGGCACCAGCCTTATGCCATAGTCATCCACCAAAGATAAAGTTACCTACAATTTCTTTACCTACATTCAGTGGAATTGTTACTGAATGGAATGCATTCTTTGACCTTTTTAAATCTTTAGTGCATGACAATGAGGAGTTGTCAGATGTTCAGCGTTTTAGGTATTTGTTGTTGTCATTGCGCGATGAACCTTTAAATTTAATAAAATCTTTTCCAGTTACGGATTCTAACTATCCTAACGCCTTACAAATCTTAATTAATCGTTATGAAAACAAAAGAATAATAGCAACCAAACACTTTGACAAGATTTTTGATGCTTCACCCGTCAACGATAAATACTTAGAACAAAGTTTAAGAAATCTTCTTAACATTTGTCATGAAAACTTAACTGCTTTAAAATCACTTGATTTACCAGTTATTGAATGGAGTTTTCCACTTTTAAATATTTTACTCCGGAAAATAACTCCAAGTATTCGCAAACGCTTTGAATTATCTTTAAAATCTACAAGTGAGATTCCACCTGTTAGTGACTTGTTGGACTTTCTTGACAAGGAGCTATCCGCGTTAGTAGTTATGTCAGCTGCTAGGGATAAGTCTTCGGTGATAAACAAGTCGGGTGACTCGCGCCAACCTACCACTGATTCATCAACGCGATCTTCGATTGCCGCGCGCCCTACGTTTTCTCGCGCGCTTGTCGATACTAAAAATAATAACAATGCGAACGCTACGCGACCTACCCGCACTGTTACTTTTCACAGTACTACCAACACTAAACCGAAAGGTGCTTGTTGCTACTGTAATGAGCAAGCTCATATATTGAATAAATGCGATTCTTTCAGCAAGCTAGATTTAAAGAAACGCAAGCAGTTTATTAATGAAAATAAAATCTGCGTGAACTGCTTAACCCAAGGTCACGCTGCTGATAACTGCTTTTCTAGATTCAACTGTAGAATCTGCTCCCAGCGCCACCACACCTCGATACACGACAGTGACAGTAGCCCGAAGCATAACCTACTAGCTGAATTCCCTCAGTGTCCAGAAAATACTTCAAATTATTCAACGGTCCTTCTAACCACAGCGTTAATTAATATCAATCAAGTTAATTCAAACTCACAATATCCTAATACTATACGCGCTTTAGTTGATCAGGGATCTCAGGCTACCCTCATTACTGAGGCCTGCGCTCAGCGACTTGGTCTTCAAAGATTTTACACTTCTTCAAGTGCTACTGTGACCGGCATAGGTGACAAAGATAATCAGCCACGTGGATATGTTATGTGTGAAATAACACCACATAATAGACCTGAACCTAAACTTTTTATTGAAGCACTCGTTCTACCGAAAATTACCAGTTACATTCCTACCATTCCTAAATCGTTCGAAAACATTTCTCATTTACAAAACCTGCCTTTAGCAGATCCTGATTTGCGTTCTTCTCGACCTATTGAATTATTGCTAGGGTCTGATTACACTGACCGTATCTTACTTGATAATATTATCAAAGGTCCATTAGGTACACCTGTGGCTATAAATAGTATCTTTGGGTACTTACTCAATGGTAAAATATCACCTGCCTCTTCTACACAAATTTGTGTGAACGTGAGCACCTATCAATTAGATATGCAAATACAAAAGTTTTGGGAGCTTGAATCTGTTCCTGAAACTAAACCTCTCACAAAAGAAGAAGTTCATTGTGAAACAATTTTTGTTAACACTCATTCAAGAGATTCAACCGGTAAATACACCGTGTCTCTTCCATTCAAGGAGAATGCACCTCCACTAGGCGATTCACGTGAGATTGCTCTCTCGCGGCTTCATAGACTTGAGTCTAAACTTTCAGTTAATCCTGCTTTGCGAGCAGACTACGTTCAATGTCTCCAAGAATACGTTGACTTGGGTCATATGGAACACGTTCAAAATCCTTCATGTACTGCCACAACGCCATATTATATTCCTCACCATGCGGTGGTGAAGAAGTCTTCTGCTACGACTAAGGTCAGGGTGGTTTTTGATGCCTCCTGTAAAACGACCTCTGGACGGTCTCTAAACGATAATCTGTTAACTGGACAGAAACTCCAACAAGATATTATTGAAGTTCTTCTGAAGTATCGTCTTCATAACATTGTTTTTACATCTGATATCAAGATGATGTATCGTTACATTCAAGTTCGAAATGAAGATCGAGACTTTCAACGAATTCTTTGGCGTACGTCTACTGAAGAGCCTGTCCAAGAATATCGATTATGCACAGTCACATTTGGCGTTGCATCAGCACCGTTCCTAGCGTTACGAACACTGCGTCAGTTAGCACTCGATGAAGCATCATCTTTTCCCCTTGCGTCGCAAGTATTACTAAATGACGTTTTTGTAGATGATGTTGTTACTGGAGCAGCTACGCTCGAAGATGCTCTAATACTACAGCGTGAGCTTACGGCACTCTGCAAAGCTGGAACATTTGAACTCCGTAAGTGGACCTCCAACAGTGCAGATTTTTTATCCTCCATCAGTAAAGATAACTGTAGCGATGACAATGCACTTATTCTATCTGGTCTTGATAATGACGCTTCAGTTAAGATCTTAGGACTTCAATGGAACCCTAAAACAGATACCTTCTCCTATCAAGTGGATATTCCTTCACAAAAATGCACCAAACGTATTATGTTGTCCGAGATTTCTAAAATCTACGATCCACTGGGTTTCCTTAGCCCAATAATACTGCTTGTAAAACACCTGATTCAACTACTTTGGATTTCTGGTGTTGCCTGGGACGAAAGGCCTTCTAAAACTATTTGCGAGTTATGGTCTACATTTATCACAGAATTATCTTTACTTGAGAATATCTCCTTACCCAGACACGTCCTTCCTTCATACAAGGAAGTACAAATTCATGGCTTTTCTGATGCCTCTGAAAAGGCATATGCTGGTTGCGTTTACTTGCGTGTTACTGATCACGCAGGTAAAATTCATTCATTCCTTCTAATTTCCAAGACTAAGGTGGCACCACTAAAGAAAATTACTCTTCCTCGTTTAGAATTAAATGGTGCTGTTTTATTATCCAAACTTATCGAAAAGGTACTTGCAACTTACGGAAGTATTTTACCTTTTGAAAATGTTTTTGCTTGGAGTGATTCTTCGATCACTCTGGCTTGGCTTCGATCCCCATCTCATGAATGGCGTACCTACGTAGCCAACCGGGTTACCGAAGTCACAAGTCGCGTTCCCGCCTCACAATGGCGTCATGTTCGTTCGGCAGATAACCCTGCAGATGTAGCATCGCGAGGTGTTATGCCGTCGCAATTAAATCAAGAACTTTGGTTCACAGGTCCTTCTTGGCTTAAAATACCTCAACAGGAATGGCCTATTTCTCATATAGATCTGCAGACAGAAGAAGAACGTCGCAAACATACGTTGGTATCTCACAAGGAACCTCAGGATTTACAATTTCTAGAGAGATTTTCATCACTTTCACATTTACTTCGAGTTGTTGCTTTGTGTTTCCGGTTTTATCATAAATGCCGAAAATCAAAAACCTATTCTTCCGATCAAATCACGGTCCCTGAAACCAAATTCGCTCTCCAACGTGTAATATCACTTGTACAAAAGGATCAATTTTCTGAAGATGTTTTACACTTGAAGAACAATGAAAACTGCTCGAATCGATTACAAAAGTTGAAACCATTTCTTGATACCGCTGGACTTATCAGGGTCGGCGGCAGAATACAAAATGCCAAAATTCCGTATGATGCTAAACATCAAATAGTTTTGCCTAAAAATCATTTATTTACAAACCTGTTAATTGATCATTTTCATAAGATTCACTTACATGTCGGACCACAAACATTACAATATTTAATTTCCCAGAATTACTGGATATTATCTGCTCGAGATGCTGTCCGCATGCGAACGCGTCGCTGTGTGCGTTGTTTTCGTGCTCGTCCTACAGCACCTCAGCCAATTATGGCTCAACTTCCAGCAGCAAGAGTACGTTCTCTTCGACCATTCCTACACGTAGCAGTCGATTTTGCTGGTCCCTTTCTCCTAAAATCAAGTCCCATTCGAAGAGCGAAGGTTTACAAATCATACGTGTCCGTCTTTGTGTGCATGTCCACCAAAGCAGTTCACTTGGAACTCGTTCCTGATCTCACGACCGATTCCTTCCTTAACGCTTTGCGCCGTCTAATATCACGGCGTGGATTATGCACCGATATATATTCTGATTGTGGCCGTAATTTTGTTGGCACTGACCGATATTTGAGGGAATTGTTTCAATTTCTTCAAGACGAGTCGAATCAAAACGTCATCCAAACCAAATTAACGGATCTTTCCATTACTTGGCACTTCAACCCAGCTTATGCGTCGCATTTCGGTGGAATTTTCGAGGCGGCCGTGAAAAGCATGAAAAATCACCTTCACCGTGTCATCGGGAAACTTACATTAACACACGATGAATTTAACACACTCCTATGTCAAATTGAGGCGGTTCTTAATTCAAGACCGCTCTCTATACTAAGTAATGATCCTACGGATCCATTACCACTTACACCAGGACACTTTCTTATCGGAGAGCCATTAACCTCACTGCCAGAGTTCGATTTTTCAAATGACAATCCAAACCGTCTCGTTCGATGGCAAGTCATCCAGCAGGCTGTCCAACACTTCTGGAAACGATGGAGTGTTGAGTACTTACATCAGTTGCAGCCTCGAGGTAAATGGGTCGTCGATAAAACCAACACACCCCTCCGCGAGGGTTCGATAGTCGTGTTAATGGATAACACGTTGCCTCCGCTGCAATGGCGTCTAGCGCGTGTGCATGAGCTGCACCCCGGTGCCGATGGTATTATTCGTGTGGTCACTGTTCGCATGGGTAATACTCTTACCAAAAGACCTGTAGTCAAAGTATGTCCCTTGCCTATAGAGTAACCTACAATTTCATACATTTTCCTTTCATTACTTTTTTTTTTTCTCTTAATTATTCTCTAGTTCAATGTATAATTTTTATTTTTTTTCTTTCTTTAAAATAAGTGAGTTATTTTAAGGTCGGTGGCATGTTCCGTAGAGTGCTAATACATATTTAAAAGTTTCTTTTTTCCAAATTCTAATTTCTTTAAACAATTCAAAACGAATGTGTAGTCACCAATTTCCGAACGCTGGCCTGTAACGCCCCCTGTGGCAAAACTAAGAACGCGACAACTGTCATGACACAACTCATAAATCCAACTTGCATTTTTTTCTCTCCAATATAAGCGCGTACGCAATTTTCCATTTTTTCAACAAATCAGTAAGCTGATGTGAAATACAATATCAAGTGCCAGTGCAAACCTGAAATCGCCGGCAGACCTGTGGAGACTGGAGCTGGGGTACCCCAAGAAGCCTCAAAGAACCGGCGGCGTCGGTAAGTGGCTATACACATTCGTCTTTTCCAGTGGGCCTTTCACTCTTTCTATCCAACACGTATTTTTATTATCCTAATAGCATCTGTAGGTATTGGGTTCAAACTTGAAGGTAAAAATCTGAATGCATTCTCAAAGCACAATTAAATATACCTAACTAGATAATGCCCGTGACTTTGTCCGCTTAATTTAGTTTTTTGAAATCCCATGGGAACTCATTAATTTTTCGAGATAACCGGGATGCAACATATCTCTTCTTAATTTCGGTTCAACAGATGGGCCGTGAAAGTATAACATATAAACAGACAGACACACTTACGCATTTATAATTAGTATGGAGACCTACATAAACTCTTCAAAATGTTATGGGCCTATTTGAAAGTTTGAAACGTGACAGTTTAGGTATAAAAGTTAGTTCTATAGTAAATCTGAAACACAGGTATAGTCCGCACGCGAGCTCTGAGGAATCGGGGGCTGAGGTAGAGGGCGGGTGCGCACCCCACCCGACCGTCGCTTCATACCCCGCACGCTCCCATACTAGAGCCGACCTTGACGCTAGATTACGCTTTATCGAGTCCTGTTTTTAATTTTGCGATAGCAGTGTTAAATTGTACTACTAGTGGTTTGCCCCGAAATGAGACCTCGCGGTATCCTAAGCACAAACGAATAAACTTTTACAGAGCACCATCTATTGACATCATTGTGAAGTTCTGTTAAAAATACTGAAGCTCATTAAAAATGAAATAATTTCGTTTCCTTAAAATATTTATCTAATTTTAGTATTTGTTGTTCAAGTACAGGATATAATTAATATAATTGATCACGTTTCAGGCTCAGCCTTTCAGAAAATTGAGAGTTCTGAGGTCAACTTTGGACGTTAGAATTTTTGGACTCTATTCCTAATTATCTTTAAAATGATATACCGCAACTCTATGTAACGCTATAAAAAATATTTTACTTCGCATTCGCTTCTATGAGAGCCCCCCTGAAATAAAGATTTTTATAACTTTTTAAGCCATATTCGGCTGGAGGCCATCGGTTTACATATTATATTTAAATTTGAAGTAATTACGTTCAGTAATTCAGAAGTTATAAGGCTCTGACAGACGGACGGACGGACAAGTGCAAATTCACTCAAGTAGACTCAGAGCCCTTCGCTTCGCTCGGTCAATAAATAGTACTAAACTTACAAGTTTCTTTGTGTGTGCAAATAGCTGTTTAATTTTTAAATTCCTTAAAGTACTGATTATTCTGATTGCGACAGTGATTAATTAGATTTTACGTTAATTTTGTACAGTTCATTATAATCAATTTTATGATACAATTTGCTTTTTCTTTCTTGTTGCACATACTATCCTCATAGAATTATTATTTACTATAATGAATTCAATGCACGCGCACAGATACAAAAGATGTGTTAGTATATATAACGTAATATCGACTACATCACAACTCTATCTCATTACGTCAACATTCCTTAAGATTCCTCAGACCTTGCGCGCGAACTATAGGTACGAATATTTTATGCATGTGCATCCGAATCTATATCTCGGGTTTGCTTTTTTTACCTTAACAATTACTAGAGGGCGCCCGCGACTTCGTTCGCGTGGCATAAGTTTTTTAATTCCCACGGGCACTCCTTCATTTCCAGGATAAAAAGAAGCCTATGTCACTCTCCAGATCCTCAACTATACTCGTACCTACCCATGCAAAAAATCACATCGATCCGTTGCTCTGTTCCGGCGTGATTGAAGGACAAACTCTCTATTTAACGTCCTTGGGGATAGAAATTTCAAAACTGTGGAATACGTAGGTATTTCATAATTTTAAATCGGAAGCCCAAATACCAAGTTATAACTTGAAAAACGACGGACTTTTATTCAAATTTTCAACCCCTATTTGGGGGGTGAAATTTTTAAATATTTTGACACACGTGCTTCTTTATTTTCTACCGAAAGCCAAGATATCGAGTTTCGTAGATATAACTTGAAAAATATCTTGTAAAATTAAGGACTTTTTTACAAATTTTACTCCCCTATTTCAGCCCTTTGGGGTGGAATTTTAAAAAACTGTGAAACACGTATTTCTTAATTTTTAACCGGTAGCTCATATACCAAGTTTCATGGATATAACTTGAGAAATGACGGACTTTCACACAAACTTTCAACCCTTATTTCACTCCCTTAGGGGTGGAATTTTGAAAAATCCTTCCTTATTGAGCGCTTACGTCACAAAAGGAACCTACTGTCAAAATTTCAAGTTTCTAACCTCAGTGGTTTAGGCTGTGCGTTGATATATAAGTCAGTCAGTCAGTCAGTCAGTCAGGACTTTGAATTTTATATATTATATAGATCACTATAATCCAGTATATTTTTCATAGCTTTACTATAAATACCTGATGTGCAGCTGGTCCTTAGTTAGACTAACCTGACATTGCAATGCTGAAAGCGGCGACTCCACTGAACAAAGATACACTAGTAGAATCCATGTTAATTTCAATAAATAAGTCTTTGTACAGCATACCGAAACAATTCATAAATCCCATCAGGGTTACCTGTAAAATATATTTGGTAAATGTCTTAACTTATTTAAGTTGTTTTTAAGATTTACAGAATCTATATTTATACTAATATACTTATACTAATATTATAAATGCGAAAGTTTTGATGTATGGATGGATGGATGTTTGTTACTCAATCACGCCAGAACGGCTGAACGGATCTGGGACACATAGATAGATTATAGCCTGGAATAACACATAGGCTACTTTTTATCCTCACCTCCCCTCAATCCACGCGAACGAAGTCGCGGGCATGAGCTAGTCACTACATAAAGATAAAAGCTGCTAAGATAAATAAAAGTTATCATATCCAAATAAAAAAAAAATTAGAAACCTCTTGTTGTTGTGTTATCCTAAAGTATTAATTACATAATGCGTGAACCTATATTTTAGGTAACCTATCATATAGGTTAACCTTTTGCCCGTATCGAAACATCCATCATACTAATATTATAAATGCGAAAGTGTGTTTGTTTGCTGGTTTGTTGGTTTGTTGGTTTGTTGGTTTGTCCTTCAATCACGCCGTCACGTCAACGAATTGACGTTATTTTTGGCATGGATATAGTTGAGGGCCTGGAGAGTGACATAGGCTTTTTATCCCGGAAATTTAAGGAGTTCCCGCGGGAATCAAAAAAACTTAAACCACGCGGACGAATCCGTGGGCATCAGCTAGTATTTTATAATACTGATTCAACTTTTCAGTACAGGTACCTACTTATACTGAAAAGTCGAATACAGTATTTCCTACGCGTATTATAACCTCACTTGCAGAGCCTCGTAATGAGGCAGTCTCATAACACTTACCAAATTAATAATAACTCCGAAGCCAATCATGTAACCCCATCCTCCATCTGGTGCAACCAATTCATATTTCCTACTTTCTGTCTCTTTGGCACTCATTGTTATAGGTGTTATACAACATGAACTTTTTAACGACTAATGGAGCCTGAATTAATGGCATCATCTAGTAACTTCCTTTATCTTTGGTTAGTAAATAAAATAAAAAGGGTAAATATTATGTTTAACGTCGTCGTCACGTAATAGGAAATGGTACTTTTAGATCATGTCTAAAAGTACCATTTCCTTATCATGCATAATAATTATTATATATAATATATATATTAATAAATTATAATATATTATATATATTATAATCATTATTATTATAATAATTAATATAATCGTCTCAAATCGTCTGGCCTACTGAGCCTGGGTACTCATAATAATATAATATAATAGGGTATAAAAACTTATTTATAATTCTATTAATTAATTTAATCGTCTCAAATCGTCTGGCCTACTGAGCCTGGGTCTCCACTCATAATAAGAAGGGTTAGTCTATAGTTCAGCACATAAGCTAATATGCATCCGAGATTCAAACCCCGGATGCATATTAGCTTATGTGGTGTGGCTTATGTACCCTCGAATAGATGACAGAAGTGAGCTACCGTTTAATCGGCAGTAGCGTGTTGTGACGCGTAGAAGCCTCGTAGAAGCATAACAATTTCAAGCAATTTCACAATGTTTCACGACTCGACACTCCACTAATAGCAAAGAAAGAAAAAAAAACAATTTATTCGCTAATCGCCAGTGGTGTAACAGACAAAACTAGATACAAATGTAACACTTTCGTCTGTGACACCACCCAGGAAAGGGTGTACAGCTGCCCTGCGTCATACAACCACAGAATAGGTAGGTAATAGTTAATACAACGTACTATTACCTATTCTTTGGTCATATTATGCCCAAAAATGCAGAAAATGAGGTGAAAATATAGCGATCGACCATCGAAATAGAACGAGTACACTAAAATTCTTCTACAATGCGGCCGATATCCACCTCCACCACCACTACAGCCCATTAACGTCCCACTGCTGGGCACAGGCCTCCACTCTCATAGGAGTGGGAATTAGAGCTTAGACCCACCATGCTGCTCCAATGCGGGTTGGCGGCCGATATATCATTAATTTGATATTATGTAACATACAATACAACAATGTATACAATTTTGTGTTATCTTTATTTACTAGGCATTTTTGTAGCGGTTTTATACTTTGCGCACTTTCACCGTGAAAAGCATTTCATGCTCCTTCGGTAAAAACAAATAAATGATACCTGCAATGAGGTAAATATTTACTCTTAGCATTACCGTGTACATTCGCTAATACTATAATATCATACTAATATTATAAATGCGAAAGTATGTTTGTTTGTTGGTTTGTTGGGTTGTCCTTCAATCACGCCGCAACGGAGCCACGGATCGACGACATTTTTGGCATGGGTATAGTTGAGGGCCTGGAGAGTGACATAGGCTACTTTTTATCCCGGAAAATTAAGGAGACCCCGCGGGAATCAAAAAAACTTAAACCACGCGGACGAAGTCGCGGGAATCAGCTAGTATAATAATAAAGGGCCCCGCATTGGGTGGAAGTTTTATAGGATTATTTTTAAATGTGTTTTGAGTAGTATTTTTATATATTTATGTACACCGTGTTTAGAAATAATTTAAACATACATACCTAATCCTGTTTTGCACGGTGATATTGTGTAATATTTACCTAATAATATTTCAGAAGTTGATTGATCTAATATATTTATAATGAGATAAATTAAAATTATGGTCTAAGATTCTCTGGTTATTCTTACCATTCTTTACAGCTAATTTGTCTATAAAATATATTTATATCTAAAAAAAAAATTAATTAAAATATTGTAATTCACTTTGGATCCACCATTGGTCTAAGTGGTTCCTGGTACAAGTTATTTAAAATTGAAACGATCCTCCATCATCATGGTAATCTGTGCCTATAGTAAATGTGGACCCTCACAAAGTACAAACTAGGCCGGGTCCCAGCATCAATTTCAAGTTCTAAGTTCAATGTCAAAGTCTTACCACGGTCGTATAATTCCTCAGGGCTTTGCTGGGAAGTAACAATACAATATCAGGTAGGAGGATCTGTAACCCAGTGTACACATCTTCGTTTTATTGTCAGGGGAATTAAATTCGTGTTCGTATTTCCTTAAGAATCGGTTCAGTAAAAGTAATATAAAATTCTAATAAGTACTTAGTATATTTTAAAACTTGAAGTTACCTATATAAAAGTGATTTTCTGCAGGCCTACGAGCCTTGTGCATATTTCAGTGCATTTGGTAACTTTGGTGGCCTACCGACAAGGCACATAATGTAACAGACAATATAAATACTCGTAGATGACATGGTCCATGGGGCAGTGGGCATTGACACAGACTTAAATGAAAGGTTCACTGTGATAGGTATGTTTATGTATGTATAGCTACCAGTTTGAGAGCCAACCATTATTTGCCCCGATTAACATGCTTGGAGAATCTTGTGCCTACTATACACGGTTCTTCGGGTATAGTAGGCATAAGATTTTTAATTATATATACCTACCTGTGAGGATGTGGAATTGTTAGGGCAATGAGTGCAGTTTAGATACTAAAAAGACGATAATTTCATGTTAAAAATATACAATAGGTATGATGAATTGAGAGGTACGAGTACCTACTCCATTTCTATAAAGAGACCATGATGTGACATTTTTATGCTTTTGGTATTTACAAATTGCAGTGATGCATTGGGTTATTAATTCAACAATATTAAATGCACCGCAGTATATTCATTTCGATAATGCGGTGCTTTTGTATAATTAAGTTCTGTCCTAATTTTTAGAAAATAAAGTTTATTTTTACAAAATAAAAATCATTTTTCAAAGTAAATATAAAATGCAAATAAAATGTCTAAAAAGCAATCCACATTTGTCAATTAATTCCATCTAGTAGGTGTACAAATAAAGCTATATTTAGGAAATCGTTATAGATTTATTTATACTATTTTATATTTATCCACTTACATACCATTATTAGTTCCCATATTGTACGTATCAGAATACGGTCCGTGCATAAAAATAATATTATATAATATGTATTGTCCCAACCAAGGTGCCAACTTGTCCAATTTCAAATTGAAAACTATAGTTCGCGCACGAGTTGAATGCAGAGCAAATGTATGTGTCACCATACATTTGCTCTGCATTCAACTCGTGCGCGAACTGTAGCTGTAGACTACGTCCAGTAGTAAGTCTGGCAAGTTAATGTCAGTTGTCACTTTAAGTTTTATTTATAGTAACCACTTAAGTTAACGATCTTAAAGTGATATTATATGCTAGCTCTGACATAGCTCTGAGGATTAGCAACCTGAAGTAGTAGTGGGCAGGTCATATCTGACGCAGAACCGATGGCCATTGGGGCAGACGTGTTCTGGAGTGGAGACCGCGTACCGATAAAGCGCAGTTTAGGACGACCTCCAGCTCGCTGGTCCGATGACCTAAAGAAGGTGGCAGGAAGCGAGTGGATGAGGAAGGCAGAGGACCGTGTTTGGTGGCGCGCTCTCGAAAAGGACTATGTCCAGCAGTGGATGCATACAGGCTCATGGATGGATAGTGATGATTATATGCAAGGAAATATGAAATTTATGTCTGACATCAATCGATCGTCCAAACTACAAACCAAGAAATATAGTAGATAGTACAAACAAGAGAACATTTCAATTAAAGAGACCTTAATAAAACTTTGCACATTAAATAAATAGGAGGAACGTAATCTCTGTTCGCTCTGTTTAGTTTAGTTAATTACTTAAGTTTTGACGTGGGCTCTCCTTGTATTTACAATTTGCTTTACAATAAAAAACAACATAACAGAGGTCCCATTTTCTGGAAAACCATATTGTTACAAAACTACTAAGGGTTTTTTTTAATTTATTGCACAACCCAAACAGTACGTCATGTACAGGCGAAAAGGCGCAGGAACCGTAATTCCCATTCACCCATTCACCCTTTGGAAGGTGTCAACAACGTATTGAGGGATATAAATTATTATTATAATGCGTATATTTTGACCGTTTGACGACCTCTCTGGCACAGTGGTGAGTGCCTTATGGTGTTATAAGTATGAGGTTCCAGGTTCAACCCTCGCAAGTTGGGAATTATTTATAATTTCTGAATTTTCTCACAGACCAGATTATAGGAATACAAAAATTATTAATTTTCAAAATTCCCCTGCCGGGAATCGAGTTGTAACAGGCTTCGGCCATGGTAGTTACCATCCTACCAGCAATCACTTGCCGCTGAGCGATTTAGCGTATCGTTACGATGCGGTGAAGAATAGAAACAGAAACAGGTTAGCCCGCTCCTATCTAATACTGCATCATCACCGGGTGATATCTTAGTCAAGGGCTAACTTATAGTGGAATAAAAAAAAGTTCTTATAGTGCGAACATTTTCCAATCTTCGTAAGTGAGCGTTCTGCTTAGACAAACAAGTTATATAATGTAAAACGTTTATTTTGGCCAAACTAAAGCGCGCCGTGCGACAGATTATCGCGTGCGACCCCTTGCGGCCTTGCCCTGGCCCAATTCACAAGAATGCTGGCTGACTTATGTAACAAAACCTTTGTTTTATTACATCTTTTGCGTACCTACAACAAGAACATTGACTATGTGGTCAATCATAGAGGATTGACCACATAGTTGTTGTTCTTGTTCTTCTATAACCCTTTTTTAATACTCCCTACGGAAAGGGACAGAACTAGATTTAAAGCTGCCATTTTAGTTTAATTTAGAGATTGTGATAAACAGAATCAGCTCCATTGTACCATAGAACTACTATTATTCACTCTATTAGCTTTTATAAATATACTAGCTTTTAAGCATTATACAGCTGAAGATAAAAAGTATTAAGGCTTAACTACTTGCCTGCACATTATTACCTAATGACCTCAGGTCATAAGCTGAATAGTCACTTGAACTTTACTATAAAATATCGTTTGCTATATCTTCTACGCTTCGTAGAGC
Source organism: Erebia ligea (assembly GCA_917051295.2). Lineage (NCBI taxonomy): Eukaryota > Metazoa > Arthropoda > Insecta > Lepidoptera > Nymphalidae > Erebia > Erebia ligea. Next base: position 3,492,137 of record OU785226.1, read on the forward strand.
ACTTAAGACACGATTTATACAGATTAGCTAGTTTAAATAAATCTTTGTTACTCATCTATAATATTATACTCCCCTCTATTATAAATGCGAAAGTGTGTCTATCTGTCCTTCTGTCTCTCTGTCGGCTACGTTCTCACGGCCCATATTTACTGATTTTGACGTGTTTTGTTTTCAACCCGGAAAATCAAAAGTTCCCGCGACATTGTTCAAACCCCCAATAGACGTCATCATCATCATCATCGAGTAACATCAAAGTACTTACCTAGTAAAATAATAAAAATAGACTTCTTTCTTTTTTTTGAAGAATACAAGGTGGCTCTATTGCTAAGAGCTTATAATATCACAGGTTGTTAGCCATTAGGTAGTCCCTACTATAATAATATTAAGACTATGCAAGGTAGCGGTGTCCATGCTACACTGTATATTGCATAAAACATCGAAACTCTCTCAGTCCCAGTTATTACCATAACAGTCCCATAAAAGCTAAGTGGATAGGTTTTTTATCGCACTCTATTCTTAAACGAACATAACATAACCTAAACTAGTCAACAAACAAATATCTATTATGTAAAGCGTCCATTCGAGCAAGCATAAAGGGCGACGTGAGGCATTAGGTAGGTATATCGTGCGCGTCCCTACCACACCACATTTCACACAATGTTTGCTTACTACATTATGTACCTACAAAACACATCATAACCTTGCTGGAATTTTCGTAGCGAAAAATACAAAAGAATTTCCAAGAAAAACGTTGCATGTTGTATTTAATATAGTTATTATAGTAGTTTATGCAACTGTCATATAATGAAGGGTATTAAAACACGAGTGTGAGTTTATGAAACGAGCGCAGCGAGTTTCATAATAGTAACGAGTGTTTTAATACCCGTGTTATATGCAGTTGCATACACTACTTTATCTTCACTAATGCAATTTATCAAACAACAAGAGTAAAAGCTGACAATACAAAACACATTGCGAAACATTAAATTCACGCGTACGTGTATTGTCACAGTGAACTTGCCGCCATTAAAATCTAACCAATGAGAGCGCAGCTGCGCGCGCAGGGCCAATCAGGAGCGAGCGCGCGCTGTTCGTTTTTTATTTAATTGGCACAAGATCTTACCAAAGAGTTTTGTGTATGTAAGTTTAGTAGTTTCGACGAAGTTTTCACGTATAACCCAACTGTTTTCAAAAGCCAGCCTAATATCAAAATTTTATACAATTTGTATGAGGATTTTGACATAAGGCTCGCCAGGTTAATTGGTCGCGTTTTATTGATGTTATAATGAGATTTTACGATATCGATGTGGATATTATACCATCATGTGAAATTGCTTAAATTGAGTGTTTTGTTATCTGCGCTATAACAGTAGTAATTATAAGTCAAGTATTGGAAACATAAGTAGAATGTTATAACATTAGTGTAGATAAAGTTATTTAGAAAATAGAAACTTGAGAATAATATTTTAGTGGTTTAAATATTATGATCACGAATTCACACACGTTACATTACTCCCGTTCGATTGTTAAATAGAAACAACTAAATTATCACGACAATAATACGTTTGTTTGTTAGTGTGTATTTGGTGCCATGTTTGTTTGTACATTTCTCTGACCCCTCCTAACGGATTATCACATTACGTTTGATCGTCACATTGGCTTCTTGATCTTTTGCTTCATAAATGAATTAACTTCGTATCCGTAATTAAGTACCTCCGTAGGGTTGTTATCTCAATGGTAACCATAAAATTATCCAGGTTAATAACCAGCCGATTTGTCAAACTATCTGTGACTATTCATGACAACATGAGAATCTATACTTATACGCGGACGAAGTCGCGGGCACCAGCTCGTAATTTAATAAATTATACTTAAAGAGTAGTTGTCAGACTTTAGTATTGGCTTTAAACAGCTCCAAAAATTGTGAAATAATTTTGTTTTAATTTTATTTGATGTCAAAATTATTATCATGTTATCACAGAACCTTCCGATCGATAATGTAGCCACAAAAAGTACGGCCGTGTTTGCCAACTGTGCTACAGTGGTTGCCAACTTTCGATGTAATGTTTTAGAGACCTTGTTACGATCATCTCTTTATCTGTACAGTTTAAATAAAAAGTTACGTTTACAGAACACGTAGCACGCTCAGTAACCTTTGCAGCAGCATCAAAAGGTATCGGGTCTGATAATCTATATTATTAGTTTCATTTACCTAAATCAGTTTAGTCAGATGCATGGATATTATGAAATCAAACAAACCCCTTATTTGCTGTTAAAATTTCAAAAATCCTTTCGTAGCGCATGGCTTCGTCATAAAATAACTATCAGTATGACAAACAGCCCATCCATCCAGTGGTTTGAGCTGTGCGTTGATAGATCAGTCAGTCAACCTGTCAGTCACCTTTTCCTTTTATATATTTAGAAGATAACATTAGGGCCTCCCCCCACGTCAGACTTTTTGTAGGTCCAATAATGGAAAATGAAAGTTCGGAAGTCGACAAAAAAGTTACAAAGTCGGTAAAAAAGTCAGCCCGATCATCGGACCTAAAAAAAGCCTGACGTGGGCGTAGCCCCTTTTCGTAGACCAGCTGCTCCACCCGGCTTGATTAGAGTGAAAACACACTACGGAAAAAAAGTCGGCGCCATTTACATAAATATACCTACTTACGATGTAACTATTATTTATTTCATTTGTGGCAATACATAGTACCCTAATTCTGACGTGGACATTTTGCGCGGATGGTTTGTCCTGTCTAGCATCTAATATTTACTTACGTAGTAATAGCTAGTATTCTGGGCTTCTTGTGTGTCTGCTGTGACCTGAGGGTGGACTTTCTGAAATAAATATTAAGCAAAATGTCCGGGTATTTGCAAGATGTTAATTTATAACAGAGTTGGTTCCTGCATTACAGTTCTCGAGTATTTAGCATAATTGGAAGCATAACAAAGGTTCCCGGCGGAGGATTTCACCGCTAACTCAATAGCGAGGAGAGAAGCTCCGTAATTAGGATTTGAATAGAATATATACTCCTATACAAAGGAGGTTTTACTCTTTGGAGGAAATCATAAGATCGTTCAATAAAGTGGTTGAGTTTTGTATTAAACTTTCCTTGCACGACTGATCTTTTATGCAATAATGATTCTAGCCTAGAAGATTCCAATTCCCTCTCGCTTCGGTAGAGTCTACTCAAATTATAACTACGAGTATAAGTAAATCTCGAAAAAGAGATTTTTAAGTGTCGTGTAATTTTCATAGTGAATAATGAGGAATAATGTGATGCGTTTCAAGTTTGGATGTTGGTAAGTTTGGGTGATTGTTACGAGTACTCCCTTAGGTACACGCCACAGTTACTGAACCGATTTATTTGCAATTTGGAAAAATTAACATACACTTATGCGACACTAGCAGATGCCCGCGACTTCGTCCGCGTGGAATGAGGTTTTTTGGTTGCTGCGGGAACTCTTTAATATTCCGAGATAAGTAGCCTATATGTGTTTTTCAGACTATAACCTATCTCTGTGCCAAATTTCATCTAGATCCGTTTTTAACTGTTCTGGCGTGATTGAGTCAGACATCCATCCGACATCCATCTTTAAATCTATTCATTCAAACTTTCGCATTTATAATATTAGTAAAGATTAAAGATAAATTAAAGTTTCCATAAGATTCAAAAACCTTAATCCACGCGGATGAAGTCGCGGGCATTATATTCTAGTAGGTAATTAATAAAATGACAAATGCTCTTACGACCTAAGTATGTAGTCGAGGAGCGTTTTCTATGAAAATACTACGGTAATTTTCCAGCACTGAACATTGAATAAAACTTGAAGAACCCATTAGTAACAGAAATACCCGGGTGGATTCCGTTCCAAGTGGAGTACTTGTGAATAGCGAATTATTTCACAAATTAGACCGCTTCAACCCAACTTTGGTATATGAATGGATGACCGAACTCGAGTAGGTCCGAGTACATAATATTATAATCGTACCTTCGGGATTGGGAGGCTTGGTACTTCTCAATACGTTTAGTCTAAGTTTTCATTGCAAATTCGATTGATCGTATGAGCGTTCGATCACATTGGCGTCAAAGTAAAATAAAACCGGCCAAGTGCGAGTCGGACTCGCGCACCGAGGGTTCCGTACAAACCTGTAGTAAGTCTTACGATTAATGAATTTAATGAACCGCAAAACTAACTTTGTTTGTAGAGGTTTATTGTTAATATCAAAAAAACTATGCTAGTTAGAGCGTTGGTTTTATTTTTCCTGTAAAATATACATAAGCTTCTATTGACCTTAATTATTTCAGATTTTTCAATTGGTAAACTACGGAGATAAGGGGGGGGGGGGAACGGTATTTTTTTCGACCGATTTTGCCCGATAAATCAAAAACTATTATGCATAAAAATAAATAAAAATCTGTTTTAGAATGTAAAAGTATAGCCCTTTCATAAGATATCCCACTCAGTATAGTTATCATACTTTGAAATTTCAAACCCCCTATTTTCCCCCTATTTTCCCCCTTTTTTAATAAAACTAAAAATAATTTTCGATTTTTTTTTATTTTAATGATGTTAGGCCACTATTATACACAACTATTCCAAATTTCATGTCGATAGCTTTAATAGTTACTGAAATAATCGACTGTGACAGACGGACGGACGGACGGAGAAAGTCGCACCATATAAGGGTTCCATTTTTACCATTTTGGTACGGAACCCTAATAGACTAAAAATGCTTTAATAATTTAAAGTCACAAATTCAGTACAACCGATTTTAATTTCTAAACGTTCCGTTTGGAGCACTGGCTATGAATGCATACACGAAATTTAGCTCTAATTCAATGCAACTAAGGTTCATTTTACTATGACGCTAATAATATAATCTTTATTTTCAGACATATCATCCATAATCATACAATACTACTAAACTATATCGATTGTCAATCACTATTAAATCAATAAAATCGAAACTAATGTAATCGAATGCTCGTTAACGATCAATCGAGTCTACAATGTAAAAACTTAGACTGAACATACTGGTTTGGATTAAAGTATTACATCATTACTGGATATCATCCGCGACTTCGTCGGCGTAGTTTTTGATCCTTGAGAAATCCCGTGGGAACTCTTACTTTTCCGGGATAAAAGTCCTTCCTCTTGATACAACATCTATAATATGTACTGTACTCGATTTCGTTGAAATTGGTTGAATAGATGGACCCTGAAACAAGTAACTGACAGACACGCACATATTTTTCAACCGATTTTGCTGAAATTTGGTATTGAGGTAGATTATATCCCGTGGAAGGACATAGGATACTTTTTATCCCGGAAAATTAAGGAGTTCCCGCAGGAATAAAAAACTTTGATCCACGCGGACGAAGTCGCGGGCTTCATCTAGTTGTTGATAATTGTTGTTCATCATAGATAGGTACATACGCAGGAACAGAAATAGATTAGATATACATGTTATCGTTAGTGATCAGATATTCTTTGCTCCCTATCAGGTATACAGGGATCGATAAATAAAACACAGCAACAGCATCGGCCATGGCACGGTCATGGCCGCCCACTTGTAGATAGCGAGCACCGTTGAACAATGAAACTTCAGAATTGTTGATAAAGGGAAACGGCGGAGGGTAAATTGAGCCTTCAATTTTGGTAACGATCATCTAAATGTGTAAATGTGATAGACTAGACGTTTGGTATTACGATTATAGGTACAGTCAGGTACAAGTTTTGTTTAACAATATGATACCTTAAATATTCGAAGCTCAGCAAAACGCTAAAATGTATACCTAATCACCAAAAAATATACGGACTGACTAGTCACCAGAGGGACGCGGGTTTTCAGTTGCAGAATGTTGAAAGTTTCATAGTAGAATGTCTATTTTCATAATGTATTATAAAAATTACTTAATTTATTTTTCCTCTCAAATTTTGTGCTAGAAATAGGTAGTGATTTCAATAGCAACGTTCTGAACTGCCTCGTTGGTCTACTGGTTAGCTTGTTCGACTGCAGCCGACGAGGTCCCGGGTTCGAGTCCCGGGTCTGACCATAACAACAATAACAAGTATTGGGGTTTTCTGGCAAGAAATTCTCAGTACTAGCCCGAAGTTAGGAATTTGGCGGTGTTTCACCCCCGTGCCTCCGTCGGTCCCAGTTACTATCACTATACCATGATAATAATCGTTAAAGCCCGCCAACCCGCATTGGAGCAGCGTGGTGGGTCTAAGCTCTAATTCCCGCTCTCCTATGAGAGTGGAGGCCTGTGCCCAGCAGTGGGACGTTAATAATCTGTAGTGGTGGCTGAATTTAAGCCCAATTATTATTTATCTTTGGAGTCTCAATATAACCGATGAGTTATATTGAGACTTCAAAGAATTCGACCTTCCTTAGCCTCTACACATCTATATTCTTGTAAGGCCCACACATATTCGTATGGGAATGAAAATATTCTTTTGAAATTCTCTTTAATAAATAATGATACTCGACAGTGGGTATATGTCTTGTGGAATGTTAAAGAATTAATGTGTTACGACGTATCCTTTATGAGTAAAAGCCTGACAACGGAAAGTGTAATAAAATCAACGTTATTACGAAGTTATAAGAAGTACCTACACAGCTTAATGCCGTCCGACAGACTTTGTATTCGAAGTTAATACTAAGATTGAGTTATAGCCAAGTTTAGTTTGCGGAGCAGCGTTATTTAATTAGTTGCTGAAGTAATTTTGCTATGCTGTCAGCTGCCAGTTCAGATTTTGAATTGATATGATTCAAATAATATTGAATTATTATGTCAGAATGTTTAAGGTTGACAACCACAGAAATGACGCTGAAACGTGGACACTAACAAAAGGCTTGATCCACAAAATTAAAGTCGCTGAGAGAGCTATGGAGAGGGCTATTTTAGGAGTTTCTATTAAGGACAAGATTCGAAATGAAGAGATCCGTAAGAGAACCAAGGTCACTGGCAAGCTGAAGTGGCAGTGGGCGGGCCATGCCTGTAGAAGGAGCGATGGCCGCTGGAGCCGGAAAGTTTTAGAGTGGAGACCGCGTACAAGTAAGCGTAGTGTGAGGCGCCCTCCAGCACGATGGACCGACGATACTAAGATGGTGGCGGGAAGTGGCTGGACGAGGAAGGCTGAGGACCGGGTGTGGTGGCGTTCTTTGGGAAAGGCCTATGTTCAGCAGTGGACGTCTGCAGGCTGAGATGATGATGCTGACAGAAATAGGAATCTGCTTATTGATGACTCTTTGATGGTAGAGACTAACTACGACAATGCTACGCCTTTGCTACGCTTACGCTTTTGACGATGACGATTAAATAAGTCAGTCAATGGGGCTGATTCTTTTGTACACAATCTCTAGTACAAATATTGCTAACCCTGTCCCTTACGCTCTGCCGAAAGGGACAGAACTACATTTAGAGGTGTCATTTTGGTCTAGTTAAGAGATTGTGTTATACAGAATTGGCCGCAAATTTTATCAACGCAGTGTCTTATTGATTAACTCGTAATATTAGACTGTTAAATGTTATACTTGACCTAACTTAAATTTAGAGTTGTACCTACTTAAAATTAAATTACCTGCAAAACATTCTGGCCGCCTGTTAGATCGGGTATGGCAATTTTACGACGGAAATAATTTGAAACAATAATATTTACTCCCGTAGCAGCTTAGGTATAATTATAAGTCTATGGGTTTTCAGACTATTTTGCTGTAATGCTACAATACCTTATAAGAGGACTAGCAGATGCCGCGACTCCGTCCGCCTGTTTTAAGTTTTTTATAATTCCCACGGGAACTCCTAAATTTTCTGGGATAAAAAGTAGCCTATGTCACTCTCCAGGTCTTCAACTATACCCATGCCAAAAATCACGTCAATCCGTTGCTCCGTTGCAGCGTGATTGAAGGACAAACCAAAAAACAAACACACTTTCGCATTTATAATATTAGTAAATGATTTTTCATCATACCTATTCGAAAAACGCATATTGCCTTCAGAGGATAGCGGGAGCAAAGTGTCACTTGTAGGCCCATAGGACTTTTCATTTCTCTCTTCTGATTGGTCCGAAGTCACGTCATCAATTTGTTGATCGAATATACGACTTTGCATTTCTCTGTTCTGATTGGTCCGAAGTCACGTGATCAATTTGTTGATCCGGATATACGTCTTTACATTTTATTTAAACTTTAAATATACGTCTAAATAATGTCTATACAATTACATAGAAGGTTGATAGGAGTATCTTCTGATTGGTGCTTAAACGTATAGGTAATGTCCATACATAGTAGGTTGATACTCCTAGCTTTTTCTCATACGTAATGATGAAAAATAGTGTGTGTCACTCGGGGCCAAATTTTTTGTTCTCGGGTGGCGTATATTGAATTCCTCGCTACGCTCAGGATTCTACTTTAGAACCCCTCGCTACGCTCGGGATTCTACTATAGAATCCTTCACTTCGCTCTGAATTCAAAATAGCGCCCTCGGGGAACAAAAATTTTCTTTGGCCCCATGTAACACAAATAACTATTTCACCTCTCATGCTCTAAAAAGATGTCACTATAGCTTAGCGTAGGCGGACTAAAGTTAGCATTTAGGGTCTTATTATTATATTTAGGGGTATTAAAGTATTTTTTTTTTAATAATTGCCGGCGTTATTAAAGTTATAGGTAGTAAATGGGCAATAAAAATGTATAGTCTATGGTTAATATCAACAGCCCAAACTAATGTCACAGATACAGTCTAAGAAGACATAGGGCGTAACGAATGAAACTAGCAGAATTTTTATAATACAAAATTCTATTACTCTTATGTTTTTTATGCAGTACCGTACATCTAGGACTGCTAGAACTGTCATGGTTAGGTCTGACATTTGTGTGAGTGTCGACCCACTGTATGAAATGAATAAATAGTTACGCTATGTTAATACGATCCACACAGAATCTACTTTTTTTATGTTCCATTTTTGAAATATCCTTGGTTGGATGTAATTATTCGTCAATGTGCTAATGTTACCCCATAGAATAATGAAGACAGTCGTAATTCCTTCCTCCATGTGTTACCCATCGTCACCGCTCAATGTCTATGCCTATTCTTAAAGGTTTTTTTTAAAATTCCTTGTTGTTAACATTAAGGAAAAAAAATAAAGTTGGTACCTACTTGGTATTGCGGATTGCCGCGAAATTTCTAGAATTTTAACCACTAGTCTATCATGCTGTAAATATCTGTTATCTATTAAATAAATAAATATGATATTTATTGTTAAATCTGCGGCCTGCCACTATTATAGTTTAGCGTAAGTGATATTAACGCTATAATAATAAAAACAAACTAGTAGGTACAGTAAAAACTAGGGTTGCAACGGAACCTCGCCTCCGCTTCCGTAAGTGCGGAACTTTCACAAGAAATCGTACCTCCGCTTCCGCATCCGCCTCCGCCGTTTTTTTGCAGAGTTATAACGGAGGTTTATTTACGTTGACTTACAATGCGAGAGGTACAAATCGAAGCAGGTGACGTTAGTTACACCATTACCTACAACAAGCAGAAAGGCAACTGTTCTTAGAAGAATCCTCAAGAAAAATCATATATGGAATTCATCGCATCCTAAAGCACAGAAAATGAACGAAGTGATCGGAGAAATCCACCGCCGCGCCGCCTCCTCCGCATCCGCGGAGGCAATGCCCTTTCACCTCCCCATCCGCCTCTGCTTCCGCTAAGAACGCCTCAGTTACAACCCTAGTAAAAACGTTTGCACAATGGGTGCGGCCTTAATGCACCACGCCATATCGCAGTGACGTCAACAACGTATAACCTTTTTTTACTACAAACTTGGAACGTTGAAATTGTTTTACTTAGTTGTTTCATTTAAAGTCACAGTACAAAACCCTTTATCAGTTTTAACTAACTTTTTTTCTTTTTGTTTAAATATTTTTCTTTATGTTTAAATTACATTACCTACTTAATTAGTTAGAAACAATTACTTTAATTTAATTTATCTATTCTATAATTAATTGTATTTAAGTACCTAATCTTGTCTAGTAAAAACTAATTTTGACTAAAAGCTTTTTAAGCCAGTGAAAACTAGAATTTACTGAGTAGGTCAGAACGAAATCTGGTCAACTCGACTCCACGCAATATTGTCTGTCCTACGGCCTACCTAGTATTTTTTTTACAAAGAAACGGAGCGAAAATGAATGATGAAACGACGGAGCCAGGCTTGTGGCGTAGCCCATTTTTAAAAAAATGTCAGTCAGCTGTCGACAAATCAGTTATTTAGCTGGAAAAGCTAGATTAAAATTCTAATTCTTACTAGTTTAAATTAGTTGTAACCATGATTTTCAGACAGAACTAGTTGTTACTAGATCAAACGGGTTAAAACTGAAAACAGGTTTTAGCTGTAACACATGGTTTAAATACTACGAGAAAAACAAAAATTCTTGGTTTTTCCTATTCCAGAACTGAGTTCGCATTATCCGTTTGGTTTTAAGTCTTTAACCAAGTGGGAAATCTTATTTTCCGTTACAAAAAGTAACCTAAGTATATGTCCGGGATGCAAGTTAACTCTGTCCCCAAAAAGGACACAGATTTACTATGATATAATTTAAAAAATAAGTTAGGACTAAAAAACTACGCTAAACTACTATCTTTTCGAAAAGCATGACGTGTCTAGCTATGTTGATCGAATAAACCCCGTATCCAAGTTTACGTGTTCTTTGTTACTAGCCGTTTTATGGGGTTAGTGGTGGCACAGTGGTGGCGCACCACCAAGCCCGCTCCGACGTGCGTCGAGCTTTCGCGAAAAACAACTTCGGGCTATATTATATTGACGAGTGGAGCCTTCTTTACGTAATAGAGACATGTTTGAGCTGTTCTGAGTGATCTCATAATAAAATAACTATTTACAAATCATTAATAATAATCATTAATCAGTAATATATACGCGTGGATTCAGGGTTTTTTTAGTCGTATGGGATTAGTTTTCGATTTAAAAAGTAGGCTTTGTGCGTCTACGAGGTGCAAACTTAATGTGAGATAAGTTTATATAAGACTTAATAAAAGCATGTTTAGGTAGGCTAGTGGAAACGGCAGCTGATGTTGGTACTTGTAACTTTATAAAATCTAAGATATTGTAAATGATTTATACTTTTTTAGATTGTCGATATATTTTCATAATACAAGTTCCGAGAAAAGTTATTTAAATCCGGCAGGTCTTGAGTTTTACCTGCTAATCCTTCTGGAAAAAGGAAGTCGAACTGAATTCTATATTAATATTGCGCTCACAAATTCAGAAATTTTAACGTTAATCATCATACTAATATTATAATGCGAAAGTGTCTTTGTTCATTGGTTTGTTGGCTTTTAGTTTGTCCTTCAATCATGCCGCAACAGAGCAACAGATCGACGTTTTTTTGCATGGGTATAATTGAGGACCTGGAGAGTAATATAGGCTACTTTTTATCCCGGAAAATAGAGAAAAGTGGGAATAATAGTTATTTGTTATACAAGAGTGAAAAGTTGTTTTATAACCGCGTGCTCAATTTTGATGACCGAGCAAGCGAAGGATTCTAAAATTAGAATCCTGAGCGTCAGCGAGGGAATCAAAAGAGCACGAGGTGAAAAATCTTTTCACTCGAGTGCAACACGTAACTTTTCATCCCACCTCAGCGAGGAAATGACTGAATGCAAAAAAAATCACAAGATTAAATTCAATTCTGTTAATTTCTTCGTCACTAGAATCACTCATTTTAGGTTTTTCACTTATTTTCAATTTTCTTGTTTTTAATCGGTTTAAATTTTTCACTTATTTTCAATTTTCTTGTTTTTAATCGGTTTTAATTTTAAACAATATGACGTGAACACGACGTGAAAGAAAATGGTGCGCGCAAAGTAAATTAAAAAAGTACCTACACCAAGAAGGTTACGAGTGTGAGTTTTAAACAAATTAAAAACGATTGTATGGAAATTCGGCACCATAGAGGTACAAGTAAATAGGTTTTAATGATGTTTTGAATTCACAAACTTCATAGACGAGTGATATTTACTAACGTGCACACGATGTTCTAAATTCAATTTACTTTATCCTCTAGAGGATAATAACGGATTTTACCTTCAGATATCGAAGAGTAAAAATACTCTTTCCGAGATGGTGGGATGAAAAAATACTTATTCCACGCGGACGAAGACGCGGCAACAGCTAGTTAATTAATTATTTATTTATTATAGGCTCGTTTCTTATGGTAACATTAATTCTTTATCTTGTAATTTCTTTTTTAATCTATATCTTTTAAACTTTATAGTTGGTGTGGTACCATCACTCACTTAGCTTGTATTTATATCTTGGTTTTTATTTTTAGTAATGCGTAAGTGATAGTTAGTAAACCTTATAAATAAATAGCATTAAGTGAGATTAAAATCTTAGGTACTTAGCTTATGGTGTTAGAAATATCTTCATATTTCGCAATACAGGTAAATTTTCATACAAAAGCTGTAATCCCAGTAATATAATCCCAGAATTTAATCAGTCTTGTACTCAAAGCGGATTGAAACTGTCAAACTGTTTGCGAAGTGGCTTTAAACTTAATACCAAGGGCTGAGTGAGTTGATTCGGATTAAATTAATACATTTATATTAACAACTAGCTGATGCCCGCGACTTCGCCCGCAAGGATTAAGGTATTTTGGTCCACGCGGGGACTCTTTAATTTTCCGGGATATAAACTAACCAAGTGTTATTCCAGACTATAATCTATCTCTGTGCCAAATTTCATCCAGATCCGTTCAGCCCACGTTCAGCCGTTCTGGCGTGATTGAGTAACAAACATTCATCCAAACTTTCACTTTTATAATAATAAGTATATAGATGTTAGTCAGAGTTGCCCGCGAAAATTAAAAATCCTGTAGGAACCTTTTGATTTTCTGAGATGCCAATTTTCGCCTCCGGGATACAAGCTACCAAATAACGTCAAGATCAGATAAATGAATAAACGGTATACAGGTAACAAACTAACAGACACACTTTCGCGTTTAATTAGTATGAAATTATCAAACTGGTACCAGTTCATACAAAAAACATGAAAATCTTTATATTTTTCGCGAAAGGAGTTGAAATCATTATTTTTCCAGAAAGCATACCTATGTATTTTTTTAAGAATTACGAAGACTAATTGACCACATAACACCAATACAAATTATTTGACTGAAAAGCCTGAAAAACCTGCGCGAAGCATCGGAAAAGTGTATACGCAGCTGCTGGAAATTGTAATAAATACTCGGCCAATTAATTAAATCAACACTAGATGATGCCAATCAAAATCAGTTGAAAAGATGGGCCGGGAAAGCGTAGCAGACAGACAGACAGGCAGGCACACTTTCGCATTTATAATATTAGTATGGATGTATTGTATCAACCAAAAATTGAATTTTGGATGGCCATTGACCATATACGTGCAAGTATTAAAAATGCGAAAGTTTGTTTGTCTGTCATCAATCATGCAATGAAACAACGGATTTACTTGTTTTTTTCTTGAGTATAGTCTAGACTCTAGAGAGTTACACAAGCTACTTTTTATTCTAAAGAATCAAAGACTTTCACCGGGTATTTTAAAACATAAACCCATGCGGATATCATTAAATAGTTTTATAATGAGCAAGAAAATTACAGTGAACCTGATCATAAAACCTCCTTATTCAAGAATAATTAAAATGTTCTTCTATAACGCTAGTAGCAGAGAAAACTCATTAAATTTTAAACTATTCAAAGTTGGATTTGCAATTTGTTTCCGTGCTCGCTTATTATGTAAAACATTCAATTTGCGCTCGATGCAAATGGACAATTTCGAAAGACCAGCACAAACGTTTCCTCTGGATAGATACTGTGAACTATTGCATTAATTTTCGTGAAAATACATCATAAGAGAACTCGTTTTTAGAGCTTGGGCTCTATACTTTTCCAGTTCCAAATACAAATAACTGGGAACTGATCACGCCAGAACCGCTGAACGGATCTGGATGAAATTTGGCACAGAGATAGATTACGGTCTGGAATAACACATAGGCGACCTTTTATCCCGGAAAATTAAAGAGTTCCCGCGGGAACCAAAAAAACTAAATTCACGCAGACGAAGTCGCGGGCATCATCTAGTAACCTATATAATAAAATATCTATATAAACAAAAGTACATAAACTAAGATTAAATTTTGACAAGATAAGGTAAATACATATTTAACTGTAAAAGGTCTTTCCCTGCTTGATTTATGGCGCAGGTTCCATAGCGGTTGAAATATTTAGAGACAACAACCGAACGCCGGGGAAATTAACAGCATAATCTTTTTGGATGATTTACTATTATTGGGTTCGCGTATTTTAATATCATTATCCAAACTAATAATACAAATAATATGTGCGAAAGTGAGTCTGTTTGTCTATCTGAACTCTAACCCTTCCACGCCCATTTATTTAACCAATTTTGACGAAATTTGATAGAGTTAAGTTGCATTTCATTTCCGAGGAAAGACACGCTACTTTTTATATTGAAAAATCAAAGAGTTCTTACGGTTTTTTTTCAAAAACCTAAATATAAGTCAGTCGTCAGTCGGGGGCACCACCTTCATGATCGAATAATTACATGAACTAGAGTTAGTTATTTTGGTATTAAGTATACTTACAAACAAAGGCCTTTGTTACCTAAGTTTTGTTATGATAGGACGCCAAAGATTTATGATTATGACTATAAATTAGCCCGTTACGAATACACGATAGAAGGTTAGACAAATAAAGCTTAGAATAGCTATCCTAGAATTATAAAAATATTATCCAGAAAACAGTGACACATGAGTAGAGAGACAGTTTATATGTAAGGTTACTACATAATTACCTATTCTATGAACCAGCTAGAATTCTAGAACATCCAATATTTTTAAAAGAAAATTTCGTAGCTATAGAGCTTCGCTCGTCGATACGTACGCCGATTGTCTAAGGATATCGTAATCATTTGAGACCTTAAAACGTATTGCTCGAACTATTTAAGGAGGTCATACACGCTGTTTGACGTGCAGGCATTTATAAACTCCTTGAACCAGTCGAATTATCCGTTTGACAAACGATTACTATTCCAGATATATTTTGTTACTAGCTGATGCCCGCGACTTCGTCCGCGTGGATATACCAAGTTTCATAGAAATAACTTGAGAAATGCTTTATACAAACTTTTATACAAACTTTCAACCTCTATTTCACCCCTTTGAGGGTGAAATTTTGAAAAACTGTGAAACACGTATGTCTTCATTTTTAACCCGCAGCTCATATACCAAGTTTCATGGCTATAACTTGAGAAATGAAGGACTTTCATACAAACTTTCAACCCCTATTTCACCCCTTCGGGGGTAAAAGTTACAAAAACTGTGAAACATTTATTTCTTCATTTTCAACCAGTAGCTTGTATACCAAGTTTAATCGATATAACTTGAGAAATGACGGACTTTCATACAAACTTTCACCCCCTATTTCACCCCCTTAGGGGTGGAATTTTGAAAAACTGTGACACACGTACTTCTTTATTTTTTACCGTAAGCCAAAATAAAAAGTTTCGTTAATATAACTTGTAAAACATCTTGAGAAACGAAGGACTTTCATACCAACTTTCATCCCCTATTTCACCCTTTTGGGGGTCGTATTTTCAAAAACTGTGAAACACGTATGTCTCCATTTTCAACCCGCAGCTCATATATCAAGTTTCATGGCTATAACTTGAGAAATTAAGGACTTTCATACAAACTTTCAACCCCTATTTCACCCCTTCGGGGGTAGAATTTCGGGATAAAAAGTATCCTATGTCCTACCTCGTGGTATAGGCTCAAATCGTGCCAAGTTTCGTTTGAATTCATTCAGTAGTTTCGGCGTGATGCGCGGCCAAGATACAGACAGACAGACAGACAGACAGACAGACAAAAATGAAAAAAATTACAGATTTGGCTTCAGTATCGAATAATGAGTGCCCTCCAAAAAAAATTTTCAAAATATCTTCAATGTACAGAATTGGACCTGTTACAGTTTTATTATAAGTATAGATTACATAAGAATGTCGATAAAATAAGGGTCCTTAGGACAAGCTGAAGCTTATTTATATTTAAGGATCGATATCAATCAAACTTCAGGTTTGTCTTTAATCTCATTTAATTAAGAGTGAGTGGAGAAAATTAACTCTAAATATGACAGTGTTTGCATAGGTTATAGTTTGTTGGTGAAAGTGGCGCCATGTTCAGCAGTGGTGACACGCCTCTTATGACACCGGATGGCTACAGCAGCATCTCACAAGGTACGTGTTTATGTGTAAGAACCATCTTAGTCCAAATTTCAAAGAGATATTGAGGGGTAGTCGAAGAGACGCGTCTTTTCCGTGCAAAGTATATAGATCTTTATCTCAAATGCGGAAAGACCAATTTTCTGTGCAAAAGTGATGCGTTGAAAAGTTAGTTCAGTGTATATTTTTATTTATTGCGTGATAGGCTTGCGCTTGACGACAATCATGCTTAGTGCAACGCAATGATGATAGTGATGGGTATATATACTTTACAACGGATAAGAAAATACATCACGTTGCAGACTCTGCTGCAACATTAGGCTCAGTTGCACAGGGATAAAGGCTGGCATTGATTAGTAAGAATCAAGTTAGAATGCATATTTATTGACTGCCTTGATAAAGAAATAAATAAAATATGAGCATTAACATATTTCCACTTGGGTAAGCAGTGTTTTTATGCCTCTATGAACTGCACGTCACTGATCAGGCTATATGCTTTGAGTCTATGTTTGACCATTTAGGCGTAATATGAAATAATAATGTTATGTACCTACTTCGAATTTTACTTACAATTTGAGTTGCGGAAATTAACTTTCCGGCAATTTCAGCAACTCACGCCAATATTAGCTCACAGCCCATGTGTATAGCATTGGGTCAATTCAATTAACTCATAATTAGTTAAGAACAACTTTTACTTTCATTTAACTTTTTGGTTCAATTACACGTTTATTAGGTTACGTACATAGATCTACATTTTCAACAAAATAAAGCTTACCATCGACGCGTATTTCTCTTTTAGGTTTTTAAAAGGGAAAAGCTACAAAAATATAGACCTATATGGGAGAAGTATATGCAATTATCTACCAATCCGATTTAATACCACCCGTCAAACCGTTGAGCTTTTAAAGCGTTGCAAACAAATAACTTTTGTTTTATATCCGCCGAACAGCTAGGTCATACATCAAACTTGTTACGAATCTAAAATTTTCCCAATACTCGTATAGTCGTTTTAATGCCAGTGCTACATTTCCGTCCCTATCCCTGTCCGCATTTGCGTAGCAAAAGTCATCAGTGGAAGGTTGACGACCCTCAGTAATCAGCCCACCGATCATGTAAGAATGGCCGATCAAAACGTTAAGTTCGTCGTCAAAGTAAAATAAACCATAACTTCATTAAATTAGAGCTCAATTTCTTGTGCCCATACTTATACGTTTAGGTATGTACGATACTTTAACGTATAAGAATGGATACACGAAATTGAGCTCTAATTCAATGCAGTTATGGTTTATTTTAGTTTGACGACGAACTTAACGTTTTGATCGGCCATTCTTACATGATTGCAGGGGGGCTGGACCACAGACTATGGTTATGTTACAAAGAGAGAGCTTTGCAATTCTATTGTAATTCTATTTTATTTTATTTTTATTTTATTTTGTTCGTATGTATATTAACAGTGGATTTTTATCCTTAATAAAGACATTATTATTATTATTATTATTATTTGCAAGATACACACTAGGAGGTGAATTAGCACATAGATTAAAGTAAATTAAAGCATACCATTACTACTTCGTTAAACGAATAACGAAAATTGTTAGTGATATTCTGAATTCTAAAACTTTGCAATTAGTGGAAGCTTGACGACCACAGTTGACGACCCTCTGTTATGAAGACCACAGATTATGAGTATCATACAAGATATGCTTATACCAACTTTGTAAGCTCTAGATTCTAGAAGGTGAATTAGCACATAGATTAGAGCATACCATTACTACTTCGAACAACGAATAACGAGAATGGATAGTGATATAAACCGGTAATGACGGCGTAAAGCGCTCTCAGAAACCCGGAGGGAAAGTAGGTAAATGACCAATATTAGCTCACGGCCAATATTAGGATTGGGTCAACTTTACTTAAACGAAGCAAGTACAATTAACTCATAAATTATTTAGTACAACTCTTACTTTTATTTAACTTTTTGGTTTTAAACATTTTATGCCGGCATTTTTCTCCACTTTCGTTTATTTTTTAGATCTTTGCAAAGTATCAATAACCTACCCCGCTGTGACTAGAAAAAAGATATTTTATAGGTACTAAAAAACATTTATGACATAAACCCACATTAAAAGAATTTTGGAAATTTCACGCGAGGAAAACTGGATGTGGTTGATACACGACTCTTTAATTAATAAAATACGTGTTATGGGTACCTAATTACTTATTAAATTAAATTAAATTAAATAAAAGCCTTCCAAATAACTGAAAAACGAAGCGAAAATGGTAAGTGAAACTTGTAGGTTTTAGGGACAAAGCTACGACAGGATAGTCGAATATGGGCGAAGTATGAAATTAACTAACTATCCGTTAAACAATCAGTTAGTTGAGTTTTAAAACGTTACCAACAAAATGTTTCTACCTATATTTTATCTCTGCACAACTAGGCCATACATCAATCGAACTTTGAAGTTGCGACTCCGAAATTTTCACAATGTAGTTGCAGTCGTTTTAATATCGGGGCTACATTTCCCTCCCTATTCCCCAACCAGTACACGAACGCCGTCCGGTAACCGGATCATTGAGCATTCTCGAAACTCTTTGTTGCAACATCCATCTCATACGGAACAGTAGAAAGTTATAACATTGGTGTTCAAAAGGGGATCTAACACCGTAAGTAAGTTAAGTAGATACTTAACTTCTAAAATAATGTTGCGATGGGGTTGACATATCTTTTAGAATAAAAACCCCAAAAAAAATTAGATTTAAAAAAAAAAACTTCATTCTATTGGAATTCCGAAATGTTCATGTAACTGACATTTAACCCAAGTATAAAGTCTACTAATTCTGGTCTTACTCTAAACTGTTCCTGTGATCCTGTGTACATAACCACTTGAGTACCCACCTAGACTTTTAACTAGAAGTGTAATAAAAAAAAATCGCAAATGTAATAATAACAGTTTACAGATATATTTATGTACATAAATAGTTTATAGATATATTTATGTTTATCAGCGTCCGGCATCATGCATGCATTTGTATGTATGATGCTGGGCACACGGCTGAGATGTACACCCATTCCGGGTGCTGTCACAGACAAACATATTTGTGTGTACAGCTATGTATGACAGGTGTTTGTCTGCAACACCATTTTTAGGGTTCCGTAGCCAAATTTGGCAAAAACGGAACCCTTATAGATTCGTCATGTCTGTCTGTCTGTCTGTCTGTCTGTCCGTCCGTATGTCACCGCCACTTTTTTCCGAAACTATAAGAACTATACTGTTGAAACTTGGTAAGTAGATGTATTCTGTGAACCGCATTAAGATTTTCACACAAAAATAGAAAAAAAACAATAAATTTTGGGGGTCCCCATACTTAGAACTGAAACTCAAAAATTTTTTTTTCATCAAACCCATACGTGTGGGGTATCTATGGATAGGTCTTCAAAAATGATATTAAGGTTTCTAATATCATTTTTTTCTAAACTGAATAGTTTGCGCGAGAGACACTTCCAAAGTGGTAAAATGTTGGTCCCCCCCCCCGTAACTTCTAAAATAAGAGAATGATAAAACTAAAAAAAATATATGATGTACATTACCATGCAAACTTCCACCGAAAATTGGTTTGAACGAGATCTAGTAAGTAGTTTTTTTTTAATAATTTAAAACTTACTACAGGTTTGTACGGAACCCTCGGTGCGCGAGTCCGACTCGCACTTGGCCGGTTTTTTGAATAAATGTATTTTCTTTCTTTCTTTCTTTCTTACTAGCGGAAGCCCGCGAATTCGTTTGCGTGGCATAAGTTATTTTTAATTCCCACAGGCACTCCTTAAATTTCCGGGTTATAATGTAGCCTATGTCATTCTCCAGGTCCTCAATTGTACCCATGCAAAAAATCACGTTGATCCGTTGCTCTGTTGCGGCGTGATTGAAGGACGAACTCTCAATTTATCCATGGGGATCGAATTTTCAAAAATGGTGAAACACGTACTTCTTCATATCTAACCGAAAGCTCAATTACAAAGTTTCATGGCTATAACATGAAAAATGAATAACTTTCATACAAACTTTCAACTCCTATTTTACCCCTTTGGGGGTGGAATTTTGAAAAATCAAGTGACACGTACTTCTGTAATTTTTAACAAAAGCCAAAATACCACGTTTTGTTGACATAACTTGAGAAATGAAGGAATTTCATACAAACTTTCACCCCCTATTTCACCCTCTTAGGGGTGGAATTTTGAAAAATCCTTCCTTAGTGAGCGCCTACGTTACAAAAAGAACCTACTGTCAAAATTTCAAGTTTCTAACCGCGGCGGTTTAGGCTGTGCGTTGATATATAGTCAGTCAGTCAGTCAGTCAATCAGGACTTACAATTTTATATATACGAGTATATATATATATATATATATATATATATATATAGATTTACCCTGTACCTACAAAAAACCTAAAGAAACTAAATCTTAAACAAATGAAAGGACATGGCCAACCTAAAACTTATAATTTCCATAAAAACTTACCTGCCTGTTGAGCTTTAGTTAAGCAAAATCTTTTTGACGGAGTTTCAAACTAAATAAGTATCGGAAAGTTTTAAATTACTGAAAGGAAAAAGATGCTATCTTTTATCATTAATCTGAAGGACGAAACTGTTACGCAGAGAGCTCGCTAAAAGAATAATTAAACTGAAAACGTCCGAACTGTGTGGAGTGAGATTAATTCGTATGTCCATTACGCAGTTGCTTTATTTATTTAGCACCACTTTAATTCATATTTTTAACCCAACTTTTTGCTGAAATGTGTTGAGCTGATTTTGGTCAGTATTTTTCATGTAACGTGACCATTTATTTTAACTTACTACAAATGACTACCACTACTGCTTGACTTTGATATACCGGTTAAAACGATTGAAACAAATTAACTCAATGATTTTTGACGACCTCCATGGCGCAGTGTGTAGCGCTGTTGTCTTAACGTGCGGAGGTCCGGGGTCAATTTGGGAATTTATAATTTCTAAATTTTCCTTTGTCTGGCCTGGTGGGAGGCTTCGGCCGTGGCTAGTTACCACCCTACCGGCAAAGACGTGCCACCAAGCGATTTAGCGTTCCGGTACGATGCCGTGTAGAAACCGAATAGGGGTATGGGTTTAAAATAACTGCCATGCCCCTAACAGGTTAGCCCGCTACCATGTTAGACTGCATCATCACTTACCATCAGGTGAGATCGCAGTCAAGGGCTAACTTGTAGTGGATAAAAAATAAAAAAATAAAAATAAGAAGACATAAGAATAGAAGTAAGAGAGATAATCTTGCTAATATCATAAATGTGAAAGCTTAGATGTTCCTTCACGCCACAATGGCTAAACTAATTTGGCTATAATTTGGAATGGGGATAGCTTATAACCAGAATTAACACAGTTCACCACATTTTATCCCTAAAACTTAAGGATTTCCCGCGGGAATCAAAAATCCTTGATCCAAGCGGAAGGATTCGAAAGCATCATCTAGTTTTTGCAATAAATTACTATCATTTCATTTCATTTCAGAGCGATTGAAGTATTTTATGATATTCTGAACGATATTATTGCTATTTATATCCCCACTAGAATAGTTATTGATAACAATATATATCCGGTCTGGTATTCAGCCGCACTTAAAAAAATCATAAAAGAAAAACTAAAATTTCACAAAAAATGGAAAATCTATAATAATTATGCGGACTACAGTTCCTTCCGGTGCCTTCGCGATAGGCAAAAAAGGGTTGAAGCCGACTGTTACACTAGATATTTAGACCATGCGGAAAAAATTCTTCTTAAGAATTCTAGTTACTTTTGGACTTTTGTTAAATCAAAAAAACAAACTATAGACCTACCTGAAAGACTATACTTGGACGACTTTACTACAAACAATGGTCAAGAGATCAGTGATCTATTTAATAAATACTTTCATTCATCCTTTGAACCTGATCTCTTTCGTTCTAAGTCTCCCGTTTATAATAACCCATGCAACTCCTCAAATGAAACGTGTATAAACCTGTCATCGGTCTGTATTTCCGTGTCTACTGTTAAAAAGTACCTAAAATCACTTAATGTCAATAAAGGGGCCGGACCCGACGGTATACCACCCTTTTTTCTAAAAAATTGTTTTCATACGATATGTGTTCCATTGTGTATTTTGTTTTCTTTATCTTTGAAAACAGGTAACATGCCTACTTTGTGGAAGCGGTCATATGTTGTTCCTATATTTAAAAATGGGGATAAGCATGATATTAAAAACTACCGCCCTATCTCCAAAATTAGTTGTATTCCTAAATTATTTGAGCATATAGTCTATGATATAATTTTCCCAATTTTACGTCCTCTAATAATACATCAGCAGCATGGTTTTGTCGACAGAAAGTCAACAGAAAGCAACTTATGTGAGTTTACTGATTTTGTTACTTCAGCGATGGATAAAGGACATCAGGTAGATGTCGTGTACACAGACTATTCAAAAGCCTTTGATAAAATTTCTCATAATATTCTTATTTCTAAACTTAAGCATATTGGTGTACATGGTGACCTACTTCGATGGATTGAATCATACTTATTTAATCGCAGTCAAGCTGTTACAATTAAAGGATACTGTTCATCGTTCATCCCGGTCCCCTCAGGGGTTCCTCAGGGCTCTCATCTTGGTCCACTATTTTTTAATATTTACATAAATGACATCATATCTGTATTTAAACACTCAAATTTCTTGCTCTATGCTGATGACAATAAGATTTACAAAATTATAAAAAGCGTAAACGACTGCATTGATTTACACATACTAAAATTCTACATCAATGGATTTACAGAACGACTTAGACTCACTCTGTCATTATTGTTCCCAAAATTCACTATTCTTAAATTTAAAAAAGTGTAATGTCATAACATTCACAAGAAAACGCAATCCTATAACCTTTGATTATAAACTAAAAGATGAAGTCTTGAACAGGGTGTCCTCGGTGAAAGATCTTGGCGTAATACTGGATAAAAAGTTACTTTTCGATGAACACATCAGCTACATTGCCAGTAAGGGTTATAGGATGTTAGGATTTGTTTTAAGGGTTTCCAAGGAATTTAAACTACCTTCAACACTTATGCTTCTTTATAATTCGTTTGTAAGATCTATCATAGAATATGCTTCCACAGTTTGGAGTCCTCGGTACAAGGTACATAAAGAAAAAATTGAAAGGGTACACAATCGGTTTTTAAAACGACTTGAATATTATATTTCAAATAATACCAACTATGACGGCAATCCTGATCCACCACTTTCAGCTGCTAGCAGACGTGTTCAAAGAGATCAAATCCTTTTATTCAAACTCCTGAATAATGGCGTTGATTCTCCTTACCTACTTTCTAAAATAACTTTAAGATGTCCGCGGATTAACTCTCGACATCCAAAACTGTTTAGCATTGCTCCAAGCAAGACAAAGTATGGTTCTAATACATTTATAAAAAGATGTTGTAACCAATATAATGAGTTGTTTTCTGTCAATGACATATTTCATCTCTCTCTCCCTAAGTATAAGTCTAGTATTAAAGATAGTTTGGCAAAAACCAACTAGCCTATTATTTGTCAGTGCGCATGTTTTTGTATGTTTTTCTTCTTTTCTTCTTCTGTTTTAGTTTAAAGTATTTTCATAAGTTTTTGTTTCTTTTAGCGATTATACCCAACTATTTCTTTTGTAAAATTGTCTAAAAATATGTGCTAAATTATTCTTTGGAAACTGTTTTGGTTTAAGTGCTATTATTTCTGTATCTCCTATTGTATGTTTTATAACTGTATGTTTCCATAATAAAATAAAAATAAAAATAAAATAAAAATAAATCATAAGTACTTGACTTTTTCCAGTTTAAATGGTGTATTTCACTGAAAGTATTAAAAGGAAAATCAGATCACCTGCAGAAACGGTTCAAACTAATAAGAAAAAGAATAGAAAACAATTAATTAATGCTTATAAGGCTGCTTGGGTTACAGTTAAATTAAAGGTTCAAAAATGGTTTCCGATTGTTACTTTGTTCTTCAATCACGCCGCAACCCGGCAACGGATCGACGTGGTTGTTTGCATGGGTTCAGTTTTGGAACTCGAGAATGACAAAGTCTACTTTTATCCCGGAAAATCAGAGAGTTCTCCGGGATTTTAAAAAAATCAATAGTTTCAGAAATTCTCCCCAAGCGAAGCCTGGGTGAATCAACTAGTCATACTAATATTATAAATGCGAATGTGTTTTTGTATTATGATCGACGGATCGACGTGATTTTTTGCATGGGCGTAGTTGAGGAACTGGAGAGCGACATAGGCTATTTTTTATTCCGGAAATGGTGGTATATGGCGGTGGAAATTTAAAAAAAAATTATTGCACGCGGATGAACTCGCTAGCATCAGCTAGTATCATATGTGATCCATACATTACTGTCGCTGTGTTAATTACTCCTGCCACATCCCTCGCGGTTGATTGATCACCATTGCAATAATTGTGGTCTGATGTACATTGATTAATGCTTATTTGACAATGACGACTGGCACCATCTTTTATTTCAAGTTGTTATCATGTTGATATCTAAATTACTAATGAAAAGCATTATCATAAAAACCATTCATTTATATTTTAGTCTGGGTCTCTATGAACTTAAAATCTTTATGGTTTACAGAACGTTAATTAGACACAATTGTATACCTACCTACCTACCTACATCGATATATACTCGTATGTAGGCCCTTTTATAGAAGAAAGTTGGACGTCCGACTTGTGGGGCATGCACCTCACCTGTATAAGCCTGTCCTTGTCCCCACCATAGCGCTGTCCCGCTTTTCAGACTAGATGGCTAGTAAAATAGGTTCACATTCTTTGCTTGACTGGGCCCGTCTATGTAAATTGAGGTCGTTGCCCGCCAACTATTAAAATTAATACAGACATTATTTGTTTGAAGGGACCGACGATTTTATAGTGGATTAAGGTTTTTCGTTTCCCGCGGAATTTCCTTAATTTTCCGGGATATAAAGTAGCTTACGTGTTATTCCAGAATATAATATATCCCTGTGCCAAATTTCATCCAGATCCGTTCAGCCGTTCTGGCGTGATTGAGTAACAAACATCCATCCATCCGTCCATCCAAACTTTCGCATTTATAATATTAGTATAGATATAGATGAAAACTGATATAACAATAATCGATCATATTAAGCTCGCACCCAATGTTCATATCAAGGGCATATTATTACATCAAAGCTATAACGTTCCTATTTCAATATCAGCGTAAATATTTAACAATTTCCGAGCGTGGCTTCAGGGTGGTTCAGGGTAAAATAAGCGAAGGGCGGCCCGTCATCAAGTATATTGAGTGCCATTGACAAACTCCAGTGCCCGAGGCCGAGTGTGCTACGTATTACATTTTAATGAGGATTTTGTCCTATCATAAAGGTTTTGAGATTCATTATTCCGTAGTTAAACTAGAAACCCATTTAGTTCGTCCAGTCTGTTAGTCTGTTCTGCGCCTGATCTCTCTCCGGTTGTGTCGGAGTTTCCGTCTCATCGGGCTATGTGAGAAGGAACAGAGAGTGCACCTGTGTATGCGCACACACTTGTGCACTATAATATCTCCCGCGCAGATGACTATGGCATCACCATGGCGGCCTATTTCTCTGGAAATAGGCCGCCATGGCCGAAATTCGGTCGGGAGGATCATCGGTCCGTCTGTAACAGTTATTTGACTTCACTTATAATCAAGGTTTCCAATGAAAACCAGCGCTGTAGTTTGCAGCAGCATGATGTTGAGATGGAAACCTTGATTTGGTCACGTTCAATATATCTACTTAATATTAATTATAATTATTAGTGTAGTAACTACATGTAGTGATCAAATAAAAAAACATTTTCTTTCTTTCTTTTCTTTCTTATTAAAAAAATGAACAGCAAGGGCTGTAGAGTTTTTTAGTTCAACCTGCATTGCATATCCCGCTCACCGCGCCGTAGCATAGGTATACCTTACTTACGTAATGCCTTTTTCATGCCTAGTTCATAGGTTTAGCTTCGAAAAGTTATATTTTTCTATATGCAAGGGTAAACTTTAACCTCAATCAATACCATGTATCTATCAAGGGCGCCGTACTATTATCAAAAATCAATAGAACATCAACACGCCAATGTCACATGAGTTTTCCAAGGTAGTGCAGTATTGAGTATATAAAACAACATAATATACTGCGAGTATATTTTTTCTTCAATACTCTAATCTAGGTCGCCAATTAATTTCGAGTGAAGGCCGGATTGAACAGATTTTCATCGAGAATCTGAAAAAATAGCGGAAAATGGCGAAAGTTTTCAGGGTTCCGTACCCAGCCAACGGTTCCTTATACTAACTCTCCGCTTTCCGTCCGTCTGTCAGTCAGTGGGCTGTATCTCATGAACCTTAATAGCTAGACAGTTGAAATTTTGAAGGAACTAGAAGTTTAATTCGCTATAATCCGCGACAATAGATAAATCTATGCGGTACAGTGTGACTCATAGACTTGTACCACATAGATTTACCTCATACCTATTTATTATTCATAATATGTTCCTTCATTATTATGGACTTCCGCAAAGTAACGCCTGTTTCTATCCAATAGTTAAAATTTTCACAGAGTGTGTATTTCTTTAACAGTTATAACAACATAATAATAAAAAAAAGTAAAGTTTTAAATAAAAGGAGGTATCCATGCCATAAACCTGTATTTACTCTAGTAAATAATTGTACCTACTCAATATGCACATTATCAGTAACTCACGACCAATTTTGTAAGTAATGTGTCTTATTATACAGACCGTAAAATTGGATAAATGCACGTCCATTTAGATGAAAGGTCCAATTTTGAACCCTTTTCGGTCCGAAACGGGCTCGATCCGCCATTTTCCGAACCCTACACAATTCCCTCATTTATTATATACAACTTAGCTGCTTTATACCACGTTTTAAAACTTGTAAGTACTACAGGTATCTAGGTGTTAAAGAAAAGAGCCATATTATCATTATTAGAGATTAGCTGATTCCCGCGACTTCGTCCGCGTGGCATAATTTTTCTTTAATTCCACGGGAACTCCTTAATTTTCCGGGATAACATGTATCCTATATGTCACTCTCCAGGTTCCTAACTATAAGTATCCATGCAAAAAATCAAGTCGATCCGTTGCTCTGTTTCGGCGTAATTGAAGGATAAACCAACCAATAGATATACTTTCGTATTTATAATATTATAATAATAAATAGTAAGTAAAGTATAGTATAGTATGATTAGTAGATACTTGAATAATGGCAATGACGTAGTGGCCCATCCACTTTACCTACTTGTCGCTCCGTCAAATTCGATCGCCTTGCAAAAAGCTTCTAGACTCTAGTATACCTATATTGATCACACTACCTGTTTTAATATTATTTAATAATTTGACGATTACTACTAGAATGTTGTCCGCAATATCGTCTGCATGGATACCGGGTTTTGAATTGTTTTTATTGTTTTATTTATAGACTAGCGCTTAGCTGCAATCAGACTCCCACCCGTTCCGTCAAATCCACTGAATAGATTCAGATCAGAAACCCATGGTTTTTTTTTAATTTCCGGGATAAAAAGTAACACATAATGTGTGTGGGATGATACCTTTCAAATACCAATAAGAAAGCGTAGCAGACAGACACACTATCACATTTATAATACTAACTATGAAAGTGCAGACTGACATTTGGATGGATACTAACGGTCATGGATTTATTTAAACTAACGGCCTCGAAAGAAAAGTGACCTTATGCTGTAATTGGAAACACTTCTGAGTAGTTAGAAATGCTAACCGCTGCTCTCGATTAAAATGAAGAAAAAGTAAATTCGCGAACACGTAGCTATTTAAATAACCCCTTTGTTTCGAATTCAAATAGAACAGCCTTGAGGGTAGCCGTGACCGTACTTAATAAGTGTTATAAACTGCTCAATGCCGAGGCATACACGACCGAGGCAAGTTCAAGTAGAAAATCGATCCAGGTGTTCGGGCAATGCCGCGCCCTCTCGGTTGTTTCCGCCCGCGCCTACAGTCACCACAATCAATGGGCGGAATGGTTCAGCTAAATAATTCCTTACAGAATTTTATAACAGAAATAGTTCTTTTATTTCTAAGCGTCTTTAATTAAAGGAGGACCTTCTATATATGTATGTTAACATGCGAACAGAACAAATATTTTATTACCGGTATACATCTTGTTAATTGGATCCAAGGAAGTTTCAATGTGTGATGTTAATTTTTCTTTATAGGGTCAATATATTTCGGTTTTGTATATGGCTATGTACGCTATGCACAAAACCATCTATCGAAATAATTGTATGTAAAAGTAGAGGTCTCCTTGAAAATAAACTTTTTAGTAACAATGTTAACAACGTTGTAACACTGCAAATACAAATGGCAAAAGTATTTATATTTCACTACTTCTCTCGCGTAACAAAACAGTTGACCGTGCTAACTACACAGATAAATTAAATCGGATGCAAATTCCGATAGTTAGCTAACAGTTGCAACTCGTTGGCGGTATCGGTTATTTAAGCTATACCTACTTCCTAGCTTTGCCCCAGTTTTTCTGTGCATAATTTCACGTGGGTACCAATTGTTTTAGAACGAAAACACTCTATGGACAAAAAAATTGTCTGGTGGAGAGAGTAAAGAGCACCATTTTATTCTTTGATTGCTAGTCAACAGATCAGGAAGTCTGATCTGCTGCTATACGCGTTGTACAAACAATTTTTTGCCCTTTTTGGTGTTCATGACAAATTCGCCTAAAAAATATAAATTGAAATTTAAAATAACCCCCGGCATATTGTAGTAAGATGATACCAATTTCATACTCGTGCATTACTACTTCAAACTAGAAAAGAACTGATGATCTTCAAACGGCTGACCCGATTTTCTTGAGTCATAGCCAAGAACAGTCTCGATTAAATCACCTTTCAAACAATAACGATTCCACAGACAGACACACAGATAGACACACGTTAAACTTATAATACCCCTCTTTTTGCGTCGCGGGTTAACGAATTCTCCAGCACTGCTATAAAGACACACAAGGGGCAACCAACGTACCTACCGACGGTATTTTTCAAACACTGAAAGTACGTGTGATGAGAAAATACAGTATGCACTATGCAGCCAGATTCGGTCAATTTGGACGTATCCATACTAATTTAAATAAATAAAAATTTGAAAGTGTGTCTGTCTGTTTCATCCTAGATCTGTTTTGGCGTTATTTACTACTAAATTGTATCCCGGGGACAGAGATTATTCCCGAAAGATTATAGAGTTCTCAACGAACCTGAATTCACGAAAACGAATTTGCGGGCCTAGTTGAAAATAAGTATGCACCTTAAAGAAAAGAAGCGAAGAAAGACTACACCCAATATGTAGAAAATTAAATTGTTGGGCGGACATAAAATGGGTTTCCGAGCATACCCGGATAGTTAGAAAGCAAATGAAAGGTATTTCCAATCTCTCCATTGGGGCCGATCTCGAAACCAATCAGAATAACTTGCAATTGGTGTTAGAAACTTTTACGTCGTCGCTAATTCGTAGGAATTCCTTTGATAATTCAAAATTTTATTTTGTGTGTCTGGAATATCTATTGATTTGTATTTTATAGCTGGTTTTTATTGTATAGTTATATTTGATAGTAGGTAGTGTGCCTTTTTTTTCAGGAGAACCGTTTTTTATCAATTATATAGTTATCGTAAAAATGTTAAAACTCGCTTAAAAGCTCTTCACTACATAATACTGAAAAAAAAATTGTTTTTTTAGTAACTTTTTAACTTTAAAACTTTTTAGTAACTCAATAAATTCCCAAAAAAATTTAATTATACTTTTCATTCTACACTAGAGTCTAGACGCTCTTCGACTCCGTGTTCTTAGTAGGCCGTAGTCGACTAGTAGAGCGATAACATCCGCTCCAGTTTACTGTCTGAGAGCAGCCAATTTAATTTTTTTTATTTTATTATGAATAACTAGCTGATGCTACAATCTATCTCCGTGCCAAATTTCATCCAGATCCGTTCGGCCGTTGTGGCGTGGTTGAGTAACAAACATCCATCCATCCATCCACCCATATGTCCATCCTTCCATAAATCCATCCATCCATCCAAACTTTCGCATTTATAATATTAGTATAGATATTCTAGTATTATCCTCAGAATTTTAAAAATTCGTAGACAAACGTTGTTAAATATTACCCACATAAATTATTATTACTTTTAAATTCACCATGTTTCTTCATTTTTCTTCACATGCACACATATTGTGTAAGTACTTCTATCAGGTACCTAGTTCTTACAATCCGCTTAGAGTGTTTCCACTCTAGACTTCAAAGTACTTTGACGCCTTGTTACTCGAGCTTCCTTCACGTGTATTATGTTCTTGAATAAAATATAAAGCCATTTCAACATACATAAGTTAAGAATGAAATACAAAAGTACGTTTCTCTTTATAAGTATTCAATGAAATAAACTACTCTTTATATCTTTACTGAGCTATTACATAAAAAATACCTAGGACCTGCTATTTTAAACCTTCCTCCGCGTGAAATCAAAGTAATTTTTTTAGCCGAATCGAATGAAATCGTAATATATTATTTAAGTACTTACTATCTATCTATACTTATAATAAAACTGTAACAGGTCCAATTCTGTACATTGAAGATATTTTGAAAATTTTTTTTGGAGGGCACTCATTATTCGATACTGAAGCCAAATCTGTAATTTTTTTCATTTTTGTCTGTCTGTCTGTCTGTCTGTCTGTCTGTATCTTGGCCGCGCATCACGCCGAAACTACTGAATGAATTCAAACGAAACTTGGCACGATTTGAGCCCATACTACGAGGTAGGACATAGGATACTTTTTATCCCGAAATTCTACCCCCGAAGGGGTGAAATAGGGGTTGAAAGTTTGTATGAAAGTCCTTAATTTCTCAAGTTATAGCCATGAAACTTGATATATGAGCTGCGGGTTGAAAATGGAGACATACGTGTTTCACAGTTTTTGAAAATTCGACCCCCAAAAGGGTGAAATAGGGGATCAAAGTTGGTATGAAAGTCCTTCGTTTCTCAAGATGTTTTACAAGTTATATCAACGAAACTTTTTATTTTCGCTTACGGTAAAAAATAAAGAAGTACGTGTGTCACAGTTTTTCAAAATTCCACCCCTAAGGGGGTGAAATAGGGGGTGAAAATTTGTATGAAAGTCCGTCATTTCTAAAGTTATATCGATTAAACTTGGTATACAAGCTAGCGGTTGAAAATGAAGAAATAAGTGTTTCAAAGTTTTTGTAAATTTCACCCTCAAAGGGGTGAAATAGGGGTTGAAAGTTTGTATGAAAGTCCTTCATTTCTCAAGTTATATCGATGAAACTTAGTATACATAAGCTACCGGTTAAAAATGAAGAAACACGTGTTTCACAGCTTTCGTAAACTTTACCCCCGAAGGGGTGAAATAGGGGTTGAAAGTTTGTATGAAAGTCCTTCATTTCTCAAGTTATATCCATGAAACTTGGTATATGAGCTGCGGGTTAGAAATGAAAACATACGTGTTTCACAGTTTTTCAAAATTCCACCCCCAAAGGGGTGAAATAGGGGTTGAAAGTTTGTATAAAAGTCCGTAATTTCTCAAGTTATTTCGATGAAACTTGGTATATCCACGCGGACGAAGTCGCGGGCATCAGCTAGTGCATAATATGATCCTTCGTCGATTAGCGGTGGGTCCAAGTGCGCCGACTCGAGTATTCACGAACAAATTTTAATCTTTTTTTTCTTTTTTTTATCCACTATAAGTTAGCCCTTGACTGCGATTTCACCTGATGGTAAGTGATCAAGAATAATCTAAATATAATAAAAGGAAAAGGTGACTGAATTACTGATCTATCAACGCACAGCTTAAACCACTTGACGGATTTGGCTGAAGATTAGCATACAGATATCTATTATTATAATGTAAGCATCCGCTAAGAAAGGATTTTTGAAAATTCAACACCTAAAGGGGTAAATTAGGGCTTTGAAATTTGTATGAAAATCGAAACTAACATGAGCGAAGCCACGGACAAAAGCTAGTTAAATAAAATTAATTATTGAAAATACCTATACAAACATACCAATGTGTTCGTACCTAAACTGATTAACTCACAAGTACCTCACAACCTACCTCATGATGGTGTAAAATTCTCGCCACACAATGGACGCCTCTCAAATAACTTAGAAAGTAATTTATCTTTCCTTTCTTTCAGGTATGTAGAAGGCTTTGGAGGCAAGGAAATTGCCACGTCACACTGTCGCTTGGTAAGTTTAGACATGGTTTTTAGACGATGAGGCTTAATGTTCCGAAGGTTTTCGTAAAAGGGCGTGTTCCTTTAGTGACTGGGGCAGACAGTTGAAGGTCGTCCAAGCAATGGTCGATGCGTTAGGAAACACTTTAATAATTTAGCTTTACCTACTTTTGTGCATGTTACATTTTTGTTAAACTTATGATAAAAATATAATTTTCTAGAACTTTTAAAAAATTATTTTGCTACCGGAAATGTATTCTTACTTACGAGTATTATTCCGCTAAAATCGGAATCGCTAAAAATCGGAATAAAATATTGTGTGTAATAAAAATTAGACATAAGTATTTTCTAGGCATTGTATACATTTCCTAAACGGCAATTTCTGGGCGCTCAAATATTTCTGGGTGGTATAATTAGGTTAATATATATTTTTGGATAAGTAGGTTTTTGGAGACTTAGACTTTTACCCAGAAACTTTTTTTCCTAGAAAGAAAAATACTTATATAGTTTTACGCATTTCATAAATTGGTTCGTCATTGGATGTATTTCCTGCACAATTTTATAGGAATTGTACACTATTCCAAGTTTTTATACATTTTCGGTTAAGTCTTTAGGTACACTTGTGAGAATATTACAGTATGAGAACCCCGAGCTCGAAATGGCCACATAAACCGCAAGGACTAAACATCTGTCGATTGTGTAGGTATTATAATTGTTATTATTAGTTCAAAATCATTTCCAAATATACCCATACTTTCTCGTTGAACTTCGGTTTCCGACGCTACAAGACCTCATAATATTCCAGACGTATCTAGATACGTCTGGAATACGTATCTGGATAGCCTAATCGTTATTGTAAGTAAAATTTAACTATGTAGTTTAAATTGATATTCCGTTTACTTTTACATGCTTTATATCCCCTATATTTAACAATAATATAATACGAGTACATACCAATATACTGTGCACTAGGAATTCATAAACTCCAAAAAGAAGACCGCGAGATTTCTTACTAACAAGCAATGTTGGCACATATCCAAATTTTCACTTGAGATGTACCTAAGCAAAAAATAGAGCAAGTATTAAACTTTCGCATGTCCATTGATAAGAGTGAAAGGGTATGAATGGATGAGGATCTAACAAAGACAGCAATGTAATGTTAGCGTTTAAAAAATATTGATTTAACGATAAAAAACAAATAAGGAATCTTCAACATCAGCTAACAAGGGACCACAGCTTGGTAGCAGCTTGGTATTTCAGGAGGTATTAAGAAAATATAGAAAGATTAAATACATAAAAATTAGAATTAAATTTGCCTCCCATAGCCCAAACAAAAAATAACTTCATTTAAATTGTGAATTGTTCAAAATAATATTTCTATTGCTCATACCTAAAAATACTAAGCTATGTTAAACGGACACTACTCTCAAATTAATAACATTTAACATTTTAGTCAAAACTAGATGATGCCCGTGACTTCGTCCGCGTGGATTAAGTTTTTTGATACCTGGGGGAACTCCGTAATTTTCAAAGATAAAAAGTGGCCTATTACCACTATTACGTCCTTCCCCGGGATGTAAGCTACCCCTATACCAAATTTCATCAAATTCGGTTGAAAAGATGGGCCGTTAAAGCATAGTAGACAGACAGACGGACACACTTTCGCATTTATAATATTAGTATGTATCCTATCGAGATATGTAAGTAGGTAATATTTTTTGTAAAACCAAGGTTTTTAAAAGGTTTTATTTTTTTATTACGGCAAAATAATTATCGAAACTCATATCTATAGCTCATAATCTTATTAATTATCTTTACAGATATTGTAGAACGATCAGTGCGTAATTATCAATTATTATTAATCACATCGTAATTTATGGGTGTTGCTTCCACATTTTCAGATCCCCCATTAAATAGCTGCGCCAGCAATTATTGTAATAATATTATTTTTAGTATTTTTAATTTGCAATAAGTTTAACCGAAAGTTTTTTAGCTATTCGAAATTTCAAGTAATCCAAGGTATGAAATTAACAGCTATGCCAGACGGACGGACAGACGGACTTATCGCACCAAACCATTTATTTTTATACCAGTAATTGAATAAAAAAACTTACTCAGAGTGTTGTATTAATAAATTTATTATTTTACGGTCATATATAGACTTGGTTTATTAAGCGTTGCTGCCAATCCAACTAGTGAAATTTGAAACCCGAGTGTTGACGCCAGGATAACGAGCGAGTCCGCACTGCTGACCCCAAGAAGCCACGCCGACGATAACGTTATTGTGAAGGAGGGGACCGCCGGCGTCATCCTGGCACTGGTCACGACCCCCAACGTCTATCCATCCAGAACAAACCATGTTGTTGGTTACTGTACGACCCAATTCAGCGTAGCGACTCCTACAAATATTTTGGTTTACAGACCAAATTTGGACGCGTCGTAGCTGTTCAGATTTTGGGCCACCATACTGAAACAAAACACATAACAGTTTAGCAAGGGTGTTACAATATTATCGTTGCTTGATCATCCTAGCAGGATAGAAAAATCTATCTTATTGTAAAGGACTGATTGACATATCAACGTACAGTTCAAACCGTCAGGTCTGGAGATATTTCGCGTGCAGGGGCACCCGTGGACTGGACTAAGAATTTTAATAAATTCCATACACTCCAATGAGATCTTTAAAACCTGACTCCACGTGCAAGAAAAGCTAGCCATCAATATTAATAGTAGTAATGTCTTGTTCGTGAATGTGGCATCCCCTTCCGGCTACCGTTTTCATCACAACCTAAAAACTTGTTTCCTTTATTATAGCAGTGACTACGCATCTTCTACTTAATCTAGTCAGCCGCTCCTACTGCATAATTTTAGCTATAAGTATGATCGCAGTCATGCGCAGAGCATCGATAAAAAACATACAAAAAAATACATATAAAAAATGTAAGATACAAAAGCAAAACTGGTTGATCGTACTATGCTTAGAGTCAGTGGCTGATAACAAGCTTTAGTCAACAATTTTTTTATCGGTTTATTAATATTTTAATACCTTGATTATCTTGACCTACTTATAATTACAAGAATTTGTTACAAATTAATGTAACATAATTAAGTATTTTCCTTCTATATTTATTGTCTTTGAGAAATTAATCTTATCTTCAAAAAATTGTAAGTGTTTATTCATTTTTTATTGCTATATAATATGTTATTGCGCTTGACAACAATCATGCTTAATAGAAAGTAATAATGAGGTTGTGGTTGAAGCGCACGTGCACAAAAGATGCCTAGTTACTTTTGAAGGGAGAACATTCCACACCTTAACGGTTCGTATCAGAATCATTAAACACTTATGTATATTATTATTATGACGGTTACCCACTGTTAAATAAATAAAATAAACAAATCCTTTATTGCGTTACATTGTTGCATTTTAAATTTGACTTTAAAAATAAATACATAAATAAAACTACGAAAAGGACTAACACAATAGGTAGGTTTTCAGTTTGCTCTTGACATGAAAGTATTAAAAAAAAAATTAAGTGAGCCGCCCGACACACTATAAAACTTAATCTAACACTGTAAGTAGATCACTGTTCTGTGCTAGAACGGTGAACGGTGTGCCATTTGTGAACTTAAGAAAAGTCGTATTAAAATACTTACATAAGTGGCTCCCCATCCAACAGCCCATACTGGCTGGTTATCAGTCAGTTTATAGTTAGCACCAGCAATGGAACCAATGGCAACAGGTCCGACTAGGGCTATGTTTGAGCTAGATTTCAGTATAGCAATGTCACTGTCGTAAGTCCGGGAATTGTAGTAGGGGTGTATAACGATTTGGCTGATAGAATAAACGGTGCCTCTGCTGTTAGCCCAGGAGGAACCTGCGCGAATGCGCCATCTCCTTGGTTGTTCACCTCTGTAATATAAAAGGTCCAGAATAATACAAATTCATTAGAATAGGATCGAAATTTTCTCATCATCGACCTAACCTATCGCCCCACGCTTTGTGACCATTTATGGAAAACTACACTGTGTTATTTAATTGCTTGAAAAGCACAAACGTTTAACACTTACAGGTTCCTGGGATTCGTATTTCGAACCCTTGATTATGAGGATTATTATCACTGGATTATTCAAGCAAAAAAAAATGCCCACAAATGTGCAAGCCCTCGGAAGAGCCGTGATGTAGCGCATGACAGGCACAGCTTTTCTCTTTGGCTCGCTAAACAAGTGAATTAAATGAGTATTTCTACGTGAATCAAATACTGAAGAATTGATCTGTGAATATCATTTTATAACGCCAGTTTTTCTATATACTTATATACTCGTATAGGGTAGCCCTTGGCTGCAATCAGACTTGCTTGTCATAAGTGGTGATGCAGCATAAGGTGGAGCGAGCTTACCTAGAAGATTCCTATTCACTCTTGATTTGGACATACCTATACTATAGTTTCTTACAAATATTGCATACAGGTTTAGTTTTGATGAAAATTCTCATCATTCTCAGAATTTTCATCATAACTACACTTTACATCATAAATAAAAAATATTGATTCAATCATAGGTATTGTATGCAAAAAGTATAAACTTGTACTTTTAGTAAATGACGTAATTCTATTGGTAACATCTAAATCCAGCTGATCAAGATTATTTGATTTGTATGATTTGATTCTTTAGAATATGCTTGCCTACGAGTGGGCCTATCACTAGTAGGCAAGCATATTCACCAACTTCAGTTTAATAACAGTCAAACTTACGCAAAGCAATGAGCGGCAGAAAGTATGGCTTTTTTTGTAAGAATTGAACCGGCACACGTCTGAACATAATTGACGAAATCCGATGAACGTAGCAGTGACGTCACAAAGGGGTAGGAATCTATGGTAGTGAGTGTGCCGCCCATTATCCTCATAGATGGTTGTGATGCGGCTGAAACAAGGAAGACTTTATTCAATTTGACGTTGAACCACAGAATGAGTAATAGTACAGTAAGTTGAACGTACAGTCGACGTCAAAAGTGCATATAGAATAAGCAAACAAGGTTCTTTGCATGCGGTCGGACACCCACACACTTGCAGTAGTATAATATAAGTCGTTCAGCTTGTAGGTATTGTAATAGCCGAGTAATATCGATAATTTCACACTCCAAGTAAGTGAGCTCAGTGGCGAGGCGTGGAACTGTTTGGATTGCGCAACGCAACTGTTGCCGGTTCAAATCTCGACCCCGTGTAAGCTATTTTTACTGTTTTTATTTGATGAGTGATATTTTGATACCAGCAATAGCATATGCGGGTAGTTCACTAAACAGATATGGTCACTGAGTACTGACGGAGACGGAAGATTTGACAATCGTTAGTCGTTATTAGCAAATACTACAAAATTATTATAATTTACTAAGTTTTGCTGTTTCTTATCTTCAACAATAATGCAGGCTAATATAAATATGCAGAAGAGGATGCATATTATTAATGAGCTAAATAATATCGGATACAATATAGCTCAAATTTTCAATGAAACTGGTTTCACCGTGAGTATTGTTTTTATTGTTAAAAAATGTGTGTTCATAAACTTAGGATTAGTTACATATCGTTATATTAGTAAATATCTATAAAATTTAGACAAGATACTTAGTAGTTTCAAAAGTGTTTATTTTAATCTCGCTGTTTGGTTTTTAGTGGACAACCAAGTTGGGTGTCGCATCCTGACGAAGAGAGTAATGCTTCACAACGAAGACATAATATTATGGTTGAACAATATGAGAACCAACTGACGAGTTCGCGAACATGTTCGATACTTAAACACCAGCGCCAAAGCTGCACATTATAACACATGGAAGTGATGTCCAGCTGTTGATGTGCCACAACTATTATTTGTGCATGATAATTGTTGTCCTGTGCATCGATCACATATAGTGCGTAATTGGTTTAATCAAAACCCAGACAAGTTATTCCCTGGCCAGTAAGATCACCAAACTTAAATCCTATAGAATACTAGCTTATGCCCGCGACTTCGTTTGCGTGGACTACACAAATTTCACACCCCTATTTTACCCCCTTAGGGGTTGAATTTTTAGAAATCCTTTCTTAGCGGATGCCTATGTTATAATAGCTGTCTGAGTGCAAATTTTCAGCCCGATCCGACCAGTGGTTAGAGCTGTGCGTTGATAGATCAGTCAGTCACCTTTGCCTTTTAGAATAATAAGAGGTTTGATGGTGCAAAGGTGGGATATGCGAAATGAAAGGACTGTAGAGTAACTAAACGGAGGCTCACTGTATGGAAGTATGGGAGAATATATTTAGAGGAACGGATAACTGTCCCAATATTACAAACGGATTCACCCGGCGGCGCTTGCTTGCTGTTATTGAAAAAAGTGGAGGTTTTATTGAATAATAATACTTTTAAAGCTATATAACATTTAATTTTTAAGGCTTTAAATATGAAACATAACGTATATTCTTTTTCTAACTTGTATTAATTATTATTAGTATATCTTATCAAAAATAACAGACAAAAAAGCAGCGCCGCCCATTGGTTACTAGATTTTGGTTTAGCTTCAATTTTCTTTTCTTTATGAAAACGATTACTTAAGCTATAACCTTAAAAAATGATAGAAAAAGTAGCTGAAGTTATTTATTAGTTTTGAGAAAATGTAACATGATAACAATGAAAATAAATTAAAATAAAGTTGATTATCTAATAAAAAGTGTTTCTTCCAATTTATTTTGTTTGTTTTATCACTTATTGACTCATAATAACCAATAATTAACACCACTAACATAGTTATAACTTTTCTCCCAACATAAGTAACTTTGTCCTTAAGTATTATCGTGTAATAATTAATGTTTGCGTTTATAAATGGATGTTATGTCTGTAAATAAAGATATATTATAATAAAGAATAACAAACAGACACAAAACACATAAACAAAACATAAATTTTGTTTGTATTCAAAACAAAATAAAAACTGCTGAGAGATTCGAACCTAGGTCATATGATGAATCGTATTCCAACTATATTATCACGACACTGCGAGTGGTTACTGTATAGTGATGAAATAAACAATCAGAATAGACAAGGGTATTGAATAGGAATGTTTTGAACCTAATGCTAATGTCATAAGGTTGATATTATTGACAGTTTATATAGTAATAGGCAGGTAGTATTGAACTGAAATCGTTTGAACCTTATGTGGTTGATTTAAGGTTGATAATATTATTGACAGTTTATGTTTATCAGTATGAGTGAGCACGTGAGTGATTCACAGCATTGCTCGCAAGCGGTTTTAGCCTTAGAGCTATGTATGCAATTTTGCAGCTGACTGTACATATCTTATCCACAGGATAAGATATGTAATTGAGAGGTTTCATCATTCATCTGAACTTAACACCCGATGTGACTACAGTAACTTTACCAAAAATCCATATTAATTCAAATTCAAATCATTTTATTTCAGCTAAACACAACCCCAATACCAAAGATCGAATTTGGGCCACGGCGGCCAATCTCCAGAGAGATAGGCCATCTGCGCGGAAGATATTATAGTGCACAAGTGCGTGCGCAAACACAGGTGCACTCTTTGTTCCTTTACTCTCATAGCCCGATGGGACGGAAAATCCGACACGACCGGAGAGAGATAAGGCGCAGGACCGACAGCTTAACGAGCTCTTCGAGGCACGGGGGTGAAACACCGCCAACTTCCTAACTCCGGGCTAGTACTGAGAATTTCTTGTCAGAAAAACCCAATACTAGTTATGGCCCGACCCGGGACTCGAACCCAAGAGCTCGTCGGCCGCAGTCGAACATGCTAACCACAAGACCAACGAGGCCGTTAAAAACAACTGCCCTAACACAACAAATAATACATACAATTATTCATTCAAACAATTATAAAATTGCATTACAGAATAGAAATTACAAAATAAC
This sequence comes from Erebia ligea, assembly GCA_917051295.2. Classification (NCBI taxonomy): domain Eukaryota; kingdom Metazoa; phylum Arthropoda; class Insecta; order Lepidoptera; family Nymphalidae; genus Erebia; species Erebia ligea. The sequence goes on from OU785226.1 coordinate 3,532,695, forward strand.
ATTATAAAATTGAATTATACAATATCATTATTATTAAATTATTAAATCACATTATTAATTAAATTAATTTAATAAATGCGAAAGTGTCCTGGCTGTCTGTCTGCTATGCTATAACGGCCCATCTTTTTAACCAATTTTGGTGAAATTTGGTATAGAGATCCCGGGGCCTTCCCCATGTCCTTACATGGGACATTTTTATCCCGAAAAATTAAGGAGTTCCCGCGGAAACAAAAATACTTAGTCAACGTGGATGAACCCGAGGGCATCCTCTTGTAAAAAAACAAATTGATACTCAAATGATCCTATAAAACCTGTCCTCATCTAATAAATAAGATCGATAGGTTTTATGGTTACAGATTATGAGAGCAAATGACTCGTGAAAAAGTGCCCGCCTTTCTAATCTAAGTTAGGCTATAAGGAAACTTGAATAATGACTTTTGAGTATTAGTGAAATATGCAAAAGACCGATCAAACCTAACCTAACCTAACCTAACCTACCTTTTGGGCAACCCTAAAGTGAGAGATTTGACTAAAATACCTACAATCGACGTACTCTCAATCAAATCTCAAACCACTGCGTATAGAGCCTTGAAATAAGATTCTTCATGTGGCTTCAAGCCTATAGCCTAGGGTGGGTCCTATGAAAAGAAAATCAGAAATTCCACTAGTGTGAATACTAAATTCATGTAGGTACTTACCATTTAAGCTACCGGCCATCATCAATAATGCGAGTACAGAGAACTTCTGCATCTTGCGACTCACTTAGGCACCAAGCTTTGACTAATTTTCTTTTTGACCACACTAGATATGAAACAGACTAATGATAATAGTTTTATGTTGGTGCAAGCCCATTTATATTGCATGTCAATATTATTTCTTGAGTGTTTACTAGATAACGGAAATAAACCGTTACGTATACATTTTGAGCACTTACACGGGTTTAACCATCCCCATTTCTAAATATCTAACTTCATAGCGCGCAAACACACTAGGGACAAAAAAATGGCGGACAAAAGGGCTGTTTTTAACCCACTTTTACAACCTCACACCAGCGCGACAAGAAGAAACGATCCCCGCCAACGCAGATCATTCGCACAGACGTTTTGTCCTGTTTAGTCCCTAGACAGTGTTTTGTGTGCGTGATTCGAGCGCACCCCATACCAATATTTTGTTGAATATTCTAGAAACCTCTTAAAACTGTCATTACACTACGTAGAGTGTCTACGTGTCTGAGGTTTCTCTCAATTAAATATTAAGTTGCTAAGGTTGCAAGGGCTCTGAAATACTACTTTAGTATGAATTACCTCACGAACCCGCACACCACCGAACTGGTATATTTATATGCTGGTGTTGCATATCAGGTGTATTGTCTGACTGATGCGAGCAGAGATGTGTCGAAATTTGGACCCGAGAGACGTAGTAATAGCACATGGTAATTGACCGAGCGAAGCGAAGGTCTCTGAGTCTACTTGGGTGAATTGGCACTTGTCCGTCCGTCCGTCTGTCCGTCTGTCAGAGCCTTATAACTTCTGAATTTCCGAACGTAATTACTTCAAATTTAAATATAATAATAAATGTAAACCGATGGCCTCCCGCCGAATATGGCTTAAAAAGTTATAAAAATCTTTATTTCAGGGAGAAGCGAACTCATAGAAGCGAATGCGAAGTAAAATATTTTTTATAGCGTTACATAGGGTTGCAGTATATCATTTTAAAGATAATTAGGAATAGAGTCCAAAAATATTTTTTTTTTAATTTTTCCCCTAAAATTGACGAAAGGGGGCTTTCAAAGTGGCGATTTTCTAACGTCCAAAGTTGACCTCAGAACTCTCAATTTTCTGAACTCTCAATCCTGAAACTTGATCAATTATTTGAATTATATCCTGTACTTGAACAACAAATACTAAAATTAGATAAATATTATAAGGAAACGAAGTTATTTAATTTTTAATGATGATGATATTTTTAACAGAACTTCACACTGATGTCAATAGATGGCGCTCTGTGAAACCGCGAGGTCTCAGTTCGGGGCGAACCACTAGTAGTTAGTATTCTGTGCTAGAAGGCTTCTCCGTAGACCAACCAATAAGATGTAACCTTAGTCTGCAGAAAAATAAAATTCGCTTTTACATTATTTTATATAACGAGTTCTTACAAAATTGATAGATACAAAATTTTTCAGTAGTAAAATACAACGTTACAAATGTTTTTAATAAGTTCATGTTTCGTAATCATATTTATTTGATTCATCATAAACTGTTCTATCTTGAGACTAAGTACTTAAATAAGCGATAACATTGCATACTTCGAGGAAATTCAATAAATTATTGATATCAATAAAATAATTAGTGTCGAGGAAATTGAGCAATGGTGGCGTCAGGTATAATATATGTAACGTCCATTGCGTCATACTTTTGAAACCATGTAACTCATCAATTAGTATACCTATAAACGAAATTTGACATGTACAACATGACATGGAGCAAAGCGCTCCAGCGATCAAACTTGCAGAAGCGGCAACCCGCTTGCACTGCGTAAAAGTTATTTATACTTCTATTTTTAACCGACTCGATTCGGCACGAGATTTTTATTATTCTTTTATTTCCTCGACCATTGTCACTAGACTTATCTTTTGAGTTCTCGTGCAGCAAGTTAACTGTCACACACTTTGGCAATTTGTAAAAGAAAAATTGCACTCAGTGGACGCTGCTCTATAATGACTTCTGGAGAAATTCCAGAAGAGAGGATCGTGATTTGATAGTAATAATTATCTATTTGATCTTACAAACAAACAAAGATTCACGTGTCTCAACTTGAAAACTTCACAATAGGACACAGTTAATCAGAACCTCAATTGATTGCCTCAATAAATAGTTTCTGCTAATAATCATACTTCATATCATACTTCATACTTAATATTATAGATGCGAAAGTGTGTTTGTTTGTTGGTTTGTTGGTTTATTGGTTTGTTAGTTTGTTGGTTTGTCCATCAATCACGCCGCAACGGAGCAACGGATCGACGTGATTTTTGGCATGGGTATAGTTGAGGACCTTGAGAGTGACATAGGCTACTTTTTATCCCGGAAAATTAAGAAGTTCCCGCGGGAATCAAAAAAACTTAAACCACGCGGACAAAGTCGCGGGCATCAGCTAGTTGAACAATTGAACAATATACTATAAAGACTTATTTGCTTGATTAATGCTGTTGTGCCAACACAGGGCAACTTAGGTACTATAGCTTAAAGAAACCATGATAACATTAAAACAGCTATTGAAAATACAACGATTTATTTTATTATTATTAACTTAATAATAGACTTATAATTATTTAAGTATACTAAGCAGTTGCCAGAATCCATCTAGTGAATCGTGAAACGCGTGTGTTGACGCGAGGGTATCGTGGCAAGCCGCACTGGTTTGCCCAGGAGGATACGCCGACCACCACATCATTGTGGAGGAGAGGGCCGCCATTATCGCCTATGCAAGAGTCCCGACCACCGATATCGAGCACGCCAGAGCACAACATATTGTCAGTAACATTTCGCAAACCGGCGTAGCGTTGCCTGCAGACATTCTGGTTGATCGAAAAAATCTGGACGTGACGTAGCAGATCTGAGTGTTGCCCGCCCCACTGAAATTAAAAACAAATTTTACAACAAAACCAATTTGTTTTAATTAGAAACCCTAGTTCGTACCTAAAAGAAAAGTTGTGGTAATTCACTAAGCTTATTGAAGAATATTTAAGAAGTCGACGAAGGTCAAATTTTACATTCAGAACGTTCTACCCTTAACAAATATCTACGTTAAGCTAGACGACATAAAAGCTGTGCCTACAATCTGGGCATTTCATTTTCTTAGAAAGTTAGTTTATTCAACGAAAATAAAATAATACTAAGTAAGATTGATAACACTCACATTGATAACACCCCATCCAGCCGCCCACAGAGGGCTATTGTCGAAAAGGTTGTAGTTCTCTCCAGCAATTCGTCCCAGTTGAACGTTACCGCCAGTGACTATATTGCTTGAGGGGTGCAGTATAGCAATATCGCAGTCATAAGTGAAACTGTTGAAGCAGGGGCTTAGAGTAATCCTGTTGAACTGGTACACCCGGCCACCGGTACTAGCCCTGTTGGATCCTACTCGAGCGCGCCACTGGTTCACCGTGTTACCACTGAAACAAACAGAATAAAAATACAATACGTCATAACAATGTTTTATTTTTAAAATCGGTTGAGTAGTTTTTGAGTTTATCCATTACAAACAAACAAACAAATCTTTCCTCTTTATAATATAAGTATAGATATAGATGTTAAATAATATACCCTTCTAAATAGTTGGATATCCTAACGGCCTAACCTAAAGACACCTTCATGTTGTCAACTAACGTTAAATTGGATCTTACTAGTGGTTCGCCCCGAACTGAGACCTCGCGGTATCCTTAAAGATAGTTTTAACTAATATTGTAATAGTTAACTTCCTAATTATCTTTAAAATGATATACCGCAACCCTATGTAACGCTAAAAAAAATATTTTACTTCGCATTCGCTTCTATGAGAGCCCCCCTGAAATAAAGATTTTTATAACTTTTTAAGCCATATTCGGCTGGAAGCCATCGGTTTACATATTATATTTAAATTTGAAGTAATTACGTTCAGTAATTCAGAAGTTATAAGGCTCTGACAGACGGACGGACGGACGGACAAGTGCAAATTCGCTCAAGTAGACTCAGAGACCGTCGCTTCGCTCGGTCAAATATGTGCTTCTAGTATTGAATTAAAAGCTCCTCCCAATTACGACCTTAATGTTCTGCTTCTTTTGTTTTATGGCTTTAGTAGTGCCCCAACAGAATTTGTATCTTATAGTTCACTAGACGTTTCATTGAACTTATTCGACGGCACGGAAAAAAAATTTGATTAATGATTATTATTAATGTCATTCTTTAGTATACTTAAAATTAATGCCTTACAGCGTACCTGCATGCAACAATAAGCTTCAAAATTATACCACTTCAGAAAAATAATCGTGTGGACATAAAAGGGTAGATAATAAAATTAAAAGACAAAATATTTATTATGTAATTAGGTACAAAAAATTAAATAAAGAAATGATAAAAATTAAGAAAAATCAAATTAATTACGTTTACAAAGAAGGTGCCCAAAACACTGGCGCTATTACCTCGTTGAATAGCAAGACTCTTACCGTCGCGTTGGGCTAAATAAGCGCCAGCTCTCTGGTCACCAGAGGCGTGGATCAGTTTTTGGGCCACGACATTTATAAAATTCTTCGTGTCCGATGACCATGGGCCCAGAGTTTCAAAAGCAAGTGCCGCAAAACGTGGTCTTTATTAAAATTAAAAGCACTTAACTTACATGAAACAATGTGCTGCAGACAGTATAGCCCTGTTGCTGATGATCGTTGCTCCACATGACTGGTAAAAAGTGCCTGAGCCAGTTCTTGAGAATATGAGAGCTGCAGCGAAGGGGTACTGACGGATGTCCACAGTTGTTCCACCTATTATCCTCGTGGAGGCGGCTGAAACAACCTCTGATTGTTATTTGTGAAGTGAAACTCCTTTAGCATCGTTGTTATTTGAACCAAAAAGAGACAAAATAGGATTTAGCCTGCGAGAGAATGAGAACTTTATTTTTCTCACAAATTTTATCACCGTGTGTAGACTAGAACCAAAATATAATAATTTGATAGACTGATATAGTCATTCCCTGATCGATAATAATAAGATGGCTACTATAAACTAATTAATTTAACTTTATCTTCTACTGTTGTATACCTGCTACCAATATTAAGCGCACCACACAATTCTTAATGTTCAAAGTTAAGCCTATTACTGTGGAAAAAAATAGCAGCAATATGGTATAAAGTAGTAACGTTAATAAGTACCTATCCAAGCGGCATCTAGGTCCCTTGGCAATACGGTTTCAGTTTCCTATTTTGCGGTCCAACTGTGGGTCCAACCCTTGTAATTTTTTTTTAATTTTCGTGTCCTTGTAATTCGTGTAATGTACCCATAAAATGTAATAAAAGCTGGATTATTTAATTTAGTTTCTTTTATCCACTATAATTCAACCCTTGATTATGGTTTGATTGGTTATGCTGGCTAACCTGTATCGCAATTACACTCAATTACAAGGCATCGTACCGGAGCACTAAATCGCTTGGCGGCACATCTTTGTCGGTAGGGTTGAGACCCATCAGACCAGAGAAAATTCTGAAATCAAAAATTCCCAAATCTGCCCTACCGGGGATTGAACCCGGGACCTCCCGCTGTAAGACAACTGCGCCAGGGAGGTCGTCAACCAAGGGGTTTACAACAAAAAAAATTTACCTGTTGCAGCAGCAACTCCCAAAAGTAAAACCAAGAGTACACGCATGTTGATCACTAGATAACTTCTGTATCACTAAACCACTTTAACGAAACATTTATATTTAAATCAGGCAGTAGGATTTAAGAGATTAATTTGATATACTAGTCGATAGCGAAACAAATATATTATTGTCTCGTGTCTTTGCTTGCAAGTACCATTGGAATAAATCATATTTGTGTAATACATGCTTTCAAGTAGACTGATGAACATCTGTTACCGTACATAACATACTAATATTAAAAATGCGAAAGTGCGTTTGTTTGTTGGTTTGTCCTCCAATCACACCGCAATAGAGCAACGGATCGACTTGATTTTTTGCATGGGTAGTGTTAAGGATCTGTAGAGTAACATAGGCTACTTTTTATCCCGGAAAATTAAGGAGTTCCCGTGGGAATCAAAAAACTTATTCCACGCAGACGAAGTCGCGGGCATCAGCTAGTGTTTTATAAGAAGTGACGCTGTGTTTTTAAAATAACTTTTCTTAATAATTATAATCTTTTATATATACAAACTTCTAAAATAATTTCATTTTGTATTACATAGATTAAATAATAATTATAGATTAAACTTTTTATCTCCACTGAACAACAAGAAATGATTACAAACATTTCCAATAATTGTTTTATCTAATCGCGTAAGGACTCCAAAAATATACAGGAAATACTTACCGAAAAACAATAGCATCTGTTACTATGGTTGTAAAAATAATAAACGCTATTAGTTATAGTGCGCGCAATTGCTCTGCATTCAACTCGCGCGCGAACTGTAGGTATTTGCCTAACTTCACACCGGAGGAATGGCATTCTCGGTAGGAATGTCAATCTGAACCAGTGGTGGATTTACTCGACTATTCAAAGCACTAGTCAAAGTCAACTTGAATAAAAAAAACCGGCCAAGTGCGAGTCGGACTCGCGCACCGAGGGTTCCGTACAAACCTGTAGTAAGTTTTAAATTATTAAAAAAAAACTACTTACTAGATCTCGTTCAAACCAATTTTCGGTGGAAGTTTGCATGGTAATGTACATCATATATTTTTTTTAGTTTTATTATTCTCTTATTTTAGAAGTTACGGGGGGGGGGGGGGGACCAACATTTTACCACTTTGGAAGTGTCTCTCACGCAAACTATTCAGTTTAGAAAAAAATGATATTAGAAACCTCAATATCATTTTTGAAGACCTATCCATAGATACCCCACACGTATGGGTTTGATGAAAAAAAAATTTTTGAGTTTCAGTTCTAAGAAGGGGGACCCCCAAAATTTATTGTTTTTTTTCTATTTTTGTGTAAAAATCTTAATGCGGTTCACAGAATACATCTACTTACCAAGTTTCAACAGTATAGTTCTTATAGTTTCGGAAAAAAGTGGCTGTGACATACGGACGGACAGACAGACAGACAGACAGACATGACGAATCTATAAGGGTTCCGTTTTTGCCAAATTTGGCTACGGAACCCTAAAAAGATTTGAATTTGAAAATATTAGAATTCGTAGAGCACTGAACTGGAAACAAGGTAGATCCTAGAGCGACAACGCACTAGGGACCGGACCGGAAAGTTGGTGGCCATTCTGTTCGCTAGAGAAAAAAATTGCTATAGTCCGTAGTGGAAAACATTCAACAAAAAAAAAAAACATACTTACAGTCGAATTGAGAACCTCCTCCTTTTTTTGAAGTCGGTTAAAAGGAGAAGTACCTACATCTGTGCTCCATCGTATTTTCGCTCATAATCAAGCGAGTCATAGATCATTGCGATATACATCAAATAAATATTATAAATGCGAAAGTTTGGATGGATGTATGGATGTATGGATGTTTGTTACTCAATCACGCCCGACCGGCTGAACGGATCTGGATGAAATTTGGCACAGAGATAGATTATAGTCTGGAATAACACATAGGCATAGACTTTTTATCCCGGAAAACTAAGGAGTTCCCGTGGGAACCAAAGAACCTCAATTTGCGCGGACGAAGTCGCGAGCATCAGCTAGTAGTACATAGAGGTCCTTGTTTCAGTAAGACGTTTCCTAACTCTGTGTTCGATACATTGCTAAATTAAGGTGCCTTATACGGCTTTCATGATGTGTCATCCTTTTCCAGGTACACTTTAAAGAATCGGGAGTCACAGCTGTGGGGATGTCATGGTATCAAATTAAAGGTCATTTCTTCATCTCTCGTTTGACCTTATAAAAATGCACACTCCAATACAAATTTTCTGCATAAATACGTTTCTCCGAACGCAAGATCTGCTGAAAATGACGAAAAATGGGGTCCGGATAGGTACCCATAAAGCTAGATCCGCTGCATATTTTAACTTGAATATTAACAATAAAGTGGGGCTTATATAGTCCTCTATCCATGGTGCAAAGCATTAAGCATACAAATAAATATGTTTATAGTTTATGTGGCAAAAAAAAAATGTTTCATACATTTTTCTATGAAAAGAAGCCGAGCGCTAGGCGTTTGGCGCTCAGTACGCGCTGAGACGCGCTCGTGGACGGGTGGGTGTATCGCTTTTTTGCACGAAATTTATTACGACAAAATGAACACCGTGTTGTGTACTGCCATAGAGATATAATATTCTCTATGTGTACTGCGCTTAGAAAAACTTGATACCGACATCCACAAAGAAGGAAGTTCTCAAGTGTAGGCGTATTTTTTTTACCCGATTACGGCAAAGCCACAAGGAAAGGGTATGTTAGGAATATATAATATGTATGTATGCATGTATGTATGTATGTATTAAAAAAAAGTGAGCGCCATTTTGAAATTCTTTGATAACGTACCGATTTCGTTTAAAATCGATATCTGGGGTTCCCTGGGATCACAAAACAGGAAACTGTTACCAAAATTTTAAAAAAGTCAGCGCCATTTTGAATTTTTTTGTTATCGTACCGATTTCGTTCAAAATCGATATCCGGGGTTCCCTGGGATCACAAAACAGGAAACTGTTACCAAAATTTTAAAAAAGTCAGCGCCATTTTGAAATTTTTTGTTATCGTACCGATTTCGTTCAAAATCGATATCCGGGGTTCCCTGGGATCACAAAACAGGAAACTGTTACCAAAATTTTAAAAAAGTCAGCGCCATTTTGAAATTTTTTGTTATCGTCCCGATTTCGTTCAAAATCGATATCTGGGGTTCCCTGGGATCACAAAACAGGAAACGGTTACCAAAATTTTAAAAAAGTCAGCGCCATTTTGAAATTCTTTGTTATCGTACCGATTTCGTTCAAAATCGACATCTGGGGTTCCCTGGGATCACAAAACAGGAAACTGTTACCAAAATTTTAAAAAAGTCAGCGCCATTTTGTATTTTTTTGTTATCGTACCGATTTCGTTCAAAATCGATATCCGGGGTTCCCTGGGATCACAAAACAGGAAACTGTTACCAAAATTTTAAAAAAGTCAGCGCCATTTTGAAATTTTTTGTTATCGTACCGATTTCGTTCAAAATCGATATCCGGGGTTCCCTGGGATCACAAAACAGGAAACTGTTACCAAAATTTTAAAAAAGTCAGCGCCATTTTGAAATTTTTTGTTATCGTCCCGATTTCGTTCAAAATCGATATCTGGGGTTCCCTGGGATCACAAAACAGGAAACGGTTACCAAAATTTTAAAAAAGTCAGCGCCATTTTGAAATTCTTTGTTATCGTACCGATTTCGTTCAAAATCGACATCTGGGGTTCCCTGGGATCACAAAACAGGAAACTGTTACCAAAATTTTAAAAAAGTCAGCGCCATTTTGTATTTTTTTGTTATCGTACCGATTTCGTTCAAAATCGATATCTGGGGTTCCCTGGGATCACAAAACAGCAGTCAATCAAAAAAAAGTCAGCAGTGAACTTTTTAAAATTTTGGTACTTAACAGTTTCCTGTTTTGTGATCCCAGAGAACCCCAGATATCGATTTTGAACGAAATCGGTATGATAACAAAGAATTTCAAAATGGCGCTGCCGTTTTTTAAATTTTGGTAACAGTTTCCTGTTTTGTGATCCCAGGGAACCCCAGATATCGATTTTGAACGAAATTTGTACGATAACAAAGAATTTCAAAATGGCGCTGACTTTTTTAAAATTTTGTTCATAGTTTCCTGTTTTGTGATCCCAGGGAACCCCAGATATCGATTTTGAACGAAATCGGTACGATAACAAAGAATTTCAAAATGGCGCTGACTTTTTTAAAATATTGGTAACAGTTTCCTATTTTGTGATCCTACGGAACCCCAGATATCGATTTTGAACGAAATCGGTAAGATAATCTTTTATACATTATTTTACAATCTCAAAAACTGAGTATTATTGTAGCCGCGAGTATTGTTTCGGCGCATTAATAGGTACATAATATTTACCGCGGCCAACAGCGTAAACAAGTACCTAGTAAATAAATAATCGTCTAATATTTTCAAGTAACAAAATTGGTTAGTTGGCAATAAAATCGAGCGTCTCTACGCTCTATAGCTCTACGCTCTCGTAAAGCGTGCATATAATATATGCTGTGTGACGAGTTTTATACCTATAGTTGAGTTTTATACCTATAGTTGGTCGCGGGGTAAATGTTTAAAGGGCCTTAATAGCTTCCCCATTGGTCTAGTTGGGAGCATGTTCAAATATTTAGAGGTACCTACTTGTTTCAGTTAGACATATACCTACTAACTCTATGTTCGATACACAGCTAAATTAATAGCTGCCACGTTGGTCTAGTTGTACCTGAGCATGTTCAAGTACATAGAGGTAGGTACCTACTTGTTTCAGTTAGACGTATCCTGACTCTATGTTCGATACACAGCTAAATTAATAGGTTCCCCGTTGGTCTAGTTGTACCTGAGCATGTTCAAGTACATAGAGGTAGGTACCTACTTGTTTCAGTTAGACGTATCCTGACTCTATGTTCGATACACAGCTAAATTAATAGGTTCCCCGTTGGTCTAGTTGTACCTGAGCATGTTCAAGTACATAGAGGTAGGTACCTACTTGTTTCAGTTAGACGTATCCTGACTTTATGTTCGATCCATAGCTAAATTAATAGCTGCCCCGTGGGTCTAGTTGTAAGGTTGTTTGATTGCGAATAACGAGGTCCTACATTTGACTACGGTATATAGGGCATAATTAGGTATTACGTTTTCATAATTAGATTTTAGCTAGTAGGTACTAGCCCATAGTTAGGAAATTCCTCCCCCGTGGCTTTGAGAACATGTGAATAGAAAGTGCAAGTGGGATTTCACAAGGTGTTCGCAAACATTGCGCACTATAATACCTCCTGCGCAGATTGCTTATCTCTTTATAGACTGGCCGAAATTCGGTTGGGAGGACATTATTAAATTAATAGCAAAAGGTTGTGAAATGGAAAGAAATACTTAAAACGGCAGGCGTTTTTCACAAAATGTTTAATCTCAAAAAATAAAAGTTTATGATGTGTATAAGTTCGATGCGTTCGCGTATCGTTTTTTTTATAAAGTTGGAACTTGGGAAAATGTTTTTTTAGGTTCCTAACATAATCGTACTACATCAAAGTCCAACGATTCGTTCAACCAACTAAAAAAGGGAATTGCAACGAACGCATAAAGAGCATTTATAATACTTTTTATATATACAGTTACATACATTTTGTAGCATTATTTTTTATATTGCATTTTTCCAACATTTGTATCGTCGTCGATACAAAATTGTTAGAAAAATCGTCGTCGTCCTTAATAAAATAAGGAAGTAAAATTTATAAGAATTAATTGAATTAAAATGTATTCATTAAGCTAAGCATGGTCAACAATCCAGTGTGCAAAGCGGGAGACGCGAGCGTTGACCCCAGGGTAACGAGGCAAGCCGCACTGCATCCCCCAGGAGCTGACCCCCACGATGACGTTTTCGTGAAGCAGAGGTCCTCCCGAATCCCCTTCACATTGATCCCGACCCCCTACATCGATGTAGCCGGAGCACAGCATGTTGTCAGTGATAACAAGACCCAGCTCGGCGTATCGTTGCCTGCAAAGATCCTGGTTTATCGTCCAAATTTGAACATGCTGAAGATCTTCAGATGAGTTTCCGTTGTACTGAAACGTGTTGTTTTAATTTACATTAAGGCTAAAAATACCTACCTATATAATATTTTTGACATACACTATTAGCTAGCGCATCCCTCCAGACGGGCATAGGCTACTTTTTATCCCGGTAAATTTCCAAAATTGATTCAAGAATTTCCACGAGATTTCAAAAATCCTAATCCACGCGGACGAAGTCACGATCATCATTTAGTTCTATATGTTTATACTTAGACTAAACAATTTGTAACATAATTAATTATTAATGTCCTTCACGAATTAAATACTTCTCTATTTTTTGAAGGAAAAAAGTGGAAATATACCATGTAGGTATATTGTATTAATATATTATATATTTTTTAATTTAAATTAAAAAGCGCATTCATAAGTACCTACTGAAAGTTTAGAATTTATAAACGAATATAAAGTCAAACACTTATTGTTTTAATCGATACTAACTTTCATTACATACAATACGACTACTTACGGTAGTGTGTCCCCATCCAATAGCCCAGACAGATTCGTTATCGCGTAGATGATAATAAGCACCCGCAATATAAGCTGGCTGCACTTTTTTGTTGAATGAGAAAGCTTCCCGGACGTGGACAACTGCGACGTCATTGTCTATCATCCAGGCGTTGAATTGAGGATGGTGGTAGATCCTAGCGGTGTGGTGGACGACGCCGCCGCTGTGTGCTTGGGTAGAACCCACCCGAGCACGCCAGAAGACTGCTGGTTGACCACTAAAAACAACAACGAAATGTACTTAACTTATTTAAATATCTAAAATATATCTGAAATTTTCGGAACCGGCAGGATTTGAACCTGCGTCTCTGTGGGAATCGCGCCCTGAGCGCCTTCTTATGAAATGTACCTACTTATGTTAAATAATAAAAATCTATACCTACTTACTTACTAGCTGATGCCCGCGACTTTGTCTGGACGGATTGAGGATTTTTGGTTCCCGCGGGAACTCTTTAATTTTCCGGGATAAAAAGTAGCCTATGTATTCCAGACTATAATCTATCTCTGTGCCAAACATCCAGATCCGATCAGCCATTCTGGTGTGATTGAGTAACAAACATCCATCAATCCATCTATCCAAACTTTCGCATTTATAATTTTATAGTATAGAACTATAGATAAATAAAAAAATAACACTATGTAAGAAACCTTTCTGCAAGTGCCAAGAATAACGACACTAAGTTTCAACTCAATCGGGTGAACGATGAGCGAACACTTAATAACTTTTGCAATTTTTGCAAGCGGGTCTTGAATTTTGTTCGAAAATCATCTTCACGCTATTCCGAAATCCGAATCGAATGACACCTCGTTCATATTTTTCGGAGGCGTACATTTACATTTACATTTATTCATTTATTGCATGATTGTAAGTTACACAAAGATGTTACATAAAGATGGTACATATTACAATCTGCCAAATAATGGCATGCAAAATTTCAAGAAACATTCACAATATTATAATCAGATAATTATTTACTAATGGAAAAAAATTATAAAATCAATATTTTAAAAATAACAAAAAATCTGAAATCTTATTGAACGAAAGTAAGTCTATGTAAAATAAATATAAATGTCAAATACTTAAATGTCAAAAATGTTACAAATCTCAATATAGGTAACTAGGTTATTCAGAAAAAAGAAAAAAGTTTGACCCAAAAAGCACTTGTTGGCTAGAATATAGGTAGCGGACAGACAAACAAACATTTTATAGATAGGTATATAATTATAACGTTACGCGTAACAGTGAGATGCAGAAAGAATTGATCTGTTGTTAATGATAGCACCACCGCAGGCCTGGACAAAGTTTCCAACGCCACTTCTTGAGTGCAGCATGGCAACACCCATGGGATAGTGCTCGATTGATACCGTCGAACCACCAACGATCCTTTCGGGAGCCGCCCGACCCGCTACAAATCATATGACATATAACAATAAAATTAAAAGATTTTATATTCAAACATAGATAATACTAGATGATGCCAGCGACTTCGTCCGCGTGGATCAAGGTTTTATGAGTTCCGCAGGAACTCCATAATTTTCCGGGATAAAAAGCCTATGTCCTTCCCCGGAATATAGCCTCAGTACCACCATAACCTGTAAGGTATGTTGGGGTAAGAACGGACGGATTTCAGACCAATTGAAAAGGTTTTGTAAAAACTCAATTTTCTCGATATTTTTTGAAGATAAATTACTAAAATATGGTGCATGTGATTAATTTTTAAACGTAGCTTAGGTTTCATTTTTGTTTATTTTTGTAAACTCAACAGTTTCTGCTTTATACGCATGTAAAGACAAGACATACTTTTTTATGGCTATGGTTAAGAAAATGTCCTTCGGGGGCAAGATCGGACGTACTTTCAAACCCGCTTCTATGGCTTTGAGAACAAGGTGTATAAGAATAATAAATCCGATCTTAAACGCACTACAATATATAAAAAAATTACGTTTATGTAATTAAAAACATGAATGTTCCAATCGATTTTATTTTTTTTTACTTAAAGGCATCCGATCTTACCCCCAGTGATAATTTTTTTACATTTTGTGATTCTCAAACTTTGCTCTCAT
Organism: Erebia ligea; assembly: GCA_917051295.2. NCBI lineage: Eukaryota > Metazoa > Arthropoda > Insecta > Lepidoptera > Nymphalidae > Erebia > Erebia ligea. Next base: position 3,547,700 of record OU785226.1, read on the forward strand.
CATAAGATGAATTATCCAGATCCACGGGAAAGATCGGATGAATAAATTTTTTGCAAGTTATTAATAATAGCTAATTTTAATTTTCAAAAAGGGACAGAAAACTATTTCAATGTTCGAAGTAAAGACATTAAAAATTCTATCTATCCTTTTTTCAAAATTGTAACGTTGATACCAAGCATGGAAATTGCTTAAAAACATTTTTTATATCCATTATAAATAACATAAATAAAAATAAAAGACAGAAATATAAACACATAAATAAATAACATGATAGTAAAATAAATGACAAATAAAAGTTAATGCCGTAAATAAAAAAATAAAAGCGATACCCAAGATACATATACAGACATTTTTAATGTTATTGGGCTCTTTTCTATATCTGTACGCTTCTGAACACATTTCCATCAAAATCTCGAGATCAAAATAGAATAATCCTTACACTGTATTTTAAGATGAAAAATATTAAAAATATTCATGTTATAAAAGTTTGACAATCCCTGCCTCATTTTGTACAGGTAAAGACCGGATGATTTTAATCCGATCTTTACCCGAAAGGGGGAACATCGGATATCTGCTAATAGACATCCTAGGCGTATTCTGATCAGATCTATCTAGCTATTGCTACATAAAACCTAGTATTAACGCGAAATATTAGCAAAACAATCTGTATTTTCGCCAAAATATGAAACTAAAAGGGAAAGGGAAAGATCGGATAGAAGAAAAAAAGACAAAAATTACCTTGTTTTTTTAAATTCACCATAACACACGTACGGTACGTCGGAGCGACTGGCGCGAACTTAAGTAGACGCATAACAAAATGGCGTTGAACATAATGATGCCAACATTAAAAAATGTGGTCTCATTCGCGAGAAATTTGATGTATACGGTCTTACCCCCTTTCCGCTCTTACCCCAACATACCTTACCAAATTTCAGCGAAATGGGTTGAAAAGATAGGCCCGTAAAGCGTAGCAGACAGACAGACAGACACACTTTCGCATTTATAATATTAGTATGGAAGTATGGATTATACCTCTATGTATTCAAATAAACATTTACAACTGCTTTTGAGCCGTGAAGTAAATCTACCGGTGGTTCAGAATGCCCCTCCTACCAAAGAGAATCAGCAAGAAACTCGTTGTTCTTAAAAAATATTTTAGAATGAAGTTCTTTTATTCTTATGATATCCCACTCGATTTAGTTAAGATTTCAACCCTCCCATTTCAGCCCCTTTTGTAATAGTAATAACAATATTTTCAATACACTTGCTCGCAAAATGCACTTACAGAGGCAGTAAACAGGGCTTGTAAGTTAAATTTACTGCCCTCGTGCTTTTTTTTTGCAGAATTTACTGCCCTCGTGCTATTTTTTTGCAGTTTTTTTTTAATTTTTGTAAGGCCACTTTACTTCTAAATAAAAAGTTTTCTTGAAAAAGGTTCATAATGATATTGACTTTGTATGTAGAAAACTTAAAAAATAATAACATTTAGATGTGGATTTATGAAATTAATTCATGAAATTAAAGATTGTATTTAATTTAGTTAATTAAAATTGGTTTAAGTTTTATAAATCAAAAAAGTAAAGGCTGAATAGTCCAGGCTGATAGTTAAGAGCTAGAACCTAGAGCCATGAAGCCAATTAAAAAAAACGCAATTACAACAACGCGCTATAGATAGGTACTACTAAAATCTTGAATCTGTGCGCGCTATTTTTAAAAGTTTCATTGAGTTTTTCTTATAAATTATTAAATAATAAGATGAGTGGTTTATGTGATGTGTAATAATAAAATTAAATCAACAATAAGGTATTTTAGCTGTGAGAAAAAAGTCGCGCTTGTAATAGCCGCCGAAAATCTCGACTAAGTATGGGCGTGAGAAGCCATTTTCTAGTGAGTACCTACGACCTACTCGACTTTTAATTTCAAGTTTTCTCACAAATGTATTGAAGAATATCGTGTGATACACGGGCGTTAAGGTTTTAACAAACTCGTGACGATGGTCAGCCCTCGACTGGCGTCATCGGGCTGACATTAGTCAACTCGTATGTAAAAACCTATTCAGAGGCGGCGGAGGGCGTGGGCGACGTGGGCCACCGCCTACGGCCTCGCGGCCCAAGGGGCCTCGCGCCTCCAAGGCCCGCGAACGCAAAATATATAGATTACTAGCTGATTCCCGCGACTTCGTCCGCGTGGATTGAGGTTTTTCGGTTCCTATCTCTCAAGTTAGATCGAACTGCACATGGTGTGCGAATTTTATTATAATCGGTTAAGTGGTTTAGAAGTCCATTGAGGACAAACATTGTGACACGAGATTTATATATATATAGATATTATTAGTCTAAGATCCGAATCTAAATCGAGACCTACCGGTTTGATAAGAGAATCAAATTTATTTTATAATAAATTTCATATATTAGAAAATAAATTAAAAATGGGTAGACAACAGAAATCCTGGACAGAATATTTTTAATTACTTTTTGAAAAATGATTTTTCATAAAATGTTGCAAAATGAAGATAATAATAAAATTTTATACTGGACTTAAAGTATAGAGCATATAGAATGTGCAATCGTAGGGTAATGAGTGACAGAGAGATCCGAGGTAAGTATACTGTGTGATAATAAAGGACCGAACATTGCTGTTGTGTCTCATGGGATCGTGAATATAAGAAAGTGCGCATGCTCGGTATGTAAACTTTATAGAGAGTAGAGCCCAAGCGGCACAAATTTTTTTTTGTTAATGTTTTGTTAAATTTAAGTTAACAATTATAAATTTCTGACTTCTTGTTAAAGAAAATCTCCCAAAAAGTCAACATATTTTTTGGGACGCTTGGGAGGTACCTCTGCTATCCTCCATATTGTAAACAGTACATGTTATTTTGGAGCAACTGACATTTGAATTCAGTATGCGTTATTTTGGAGCAACTGAAAAAATGTTGCTAACAAATTAATTAATTAAATACATACCAATTTAATATCATACAAAAATATTAAATAATATAACATAAATTAAACAAATAAATATATATAAATATATGTATATGTACGCTGATAAAAGGTTTTTTTTTATAGTTAAAAATATATGTTAAGTTAGAACAAATAATTTATTAGAGACCACTTTTTAGTTCTTAATAAATATATCCTATTATTTAAAAAGATTTATTAATATTTAATAAATGATCTCTCTGTCACTCATTTCCGGACGCGTTGAAATTGAAATTTTTAAAATTTGTCTACCCCTATTAGGACCAAATTTTTTGCAGTCTACCCTATATCATCGTGTTCAGAATAAAACAGCGCTTATGCTGATATAAATTTTTTTCTATTATCAAATCTAGTGAAAGTAACTAGTATTGACATACCTGTTTATACCTGTCTACCCAGTAGTTCGTCCAGGTAAATAATAGTCTACCCTACGATTGCACATTCTATATGCTCTATACTTTAAGTCCAGTATAAATTTTTATTATTATCTTCATTTTGCAACATTTTATGAAAAATCATTTTTCAAAAAATAATTAAAAATATTCTGTCCAGGATTTCTGTTGTCTACCCATTTTTAATTTATTTTCTAATACATGAAATTTATTATAAAATAAATTTGATTCTCTTATCAAACCGGTAGGTCTCGATTTAGATTCGGATCTTCTACTATATAGATATAATTACTCATCTAGCAATAAATAATAAAAACACAGGCTAGCAAGTATCTGGCAATACTAACCTACCACATTAGTTTTTTTAAAAATCTACAGAATCTGAGAAAATTATAAAGTACTTTTTACTATGCAAACATAGGTAAAAAGTACTAAGTTTTTCTGGTAAAAAGTACCAAGTATACTATCTTGGTAAAAAATATTTATTTATTTTTTCCAAACCGTATTTTATTGTAAATGATCACTATGTACTATGCATATAATATTGTGCGCACATTAATATTATTTTCTTTTTAATTAAATTAATTCAGTTATTTTTAAAATAAATAATCTATTAAATCAACATTGGATGAATTTGAAAGATTCATTTCACCACGTTATTATAATATTTTATTCTATTAACATTTAAATTTAAAATAATCTGTAAAAACAAAAATCGATTGCATGATTGAACTAAAAATGAATAGACAATCGAGCCGACAACAGCCGGAAACGCATCGCAAGGCTCACTTGTTTGTAAATATTGTGACGTGGATTCAAGCAAAACCAACGTAAGTATATCTTTATTTTTTTTCTTTTTTCTTGGTGGTGGTGGTTGGACAAGTCTCGACCACTTCAAATTATTTTAAAAATGATTATACTTCTTCAATTACCCTTTTATGCGTATAAAATTGATCAGAGGCCGATTTACTAATGTTTGGAATAGATAAACAATTTCAAATTTTTTTATTTATTAATTTAAAAATTTGTTAATAAAAGATTTTTTTTCCACCCTTTTTAAACTTCCGGAAGCTTATTATACAGGCTGGCCCAAATAGTGGCGTCCAAAGAAAATTATTTGATTTCTCGTACCTAGACCTATCAGAAAATACCCCATGTATGTGCAGCGATTTTTGGTAGTTTTCGAGTTATAATTTTTTAAAGTTTTTTTAGGAGATTTCTGAGGGAGTGAGTGTTAAATTTATTTCTTTTTATTGATTGGGTTTTTCCCGATTTTTTTTTTGTATAAAATAATTACTAACATAAGTACTACTAATTTTTGGTCGTAAGTGAATACGTGAATAGTCAAAAATACGCAAAAATCATTTTTAAGAATCAAATTGTAAGTTCAGAATTTTCCGCCTTATCGCCTTTGACGTCCGATTTCTCACAATAATGCCCCGTAAAGTACCAAATTTTTAGACTAATAAAGGAAGCTTAGGAACCCCAAAAGTTTTAAAATTAGTCGGAAGTGACGTAGACAAGTTTAAGTATTTTTAATCTAAAGTTGAAATTTCGACTCTACCTAAACTTTTCACTTATGACCAAAAATTTTCCGAATTATGTTAGTGTTAAGATGGTAAGGTGTTTTTTGCAAAGCAGTACACTTAAAAGCCAATGTTGATCTAAGTGATTATTCATTTTAAAAAAACTGAATTAATTGAAATAAAAATTAAATAATATTAATTTGCACATAATACACAAAGTGATTATTTATAATAAAATACGGTTTGGAATAAAAATTAATTTACTTGGTACTTTTTACCAAGTATACTTGACACTTTTTACCAAGTAACTTTGTACTTTTTACCAAGTAACTTGGTACTTTTTACCAGAACAACTTAGTACTTTTTATCTATGTTTGCATAGTAAAAAGCACAATGTAATTTGCTCAGTGTAGCTGCAAAATTTTTCTTTCAACAAAATCCGTAATCTTGCGTCATCTATCAGGGGGCCTCGCAAAATGTATCTTGCCCACATCCAATTTAGCTCTTGCCCCGCCACTGAACCTATTTACCGCCCTTATATCACAAACTACTATTTTTCAATTCTTTCATTTACAATCACTAAAACTTTTCCTTTATTTTATTTTATTTTATCTACCAACAGAATAACAAGTCTTAAAAAAAGGAAAAAATAAATAAATATGACAATGTGTGCAAGGTGTGATAGTCGTAACATAAGGATTGCTTTCCTACCATTTTGGTACGCAAACCTTAAAACGAATTCGGAAAGGCTTACAATCTTTGCAGAGCTTAGCAGCTTTCGTTGAATCCACTGCAAGCTCTACGAAGCCCTGCGATGCAATGGTAGACAGTACGCACTGATAGTACTCTAATCTAACGGAAGAAGCATAATGTTAAGTAGTGAAGAAAGTTTTGGCTAGAAGCAGACGTTACTTTGTGGAAGGCCATGATGATCAAGAAATAATTAAGAAGCTTAATTCGCTATAATCCGCTAAAGCAGACAAATCTATGTGTATATAGCGTTAGCTTGCACGTGTAGCTTGCGATATTCACCGCACAATAAGCCAGCCATTCGTACCGGCACCACACCACACGAATCTTCCAAATTATTCTCAACTTACGTAGCACTCCTTATCCTGAGGAGATAATTACTCGACAATGCACGATGTCAACATCTCCTGAGGATGATCCGGTGTCGAAGCAAGCAAGCAAAAGCAGACAAATCTCAGCGTGTGCAAGCTACACGTTCAGATTTGTCTGCTTTTGCGGATTATAGCGAATTAAGCTTCTTTTTCCTTGAAAAGAAATTTAATAAAGAGCTGAATTAGTATTTAATCAGTTTTGAAAGAGCATATACATTATATCAACTAACCTGCAACAAGTGACCCGAATATCGCCAGTAGAAAGGAAGTAGCACGCATCCTTCTTTATGCAAATAGGCATACGTAGGCTTTATGTGAGATAGTTTTGTAGCCGCGCCGGATAAATATAAAAAGCTTTATCTTTACTTTTTATAATCCATTCAGCGCGGCGTTAATATCTAATCTTTATCAATAGTGACATAAATTCAGTATTATCTATAATACTTTATTCGGGCAATTGACCTTTTTCTAATCGAAACTTTGGACAATTGATAATATGTATTAATATTATAGGAGAGCGGTGGCGTCATCTGGCAGACGTAAAATGCTGGTGAAACTATTTATTAAGAATAGCCTATTATGTACCTCATTAAAACATTTACTCTGTGGATGAAGCGGTGGATGTACCTAAAAGCAACTTATTCTGTGGTAAAAGATACCGCATTAACGGGTCGCGGCCATATGAAGGGCAAAGAAAGTTTCGAAGCATTTTTTGTACATTTTGTGTTTAATTTGAGTATTTTCACAGCTAATTGATGATGATGATGATGATGATGTCCTACTTGGCGTATCCGCCAACGGCGACATCTTAGCTTTACTTACTTTCCAGTTGGAGTGTGCGCGGATGTGGCTAGCATAGCCAAACTCGGTGTGCGCAAATGCTTGCCCATTTTAATATATTCACACGCTGACGGCTCTTGGCACTGCTCGTATATAGGTACCTACCATATTATAGGTACTCCTAAAATTATTTGAAGGTATTTTGTACACCAATAAATAACTGGCAGTAAATATAATACATTATTCGACGTAAATAGTAACATCCCAAGAAAACCCCTGCCATTATATTGTGATTAATGGAATGGGGTCACGACCCTCAGCAATGAGGAATACGACACAGAGGGAGAGGGAGTGAGATATAAAAAATATTTCTATGTGAATAATTTTATAATTGCAAAAAAATCACTTCATTAACAACAACATTTTCAACATTCGTTGTAGTTTATTGATTGTTACGGATCCAGGTGCTGAAGCGGGAGACGCGAGCATTGACGCCAGGGAAACGGGGACGAGCACATTCGTGACCCCAGGAGCAGACACCAACGATGACTCTGTTATGGAAGAGTGGGCCGCCGGAGTCTCCTTGGCACTGGTCGCGACCCCCGACGTCGAGGTAGCCAGAGCACAACATGTTATCAGTGATGGTGCGACGTATTTCGTTATATCTTTGCCTGCATGTCGCCTGGTTGACTACCCAGATTTGAACATGGCGGAGATCTTCAGATGCAGAGCCACCAAACTGAAACATTTCAGATAAAAGTTTTCTAATAGGTACCTGTTGAAATAAATGTAGCCAACAAATCAGCCTCACGTTCTCGTAACACCAGATAATTGTAGACATCGCTAGTGTACAATAAAGCTAGCGAGATTGTAAAATAACGAAGATTCTGAATGGTTAATAAAATCTATGACAATATGCCATTGCATACGCATAAATCTATGGGCACTTTAAGCATTATCGAAAATTTGTACATTCATCATCCTCATCTCAATTCTCAAACCAACGATGATGGTAAGGATCGCCACCTCCGGCGTGTTTATATGTATATTATATTGGAGCTTTCCAACTCATTCTTGCTCATAGCAGCCACTGAGGGGGTTTTAGTGAGTGAAAATCTCACTAACCTCCAAGAAGATCCCAGATCCCGAAGCCAAAAGAAAAAGGTTTAACAACGATTTTTACAGTATTATACGGTGATATTATGTTGGGTATACTTACGCTAGTGCGTCCCCATCCAATAGCCCAGACAGGCTCCCTGTCGCGTAGGTTGTAGTTGGCACCGGCGATGCTGCCTGCGCGAACATTGTTGTTGAAGCTGAAAGCTGAGCTGACGTGGAGAACTGCAACGTCGTTGTCGGTGGTGCGCGAATTGTACTGAGGGTGATTGATGATCCTGCTGAGGACGTGGACAACACCACCGCTGTGGGCTCTGGTGGAGCCTACACGACCTCTCCAGCGGTTTGCTGGGTCACCACTGGAAATGATTTAGTTCACATTAGGTGGCGAAGGGTCAAACATTCCGCCGATTTTAATAGAATTCGGCTATGGATGCGAATATGAAATCATATCAGAAACCTATTCGATATTTTCAGATAGATTCAATTCAGGGTGATATTGGGGTTTTTATAAAAAATCTATCGGAACAAAATGCAATCGGCGGAAATCATTCGAAACAATTAAACGGATTCGGTTTAAATGTAATTCTGCTTCGAATATTTTTATTATTTCGGATGTCCTATGGTTGGGTCGCGGATATGGGGCTCTACCTCCCCTGTAGTTTGTTTATGAAAACTAGGAATTTCATACAATAACGAGCTAATTTAGGAAATGTCTAGAACTATTTATTTATCTTTCGAGAATATGTGTAAAATCGGAATCGGAGAAGAATCGCAAGGATATGTGAGAAATTAATTTTATTGCACACATTTCCTAAATAGATTGAAAACAAAAATAACCTTGATGTTGGTTGCATCCCGGGAAAGGACATAAACTACTTTTTATTCCGGAAAATCAAAAAGTTTCCTCAGGATTTTGAATGAACCTAAATGCACGTGGATTAAGTCGCGGGCATCGTCTATTCATGAAATAAAATTTGATTAAGATAATTAGGTATTTGTATTACGCGGTACAATGAGCAGCAGTGAGGATACATCTGTTGTTGATGATGGCACCACCGCAGGCCTGGCCGAAGGTTCCCGATCCAGTTCTGGAGAACAGCAAGGCGACAGCCATAGGATAGTTAGAGATATTTGTTATCGAACCTCCAACAATCCTGTCGGGTGTGGGAGATGCTAAAACAAGATTTTTATTTTAATAAAAATTGTTTTTAACTGCTTTTAAAAATATTTCTGTGTGTGTTATAATAACACAGACAAATAGTTTTTTTTTTATCCACTACAAGTTAGCCCTTAACTGCGATCTCACCTGATGGTAAGTGATGATGCAGTCTAAGATGGAGGCTAACCTGTTAGGGGCATGGCAGTTATATTAAACCCATATCCCTACTCGGTTTCTACATGGAATCGTACCGGAACGCTAAATGGCTTGGCGGCACGTCTTTGCCAGTAGGGTGGTAACTAGCCACGGCCGAAGCCTCCCTCCAGGCCGACAAGGGTAAATTCAGAAATTATAAATTCCCAAATTGACCCTGCCGGGGATCGAACCTGGGACTTCCCCACGTTAAGACAACAGCGCTCAACACTGCGCCACGGAGGTTGTCTAGTAGGTATAGTATAGAAGACGTAGCATAGCCAAGCATTCAATTTTAAATAGTTGGCCGCGTGGTTTACACATATTAATTTTTATGTTGTTATCGAAATGCAAAATTATCAGCTTGAGCATAATTAGTATAGATACAATTCATCTCTCCTCTCTCGCAGTTTTTACAAAACTTTGAAAAAAATCCCGATATAAAGCATCGTGGTTGCACGAACATCCCGATTTGGCAACTCTATTACTTGAAGATGCGTATACTCTATAAACTCGGTGTTTTTTTAACTTAAAAGTAACACAACACTATATTTATTTGTTCAATCTAATTATTATTCCAACAATATTTTAATATGAAAAAACTATGAAAAGATACAGAAAAAATAATAAAAAACATACCTGCTACTGCAGCTAACCCTAAGGCCAGTAAAATAACAGTGGCACCCATGTTTACCTACTTTGCGAGCTAAAGTGATGATAGTTCTATTCATCAGCGGTTTATATATTCCCTAAATGAAGCGGATTATTTTTACTATCTAAGTTAGTTAATCCTACTGTAAATCATTCAATTATCTAATTGTATTATATTTGTAGAAATCCGGTGGTAAAATGATAATATTATTATCACCTTGCTAACGGTGACATCACATTGACGAGGAGGATTCGCAAATACAACATCATAAAATAGCCAGGATAACCCTTAAACATAACCTTTGTTTAAGATCACGTGTCATAAAATAGGTATAACCCAGAGTGAAATCAAAATATAAGATCAGTGCCTTTTTCTACTACAATTAATCACTAATTTATACTTTTTTTTATTTTAGTATAATCCTATATCCTTAGACCAACTTCTTCGATAAGAGAGACCAATTTCTAAGAGGCAGACCTAAGGCCATTTTCGATCTTCATACCTATATTATTATACTAGCTTATGCCCGCGACTTCGTCCGCGTGGTTTAAGTTTTTAGTCCACACAGGCACTCCTTAATTTTCCGGGATAAAAAGTAGCCTATGTCACTCTCCAGGTACCGAAACTATACCCATGCAAAAAATCACGTTGATCCGTTGCTGCAGTGTGATTGAAGGACAAACTCTATTTAACGGCCTTGGAGATCGAATTTTCAAAAATGATGAAACACATACTTCTTCATATTTAACCGAAAGCTCAAATATCAAGTTTTATAGCTTTTACTTGAAAAATGAATGACTTTCATGCAAAGTTTCAACCCCTATTTTGCCCCTTTGGGGGTGAAATTTTGAAAAACTGGGACACACGTACTTCTTTATTTTTACAGAAAGCCAAAATACCAAGTTTCGTAAATATAACTTGAAAAATATCGTGAGTAATGCAGGGCTTTCATACAAACTTTCATCCCTTAATTCACCCCTTTGGGGGTCGAGTTTTTAAAAATGGTGAATTACGTACTTCTTCATATTTAACTGGAAGTCCAAGTGCTAAGTTTCACGGCTATAACTTGAAAAAAAACCGGCCAAGTGCGAGTCGGACTCGCGCACCGAGGGTTCCGTACAAACCTGTAGTAAGTTTTAAATTATTAAAAAAAAACTACTTACTAGATCTCGTTCAAACCAATTTTCGGTGGAAGTTTGCATGGTAATGTACATCATATATTTTTTTTAGTTTTATTATTCTCTTATTTTAGAAGTTACGGGGGGGGGGACCAACATTTTACCACTTTGGAAGTGTCTCTCGCGCAAACTATTCAGTTTAGAAAAAAATGATATTAGAAACCTCAATATCATTTTTGAAGACCTATCCATAGATACCCCACACGTATGGGTTTGATGAAAAAAAATTTTTTGAGTTTCAGTTCTAAGTATGGGGACCCCCAAAATTTATAGTGTTTTTTCTAGTTTTGTGTGAAAATCTTAATGCGGTTCACAGAATACATCTACTTACCAAGTTTCAACAGTATAGTTCTTATAGTTTCGGAGAAAAGTGGCTGTGACATACGGACAGACAGACAGACAGACAGACAGACATGACGAATCTATAAGGGTTCCGTTTTTGCCAAATTTGGCTACGGAACCCTAATGAAGAACTTTCATACAAACTTTCAACCCTTATTTTAACCCTTTGGGGGTAGAATTTTGAAAAACTGTGACACACAATCTTCTATATTTTTAAACGAAAGCCAAAATACCAAGTTTGGTTGATATAATTTGAAAAACGTTCACCCAAACTTTCATCCCCTATTTCACCCCTTTAGGAATATTCAAAAATGTTGAAACACGTACTTCTTCATATTAACCTAACTTGAGAAATGAAGGACTTTCATACAAAGTTTCAACCCCTATTTTACCCCTTTGGAGGTGGAATTTTGAAAAATTGTGACACACGTACTTCTTTATTTTTTACCGAAAGCCAAAATACCAAGGTTCGTTGATATAAATTCAGAAATATCTTGAGAAATTATGGACTTTCAGACAATCTTTCATCCCCTATTACACCCCCTCGGGGGTAGAATTTTAAAAAACTGTGAAACACGTATTTCTTTATTTTTAATCGGTAGCTCATATACCAAGTTTCATGGATATAACTTGAGAAATGACGGACTTTCATACAAACTTTAACCCCCTGTTTAACCCCCTTAGGCGTGGAATTAAAAAAAATCCTTCTTTATTGAGCGCCTACGTCAGAAAAGGAAGCTACTGTCTTCAAGTCTCTAACCCCAGCGGTTTAGGCTGCGCGTTGATATATAAGTCAATCAGTCAGTCAGTCAGTCAGTCAGTCAGTCAGTCAGTCAGTCAGTCAGTCAGTCAGTCAGTCAGGACTTTGAATTTTATATATATAAAGTTAAAAGCGAAATACCACTCACTGACTAATTATAATTAATTACCTAGATACCTACCTCAGAAACTATAAAACACACAAACTTGAAATTTGAAAATTAAGTTCCTTCTATGGCGTAGGCATCAGGGGGTGAAATGAGGGTTAAACGGTTTTTTTTCAAGTTGGAGACATGAAAATCGGCTTTTTAGTTATTAGTTCTAAATAATAAAAACCTGTGAAAGTTATTTTACGAAATGAGGGTTGACAGGTCACATGAATATTTCCTATGTTTTTGGAGTTAGAGACATGAAAGTCGGCATTTCAGGTATAAGTCTTAAATATTCATTAAGCTGTTTTGGAAAATCACCTCTTGAAAGAGGTAAAATAAGGAATGAAAATTTGTATGTTGGCATGGTTAAACTTTTATTATTGTTATTATTAACTTGGAAACGTAGGTTTTTTTCTACAGGTTGGGCGTAGGCATCAGCTAAGAAAAGATTTGATGAAAAACCATCGCAATGAATTGTTGGATGAAAATCTTATGAATTTCGGCCGTAATAGTCTAGTCAACAAGTGCTGTTTGGGTCAAACTTTTTTCTCCACCTTCGAAAAATATAAACGAGGTGTCATTCGATTCAGAATAGCGTGTAGATGATTTTCGAATAAAATCCAAGACCCGCTTTCAAAAATTATTAACAATTAACTGAAAAAAAAATTGGGCTTTGGTTTCTTGCAAATATCTCAAAAACTATTTGACATTTTTCAAATTTGAAAAAAGATTCAAAAAGAGGAAGAAGTTTCCCAAAAAAAATCCTGCTTTCCGGAACTATAGGATCAATATTTATAATTTTCCAGAGGGTTGAAAATACGGCCAAAAACGGGGACTCTGGCTTGCGTAAGCCTCGCCCACGTTGGACCTTTAATGAATAAATATTATTTAAACCTATTAAATATGAAAATTAAGAATTAAAAAAATTCAGGCATCTGGATAGATGAATGTTGTTAATAACTTTTGCAATTTTTGCTAGCGGGTCTTGAATTTTGTTCGAAAATCATCTACACGCTATTCCGAATCGAATGACACCTCGTTCATATTTTTCGGTGGCGGAGAAAAAAGTTTGACCCAAGAAGCACTTGTTGACTAGACTATAAGTGGTAGGTATCTAGTGTATTCCTACACAACATTTTTGAAAAATTAAGTAAGTAAACTCTTTTTTTTATCCGACTTTTTAATTTATTGAAAAAAATTGCAATCATCATATTGGTACGAACTAGAAGTCGCGGTTTTTACTTGCGGTGGGATTTTTGTCGATAGGCCTCTTGTAGCCGGAAAAATTCATAATCTCATAGGAAATCAGAAATTGTACGCGTCTGAAGTCGCGGGTGACCGCTAGTATCGCCTAAATGCTCAATTAAAAATAATAAGTACTCAAAGTCGGTAATTTTACCAATTATTTTGGGTTTTCCTAATAATATAATATATTCTGCTATGATAATAAGCTGTAAAAATATTAAAGTCTCAGATAACAATTAAATATTTTTGTTTCAGATATGTGTCATAATATTTTAATCTAATCACTTCTGGAATCCTTATAAGTAAAGAAAAACTGACTGCAAACGGTAAATAAAAAAACTCAGGAGTAACTTTTATATTTTCATCTGTGACTCCAGCTCAAAATTTATTTCATGTAGTAGGGCACTTGATAGGTACGTTTTTAGACTCAACGATCGGTCAGAAAAGTTAATTTTGAGTTTGAGAGTTTAAAAACTACTAGCAATTTCACACTCCATTTTTATTGTCAAGAACTAGATTTTGCCACATTTTTCAAAATTATACACTTAGCCTTGACTTAGCCATATTATTATAACCCCTGCCATTGTGTGATTAATGGAAAGGGGTCACGACCCTCTGCAATGAGGAATACGACGCAGAGAGAGAGAGATAGTGTTAGCAAAAACCTAGTGATAGTGATAGTGTACCTCATGAAACAAGAAGTGTAGCCACGTCAATATGCAATAACTAATTAATAAAATATGTAAGTCAATATTCGTAGTTTGATGACGTAGTGAATGTAGTGATAACGACTTTTATAAAATGAGATTGTTTTTCATTCTATTTTCGGCTGTTGTTGGGCTCATACGTTAATTTTGCTGTAATACTTATGTGATTAGAAAGAGACAAGAAGCGATGAATATATTGGTTTGATGCAACTATTGAGTATTATTTCAAGGAGATATCCCTCTGAGTTGTACAACAGAGACTGTTGACGACCTCCGTGGCGCAGTGTTGAGCGCTGTTGCCTTAACGTGCGGAGGTCCCTGGTTAGATCACCGGCAGGGTTTGGATTTCTGAATTTTCCCTGGTCTGGCCTGGTGGGAGGCTTCGGCCGTGGCTAGTTACCACCCTACCGGCAAAGACGTGCCGCCAAGCAATTTAGCGTTCCGGTACGATGCCGTGAAGAAACCGAATAGGGGTATGGGTTTAACTTGGTTGACTCGACAATGCACGATTGTACTCATCACTTCACACAAAATTCTAATACTGACAAAATAATTATTATAGTTAAGTAGCTATAGGTAGCTAGGTATTACTAATCGTGATCTCCGAAATCCTCCTTGGAATAGGTACAGAAACTTGGGGATGAAAGTTCCTGTACAGATCAAGCGATACAAGCGGAGAGCAAGATAAGCAGTTTCTGACAAAGAGGATTCTGGAGATTTGCATTTTGTTCACGTTCCGCGGCCTCGGCCTGGATCAAGCTACAAGATTAGACAATAAGAATTAAAACAAACTATCAAATGATTCTCGGATTTTAAGACAGTTTAAAAGCATATTTTGGTTCAAAAGAATACGATTTGTTATAAAAACTGGTAGGCGTATTTTTTAATATGGAATAGGAACGAGCATATCTATAGATCTATCAATGACCTACAATTTAGGTAAGTACATGATACTAATAGTTTGATAGTATAGCACGGCATGTTCACAAACACCAAAATTATGTCCCACTTGCTGATGCCCGCGACTTCATCCGCGTGGATTGAGGTTATTTAGTTCCCGCGGGAACTTTTTAATTTTCCGGGATAAAAAGTAGCCTATGTGCTATTCCCGACTATAATCTATCTCTGTGCCAAATTTCATCCAGATCTGTCCAGCCGTTTTGGCGTGATTGAGTAACAAACATCCATCCATCCATCCATCCATCCAAACTTTCGCATTTATAATATTACTAGCTGATGCCCGCGACTTCGTCCGCGTGGATTGAGGTTTTTCGGTTCCCGCGGGAACTCTTTAATTTTCCGGGATAAAAAGTAGCCTATGTGCTATTCCCGACTATAATCTATCTCTGTGCCAAATTTCATCCAGATCTGTCCAGCCGTTTTGGCGTGATTGAGTTACAAACATCCATCCATCCATCCATCCATCCAAACTTTCGCATTTATAATATTAGTATAGATTTTTGTTTACATGCACATTTATGCACCCCATCATATTATGAGGATCAAAAGAGTTTGCTGAGAAGAATACGAAAAATAAATTGCCGTCACACTAAAAATTGAAAATAGCTTTTTTTTAAATGTTTTTTTTAAATTTTATCTTGGTTCATACAAGACTTTGAATGCCTGACATACTTTACGACCTCCCTGTTGAGTCGTTATGGTTTCTTAAGAGGTCCCGGATTAAAAACCCCGTCAGCGTCAATATTGAAATTAATAATTTCTGAATTTTGCTCTGGTGTGATTTTGAAGATATTGCCACAGGGATAGGTTGTATAGACTTTACTTTTTATCCCAGAAAATAAAGAGTTCCAGGAGGAGGAGCGGACAAAGTCACGGACATCATCTAGAAGTTACACAACATTAATAGACAGCGGTAATGTTACTTACTACTATGTTCCCATTTTTAGGGATCCGTAGCATGATATTATAATAATAAATAAATAAATAAATAAATAAAAGCTTTATTTTGATTCCTTACAATGAAAATGATCTTAAAAAACTATTACTATTATCTATCTTATTGTAACTAATCTTAAATAACATAAGTGTACTTATTAACTACTATTTATTATTATTATTATAGGTACTATATACATGACACATATGTTTGGTATTACTATTTTTACTAAATTATATTTACATGTAAGGACCGCCTGTAGCGGTGAAAGCCTCCTCCATAATTTTCCATGCGCACCTATTTCTGGCTAGAGTGCTCCATGTCTTACCCGCAATTTTTGCGATGTCATCGTCCCATCTTTTTATTGGCCTTCCAGGTCTACGTTTCAAGTGCAAAGGATGCCAGTTTGTCACCGTTTTGGTCCACCTTTCATCCTGGCACCTTTGAATGTGACCCGCCCATCTCCATTTAAGTTGTAGGATCGCCTTGATGGCGTCTCTTGCTCTAGTTTGTTGCCTTATGTCAGAGCACTTCACGCGATCTCTTAGTTTTAACCCAAGTAGGCTTCGCTCTAAGCCTCTCTGACATGTTCTTATTTTTTTGATCGTTTTGATGGAGAGGGGCCAAGTCTGACATGCGTAGGTAAGACAAGGTAGTAGGCACGTCTCTAGAGCTGTTGTTTTTATTTTTGTCGGAAGATTTCCCTTAAAAATCTCTTTCATACTCCAATATTTATTCCATGTATTTGTTACACGTCTGTCTATTTCTTTATCGATGGGTTCATCAAGCGAAATGAGCTGACCGAGATAAATGTACTCATCTACATACTCTATTATAACAGATTCTATCTGTATGTTTTTCCTTTCAGAGTTTGTCATCACTTTTGTTTTATCTCGGTTTATTTGAAGCCCTACTTTAACACTTTGTGAATTTAGTGTTTCAAGCATACACTGCAAATCTTCTGCTTTTTCAGAGAGCAGCACAATGTCGTCTGCAAATCTCAAGTGTGATAAGTATTTGCCATGTATTTTCAACCCGACGTTTTCCCAGCTTATTGTCCTAAATATACTCTCTAGTACGGCTATAAACAGCTTCGAAGAGAGCGGGTCTCCCTGTCTAACACCTCGTTCCAACCTAAACGGGACCCCAACTCTATCTAAGCGTATGCTGGACGTGCTATTCCGGTAGAGCTCCTTTATGATGTCTATGTATTCTTTATTAACACCGTGTTCAGTCAGAGCTCTCCAGATAGCCTTATGTGATATTGAATCAAAAGCTTTTGAGTAATCTATGTACCCAATATATAAGGGTTTCCCATATTCCTTATATTTCTCTATTATATTCTTTAGTGTATGAATATGGTCAATTGTTGAAAAACCCTGTATAAATCCTGCCTGTTCTATTCCTTGGCCTTCATCTATAGTTTTAATATATATTTAGTTTTATAGATATTATAATAATGCTTACTTATAATTATTTTTTAACTATTTACTGTTATAATTATTTTACCGTTAAACAGAGGCATGTACAGAGTACAGTATGTATATGTATATACAGAGTATTTCTTGATATTATGTGAGTGACGCGGACTTTTAGTCTTAGGATATTTCACGTGAAAGGTAGTGACTGTGTTTCCCTGTTATGAAATTACATACTTCGGAAGTATAAACATGAACATTTACGCGTTATTTCTTTTTTATCATCAGGTGCGATTGAAATCATGTGAGACGATAATAATATGCAACGCGGCCAATGTATTCAGATGAATTCATCGGAATACGAGCTATAGGTAAGTATGATTATTTTTTTATTATTTTATCAGTTGAATCAATATGAGCTATCTTTATTGGAATCAGCGACTAGGATAAGTACGAGTAGAACATAGGGTCCTATCTTGTCGCAATTACGTTTTATTTATTCAGTAGCAATTAATATTAGGTACCATTTTTAATCCATAGTAATATAATCCTATATTAAAAACTGCTATCTCCTAATCCAATACCAATATAGATAAGATTAGAAAACTTGATATTTAATGAAATAGCAGCTGTGTTGATGCTTGAAAATATAATATTATAATTTTTTATTATTTATGGAAGTTTTTTTTCATTTATTTATTTATCTACCAGTTTTTCATCACCCTTTTTAGGGTTCCGTACCCAAAGGGTAAAAACGGGACCCTATTACTAAGACTCCGCTGTCTGTCTGTCTGTCTGTCTGTCTCCAGGCTGTATCTCATAAACCGTGATAGCTAGAAAGCTGAAATTTTCACAAATGATGTATTTCCGTTGCCGCTATAACAACAAATACTAAAAATTAAAAAAATATAAAATATTAAGGGGGGTCCCCATACAATAAACGTGTTTTTTTCGTATTTTTTTGCTCAATATTAAAAACGGTAACAGGTAGACGGTTCAAATTTTCACAGAATATTAACTTGTATATTACCTTTCAAAATAAATAATTAAATATCAATAAAGTAAATATTAAAGGGGGGCTCCCATACAACAAACGTAATTTTTATTTTTAATACGTCATAAATCGTAAAACTTACTACAGGTTTGTACGGAACCCTCGGTGCGCGAGTCCGACTCGCACTTGGCCGGTTTTTATTTAACCTATTTTTTAAATCTCATACTCAAAACTCTTCTCATCTCATACTCACGACTACTGGTCAGTAAGGTATCATTATTTACAACAACAAGATGCACAAGATGTATGATAATATTGATAACACACGAGTATGATTGACGTGAGCTAATATTACAATACCTACTCTTGGCGTCAATATCTCGTTTCATCCTGGGACTGGGCTGTTGCAAAATAAGCGATAACGTTATATACTGAAGTACATAGAACTTAATAACAAAGATAATAACTTTTATACTTGCATACTAACCAGTCTTCTTTTATTTCTCGTTGAAAATAGTGCGCGGTAAAATTGTAACGTACACGCAAACTTGAAATAATATATGCGTATGTACCTAATTATACCAAAGAAGATATAAGAAGTAATGAATGATACATAAGTTTCAATATAAACTATGAAATCCAGAGGTGAGAGTTCGTTTGGCGATAACAACAGTTACGTGTCAGTGGCAACAGGTGAGGTTATTCTTTATCAGTTAACACTAAGATTCGAAACATTGTTTTGTTTTGTGCTGATGATAAACTTTTTCATATACTTAAAAAGTGATGTTACGATTACTATGATGAAATCTGTGCCTACTTGAATATAAATAAATTAATGGTCTTTGTGTCCGTCTCGACTTGTCTTGACTTAATACAAGATGATGCCCGCGACTTCGTCCGCGTGGATTAAGTTTTTTTGATTCCCGCGGGAACTCTCTAATTTGCCGGGATAATAAGTAAAGTCCTTCTCCGGGATACAACCTATCCCTGTACCAAATTTCATCAAAATTGGTTGAACAAATGGGTCGTGAAAGCGTATCAGACAGACAGACGGACAGACAGACAGACACAATTTCGCATTTATAATATTAGTATGGATGAAGTACCTGGGTGCAATCGAGTTACGCACGGCGTCCTTCGAGTTCTACCCGTGGGATCTCAGGATCTCAGGGATAACATACTCGTATAAACTAAATACAAATTTTCATCCGAATCGTTGGAACTATTCCCAAAATATTTTGGTTAACTGTGCAAAAATAGTTATCAATGTAGTAGAGAAGCTTATTCATATTGTCATATCATTTAGAACCATTAATAAAAAACCTTTTCTCTTCAGTAGTACTTCAGTACTGTGTTTATCGATAAAATTGCTATCATTTTCATTAGACGCAACTAACGATATATTACGAAAGTAAAAAAAGCTTAAAAAATCCAAGCTTTGCAAACACTAATATTATTTATTGGCCTTTTAAATTGTTGTACGAAGTCTGCTACTACATGTAGGTACGTGACCTTACTCAATAACTGAGTGGGCGAAATTTAGTCAACCTGCTCCCAAATGTTTTTACGGGGCATCGTAACCGAACGTAAACTCGCTAAGCAGCCAGACGCTATCAGCAGAGTGGCGGAAATCGAACTAGGGACCTCCTAATAAAACCAAAGAGCTCACCACTGTGCCAAGGAGATTGCCAAAATCGCATAACTTTCGGGGTTTTGAAAGAACTAGAAGTTTAATTCGTTATAATTAAACTACTAGTTCTTACATTATCATGGACTTCCGCAAAGTAACGCTTCTGTCCAATATTTGGGAGTTTTCTTCGGATAGCAATGAAGACGGTCTCCGATTTTTTCGCATGTAGAAATAGGTATTTTCTTTTGTTGGCTACGCCTACAAAAATGGTAAACAACTATGCACTTAACCAATGATTAAGATCTTTTGTTCACCGCCGGTTTATCAGTCACAATATGTGCGGCGATAACCAAAGGATAACCTACTTATTCTCGTATAAATAAAAGTCATTATATCCGACACAAACAGTATCTTATTGAAGTTATAGTTTAAGTGATTCATGTGCGTTCAATTGAGATGAGGTTGTTGTCAGGTCAGGAGCGAGATGGCGGTGCCTCGGAAGCGGCTCTTATGAGAGGTCAGTGACCTTACCTAAATACCATGAAATATTTTTAAGCGACTGTTGTGTCTTAATAAAATACTAAGCGTCCATCCATACTCATATTGTAAATGCGAAAGTGTGTCTTTCTGTGGACAGACGGGCGGACATGGCGAATTGCCATAGTCCTAGTTTCCGCGCTCCATAATGATGCGCGCGCGCCACGGTACTTTTGTCCGCCAGACAAGCTCTTTGTCTATAGCGTGTTTTCACTCTAGGCCCATTCCTATTTATAAGGTGTCACTAAAAGTAAACAAGCTCTCTTAGAATGGACTCGTAAGTGAAAGTTTTAAGAATCCAATAATTTCATCATTCATTTTCAAAGTTATAACACATTATAAAGGAACTAGATGTTCCTTCATAATCTCCTGAAGATGCTCCGGTGTCGGAGTGAAACGTACGTTGAGAATAATTTGGAAGATTTATGTGGTGGTGAATATTGCAAGCTGCAATTGCAAGATACACTGTACCACATATATTTGCCTACTGTTGCGGATTATAGCACATTAAATTTCTAGTTCCTTCCTAATCATGGACTTCCGGAAAGTAACGCCTGCTTCTATCCAATAGTTATAACAAAGTTTTACTTTCTATACTGAATTCGAATCCTATGATGTCCATTAGTAGATAATAATCATTTTGTCACTCTCCAATTTTCTCGTGACGTGGGTAAATAGATAAACAAGGTGCAAGCACCTTTATTGTAGAGAATAGAAACTATTATTACCAGAGTGTCTACGGTAGAGCTACGTTGATGCTTACCCAAATTAATGGCGATGTTACACTCTACGTACTCGTAGCACGTAAAGTTTTACTGACTGCTGAAGGTAAGACAAATTCAATTATTTTCAAGTGGCAGGTGAAAGAGTTACTGTTGCTTAAATGAATGCTTCTACATGAACCAATACCTATAATTTTGATAATGCTCTAAAAAAAACTAACCGTTTTTTTCTAACCGAGCAATAAGTCAAAGTTTTGAATGTATAACCTGTTGTCGCACGCTGTGCCACCCATAGACTTTATATATTATGTTCTATCTATACTATCTATACTTCTATACTAATACTATAAATGCGAAAGTTTGGATGGCTGGATGGATGGATGGATGGATGTTTGTTACTCAATCACGCCAGAACGGCTTAGTGGATCTGGATGAAATTTGGCACAGAGATAGATTATAGTCTGGAATAACACAAAGGCTACTTTTTACCCCGGACAATAAAAGAAATCGCGCGGGAACCGAAAAACCTCAATCCTCACGGACGAAGTCGCGGGCATTAACTAGCTATCCATATTACGTAGGTATGTATGTATATGGTGCCACCATCGACAACCCAACCAGACCACGAAATACGGCACCCAGACGTCACAACTCTACACAACACTTGTTCTCTTTACTCGGAGCGTCCGGTGTTCTGCCCACTTGCCCTGAATTCGTGAAATCAGAATTGGCAAAGCTGGTGAAGAAGTATGGCGTATATTCTGTTTAATTTACTAGAGTTTCGATTTGTTTTGTGCTGACAAGTAATTACATAAGGTCGTAACGAGTGTAGACCGTGTCTCAGCAAAAACGCCCTCCCCCCTCGAAGTAGATGGAGCGATGACATCCGGCGAGTGGCCACGGATGGAACTTTGGTGTAATCTGAAAGAGGCCTATCTATGTCCACCATAGGATAAGTCGGCGCTACGGCCCAGTGCGCGGAAGTTGTTGCAATGTTTTAGGTCGCACACTGGGTCGGTTCATTTTGTGGACTTTTTATGATGGATGGTTCGTGCACCCATTGTAAAGATCCTTCATAAAAAGTAGAAGGCGTGTTTAATGGGTATTTTACGACATGTGGGTCTCATCAACTTCACGCTCTTAAAAATTCTGCATAAAATTTTCAGATTCGAGAAAACTGACAATAGCAATAAAAGTTACACAGAGAATATTTTCAAAGAATAGGTATTTTATCTTTTTCTTGAAACAACTTTTCTTGAAAAGCGGAAAAATTGATTGCGTATATACTGACTTCCCCGAAGTTACTTTCATAATCAGCGTACATAAAATTCTGCTTTTTGGTTTATCAACTTCACACTTACTTTACGTACACACACACTTTATACATTACACACGTACTTTGACTTGGTCCAGACTTAAGAGAAACGGATCTTTACGTCACGTACCATTAAATAGATTGCTTTCAGAGGCTTCCCGCAGTTCAAGTACTATTTTAAGTATACTTTGGAAACTTTTAATGAATCGCTAGGAACTGGGTTTTTCTTGCGTGCTGGTTTTATTACAGGGAAATGTATTTTTCATTCTGACAAAATACATCGACCCGAGGTCGCACGCGTTTCCATAAGATTAAAATTTACCTAAGTTATCTAGTATCCACTAAATTTTCCCTTATCTTATAGTCTTAGATCCCGATTTACAACGACTTAAGTACATCCATCTGGTTGTAAGTACATCCATCAGACGAGAGGTATTTTTTATGAATAAATTAATCTTTCTCTTTGCGTCGTATTCGTGACCCCTTTCCATTAATCAAATAATGGTAGGAGTTTTCTTGGGATAATAATGCGGTGGGTTCCCATGTCCTTCCGCATACGACTCGACTAAGAGTATTAAACTCTTAGGTTTTTGTAACGATTATTATCAGATGTTAGTGATAATAACCGGGACCGACGGCTTAACGTGCTCTCCGAGGCACGGAGGAAACGAAAAGGCCAAATTTGAACCTCCAAATTAGGTCACCTATCTAGTTACCGACTTGGGTCAACGTTGCTTAACAATCGCAATCGACTGATATGCGTTGTCACAACTATGCCACTCGTCCCTCAATTATTAAAAAAAAAATACAGTGTATGAAACTACGTGCCCCAAAATATAGGCAAACGTTTTTTATTCAAATAAACTTTTACAAGTGATTTCGAATCGTCAAATGAATCTACCACCTATGTTATAAGCGAAACGGACAAACATGGATCGCAATATACTTACCAATTAGAGAAAATAAAAGATGCAGATTTTCATAAAAATATTTCAGTGAAATCCGAATGATTGCGACGGAATTAAAATAAAAAATGGCGGAATAAAACGGTTCCTCTAACATTATTCGTTCATGGACGACCTTATTACGAGCTACGTTAGTTGACGTAGAGGGCTCGACGGGCCACTGTATCAAAAGGTAGGTCGGGTGCTTGTCCTATATAGCCTCTCGCTCTCGCTGCTTGATATCTGCATTCTCCGTCTCATTTTCCCCGTGACGTCACTATTTAACCCCTCTGTTGTCTGTGTGTCGTTGTATTCGTTCATAGGATTTGTACGCGCAGCCAGTATCATTCACATTTCGGTAATTAATGCAATTGTTCGATCACACAGACCTAGTCATGCATTGGCTCTTACCTACATTACAATATTGAATATTTTACTAAATTATTACATAATGCCCGCAACTTCATCCGCGTGAATTTCCAATCCAATCCGTCAGCCTATATGCGTCCACTGCTGGGCATAGGAATTTTCGATGGGCACGATACACGGTCCTCCGCTTTTCTCATCCACCCGCTTCCCGCCAACTTCTTTAGGTTATCGGTCCAGCGGGTTAGAACTTAGAAGTCATCCTACACTAGGCTCACCGGTACGCAGATAAAGAGTTTTGAAAATCCTGCGGGAACTTTTTAATTTGCAGGGATAAAAAGTAGCCTAAGTTCGGAATGAAATCTAGGTATCTATGTAGAATGCACCAATTTAATCAAACGTCAGAATATGTTTACCTATGTGTATATGGGCCGTGTAAAATGTAGCAGTCAGGCAGACGGACGGACAGACAGACATACTTTCGCATGTGTAATATTAGTATGGATATCGGATATATTTTGCTATCGCGACTTCGTCCACGTGTATTTTATAAATAGTTATCTGTACTTATCCATGCAAAAAGTCGCGTAGTTAAGTTAAAACTCAGAAGGGTGGTATTTTATAGAATATTACTTCACATACAGGCGTTATTTAATTACTTTTTTAGCTTTGTAGTCTCACTTAAGCGCGCAGTTGCCGTACAAGATAATTACTTAATCTAATTAATTAATTATTGTTACACTCGGGTTAGCCTAATAGCAACTGTAACTAATGATTAATGCGTAAGTAATTGCTATTATAACCTCCTGTTTATATATTACTAGCTGATGCCCGCGACTTCGTCCGCGTGGATTGAGGTTTTTCGGTTCCCGCGGGAACTCTTTAATTTTCCGGGATAAAAAGTAGCCTATGTGCTATTCCGGACTATAATCTATCTCTGTGCCAAATTTCATCCATCCGTTCAGCCGTTGGAGCGTGTTTGAGTAACAAACATCCACACATCCATACATCCATACATCCATACATCCATACATCCATACATCCATACATCCATCCAAACTTTCGCATTTATAATATTTATTTGATGTTAACTTCAAAAAACAACATTGCCAAATAAGTTATCTATAGTTTACGGATAGGTTGATTATTAAGCCGCTTTTAAATAACGCCATGTAGGCTTACGTGCAAAACACATAGGGATAATCTAGATATAGGTCCAAACCTAAATTCGCTCTGGACAAACTCTTTTTAGCTCTTCTGCGGGTCTCCTCATTTCTGATTTGATCGCGCAAAGAAACCCCGAGCATTGCTCTCTCCATCGCCCGCTGAGTGACCCTAGCGACCAAGCGATTTAGCGACCAAGCGGTTTAGCGACCAAGCGGTTCAGCGACCAAGCGGTTTAGCGACCAAGCGGTTTAGCAACCAAGCGATTTAGCGACCAAGCGGTTTAGCGTCCAAGCGGTTTAGCGACCAAGCGGTTTAACGACCAAGCGGTTTAGCGACCAAGCGGTCTAGCGACCAAGCGGTTTAGCGACG
This sequence comes from Erebia ligea, assembly GCA_917051295.2. Lineage (NCBI taxonomy): Eukaryota > Metazoa > Arthropoda > Insecta > Lepidoptera > Nymphalidae > Erebia > Erebia ligea. Next base: position 3,573,364 of record OU785226.1, read on the forward strand.
AAGCGGTTTAGCGACCAAGTCTCGCAACCGTACCTACCTATGTCATCACTGGCAACACGGACTCATCCCCCTATACTCGCTGGACGGACGACATCAGGAGAGTCGCAGGGAGCCGCTGGATCCAGGCGGCGCAAGACCGTGGCGTGTGGAAATCCTTGCAAGAGGCCTATGTCCAGCAGTGGACGTCTTATCGGTTGAGGATGATGATGATGATGAAACTCTTTTTGGCCATGTAAAAGTATGAAAACAGTGTACATTCTTGATACACAACTCCTTGTTCAATACAACATGGCAATGTGTATAACTACTGTACCTACTACAGGTTGTTATTATTAAGTGGACCATCTGTACTACAGATTGTTCATTTAATAAAAACACAATTTACTTAATTAAATCGTACAAATTAATCTTTAAACGCGAATCTGTCTTTGGCAAGGATTATTCACAGTCAACAAAGTGTTAAAATTGTATGCCCAACATTAATTGTTTACGTCAAAAAAGAATAACGAATAATCGCTCTTATATTAAACGTTCGCGCTCCGCCCGTTCTAATTGAATTGGTTCAGCTGTGAAACGGTGCTTTATCAACATAATTACATTGTTGGAAACTGCTAAATTAAAAATATTTGCAATAAAGTCTATAATGTGAAAAATCTGCCCGGAATCCGCCGGGTAATGAAGGGTCGGGCAATCGTTAAAAATACCTAACCCTATTTACGTTACCTATATTTATGTTGGTCGAGCTGTTCTTGTAAATCTGATCAACCTATTTTTATATCGACTAATTTTGTGTTATAACCATTGTACCTACATAATACAATACTCAATGGTTATAACTAGATGATGCGACTGCGTCCACGTTAATTAGGTTTCAGATAAATTAAATCAACCTAATGCAACAATTCTGTACCTAATTTCATCAGACAGACTGATGGACAGACATTTTTTTAATACTGTCCACGCCAATATTTAAAAGAAGCAAAAAGCAAACATACCCTATGCCGGATAGGTAATAGTAGATTGTTACACAAGGGACGTAAGTGAATATAGTTCGAGGGTGTAATAGCTACTTGCAACCGAGGTAAGCATTCTACTTTATATCATTCTTGCGAGGTAAAAAAACATTGGTAATGCAAAATGAAATACTTATTTTCCATTTTTTTTTCGTAAATAGTTTTCCATTTTTTTTTTACGGCTCTGAGTTCCACGGAGTTTTTCATAGTTTGAAATGTATGGAAATTAAATGCCGCCATGTTCAGTGTTTTTTTTTTTAGTAAAAAGTTTTCTTACCATTTTATAAGAAAAGAGATTGTTTACCAAGGAGTTTTGCATAGCTTGAACTGTAATGTGAACATTACAATTCAAGCATAGTGCGACGTAATGTTACCTTGAATTGCAAACACCAACTTACAAGGAGACTTTCCACCATAGTAATCCCTAGTTACTGAGCAAGTATGATATAAATATTATTTGCAAACTACGTATCAGATTGGTGTGAATCCTCTTGAGACTGGGTTGTGATGACTCCTGATGTGACCCATCTCGGAACTAAAAGTAACGGAATATTACTCGTACGGGAAAACAGTAACGAGACAAAGTAACGTTTTAAAGTCATGTTTCCATAATGAGACTACGCTGGGATTATTTATTAATAGGAAGAAATAAATTTACACGTTTCTATGTAGTCTAAGGCTCGGCGCAAATGGGCCACCGACCACAACGCGTGGCCGCCACCGACCACATCTTTGCGGCGAATCTATACAAAAAGTAAGAAAAATAATGTTAACTGCTTGTCGCTAGCCACAGGTGGCTGTGGTCGGTGGCCCGTTTGCGCCGAGCCTTACTACTTCTTTTTAACTGTATAATTTATATTTTGTATGCAATAAAGATATCTATTTTATTTGGAGCCCACATAGCTTGGAAGCAGTACTTTTTTTCTTCGGTGGAAAAAAAAAATCTATATGCTTTTCCACTGCAAAAGGGTACTGAGCGGGAAATGGCTAAGCGGAACGGACTCTATGTGGACAAAATATGTTTACAATTCCACTTTTGACAGATGCATTGATGGACAAGCTCATTTTGACTCTTTTTGAATTCTTCTTGCTTGCTCGGTACTTTCGGCTAGCGCTTTGTTGGTGAAAGTGCTTGTATGCAGATTCTCACTGCGAGCTAAACGGCATCCGTACGGAATTCGCTCCGCTCGCTGTGGAAGTCCGTCGTGGACTTCTGTGGTGCTGCCAGGGCGTGTCTGACTCGCACGGTCTAAAGAAATCTCCACGTATCTTCGAGGTCAACATGGAACCGCATTGCGTTACTTCGTGCTGACCCTCTAGATAGTTGTTCTCACTCTTCTTCGTATCTTCTCTTGCTCTTTTCTCTTTCCTCATCATTATTGCCATGAAACCAAAAGTTCTCATTCTGGTTGCAACAACCTCACATCAACTTCGCTACCAGACTAAGCACAATTTTTCAGCTATTACAAAACTACACATAATTACCGTGAAAGTCCGCTTAAATAATTCTGGGTACCATCAGAATTAGGTTACCCAATAATTATAATTAAACATAAGGTAGGTAATTAGGGTATATAACCTGGTGTATACCTTCATTTAGCATTGCCAAGGTAGCTAGTTATTTAAATACGTATGAATTTATGTAAAGCCTCGAAGAGCCGCCGATTGCAACAAATGTGCAACTTTTTAACGAGTTCAAGTACCAATATAGCTGAGTAAATCTAAATACCGTATTGTAATAGAGAGCTGACGAAACATGACCTTTAGAGTTATTTATGTATAGGCATCCCGAGGGAAACATAATACGAGTGTAAATAATTTCATACGCTACCTTCGGGCGTTTTTTATCAACGCAAATTGTATAAACAGAGTAAACTAATGTAACATTTATAAACTCACCTACCCTAGGGCTCCTGAAATTAACTTTTTTGTGCCTTTTGATCAAATGCTCAAATATTAGTAGGTACTTACATAAACAAACATACCTAATTGTGTTTGGAACGTGAATTCATGAATTATAATATGAAATCAAATACATTTCTGTTGAACCCATCTGATATTTTGATCGACAGAATAGAGATTGCACGTTACGTACTTTGTCGACTACGGTTCGTTAGCGCAAATCGTTTAAGTAGGTACCGCTAATGGCATATTTATTTATGTAGACACGTACAACTAAGGGCTGATTTTTCAATCGTCAGATAAAGTTTATCGGAGGAATAAATTTGACGTTTTGACAGGTTTTGTATTGAAAATCTGCCAAAACGTCAAATTTATTCCTCCGATAAAATTTATCTGACGATTGAAAAATTAGCCCTTAATCTACTAAACTTTGAACTTAAATAATTAATAATTTTTACATAAACGCAGAGAATGATAGACAAGGGGCAGTTATAAATTAAGACCTGTCATTTTAGTTATGAGTGATTGTGTTTAACATAATTAAATACCTTTTGCCGCTAATTCCGTTAAACACATACTCTAAAGTAAACTAAACTTAATTAAGAATAAAAATACGAAATCTCGTGCCGTCCTTTTCCGCTAGGAGTATTTTAAAAGGGACAGCAATAAAATTAATATTTATCTTGGAGATTGTAAACTGTCGTATTAGAACTAGGTACCTGTCTAATTCTTAAAACCTGCGGGATAATTTGAAGTTTCTGCCTTTCGCGGACGACCTTATTTATGAGTTTTTAGTTGACGTAGGTGGGTCGACGGGCCACTATTTGAGAGTAGGTCGCGTGGCCTATATTCCGTCTCTCTCTTTCCGCTAGATAATTGAATCAACCTTCCGGTTTTCCCGTGACGTCACGACGTAACCCTCTCGATGCACGTGTGTTTTTGCATTTATTCCAAGCAATAATTAGTATGTTCACTTCTCTTTTTTAATTTATGCTCTGGTCTATCAGTATCGGATTGAAGTGATACAACAGAAACCAGATGCATTCTTGACATTCTGGAAATAATAAAGCAATCTTAGCCCGTCAACCATTAATAGTGGCGGGGTGAGTAAAGCGGTCTTCAAGCGTAGCTGACCGTTGCCAAAAAGTGTAGGTACGACGAATCACGAAAGTTTGTAAAATGCCTTTACTAACTCGTAGATGGCTCGTGATGACTTCAAGGTTTTAGAAATTACTCGTATTACGTAGGTAACGTAATAGCTGTGGTAATAGTTAGTAACGTAATAGACAAGGATGGCTGGAGGAAGCGCTGATATCTGAGTGGTTAAGAGTCAGCCCCTATTCGGTTAGTCGCATATCCGATCTTCGGGCTCGCACTTTGAGTTAGGTATGTGCGTTTTTAGGCAACTGTAGAAATACTATGCGCCAAAAACATGCGTGTGTACACTAACAATAATAAATCTAGACTCAGCATCCGCTTTCACGCCCGCGCCTCTTCGCCTAAGCGGAACCCGCGAATTTTACGTGAATGCACACTTGACCTTACAGTGGCTTTAGAGACTTAAAAGTTATCTACCTATCCACTCATCTTGATAATCCTGTATGTAAATATTATCATTATCAAGAATTAGTTAGATTAATCTAATCGATGTGTAAATCCATGTGTATAAATTCCAATGACGATGTCCTATTTACTATCCTAATTTCAGTATTTAATTGACTGTAAAAACGATCTTTCAAAAGAGCGTTCTTCTAACTCCAGTGAAAATAAGTCAAAGCCATATTTCATAACTAGCTGATGCCCGCGACTTCGTCCGCGTGGATTGAGGTTTTTCGGTTCCCTCGGGAACTTCTTAATTTTCCAGGATAAAAAGTAGACTATGTGTTATTCCAGACTATAATCTATCTCTATCCAAATTTCATCCAGATCCGTTCAGCCGTTCCCGCGTGATTGAGTAACAAACATCCATCCATACATCCATACATCCATCTAAACTTTCGCATTTATAATATTTATTTGATAAGTAAACCATTTGTAAATAAATTCGGTATCTTTAATAATTAACTCTAATTCATGGATTCAATGGGTACCTTCAATTTTAATAGAAATACAAATTGAGATGGACAAAGGGGTTTGAATATTATTATTATTATTTAAGAACACGAAAATAAAGAAGACATTAAAATTACGAACTAGGACTTAACAGTATTTGAAGAGCGGTCATATCGCCTAAGGCCTAATATTAATATTTTGGTCTACCTACCGTTCCGCCGTTATTAATCAATAGCTGACATTAATACAAGCAAGTATCATATGAGACAAAATCTTCTAAAGCGTCAGGCTTCCGAGATTATTATAATCTGCTCGATGATGACGTCACCTGTAGTCCAGCTTTGATAGCTTAGATCTCTGAAACCTGACGCTTTAAAAGCTGACATTATAATACTTGCCACTTGCCAGCTAATAATTTTAAAACAGGTTCTATGAGTGGCCATTACTTCGAAAAAAATTGAATGGCGGGTCGGTAAGTAGTCCAGGCTCCATACTAAAATATTCAAACCCCTTTATCGTCCTTGACAATGACGTAAATATTAAGAGTACGCCCTTAACACAACCGCATTAGACCCGACATAAACGACATTAGCTAAGAACAGGTTCTCAAGAATCGGTCTTAAGATAATGACTTATAAATAGTCAGCATTTTAAGGCCGATTCATATTATGTGCAAGTTCTTAGCTAATGTCGGTTTATTGAAAAGGGCCTTGCCGACTCGTTTTGCGCACAAAGATACTGGGATCAAAAATAGACTATTTAGTGCTATTAGTGACTGGCGAGGCGACCGGACAGGACAAAATATTTACGCTATACGTCCACTATACGGACATTTTGTCATTGCGCACTAGTGTGTGCAGCTCCATATAAAACTGACATACGCGAACTTTTCGTCCGTCAGAGACTTTTTTGTCCTCGGAGTGTTTTTCGCGCTCATATTTAACGACCGCGCGAACATAGAACGACTAGGCAAAACGTTTTGCGCAGACGTTTCGTCCTACCCGGATTATTTTTCGCTCTTTATATAAAAATGAACCGTCCCGTTGATTTGAGTTTCCGATGTCAATAGGTATTACACTTTAAATATATAAAATTCCATAAAAAGAGGTGAACAAAGAGCTTTGTTTAAAGGCGCACTGTAATGGCTTCACTCTTGTTTCCAGGGGAATGTTATTTCTGGACAATTAGAATCCTGAAAAAACAAACAAACTGCCTAATGACCCCTTTTGTTTTGTGAGTGGACAATTAATTAAGGCTCGACGGCTTTTGAAGGAAAAAGTCCTTGTCAATCTGACGGGTCGTATTTATGACGAAAAATATTTTCTGGCCTGCTAATCAACCAAGACAACTCTGTTTTGCCAGATATTGTATTACAAACTGGTTATATTATTGATTTTATTTAAACTCAAACTCAAGAATAATTGCAAGCAGGAGAACAAATGCCAATATAAGCTGATTGTCACTTGAATTATGAATTTTCATCACTTTTTACTCGTTCAATTAAGTTTGCCCTGACGACTAACACTCTCTAACGGCATATTTGAAAGATAATTTAATTATTTAGCCAGTTATAGTTGGCGCTAATCTATTAGTCATCTATGAACTGAGGTGCGAGTGCTTGTTTGCGCAGTTCTCAAAGTCTAGGAAACAAGGCGGTTCGTTGTATGGAGACCCCCGCATTAAATCCTCAGTCGTTGAAACAGGCAGGATGTAGTATGGTATGAACCATAACTTATACATAAATATCAAAAATAACCATGCGAAAGTTAGGTCTATATACCTAAAACCTTAATATTTATGACTGAATATTTTCTCGATTTTTTTATAAAATAATAGTAGGTAGTAGCTAGTATCCCACCAAACCCACACACCACACTCAAAACCGAAATATCAAACGAAATTATCATGCAGAACTTAAACCGATTTTATTATCACATCTAAACTGCGTTTACGCGATAATGTACCTTCCTGCTTTAACAATTGCATAAAAAACCTTACTTCCTTTCTTTTTTTTTTTTTTAACTATAAGAATCATTTATTGAAAACAATACAATAGAAATTAATGTTAGCTAGCCTAACCTAATTACTATATAAATCATGCCCGCGTGGAATGGTGGCGAGAATGCTGGCTGCACTTCCGCGCTGGACAGCCAGGCTGATCCTTTGCGCAAAAAATGAGCCAGCCCTTCTGTCACCAGATGAGGCAATCAACCGCGGTGAAATATCTCGCAAAAAATATTTGGCACTAAGACTCCACGGCCCCAGGGTATCCACGGCAAACGGAACAAATATGTAACTCTCTATGAGAGAGGCATACTTCCATACTCGTCATGCGGTCAATTTTAGACATGACTATTTTAATTGGTAATATTATGGTAGTGGTATGACGTGGTTGTATATGGTAGATATATTCAAAAAGGCGGGAGACATCACTAGAGACATCAAATAATATGGTGAAATTGAAACAGTGGATATACTAAAAGGTGGAACTCACCTAATCGACTCACTAAAAGAAAATCTTTAAATAATCAGAAAAATGTAACTTTAGTTTTAATTTAAAATGCAAATCACCTGCTTCTTGCCTTGGGCGTTGCGCAGCGCTGTCTTGAGCACCGCTATTTCTTCTGATAAGACCGTATCGTTACGGTTTAATGTCAAATTATAAAGGGCACCGCGTGCTCTACAATGAATAAAACTGAGATGAGGCTATTTATCTCAGCCCTACTTCGGCCTCGCTCTATTTTCCCGAGTCATTATTCTTATTATGGGCTTGACGAAAATTTCTCTCTGTTTTCTCAGAAAAATCGACGTAGGTACGCCTCATTTGTGCGGCAAAAATCGCTCGCCGGATTTCATCAAATATTTTTATCGAGCCAGTCGAGGCATTTCTTGAATACAAATGACAAAGGATGATAAAACCTCTATGTAGGTACTAATATTATATATCCAAAAGAATGTCTGTTTGTCTTGTTTCTTAATTTACCATTACTCAACCGATTTACATAAACAAAATTTGGCACAGCGTTAGCTTGCATTCTAAAGTTGCATATTTAATAGATAATTGTTGTTCCCAGGAATGTGCCCAAAAACGTTCCCATGGGATTGTTAATAAAACTTAATCCATCCGAACGAAGTCACGGGAAAAAAGTAGTGTCACTTATGGAAATGTGGAAAACCTTTTTTTCGATATTACCATATCAGAGAGGCAAAAGTTAGCATTTTGCTCAGCCACGGCCCATGACGTTCTTTACAGAATATGAGCCCATTTTAATTAAATTTGATTCAAAGCGGATTTTTTGTGGATTGCCAACATTTTTATACATACAACATTCATCCGTACTAATATTATAAATGCGAAAGTGTGTCTGCCTGTCTGTCGGTCTGATACGCTTTCCCGGCCTATCTTTTCAACCAATTTTGCTAAAATTTGGTATGAGGTAGTTTATGTCCCGGGGAAGGACATAGGCTATAGGTATACAGGATTTTTTAGAATATTATTTATCGGCTAATAATCAGAAGTAATTTTTAGCCTCGAACTAGATTAAATTGTTTGGCACAGATTTGTAACTGATATTGAGAACTTATTTCAGCTGACAAAAAATGTTCTCTCATCTTCAACATCATGTTGAAAGAACATTTTATATCTTAACTGAGATGCTGCCAGTAAACCAACAACTAGCATTAGTAGTTTTTCAGGTAAACTTATCAATAATAAAAAGACTACTGTATCAAAACGACGGGATTTAATCTCAAAGTTCTAAGTAAAGCTTCTAAGAAATATGAATTTTTTACTCGTCCAATGAACTTTGCCCTGACGACTATACCACTCTCTAACGGCATACTTGAAAGGGAATTTAATTAGCCCGTTAACTCTTTGAAGTGCTCTACAAAAAATCCTTCAGTACCGTCTTAACTTAAACCCTGAACACTTCAAATGATTGGTGACAAAATGGGTATAAATATAGTTCGGTAAAAACGTTAACTACTTGTAACGTAATTAGTAGATAAGCTATATCATTAATTTCCGTTTTTAGAACACTATTTATTTGCAATCATTAATTTCCGAACACTATTTTTTTGCATTTTACAAGTTTATGTTACTGTCATGATCGTCACTGAATAGTCAAGGCTAGTAAATACGTATCAAAAGTCGTTAAACATCGTTTAGACATTTCACCGCGCTCAATTGCATTTAGCGCAAAGGATCAGCTTGGCTGTCCAGTGCGGAAATTCTGCCAGCATTCTTGCCAACATTGCACGCAGGCATGATTTGTGTGCTAATTAGATTAGCTAATATGCTATAGCTCTTACTTATTGTAATGTTTTTATTAATAATAAAACTTTGTTGTTAAGATGTCTTGCCCTACGAAAGCTACGTAATCTTGTTCATAAAAGGCAAATGCCCGAGTTCATAAGTAACTGTCCACTTATGAAGGACAGTTATAGGGGTAAAAAACACAAATAAAGTGGCCTGTGGAAGTGGTTAAAAAGCGCACGTTTATGTCCTATGTAGGGTGCAGAAATAAAATATATTTAAGTGATATTTTGGGTAGTCATGACCTATTTACACCGAGGAATATTAAATGATGATTCTGTTGGTTAACCGACGCCGACCTAGATCGGCAGCTAGGCAAAACGATCGCTTTGGGATTTAATATTCTTACCTATGTACCAATACGTGATATCGAGATAATTTCATCTTCGGAAAAGATGTTTTAACCGACCTAAAATAGGAGGTTCAATTCATGTATTTATTAAAGACAAATCGGATCGATGGCAAGGCGTGCACGTCTTGATGATTCTGAGGTTAAGGTTAAGGCCAAATGCAGAGTAAGGTCACCAATGTCCTTCCGGTAACTGCCACAAGTCGTACATACGTAGAACTCAGGGGTCATACTGCCAACGCTTAAATCCGTATTGTTTCAATAATGTAGACTTTCGTGTTTTAGAATTATAATCCTTATTTCAGGAACGTCAAGGTACGTGACATAAAACTGTTATTTTGTGTGATATTGCTTAAGTATTGCTTTAAGCGTTGGCAGTATGGCCCCAGGCATAGATTAATAAGTAATTAATATAATTAGTAAGATTGCTCACTTCAATCAAAGCTCGCGTAAAGCAAAGTACCTTGTTATATTATTAATCTATGACTCAGGTAGGCAGGTGAGTGTACAAAAGTACATGTGGATGAGTCTTGACATAACACAAGGGGTCCTACATGAAATTAATCATTTCATTTCAATTTTTTGAACAGAGTGAGGACGCAATGGCAGTGAGCTGTTTAATTTTATTTTATTATGAGCGTTTCCAGATTATCTGATACCGATAGCGGGGCAAGTAAAATGTAAATTATGTACTTGCCTTTCAGAGCAGCGGATCACAGCGATAACGAAGCAGACCGCTCCGATATCGGATCGGATAAACTGAAAACGATCTTACAGAGAAGGAATATGGCTCTAGAGGTACATACTCGTACGTACATAACAGGAGACTAGAATACTTAGAGTACCAAAAAATCTAGCTCATACCACATACCACGGCGTCCTATCTGCTGGTTGATATCATGTTTTAAAAATACTAACCAATGATTAGGGAAAAGCAAAAGATCTAACTTGTGATCAGTGGTCTCTAAAGTTGAAACTGCCATAGAGATGGCATGCCGAGAAGATTGTTCAGACAATTTCTAGGGCACATAATATTTTCCTCTTTCTTTGGAGAGATGGTTTGTAAATATTTACGCAAATTTCCATTCCGGAATCAGATCAAAAAAATGTAGCGCAAAGGAAGACGAAGAAACTCAATTATGCATAATATATTTGCGCATATTTCCCCTGTGTAACGGCAGACGAGGCAATTTTATTGTTTCCAAACTTTTGCACGGAGACTCTCAGACATTCACATCTCTCCACTTATAGACAAGGTGATGTACTCGTATCATACATATTAAAATAAGTTTGAATTATATATAAAAAATATTGATCCCCTAAGCACAGCAGATCTATTTTATAAAATTCAATGTGTGTATGTTTATCCTCCATGCGTTCCGAAACCATTGATCAGATAGTGATGAAATTTTGGTAGGATGTTCTGGGGACGCCCGCGAGGGTTCCTGGCCTAAAAAATCTACACGTAAATGAATTTGTTTTTTGGATTTTAGTTATACTTCATGCAGCATTACAACGCATGCCTGTTACAGCTAGTACGAGTAAATAAATAAAATTCAAATGTTTTATTTCGATCAACCAAAGGGATCATATTATATAAAGTCTCAGCAAATGCCCTCAGGACACCATTGTACGTATTAAATGGTCCTTGTGACGTCCACCAGTCACAAGTGTGGGAATTGGGTACAATAAAACAACCGCATGTGCTCTCAGCTCCGCTGTCAAGTTACAACTGCCATTTAATTACTAATCATGTTACATAAACATCACACCTCTCCCTTTTTAACATATTTAGTTGGTAAGCCTTGGTACAGCTACATAATTGTATTTTAAATATACGTACACAACGTTACAACTTATATAGTTTTTTTTTTTAAATAGTTAGTGAATTTAACTAATGATATTAATATTTTTGTATTTCAGTTTTATTATTTATATTCCGGTCATCATATTTTGACATTTGCCATTTCTCCCTTTCCTCTTTTGATTTTCTGCTGAATCCTTATTTTCTTCCCTTTTTCTTCATTATTTTGTCCTGGTGTTTTAATTTATGAGTTTATTTCGGGATTGGTAATTGATCTTAAAAGGACGATTATAGAAATATTAAGAAATGTAACGCAAACATATTTACTGGTCTAGCGCAAGTGAGCGTAAATCTGTAAGAGCAGGTAAAATATTAAATAGAGTGGAATCACTAGCCGTGGCTACCAAATAATTTAATCTCGATGGAAATCAAGGAAATCTTATTTTTCGTACCACTTGCTCAAAAAAGTGACATTCTATGCCACAAAAAGCGAACTTAACAATAGTCATTTTTAATCTGTTAAAAACAGGGAAAGAAAATTGTACTGAATTTCATTCATCCTCTAGGGGGAGAATGTGATTTAAATTTGGAATACCTACCGAAATTTATACTGAATACTGAACTACATCTGTGTTTACACCATTGAGTTTGTACGAGTATCGTACATAAAGCATTATATAAAGCATTATACATCTTTTTGAAAAAGGACTACGCATTTATTATGCAGTTATGATTATTAAATAAAATGACGAAAACCGACGAGGCCGTATGAGCTTGATGCCTTTGCGTTTCCGACAAAAAAATATTAGTCTAGGAATTTGCCGCGTTTTTGTTTTCTTCAAATACTTAAACGTTAATGTAACTCTCTCTATCAATAATTGGACCAATGTTTCGAATGTTAACTTTTACTTTTAATTTGCTTTTGACTTTTGACTTTTTGACGACCTCCGTGGCGCAGTGTGTAGCGCTGTTGTCTTAACGTGCGGAGGTCCCGGGTTCGATCCCCGGCAGGGTCAATTTGGGAATTTATAATTTTTGAATTTTCCCTGGTCTGGCCTGGTGGGAGGCTTCGGCCGTGGCTAGTTACCACCCTACCGGCAAAAAAGTGCCGCCAAGCGATTTAGCGTTCCGGTACGATGCCGTGTAGAAACCGAATAGGGGGATGGGTTTAATATAACTGCCATGCCCCTAACAGGTTAGCCCGCTACCATCTTAGACTGCATCATCACTTACCATCAGGTGAGATCGCAGTCAAGGGCTAACTTGTAGTGGATAAAAAAAAAAAAAAAATTTCATTATTTTTAATAAATGCTTAACTCATATTATTATTGTGTTAATTTTTTCGCAAATGGTACGAAAAGTAGAGTATTTTCCTCGGTGATAAAGCTGTCTTAGTCTTGGGTAAACTTAAATCCCTCGCTACACTCAGGACTCGTCTTAAATCCCTCGCTTCGCTCGTGATTTAAGTTTTTTAAACCCTCGCTACGCTCGGGAGTAAACCTCGAGTCCTTCGTTACGCTCGCGATTTAAATCGTCACCCGCGACAGAAGACACTGCTTTATCCCCTTGGTTAATAATCTACTATTTCGCTTCTGAACTAAAAGCTTCATTGCAGAAGTAGGTAATGATTTAACATTTTTGATATTTTTATACTCTCATTGAAACTTGCAAGAGTAACCTATTACAACGTGTAGAGATTAGAGGCGCCTCGAGAGATTTAATCTAATTATTATCGCACCGGCCTGAATTTAAAGACAATATTCATCAATTTAGGGTTTGATTGCTATCATCACCTCTAAATCAAATCGCGATCTAAACACCAAAGCATACAATAGTCGCTGAGTCTCCGAGGTGGACTGACCAACCAACATCGAAATAATTAACCTAAGGTACAGCTCAGCAAAACTGTAACAAAATTGCAATCCTTGACCCGAGGTAACCTTAAAGCCCTCCAGTTTGTGCCTGTCCTAATTCCTGGACTAGACACATCATGGTTACATGCACAAACCCTAATTCCCGGACTGTCCGCATTTCCTACCTTGGCGCATTACCTCGGGGTTTCCATCTAATATTTATGGTACGCGTCAGTTTAAACTCTCATTTGATGTTTAAGCGAAATTCATCAAATTTTAAGCGAATCTACTACTGGTTCGGAATGCCACGACCTAGCGAGAAGAACCAGCAAGAAACTCGGTGGCGTCTAGCATTCAAAATAATAGCCACCGATCACTGAACAAAACGATGACATTGGTATAAGTTTGTAATGACGGTACTTTCAAATTTTTAATTTTTTTAATTACTCGCGTCTTCAAAAATAAACAGCAAATGTGCGGATTGCAAAGCAAATTTGTAAGCATAATTCCAGAAGCGGCAATGACTAAAATTACTTTTAAAATATATTTGCACCCTCTATATAAAACCTGTACGAGCGAATGGTCACAACGTGTACAGTTTCACGAGAGATTCAATGTAAACAGTCAAATAGAGAAACTTGGCCAAAACATCACGACAATAATTAATCACTTGATCAGGCTGCAGTTGCTACTGCTAAACTTAAAATCAAATTGCGATCTAAACTCAAAAGCATTCAATTACCGCTAAGTCTGCCGGTAGGAGACTAACTTTCACACGTCAAAGTATTCGTATTTATTATACAAGTTATTCCAATTTGGCGTTCCCGCCTACGAACTGACCGAGTCAAAATACATCGAATGACACCCTCATGAATAAATAAATTAACAACTTTTATCTTTTCTGAAAATTCAATTCAATTTTAAACACGAAGCTGACAGTTCGGCCGTCTTGCAAATAACACGTCCTCGTGTTCAAGTCATATCACGGACATATTTTATGCCCCAAATCGTGAACAGGTGTCTTGCCCCAAATCATGATCAGGCGTTCTTGCCTGTGGCGTTCTTGCCTGAATTCATGATCAGGCGGTCATGCCTGGGCCGCTCCTGCTCACGATTATTTTGCTAATAATAATTAATCTGTGAGAGTAAGAACTTTCAGTGTTATCAAACACTCAATGAGCTATTTTCTATAAACCGAAACGACCAACCTCTCATTCGATGTACTTTTTCAAAATCTGAATAAGTTATTCACTGTCACAAGTCTCAGGTTATGAAACAAAACTTTTAATCTTGAGTAATACGAGCACTTCCACAGTATTGATTTTAAAATAACAATAATGCCATTTTAGAATTCTTAAAATAATGAAAATGGTGTGGGCCGATCTAATATTTAAACTCTTGTCTTAGATTATTCGCAGATTTGCACTAATCTTATGACTGCGTCATTCATATGACTATGTTTTGTTAATTATTGTAATTTGTAGAACTAGATTTAGTTGTCACAAATTCATCAATATTGTGTAGGACATAAGGGAACCTGCACAATAAATAATTATTGAAACCCTACCTTGAAAATAGAGAACAGGCAACCACTCGTATGCATGTAGGTATGTTCTCAAATATTACCCACTTGGTAGTTATGTCTTGCCGTCCCTGGCAACTTTCATTTACAACCGACTTCCAAAAAGAAAGAGGTTCTCAATTCAGTGTGTTGTTTCGTTCCAATAAATTCCCACCCGATGTTAAATGTGGTTATATCAACAACATTACCCACGGATAAAGAATTCGAAGGTGAAATCAACCATGCTTTAAATACAAAGTAAAATGATTTCATGTATCGATTTAATGGCAAATTACAACCAATAATATGATTAAAATATTAATGAGGTGGTCATGAAACATCATCTCACACCAACGTCGTGCTGTCCAACGTTACGCATGTCGCTCTTGAGTACGTTCTGTAAATATTGATTGCATCGTATGCCTACGCGCTCAACTAAGAGTTACCGTAAACATCACTTTTCAAAAGTTAAACCATATTATATTAATATAGTATGGTCAATTAATTCGAAATGTCTTCATAAACATAAAGTAGATACCCGTAGGTACCTTGCGTAATCAGCGTATTTGCCTATAAATATATTGCTAGCATTGCTAGTAAGCAATGCATATTATTATTGTTACCCAACAAGGTTTTTACTTCCTTAGGTGCGTTGAGTGCGCGCACTTTTTGGGTGAACAAAAATCATGGAACTCGCGTCATCGTCACGCTTTCCATTGTTTTGAGTTTTCACTTCTGTCAGCAGTCCTTATAACTGCCTATACGTTTTTTTTTTTTTTTTTCTTTTTTCGACAAAGTATTTTGTTAGTACCAACCGACATTGTCAGTCTACTACTCGGTGTACAGTTACCGTTTTGGGTAGTACCAACTAGCATTGCTAGTTTACTATTTTTGTTGTTAGTACCTTTACTACTCAGTGCACAATTTACGTTTTGGGTAGTACCAACTAGCATTGCTAGTTTACTATTTTTATTGTTAGTACCTTTACTACTCAGTGCACAGTTTACGTTTTGGGTAGTACCAACTAGCATTGCTAGTTTACTATTTCTATTGTTAGTACCAACCGACAGACGTCAGTTTACTACTCAGTGCACAGTTTACGTTTTGGGTAGTACCAACTAGAATTGCTAGTTTACTATTTTTGTTGTTAGTACCTTTACTACTCAGTGCACAGTTTACGTTTTGGGTAGTACGAACTAGCATTGCTAGTTTACTATTTTTATTGTTAGTACCTTTACTACTCAGTGCACAGTTTACTATTTCTGTTGTTAGTACCAGCCGACAGATGTCAGCTTACTACTCGGTGCATGCCTAAAATGTTTGGCTTAGTACCAACTGATCTTGTCAGTTTACTACTCGTTTCATTTTTGTTTTTGGATAGTACCATCTGGCACTGCCAGTTTACTACTTTGCACTCGTAATAAAACAACGACCGAATCCAAAATCATAAACTTTCGGGAATCAGTGAAAACTATTTTTTTTTAAGGTGACGTATTTTTTTAAGCTGAAATCGTTCCTGATAAGCGCAACTCATAAGTAAAAATGGCTACATCGCTTTTGAATAATATGTTTTGAATATGTTTTGATTTAGCCACAATGCAATCTCTTTTAAACTCCTTGGAAAACAGTTGAACAAGCTGCTTGAACTCATTACTAGTATCATACTGTCGCTCTGCATACAATTTATATAATTTTTTGCCTCTTTCTATGCAATTCATTTGTTGCCCATTCGTTAAAAACATTTGCATCAGCAGTTAAGACCGTTTTACTGGTGAATATTGATTTGAATATTTCACTGAAAGTATTAAGGAATATGTTATACATTTCATTAGGACTCAACCCATTTGGTAAAAAAGGGAGTTCCTTTGTAAGACTTGTTCTTATTTTTTCAATACGGTCCAACGTTACTGGTACAAAAGTTATTCTACGCTTTGATACATTTTTATTTAAATTTTTAAACTGAATTTGTTGTCCACAATGATCTGAATCTAATTTACTAATAATGTTTTTATTAACAGGTATAAAATTTGTAAAAATATTGTCTATGCATGTGGCACTAGTTGCAGTTATTCTAGTTGGCTCCATAAACATATTGGATAAGTTATACAATTTGAATAGATTCAATAACTTGCCACATATGCCACATACTTCAATATGTTTACTTTTGCATGGGATGGTAACAGTATTAATTAGTCACCTTTATATGTAAAATAACAATTGTATGCAGAGGACATCGATATTTTACAAAAAGACCCATTACCGTTATCACTCTATCTGAAAAAGAGTCTATATTCTATGAAGTGGCGGTAAACAATTACTGACCCACTTTAAATTAAGTCACTGTTTTATACTGAAAAACTTACTGGTCAATTTACTACTCAGTGGATTTTATGTAAACCCTCTTTAGTACCTGCCGTTCACCGGCTTACCAATTTGATACATATCTTTCTTAGTACCAGCCCGTTTCCGACCTACTAATTTGATCAATAGCTCCTTAGTTCCAGCCCTTTACAGACTTACTACTGAAATCATGAGAGTAGGAGTAATTTATTTAAATATTACACAAAACAAACAAGTAAGTACCCACACCCATTTGTTTTCATATATTATCGTGACAAAGAATACACAATATCTCGATACCGCCACAATACGGCACAATTTCGAAAACCGCGAGATTTAGTTTGCATTTTTTCATGAGGTCACCTATTGAATAGAAAAATAAGGAAAGAGCTTTTAATAGCATATAATATTGGCAATTACTTTCGATCGCGGATATTATGTTTTTTAGCACTATCCTCAACTTTTCAATCAAATGTAAAAATGTTTATACGTTAACCGTCACAAAGGTCCGAAAAATCCAGTGTTCCATTTATAAACATTAGGTAGGTTCCGCTTACAAGTTTTAGTAAGCTTAAGTACCTACATAAATTTCATTAAATTATTGCAATAATATAATTAGCGGAAATAATTGATTGAAAATTAAAAAGGACATAATAAGTATTTGAATTAGAGTGAGGTGATAGCGTTCAAAACGCAGGTGACACGTCAATATTCATGCATGCAAAACATTAAGGTGGGTAATGTAGGTACCTACTCACTATTTTGCTCCACTCCTCATTTTCGTTTTTTCATTTTTTTTTTTCTTACACCATTTAAGGGTACGTACCCCCTGACTCGTCGCCAGTTGTGACGTCCACCAGTCACAAGTGTGGGAATTGGGTACAATAAAACAACCGCATGTGCTCTCAGCTCCGCTGTCAAGTTACAACTGCCATTTAATTACTAATCATGTTACATAAACATCACAGTCCTCCTGCTACTAAACCATGCTGGAAAGTTATCAAACAATTAGCAACACTTTACCACCACGCACCACTGCCCATTGCTCCAAGATCACAAGTAATTTTATATTCCCCGGGATACAACCTATCCCTGTACCAAATTCCATCAAAATCGGTTAAATGGACGGGCCGTGAAAACGTAGCAGACAGACAGACGAACAGACACTTTTTTGCATTTATAATATTATAGTATGGATATGGATTACTCCTTAATGTTGTCTTTTACAATCTACTGTAAAGTTTTGCTTTTTTTTTTTTATTACAAGATAGGCTTGCGCTTGACGACAATCACGCTTAATACAAAGCAATGATGAGGTCTAGGTTGAAGCGCGCCCGCCTAGAAGATGCCTATTCACTACATACATTTTGTGCAAAAACGTGAAGTGGAACTCTAAGTGGGCCCTAAGTAAACATACAAATCTTATAGAATCGATTACTTAGAATCAACCTGTCAATGAATGGTTCTGTAAGTCAGAATATACTTACTTAATTTGAAATATTACTATTTGGATTTCATTATCACTTATCACATTCACTTTTACCTATTATACAAGACAGCTCGTGTGAAACCGGGGCGGGTCAATTTTTTTTATATTATCAAAATAAAAATTGTTACAGTTATGGTGGGTAGCACTGTGAAAAACCACGTAGGTTTAAAATGCCTGCTCTTCGGTCTACTATCAAAATTTGAACGGATTTGCATGAAATTTGGCACAGATATAGATTATATTCTGGAATAGCACATAGGCTGCTTTTTATCCCGGAAAATTAAGAAGTTCTCGCGGGAATCAAAAAACCTCAATCCACCAGTGCATCAGCTGGTATTATAATAAGAATATATGGTAACTAGTATTAGGTATATTAATACTTTCCAATAGGTAAATACCTAATTTTGTCCCGATCTGATAATAATCTCCGGTTGGGATATGAATGTTATTTCCCAAGGCGGCTACAGTCTACACAACCTTGAAAACTTATGTTTTCCCGGTAATGAGTATTTTATAGGATTCAGTGGTAGGTAGTTCATAATATAAAGTGAAATAAGCCTGCTTTAACAAAAACAACAAATTAATTTTCGTTCTCTATTTATTGATAAAAATAATATTTTACATAAAGCAAAACATTTATTAAAAGAGACATTAAAAGAGACAATAAAATTGCCCAAACAATTTTTTTTTTATTGGGACTACGATTTATCTAGAAGTCGTTGCTAACTGTGACCTATCATCACAGAATAGGTAATAGTACATATCTACTATCATGCAATTTTTCGTATTAAGAGGAATTCTCCCGGCGATTTCTCCATACAAAAACATTTGTCTGTTTCCTCCGTGGATAATTACAATAGAGAAAATATTCTTGCTCCATAAAATCCATGTGGGTCCGTGCCATGCTCCTATGTTTTGCTTTTTTCAATAAATTAATTATTTTAAGAACAAGGAACCTTCAAAAATGGCAAAAAATGGCCCAGTTTTCGTGCCATCATCAGAGATCCTGCAAATAAATTTGACGGATATAATCAAAAAAAGAAAAACATACCGGCATAGCCCGAGTCCTTCTTAAATTATTCGTAAAAAAAGAATTAAAATCGGTTAAGTTTTGGAGGAGGAAACAGAAAAATACGAGAGTAAGAATTCGACTGTTTTTCATAGGTATTATCGGTCCAAGCTGCAGTTGTCCCTATCGGGTGTTATGGAGTTATATTCGAGGAGCAGCGCGATGGCAATATAACTGTTCAATACCTATTCTCAAAGTTTCCCGTTCATGCCATATCCTCTTAACGAAATGAATTTCCCATTTCAACAGCGTAAGCTATTTAAAAAGATGCATAATTTTTATGTGCTACATTTATTATTATTTTTTATTATTTTTTTATTTTTGGTTTAAGTAAAGATAGTTTGATCTGTATTTTTAATCCTCAGGTAGGGAAGGGAAGTTAGTTTTGTTTTAGTATTATTATTATTTTTTTAATTTTAAATTTAAATTTTGCCCTTTAGTTATATTTTACTCACATCTAAAAACTGTAGATTTAGTTAAAAATACTTAGAAAAAATATATATAAGGCAGAGGGCGCGGCGCATCATATAGGTTTTTTCTGGAATGGAGCAAACTGAATATTTTTATTTAGTTTTAAGATAAATTGTGATCAACCACTAACAATAATGCAAACAATAAAGCTTATATTTATTTATTTATTTATTTATTTATTTAATTCCCGTCGTACGACTAAGCAATTTGACTTTCAAAGCTACTACGGAAGAAACGTTTTATGGGCGAGTATTACTTCGTCCACTTTCAAGTAAACTCCGAGCTCCGTCTACCTTTAATACGGGTAAAAAGACTTTATTTATTGAAGCGAGAGTTCCCGTACGAATAAAAAAAACTTAAACCAAGCGGACGCAGTTGCATCATCATATTTTACATTACAAGCAAGCATTGCAGCAGCAAGCGTTACATTTATAGTAAGTATCTAGGTACCTACAAGCCCGCCTGATGCTGATACCTGATGCCCGCGACTTCAAGTGGTTTAAGTTTTTTTGATTCCCGCGGATATTCCTTAATTTTCCGGGATAAAAAGTAGCCTATGTCACTCTCCAGGTCCTCAAGTATATCCATGGCAAAAGTCACGTCGATACGTTGTTCCGTTGCGGCGTGATTGAAGGATAAACCAACAAACAAACACACTTTCGCATTTATAATATAAGTATGATTTGAAATCTTAATACCTATTTTAGGTACTGGATACAATTCTGGGTATAATACTGTATGTCAACCCTGAAATGTCAACAGTTAATCCGACCGAAATGACGACCTAGTCAGCTCCAACACACGAAATTAATATCGACAGGATTTCCATGAATATTGGCTTTACAAATTGGGAAATTTGATGGCACGTTTAAAATTTAATTGCAGCGCTAAATTAAAATCGTGCGTGGCACCAATTTACTGTAATATAATAACGCAAAGCCGTACCAAAATTAATCCAATCATGGCTTTTTATCTTGTGATATTTGACAGCAATCGACCTGTTGATACCAACACACTTGATGGATAGTTAAATATTTATTTAATTTTGCAAGAAAAGCATAATAAGTGATGGGCATTCCAAACCAGTGGTAGTTTCACGTAAAGATTCCAAAGCACTTGTAAAAACACTTGATTATCTGACGATTATAAATTTTCTTTTTTCATAATAAAGATATTAGGTGATACTACCAACACCGAGCCCAAGTTTAAGTTGTCTGTGAGTATGGAGATGCCAAATCACGTCTTTTATATTCAATCTGGCGTAAATATTTGGCTACTCGAAGTAATTCACTCTGCTTTTACCAGGGTTTTTAAGGTTTATCTTGTTCACTGAGAAATTGTCCATTGAAACATCTTACTTAGTAGGCAATTTATAATATCTCTTGGTACCTAACAGAGATACTTTGTAGGTAATTTTTTTTTTACATACCTAGAACTTTGGTTAGAATAGAATATAATAAAAGAATAATTTATTTGCAAGACTGTGATATGACTGTGATACAATTATGTCTACCTGGGTGAAATAATAATGAAAATTTCTCGAGTATACAACCATACCTACTGTTGTAATGTCCCATATATTACACCAGTATTGCTACATTTTGTTTAAGGGTTGCCGAGAACGAAGCGATGAAGATGAGGCTATTATTCAAGTCTTGTGTCGACCTCGCCCTATTTCTAGTGTCATTTTCGAATTAAAATTTTGATAACACAAAAGTTTCGGCTTCTATTCATTTCTCAACTCGCTCACAACTTTGAACTTCTTAGTGAATTTCTGTGGGATTTTACCACCATTTTAAATAGGATCTCACGAGGAAAGAAAGAAAAAGAAATTTAG
Organism: Erebia ligea; assembly: GCA_917051295.2. Classification (NCBI taxonomy): domain Eukaryota; kingdom Metazoa; phylum Arthropoda; class Insecta; order Lepidoptera; family Nymphalidae; genus Erebia; species Erebia ligea. The sequence goes on from OU785226.1 coordinate 3,595,419, forward strand.
AACAGTAGAACTTGCAACAAAAACAAATAACATTGGGGCTTACTTTATTCATCCAAGCTTACTACTCAACCAATATAAATAGGCAAATGCCATAAAATGACGTGGGGAAAGGCCATGATTCTATTGAAAAAAATATTAATAACTCTCAGGTTTGCAGGGCAAACTGTAATAAATAAATAAGTGATAATATTTGGATAAAAACTGCTTAACTGAAGCTATTTCTCATACCCGCCCACATTGCTGTCATATTTGGACTACTGAATTCTACTCACTACTAAACTTCTAATGGGAATACCATTCGGATTCGGTTGGTTGTGAAAGGCTTTTTTAGTCGCACCCTTTTCAACTCGCATCTTATCCGTGATGTTAAAGAGCCCGAGACCTTTTCATGACTTTTTATTTGTGTCCGTCGGCCCCGATCACCCAGGGTTCGCCTTTTATGCATAACCTCAATTTGATTTCAGCTGTTGAAATACGAATGTGCTACGAATTTTGAGTTCCTACAATAAAGACTTATAGTGCTACCAATAGTCATGCCGGACGGAGCTTCCAAAGTTCTTGTTAACAATATCTTCAACATTATTATTTACATTTAAGAAGTACTCTTAAAATAAAACGGGAGTCCTATTTTCCGTAAAAACCCCGCAATATCTAAAGCTATTATTTTATCCCATACTGCTAAATTTAAAAAAAAAATAAAAAAAATTTGATCAAGGTACTTTTCAACATCTAGTTTTCCGCGCTCGGTTTTTAAGTAATATGCATTTTTCATTAACTTAATGCGGTTATATAACAGAAATTGTAATAAAATGAACCGTTACCATTTGGCTTGGTTAGTTAAAACTTTGCCATCATAATAAAATCAGCAGTAAAAAGTTTTCCTTACTCTACTCAGAACGCATCTGGAAAATATTTAATGCTTCGTTCATACAGAGAGAGTTGAGTTACAGCGGAACGCAGAATTCTGAACTTAGAACAAAACTATAGTTTTGAAATGAAGTAACAAACTTTTTATCCAGAGAAATCAAAGTGTTTCCATAGAATATTAATAAAATCTAAAACCCAACGAAAGAAATCGCATTGTAGTTAGGATCAGTATAAATAAAATAAGTACGTATTTCGGATTTCGAAGAATTCGTCGATATTCTTTTGATCTAACTTATTTGGGAAAATGATCCTAATGGAAGGATATCAAATACAGGCGTTTACGTCATCAACGCACAATGAAAGCGTGTGAGCGTAGCCTTAGTAGGGCGGACCGTCCTCCCTGCATATTTTATCGACACCTCGTTTGCACAGAATATTTAAACAGTGCGTTTTATATTTAAATTGGAGCATACCTACTATTAATATTAATTCATCTATTCAATGGTGTTGCACTAACGAAATGGGTCGGCTTAGTAGGAACTTAGCATCGCATAAACTAGCACTACGAATAAATTAAGTAAACGCAGCATATAATTTCCCAAATCTCTGTACTTATTTAAATTCTACAGCTGACTGGCAACAACAACGCTAAATCCAGTGGGTTTTAAATGCCGCCGTTTTGATCATGGGTCAACTCTTCGTGACTTGAGGCGGCAGGAGCTAAAATCAAATAAATATTATAAATGCGAAAGTTTGGATGGATGAATGAATGTATGGATGTTTATTGTTACTCAATCACGCCCGAACGGCTGAACGGATCTGGATGAAATTTGGCACAGAGATAGATTATAGTCTGGAATAACACGTAGGCTAATTTGTATCCCGGAAAACTAAGGAGTTCCCGCAGGAACCAAAAAATCTCAATCCAAGTCGCGGAAATCAGCTACTAGAGAATATTATAAATAAATTCCGTTGGACGAACAAATGACTAGCATTAATAGGTATTTAATTAGATTTCCAGTATGTTTTCAGGCAGCATGCTAGGCTTAATCCTAATCCCTTCGACTTAGGACTAATCCCTTCGAGTTAGTGTAGTGAAGTGAACGAGTAGTGGTAGTACAATGCAAAGAACTCAAAAACCAAGTGTCTCATATTAAAATCTAGCGTAAACTAAGATAAGACAATGTATCAATTCTTAGATATAATTTTATAGTACAAGTATAGGTTAAAATAATGTTACTCATTTGCTTTACTTTCTTATAGGTTAGATCGTAACGTTCTTGGTACTGTTGTTGGTACTTTATGATAATAATATAAAATTCTTTCAGGTAATTAAGCTGGATATAAGATGAATTATTAAATAGGACATTATTAATACTCTGACAGGTAGGGTAAAAATAAAGTATTTAATTATTATGAACTTCGCTCATTATCAAATTGTTTCAATACCCACATAGTTTCATAACAACACGCTTAAATCAAAACAGGCTTATACTATAGTCAAAGTTTTAATCAAACTATTGCACTAAACGTTAAAATTCAGCGTGAAATTTGGTACATATTATATTGCTTCGAACAAATTCATACTCCACACAATTTAATTATTCATTTGTAGAAAATTAAGCGTGAGTATATTCCACGTAGGTATATTCCATTTGCTTAACAAAGTTTAGGGCAACTATACGAGAGCTCCTGTTGAAAATTCACCGTTAATCAAAATAACTGCTTATAAATCAAAGTCTCGCGTAAGCGTATACAAATTAATCCTAATTTAATAAGGCGTAAAAAAGTTTTTATTTATCCACTACAAGTTAGCCCTTGACTGCAATCTCACCTGATAGTAAGTGATGATACAGTCTAAGATGGAAGCGGGCTAACCTGTTAGGGGCATGGCAGTTACATTAAACCCATAGGTACCCCTAAACGATTACCCTTACACGGCATTTCATTTCATTTCATTTATTTCATTTCATTTATTAATTGCATTCATGTACATACAATATTATTATATTATATTTACTTAATTATAATGACATGAGACCCCGTCAGGGCATTGCAATTTGTATATAAGTATTATATATAGCTAACAATTTTATATTATTAAACGATTATAAATTTACAATTTCAGGAAGTCTACTTTGTAACACATTATATATATTTTTTAACCTACCAATTTATCTACCTACATGCACTTATCTAATTACAGTAAAAATAATGTCAAATTGTTTACAAGTCTTAAATAGGTATGTCATGGGTCATGTCGTGTCAGTATTGCAGTCAAATTAATAATTTATGTAATACAATATATTATTTAGTCTATATAAATTATTAAAGCTGTTTATCATCTCAAGCTGGCATCGTACCGGAACGCTAAATTTGGCGGCACGTCGGCACGTCTTTGCCGGTACACCCTACCGGTAACCACGGCCGAAGCCTCCAACCAGGCCAGACCAGAGAAAAATTGACGCGTCACACTCGTGGTCACACTTTCCCGACTCCATCATAGTGTGTAAAAATCTATGCAGGTAGAAATCAAGACTATTTTTTACAGTGGCTTTGGAAGTCGCTTCTCTTTTTTTTAAAGAATTTTTATTTCGTCACTGAGAGTCTTTACGTGACGTAGAAATCAATATTGGGGTGAAAATATTTAAGCCACATACGTTTCAATAACACGTCTTTTAAACAAAAACACGCCTTATAGCATTGAGCTAATTCTAGTAGTGTAGTCCTCCTACTGTAGATACATTGTAATGCACGGTGTCTTTCAAAGGAAGAAAATTCCAGAAGCAACATATATTGGACAAATTTCAACATGAATATGAAATATTAACTCTATTAATTCTCGAACTACGAAGCGGAAATGTTTGATGTAGCGAGTTACACGCTTTAGTACTTTGATACGCATCGAGTTGATTATTTGCTGTAAATACGGAATTTTAAATATAAGGTTTTTCACAATAAGTATTCCATTTATTTTTAGTAATCCGTTATCAAAAATTAGAAACGGACCTTATAGAAGGTATAACCACAGAATAGGTATAGTACGTAGTATGAAGGAGTTCCCGCGGGAATTACAAAAAAATAAATTCACGCGGACGAAGTCGCTGGCATTATCTAGTATAGAATATACAACTTTTAGTACGGTGACTTAACAATTTGAATTTTTTAATATAATTTTCACAAAAAATTGGCTTGAAAGTCGCTATTCCTATCAGTTTGGTTACTGATAAGTTCAAAGTGAAATTTGTAAATTAAACACATTAAAAAAAACAACATTAAATTAAAACTAAAATAAATTAAATTAAATCTAAAACCTCATCGAGACCACCGCAGCGAGGCATTGTACCCAAGATGCTGGCAGCATTGCCCCTTCGTAAATTACTTTTGAGAATAAAAATTCTATAAATACAACTATACCTACATTCCTACTAACATAGAGCGGACAAATTATTGCTAACACCGAGGGTCTATCGCCTATACTATCCCATGTCTCACGAGCATAACTACAATAATCGACCAAGATAACACTGGTAATTTACTCTGAAGTTTATCCATTAATCCAGTGAAAGTAAGGGGACACTTGGGACAAATCGGTCCGTGGCGGAGGAGAACGACGTTTTGTCCAGTCGCCTAGTGCACGCTTTAAATAAGAAACTGTGTGTGAATGACGTGTACTTTATGTCAGACATAATTTTTATTTCAACCAACCATAAAACTTTCTTTAGATTTTGGTTTCCCGTAAAACTTCTTTTCACAGTGTGCTAGTTCCATTGCACTAGTCCAATTTTTGAAGTGAAACCCTATTCTAAAGATAGAATCGTTGTGATTTGAAAATTCAATTGAACGAAAACAATTAAACGAAAAAGCGACAAAAATATTATATAGGATTTAGCCTGCGATAGAATGAGAGTTTATTTAACTCATTATCTCGTAGCCTAATTTTCTGTAATTTCACTTCTGCCGTGTGTGAATTGCACACACACCCTTTTTTTTATTTACAGCTCGTGTAGAATTAATCAACAGGAATCCGTCTACAAATCTCGCTGCTACTGTAACGGTCGCAATATATTTTCTAGACTCGGAGCGATAAGCAGCGCACTTTCCCCGAGATGATGTTATTAAGCTGCGCGCGTGAGTGAGAAGCTTGAGATTACCCTTTTGTTTGATATTTGCCATGAGCAGCTCTTGTGCTCTCTCTTTCGTAAAAGAGAACGATTGATCTCGCCACTTTCGGCAAGTATCATACCTTCTTTACTACTTTTATAAATGGAATTTGGGTAAGTGGCCGATAAAGCTTCCTTAACTTTTTTCTAAATAATTTTGAATGTCGACCAAATGATGAAACAGCACATGTCATTTTCCGTAGCACCCATCTAATATGTATTATAAACTAGCTGATGCCTGCGACTCCGTCTGCGTGGTTTAAGTTTTTTTGATTCCCTCGGGAACTCCCTAATTTTCCGGAATAAAAAGTAGCCTATGGTCACTCTCCAGGTCCTCAACTATGCCCATGCCAAAAATCACGTCGATCCGTTGCTCCGTTGTGGCGTGCTTGAAGGACAAACCAACAAACCAACAAACAAACACACTTTCGCATTAATAATATTAGTATGATATGATATGAAGTATGATGATGCAAGAGGTTTCGATGTATGAATGGATGGACTACCACCTTTTCATAGCCCATCCACTTAACTTATGTTGACCACATTTGGTACAGATATAGCTTGTATCCCGGAAAATCAAAGAAGGGAAAGGGTTTCAAAACAATCTAAATCCACGAGGTCATGGGCATCATAAAGTAATGAAAAAAGAAGAAACGTCAGTCATATTTATTTCCCCATGTAAGGGCAGGCGAGAGAATTTTATTGTTCCCGAATTTGCCCCGGTTCGAGCGGACGTAATTAGAGCAGTAATCGCCAGGTTTATGGCAGGGAAAATGCGTTGAGAGGAATGTTTTATATGGAAAATAACTAACTAGGTTTCTTTATTTATTTTTATTCCACAACAAGTTAGTCTATATAAGTAGGTACATCGTCATACGTAGGTATCTAGTCATGTCTAAAAAGAAAAGGACTCTAACGAACCGCAAAAGTTATCTACAGCTTAATCCTCTTCGAAACGTTTATGTTTTTTAATATAAATGAGACGCGTTATTATTAATTTTCCGACGATGGAAGAAGTTGGATTTGGAGATCTTTGACTTAGAAAAGTTAATGTTATCTGTACCCACTCTGCCGTAGAAATTAAGGTTAATTAATTCTAATGGTAGGTAACTTGTAAATATGTACGAGTGTAGGCAGTTTATCCAAATCGGGAGGCTGAAATATTTACCTACAAACAGTCTGATCGTTCGGGTGTTTAATGATTGCCCAACCTATATAGGTCACATAGCGTTCCATTATGTGTAACTAGATAATGCCCTTGACTTCATCCGCATGGTATTAAGTTTTTCGTAAATCCTGTGGGATTACTTACAGACAGGCACACATTTGCATTGATAACATTATTTATAGTATGAAATAAAGGATTACTTGTTAGATAATTATAATATACAGCCTATAAATATTACATTGTAATAATATATTTCACCTACAATATATTTTTACGCAAATGGTCACGTTAGGTACGTTTAAATATTTAACTAATTATTCCATTTCGTTTGTTTCAGGTAATATGGCGTTAGGGTTAGTGTAGAAGCACATTTGCGATCAAGCAATTTTGGTTGGCACTAAATTATACCTAAACCAGATTATGACAACACTTACCTTAAAATAAAACAGAAATATTGTAAATATAAATATCTAGCTTCACTTTCTGCTTGTGCATGATGGATTTATTTTATAATATCTCTAGATAATCTGATACATAAAGATTTATTTAAAACGGTTGCTTCGTTATAATTTCATACCAAATTGCATCAGCACAACCGTATCAAAATGTAAATTACGGTGCCTACTTCGCGAGCCCTAAGAGAACTTAGGTCCACCCGGCACCCGATGTGACCCAAATGTCACCAGACGGCATGATTTCAAAAGCTTCTCACCCCCTCTTGAGAATCCCACTGTCGCCCGATCTCGCTTGATAGGGCTGTTCCTTTGTTTTGCTTATTGTATCATTTTTGATGAGTCGACACAAGTCGCTACTGAGCAACTTTGTTGACTCGTCAAACTCAAACAAACAATACTAATTCCTTCAATGTCTGATGAATTAAATAAGGAAATTATTCACGACATGTCCACCCACAATTTTGTCCGCTTTATAATATGTTAATGTGTTACACATAATATGAATCATCCTCGTCAATTAATGTCTAAACGATATTGAGGACCGCAATTAAATCCACTTAGACATTTCGCCGGAAATTGAACAGGGAAACCGTTTATTCATTTGTTCTGTGGTAACCTAAGGATTAAACCACCCACACAATAAAACCGGAGCCGGATCTCTCGCTTAGGTATCCCCTACGCACACATCACTGCATCAGGTATGTTTAGCTGACCACGTTCTATGTACTAAAACCATAGACTAGGTACATTATTAGACTGATTATATAGTCTTGATTATATTAGTCTTGTTGTTACAATCAAAATTCTTGTACGGTCAAAACCACTTTCAAAAAGACTCTCGATTGTCACCCAGAACAAAAACTTAGCATCTGACTATCCAGTCTGGTCTACCCTACCCCTAGTAGTAGGGGAGCCCAAGAGGGGATTTTTTGGATTTACTCCAGCGCGTCAGATATTGATAGCGTATACGCCCCCACGTGTCTCTGTTATCGAATGGTATGTTTGTCTGCCGGTTTGCACGGTGGGGTTGGCCGTACGGAAGTAAAAATATTGGTAAAAAAAAACAAAAAAAATCGAGCGCGTCAGATTTTCAGAGGAGATGTTAAGTGGACCCAAAGGAAGCTCCTATTCAGACTCACGATTCTGATGTAACGCTAAGTCACTGCGGTTTTTTGAAAATGCAAAGAAAAATTGCCATTTTCAAATACTCGAGCGCGTCAGATTATCATACAGACGGTTCAGCTTCATGCCCCAAACGTGCTAACCCTTAATCTGACGATTATCTCGAGGAATTTTCTTAATCTGATAATTTGAAAAAAAACCCGTAGACGGCGCCCCCACCGGTGAAAGGATATCTATACTTATAATAAAACTGTAACATGTCAAATTCTGTACATTGAAGATATTTTGAAATTTTTTTTTGGAGGGCACTCATTATTCGATACTGAAGCCAAATCTGAAATTTTTTTCATTTTTGTCTGTCTGTCTGTCTGTCTGTCTGTCTGTCTGTATCTTGGCCGCGCATCCCGCCGAAACTACTGAATGAATTCAAACGAAACTTGGCACGATTTGAGCCCATACTACGAGGTAGGACATAGGATACTTTTTATCTCGAAATTCTACCCCCGAAGGGGTGAAATAGGGGTTGAAAGTTTGTATGAAAGTCCTTAATTTCTCAAGTTATAGCCATGAAACTTGATATATGAGCTGCAAGTTGAAAATGGAGACATACGTGTTTAACACATTTAACAGTTTTTGAAAATTCGACCCCCAAAAGGGTGAAATAGGGGATGAAAGTTATTATGAAAGTCCTTCGTTTCTCAAGATGTTTTACAAGTTATATCAACTAAACTTTTAATTTTAGCTAACGGTCAAAAGTAAAGAAGTACGTGTGTCACATTTTTCCAAAATTCCACCCCTAAAGGGGTGAAATAGGGGGTGAAAATTTGTATGAAAGTCCGTCATTTCTCAAGTTATATCGATTAAACTTGGTATACAAGCTACCGGTTGAAAATGAAGAAATAAGTGTTTCACAGTTTTTGTAAATTTTACCCCCGAAGGGGTGAAATAGGGGGTGAAAGTTTGTATGAAAGTCCGTCATTTCTCAAGTTATATCAATTAAACTTGGTATACAAGCTACCGGTTGAAAATGAAGAAATAAGTGTTTCACAGTTTTTGTAAATTTTACCCCCGAAGGGGTGAAATAGGGGTTGAAAGTTTGTATGAAAGTCCTTCATTTCTCAAGTTATATCGATGAAACTTGGTATACAAGCTACCGGTTAAAAATGAAGAAATACGTGTATCACAGTTTTCGTAAATTTTACCCCCGAAGGGGTGAAATAGGGGTTGAAAGTTTGTATGAAAGTCCTTCATTTCTCAAGCTATATCCATGAAACTTGGTATATGAGCTGCGGGTTAAAAAGGAAAACGTACGTGTTTCACAGTTTTTCAAAATTCCACCCCCAAAGGGGTGAAATAGAGGTTGAAAGTTTGTATAAAAGTCCGTCATTAAGTTATTTCGATGAAACTTGGTATATCCACGCGGACGAAGTCGCGGGCATCAGCTAGTACATCATATAACCTTTTTTTCTTTCTACTATCTAATCTTCAAATTCCATTAGGTCTCCACGACGCTCGAGTAAATCCACATTTAGCATCATTGCCTCCCCTACCATAGTGGTTTGACCTCCGTAGCAAAACGAAGGTCGAGAAGATGAATGAAGAGGCGATGATGCAAGTCTTCTGGCGTAGCCTATTTAAAATACTCTAGGGATAGGACGGATAAAACTGCGTCTGCGACTGCGGCTTTAGACCATTGATTAATTACAACGACATCGATTATCGACAATTATAGTGAGTTTGAAGCCCAATCCACCCACCCAATTTGACCCCCTCCCTCCCAAGTTGACTCTGAGACCTTCGCTTCGCTCTGTCAAATAGATAGGTTTATTGATTCAAAACACATCAAAACTAGGTACAAATCACCACATTATTTTAAATACAAAAATAAGTTATAACCTTTATAACATCATTATTTTACAATGGGACATTAGTTTCTGTCAGTTTCCTTCGTTAATAGAAAATACGACCCATTCATTGCATCAGTCCTTGTTCATTAGCTATATGAAAGAGACCAGTCATAGTCTCATTATTATATGCAATAAACAATCCAACAATAAGTAAGTAACTGGGTATTCCTATGGCATTTATGTAGGTATTCTTGTCCTTACAATGGCTTCTAAGCCAGCTGAGACTGAGTAATCGTGATTTTGTTGGAGCCGATTATTGCTCAAGGAATTTCTTATCTAACATTTCCTATGCATACCTACATGAATTTTTATGATAAGCGAAACAATCTTACATAAAGTTTGCAAATAAATTGATTATAATATGTAAAAGTACTGTACGTTAATTTTGAATACACCCTTGTCGTATTCCTTACTATTGAGGGTCGTTACCCGTTTAAATTAATCTCTTAATTAGTGGTAGAGGTTTATCTGGGATACTAATGCAGGAGGGGGGATAAATGTACCAAATTATTTAGTTATATTCACAATCGCCAAGTTTAAGGAAATTTTTACAGAATTCCTAAACAACATCATGATAAGATGACGTATCAAAACATCAAATATCGTCAGTTAAATGTTACATACTTCATAAATGCGAAAGTGTGTTTGTTTGTTGGTTTGTGGGTTTATTGGTTTGTTGGTTTGTCCTTCAATCACGCCGCAACGGAGCAACGGATCGACGTGATTTTTGGCATGTGTATAGTTAAGGACCAGGAGAGCACAGAGTACATTTAAGCAGGAGAGTGACATAGGCTACTTTTTATCCCGGAAAATTAAGGTGTTCCTGCGGGAATCAAAAAAAAATTAAACCACGCGGACGAAGTCGCGGGCATCAGCTAGTATTTAATAATTCAGAGCAAGCTGAGGCCTTTGTTTCCGTTTTTAGGCAATCTCTCAAAAGCCTTCAAAAACAAAAGTTCAAATCACCCTTTTATCTATAGCCTTTATTTTGCACGAACTAGGTCAACCCTAAGTCTGCGCCTAGGTATATTCATGTAGAAGAATATATCTTCTACTTTGCCAAATATGCCAGTATTTCAGTCTGAAAAGGTACGCAATTACGAAAATATCTTCTTACTAATAGTTTCCCATCGAGATTATAATACATTGTAGTTAGGTTAGTAAACCTTTGATAATGAACCTCTCCCAGCGATCTTTTATACTTGGGTATATAATTAGAACCTATCCATAATCAAAGGATAAGTGAAAAGATGCCCTTCGTCTTAAGATAATATGTATGTACCATATATGTAGGCAGTAAACATTTTGTTAGAGCTCAATTTTATATTCCTACTACAGCCCATTAACGTCCCACTGCTGGGCACAGGCCTCCACTCTCATAGGAGAGAGGGATTAGAGCTTAGACCCACCACGCTGCTCCAATGTGGGTCGGCGGTGAACTTGTTATTTTGAACTGATATTGTGTTACGAATGTCATCACCTTCCTTCGAACTCTACGTATTCGTTCGTTCTCTACGATACTCAAGCTACGCACTTCACATATCGACACGCTTGACGCTATAAAAGAAAATTCTAATAATAATACATTTGAAAACGAGGATGAAATAGGTAGTCACCTGTTTCATCGTTAGCCTGTGCAAATCCACTTTATCTAAGCACCCCGCTCAATCCACTAGGATCCACTTTTTGGATCCACCAGAGGATCGAACTTAACTCTGGAGTTCACTAGGATCCACCAATGGTCTAGGTGGATCATATAACACTTCAACTTTATTAGGATTAGGACTAACGATTTTTTTTCTCTTTTTCATACCCGGTCCTTTAAAGGATATCGTGCTAAATGCACTAACCGCACTAAAACGCGATGTAAAGTATGATAAAGTGTAGGATACAACCCTAAGGGATTGCATGGATGACTTAACATCGTAATCATAAGTGAAATGAAATATTATCTCGACCTGAATAAAGTTAATACGGTAGACATTATATACGAGAAACCCTTAACTCGATACTTGAGCACCGAGGCGAAAAGTGTGCGGAGGTAGATTCGATAGCCTCCCTATCCGGCGTGTCCCAGTAATTTCCCCTGATACTGATGTAAAAAATAAGGCCTATCTCCTCGCTCGGTACCTATTATTATTATAAGTCGCTCACTCGTTCCTATAAAATTGGGGGGCATCACTTTATCAGAGTTGTGGTGTGTTGTAACGCAATCCGACGTTGTACAATCGCTTCAAGCGAAACTCAACAGAACGATACAACAGAAAAGTATGCACGTCTTCATTTACAATGTAAGTATTCTACGTCTTCCTTCGCGACTCAAGACACCACAAAACGATATGTCTGCACCTTTAGGCTAAAATATATGGCGCATATGAAATATTTATGATTTGATTCGCGCGCATCCCATGTAAAATGTTGATCTACATTTTATTGATCTACATAAAAAGTTATCCGAATACGAAAGTGTTGTTCGTGAAAGTTTCTTGCTTCAGCTACTCGACCAATTTCAACTTGTGTCATAAACATAGCCAGCAGGGCTACACTACCATCGCATAGTGCAGTATTATTTTAAAATGTGGTGATAATAAAAATTTTAAAAAACCCGGCTGAGTTTGTTGTGGACCCTTCTCAGACCAGGGCGCGTTTGGAACCCTCGTAGCTTTAGTTTTAAGATACCGTAGTTAATTATCACCATCACGTCTTCGTAGTACGGGCACGAAATTAGCGGTAGCGGGGCGACGGCGCGGCGGTAGCGGGGCGATGCGATTAGTCGGAGAGCTGGTGGCGAATTTCGGGAAGAATTTGAAAGAGGTCTGGTTATACTTTATAACCGACAAAAACGTCTGGGATTTATATTTTCGAATTCTATAAGTATAAAATTTAAAGATAACAAAAACAAGTTGCCAAAAAAATTTTTTTTCGGTTTTTTTTTTGCAAATGTTGTATGCTGCACAGTAGCGAAATAACCGCAAACGCTCTACCAGACTGGCAGAACTGGATTCGCCAATGAACGAAATTATATTTTTCTACAATTTTAGCTTGCCGAAATTCGTCGCCAGCTCTCGGACCCCATCGCCCCGCTGTCGCCGTCGCTCGGCCGTCGCTAGTTTCGTGCCTGACGCCTTATACTTTGTAAGCATGACGTTCAGAAGGTGTACTTTGCAGGTACCTATTTTTAATAAATATGTTTTGAATTGAATTGAATATGAATGACAGGTTAGTGTCTGCCTTGACGTCCCTAAAATAAGGATTACGATTCTAAAACACGAACGTCATCAATATTAAAACAATACGGCTTTAAGCGATGGTAGTATGCCCCCTGCATCTTATAGACCGACAATAGGATAACCTAAAACTTTTGGTTTCGGGGTAAACAGAGGGCTCCCACAGAATTTTCAAGTACCGGACGAAGTTGCAACTATTTACCCTGTTGCCACTTACACTAACTATTGCATGATGCCCGAGAACTTGTTCGAATGGATTCAAGTGTTTACAAAAAGCCTGTGCGAACTCTTAGATTTTCCGGGATAAAAGTCAATGTCCGATTCCGGGATGCGAGCTATCTTTGCACCAAAGGGGTTGTTTCATCTTGGGCCAGGTACTTGTACCTACAGTATTCCAAAAAATAGTATAAAATCATAGAAAACAAAATAAAATATGCTTTTTGGCAGATTTACAGTGAATAAGAGGTACAAAAATAAAATGTTTAATTAGGTACATTTTTGTAGAATAGCAACTCTCGCAGCGCATCCATCCATCAATCTGACTGCTGAGTGCTGTTGGATATTTTATGGTTAATTCACATTTCCCAGGTAATTTTATGTCAAATGTCATCATGACACGTGTTTTGACGACCTCCGTGGCGCAGTGTTGAGCGCTGTTGCCTTAACGTGCGGAGGTCCCGGGTTCGATCCCCGGCAGGGTTTGGAAATTTATAATTTCTGAATTTTCTCTGGTCTGGCCTGGTGGGAGGCTTCGACCGTGGCTAGTTACCACCCTACCGGCAAAGACGTGCCGCCAAGCCATTTAGCGTTCCGGTACGATGCTGTGTAGAAACCGAATAGGGGTTATGGGTTTAATATAACTGCCATGCCCCTAACAGGTTAGCCCGCTACCATCTTAGACTGCATCATCACTTACCATCAGGTGAGATCGCAGTCAAGGGCTAACTTGTAGTGGATAAAAAAAAAAAAAAAAAAAAAAATATACGTCAATGTCAAAATGGACGCATGTTGTTGCGCTTTTATTTTGCAAAATAATTTCGCATTGTACCTCGTAAATTGAACTTTTTAGTAAGAAATAAAGAAAAAAATGTTACTATTTTATGACCCCGAACATTTTGAAATACCGTACAAATACCTGGCCCAGGCTCCATATAAATTTGAAACAACCCCTTTCGTCACAATCGGTCAAACTATTAAAAGAAAAAAACAAACATAATATTAGAATGGAATGCTCGCACACTAAAGCACAGTAAGACCTACTCGTACCAGGTCGGCAAGAACATAAAAGAGTTTTAAAGTTAGTTTTTTTTTTGCCCGTGTGCCAGTAGCAACATGAGTATTTTTTTCCATCCAAATCGGTCAAGCTGTTTCTGAGTTTTAGCGAGACTAACGAACAGCAATTATTCGTCCATACTAATCCATACTAATATTATAAATGCGAAAGTGTGTCTGTCTGTCTGTCTGTCTGTCTGCTACGCTTTCCCGGCCCATCTTTTCAACCGATTTTGCTGAAATTTGGTATAGAGGTAGGTTGAATCCCGGGGAAGGACAAAGGCTACATTTTATCCCGGAAAATTATAAAGTTCCCGCGGGAATCGAAAAACCTTAATCCACGCGAACGAAGTCGCGGGCATCATCCAGTATTAGTATTAGTGCGTTTGAGCCCTAAAATATGTTATTTAATGAAGCATAATTATTAATGCTGAGCCAAAAATACTTGCTAAAATACGATTGTGTTATTTCGCTTCAAATTATACCGTCCCTTTGTTCGCCCGGTCACAGTGTTTCGGGTCGAAGATCTAAGGCTCGCGCCTGTACAAAGCGATGTTTATTTTAATGCGATTTGCGCCCAAAACGCGTAATTATAAAAGTGTAATTACGAAACTCCATCTGTGTCAATACGGGTATAAGGCTCATTGTTCATTTAGTAAGACACATTACATAATCTGCTTTATCTGATCATATATCGGTATTTTTGACGACCTCCGTGGCGCAGTGTTAAGCGCTGTTGCCTTAACGTGCGGAGGTCCTGGGTTCGATCCCCAGCAGGGTTTGGAATAATAATATATGGTATAACTGAATTTTCCCTGGTCTGGCCTGGTAGGAGGCTTCGGCCGTGGCTAGTTACCACCCTACCGGTAAAGACGTGCCGCCAAGCGATTTAGCGTTCCGGAAGAAACCGAATAGGGGTATGGGTTTAATATAACTGCCGTGCCCCTAGTAGGTTAGCCCGCTACCATCTTAGACTGCATCATCACTTACCAGCAGGTGAGATCGCTTTCAAGGGCTTAATTGTAGTCAATAATTTAAAAAAAACCACTCTGATTCTATATCTTATGCACATTGCACGTATTACCATGATACGAGTAGTTCTATGTAAACCTGAAGTTAATGTCCGGCTCTTTATTTATACTCACATCCGAAACGCAGCACGGAAGCCTTCACGGGGTTTCACGCATGAGATACTACAATTTAGCAACTTTATTTAATCTGTGCTACAACCGCTGCTTAGTAATGCTGCATACACACACGCGAGATAGTATTCATGTGCTACGATTATCGCGCGTAGTGCCCGTGCATGTGATTCTATATCTTATGCACATTGCACGTATTACTGTAGGTCTATGTAAACCTGAAGTTAATGTTATGCCGGCTCTTAATTTATACTAACGTCCGAAACACGGCACGGAAGCCTTCACGGGATTTCACGCATGTGATACTTACTACAATTTAGCAACTTTATTGAATCTGTGCTACAATCGCTGCTTAGTAATGCTGCAGACACACACGCGAGATAGTATTCATGTGCTGCGAGTATCGCGCGTAGTGCCCGTGCATGTGATTCTATATCTTATGCACATTGCACGTATTACTATAGGTCTATGTAAACCTGAAGTTAATGTTATTCCGGCTCTTTATTTATACTCACGTCCGAAACACGGCACGGAAGCCTTCACGGGGTTTCACGCATGAGATACTACAATTTAGCAACTTTATTTAATCTGTGCTACAACCGCTGCTAAGTTATTCTGCATACACACACGCGAAATATCATGTGCTGCAAGTATCATATGCAGTGCTCGTACATGAGGTCGACACAAATACCCCGGCACAAGCTTTGAAGTCGGGGCTTTGTGGTTTACCTTTTTTTTTTTTTTTGGTTATTACCTAAGCTCAGCTTTATGACATAATATGGATGAAATTGGTACACTGTAAAAAAATAAGGAAAACGCATGCCCACCACCACCACCACTACAGCCCATTAACGTCCCACTGCTGGGCACAGGCCTCCACTCTCATAGGAGAGTGGGAATTAGAGCTTAGACCCACCACGCTGCTCCAATGCGGGTTGGCGGGCTTTAACGGCTATTATCATGTTAGTGATAATAACCGGGACCGACGGCTTAACGTGCTCTCCGAGGCACGGGGGTGAAACACCACCAACTTCCTAACTCCGGGCTAGTACTGAGAATTTCTAGACAGAAAACCCCAATACTTTACTATGCCCGACCCGGGACTCGAACCCGGGACCTCGTCGGCCGCAGTTGACCATGCTAACTACTAGACCAACGAGGCAGTCAACGCACGCATGCCGCTTCCGTAATATTATGCTAAAGTATCTGCCTCGTTGCTCGAGTGTTAATGTTATTATTTTTATTTCAAAGTAAATAAAGCTTAATTTGATTTGTATAATCAAAACGACGGCGCGCCGCGGGTATGCTGGTGTCCGTTGCGCTTTAACCGTGCGGGTAGAAATTGACCTGAAAAGGTAATGGAAGTTTTCACGTGCATGAAACGGTCGTGTACATGATTCCGGTAACTTGTACCTACAGTGTACATCCATACTTCCATACTAATATTATAAATGCGAAAGTATGTCTGTCTGTCTGTCCGTCTGTCTGTCTGTCTGCTACGCTTTGACGGCCCATCTGCTCAACCGATTTTGATGAAATTTGGTGCAGGGCTAGATTGTATCCCGGGGAAGGGCATAGGCTACTTTTGGCTTAGGCTTAGGCTACCGGAAAATCAAAGAGATCCCGCGGGAATCAAAAAACCTAATCCACGCGTACGAAGTCGCGGGAATCATCTAGTACTTTATAACTCCCACCTGCAAAGTGACGTTGGTAGGTACAATCGTGGTCAGAAAATGTTAACCACCTTAAGGTTCATAATTGAATGAACCCAACTGTGACAGAAAGTCGTTAGGTGGTGTAATTAGGCATATATAATATCGATTTTATTTTGAAAACTGGTAAACATTTTCAGACCGTACAGCGTGATATGGTATTTAGAAAATATTATTCTTGCATGTTGGTGTTCAGGGTTGACCCTATACTATCGACACAAAAAATATAAAAGGAACATTAGCACTTTGTGCTAGTGTAACACAAAGCAGATATTGGATGGCATTATACAATATCCATTCTTCAAACCTCTGAGCAAATAACAAAGACTGACGTACATAAGAGCTCTTTGCTAATAGGATAATATTAGCCAGACAGTAGACAACATAATGTGTCCAACAATGTTTTCTGAACCCTCGCTCTGACCTAATTATAGCCAAAGGAAACAAAACAAACTAGCAATGTGTCTCCTGAATTAAAACTGTAATAGGGACGTTACGGAGCTCTGTGCGGAAAAATATCGGACGTCGGAAAATTTAATAAATGAATGGAAAATGCCGTTCAGCACGACCCACGACCCATTCGCAATTTGCCTCAATGAAGAGGAAAAGCGGGTTGGTAAGTTATTCCATAATTTTGCGACATGCTAATTTTCTCACCGTTTTTTTCCTTAACCGCATTCGCATCTCATGAAAATTGAAATAGTAACGTGTGTGTGTGTGCTTTTTTTACCATCCCACTACAAGTAAGCCCTTGGCTGCAATCTCACGTGGTGCTAGGTGATGATGTTGGTTTGGAACCCTCGTAGCTTTAGTCTTAAGATACCGTTGTTAATTAACACCATCAACTCTTATTCTTTGTAAACATGAGGTTCAGAAGGTGTACTTTTTAGGTACCAATTTTGAATAAAGATGATTTGATTTTGAGTTTGATGCTGTCTAAGATGATAGCGAGCTAACCTGGAAGCTAAATTAAACCGACACTCCTATCGGTTTCAAGTTTTAACACGGGATCGAACCAGAATGCCAAATCGCTTGGCGGTACGTCTTTGTCGGTTGGGTGGTAAGTAACAAGCCACGGATAAAGCCTCCCACCGGACAAATTTACAAATGTAATAAGGTTTACGAATAATAACGAATCCATATTACTATTAATATTATAAATGTGCAAGTGTGTCCGTCTGTCTGTCTCTGTTGCCATTTCATTTCCCTATTCTTATCTCGGATAATCATAGTTATCGTGGAAATCTCAAAAAACATTTAATTCATACGAACAAAGGCGCAGGCATCATCTAGTACCTTATATATAAGGCACAGAACTACATGGACATACTAATATATTATATGTGCGAACTGCGAAGTGAGTCGCGTGCCTACAAATGCCGTAAGATAAAAAATAGCGGAGATATAAGCGAGAGTATCGTAAATCAGTACGGAGAGGGAATTGAAACGTCGGTCTGGCGGTGGCGTCGGGCGGGCGGCGGGTGCGAGCTGGGTGCGCGTGCGCGGGGCCGGCGCGGGGCGGCGCAGCCTCCCGGTGCAGCACTCCGCCGCCGCCCGCCGCCCGCATCGATCCCGCCCGGGACAGCTCGGCGAGCCGGTCCGGACCGCGCCGCCACCGCGCGCTCATCGCGCCCCGCACGACGCGCCCGAGCGCCCGCGCCCGCTCTCGCACCGACCGCTCGTCGCCCGCCCGGCTGCCCCGTGCAGGTGCAGTTCACGTGCTCGCTTACGTAACGAAGTAACGAATCCTCGCGTATTGACAGGTTATGTGTTGAGTGGCGTGACATCTCCGTGAGTCTTGGCTTTCGTGAATATTAGTAGCCTCAAGTTACTTTGAATTGTTTAACGTTTCATTTTCCCTTCACGTTCGATAGATACAGCAGCTAAGCTCGATCGACGTAACTCACACATAGCCAACCTTTCGCGCCTTCAAGAAAAGTTTCGTATCCTAGCTGCGCCAAATTAAACTTGTCATCTACATTATCATTGTGTATTTTTATGTTAATTCATCTTCCATGTTATTTTCATTAAATTATTTACCACAACATTGTTTTACTTCTTTTTCTCACGTAAATCAATATCTCTAACGCATTGTCATAACCGCATCTTCTAATCATTAATTTATCATTTTAGGATTTGGAACAATTATTCTACAATGCTTACAGATAAACGATAAGACAGCAAAAACGATAGACTGTTCAATTTACTCTGATCACTTCATGCAAGTATTCATATCTACAAAAGTGAAACCTTTGTTCGAGTTGCGTAAAATATCGATACTCTACTGAAATATCTATTAAATAATAATAAATCTCTCATATTAAGGTTTGGACGAGATAATCCTCGAAATTAGGGTCATGATTGACACAGCCATGTATTTTTACGCGCCATACCGCAGAGCCGACCCTTATAACACAGATAAAATGTACGCAGCCTCCTAAAATACTGCAAAATAGACTTTATGTGGTAGCAATAAATGTTATCAAGGCACTCGAGGACAAGGTATTTATTAACTCTATCCATTTAAATAATGTGATTCCGGTTTTTTTAACTATATTGAAAATGTTTCAAGATTCACGAGAATAACACGGCCCACTTCAATTTATCAACATAATACAAAAATTGACAAATTAAAAACTATTCATTAAAGTACCTGTCTATGAACAATTAGTATGGTAAGAAAAATATGTGTTTTCAAATGTAGGTTAATTAGTTTTGATGAAAGATGAAATTTACACTCTACATCTTAGAGTATAGTTCATTTGTGAGATATTTTACTTTATTTTAAATATGTAGTTAGGTCTATACTAAGTTTAACATATTTCTTAATAATTAAAAGCTCAAGATGCTGATATTCTACAATGTCAGTTATGCAATGACACTAGAATACCACAAAATTTAATGTCCTATTGCATGGAAACCGTCATACTACCTAAATAAAACACGTTTAGTGTACAGAAAAAATAAGTCATGCAACCATATAATACAAACATATGGTAAATTCACATATTCCAACAAAATATTCCATAAGTATGTATGATAAGGTCTAAATCTGGACTCAGTTTGTCACTGTCTTGTCACGCTTATCATACAATCAATGACAAAATAAGACAATAATTGTTATTATTATTTTGTCCTATTTAATGAAACCTTGAAGCGTAAAAAAATGCAATATTTACCAAAAACAATAAAAACCCTTTCATTCATTCTGCTAATAAGTACCTACCTATTATAGTTTACAAACATTTGTTTTTTTTACTTTATACCAAATTCATGGAACAATTACCAATAAATAAAAAAAAGGAAAGCCATTGTATGGTAATTCATTAATAAATAAGTAGAGATTTCTAGTTTCGTGGAAAACGCTAGCACAGAAACGTGGCGCAAGACGTATTATATCAGCATTTAACTCCTGGAATCTTACACAGTATGAAGCTAATCGTATCACTTCCAGATTTCCTTCCGATTCTGTCACGTCACATTTTTAAAATTCAGAACTATCTGAAGTTATATTATTGTGTCAGACTGACTACGACGTTAATAGTTATATACTATTTAACAGCATTGCATAAGCTGGTGTCTTGGTTAGTGATCATGTATTAAAATGTTATCCTCTTTTTTTTTATTGGTGCTAGGCTTGCGCTTGACGACAATCATGCTTAGTGCAAAGCAATGATGAGGTCTAACTAGAAGATTAGTAAACTTACTACAATATTTGTTAGGTTGTTTCTAGTGAACTTAAAGGTAGCACACGTAATATTATATCGAATAGATTTGATTAGGTAGGTAAGTACTTCATTATTTTTATCATCATCTCCATGTGTCACCATAACTTTTTGTATTTGCTATAAGTATTATTCAAGTCTCACACAAAAAGTAAGTAGGAATACCCATTAACCATAAAATAAAACCACAGCGCTAATAAATTCTAAGAACTTACAAGGATCGAAACTTTAAAGTACACTTAATCTATCGAAGACAAATATGTAGATTCACATCCTTATTTACCATAAAATCCATGTTTTTAAATAGTATTTATGTCAATAAAGTATTGGCTATTTGCTTACAATATTAGTCATATAGAAATCACTCATCGCTCATTATCACCCAAAATATTGCGAACGGTGGACGGGAGTGGTCGGTGATAGTGCAAAGCTTGAAGACATTAGTGTTTTTATCACGATGACGTTTGGTCACTATTTTAGTCTAGTCGTGTGAAGTATCAAACTAAGTCCGGTATTCTTAAGTCTTAAGTAGCACAGCATTGGATTATCCAACCATTATTATAACACCTTGAAAATAGCTCGAACATCTTTTTTTTAAATTCTATCGTTATTATATTTGCCCTACCTAACTATAAAATAATTTTCATTTAACAAGTATATAACACAGTTACATAACACATAGTTATATAACACAGTATTTCAATCGTTAGATCATAAGCAAAAAAAATCTAATAGGTACAGTAAGTCGCACATGACAAACTATTAAGGATCATCTTCAATCTACATATTCGGCTAATAACAAGTTTAAACCTAGACTAGTGCCAAACTGTCATCGTGGTAAAATCCACTTTGTCAGCTCAAACGTGCTTTTTTAAAACCGTATTCAGTAATGACCGTCGGCGCGATCGTCGCGTAATTCGGACGTGGTCGTGGTCGGCCCCTGTGCGTGAGCATGTCGTCCGAGAAGGAGAAGATGGCAGCTGCTGAAACCAAGTCCCCCTCAAACAAGAGTAACTGCACTTCGCCTGGAAAGAAAGGTACTTAGGAATATCTCTACCAACTCATGGGATTTCATTTCCAACTAACTTAAATTCTACTGATTATTACCTATTAAACCTATTATATCAGTACCAAATCGTCTCCCGTGGAGAGATCCACAGCTCCCTATTTTTTACATCTGCGGCCTAATGATAAATGTTCTCACTAATTATAATGTGGTTTCGGTTTCCTGCGTTGCGGCTATTTATTTTCAGAAATCCAAAATTTAGCACTCGTCACCCTAAATCATGTGGGTCAAGTGCACCAGATGATTTAGGGCCATTTCAGCCCAGTCTCATGTAGCTTTTATTAAATCCAAACACGGTTTATCCATTTTAATACTTTAATTAGCAATTATTTACACAGACACACGTCAATAGCGATACGCCATCGTCATCACTCCTCTAGAGCAGTGTTGCCAACCTAGATTAATCAGGCAATGATACCATGTACGAATCGTTTTTAAGTTTCCCTCTAACAGTTTATAGGTCTACATCTTCTACTTGCGTTTCCCAAAGACGGTAGAGCAGATTTCCTAATGCGATCTGCTATATTAGTTTTACACGCAGCTCAGTCTAGCTGTTAGTTTTAGCGTACGCTAAGTTGAGTTTCGTACTCGAAACTTGGACTTTTGAGAATTTGTCAGGGACCATTATTTAATGGGCTGAAAATATTTAAGGAAATTTTGTGATTTAAATGCAAACATTATTGTACAAACAACCTCCCAATCTCAGTCGTAAACTGTATTGATATTTAAAGGTCCCATCTGTTGTCACACGAATTTACATAGACATTTTGCGGATTGTAGCAAAACACAGTAGCTCAAATCATATAATACAAAATTTTCTTATTATTGCTACAACACAAACTTAAAAAAAGAAAAGTTAAAGCAAGGTTAAGGTGAGGCCACAAAGCGTTACCGAAATAAACCGTCATGTTGTCGTTTGAGAGGCTTCTCAACTTTGCGCCGCGGCCGCCCTCGTTGCCATGAATCCGTTTAACGTAATAACTAATGAATGTTATTGGTTTTAACTTTTAACACTATTAATAGAACGGTTATATAATAAAAACAATATTCAAATCAATTTTTATGTCCCGGGTTTCTACTGTATACGTTAGTATCCGTTAGAGATTATTTCTAATTATTGATTATTCCTAAATACAAATCAAGCATCTCCAGTCTCCACCATAACCTATCTATGATAAAACTGATATAACGATATAAGATTTTAGAATTTTCGTCATATATGTCTGTAATAACGAAAAAATAATAATAAATCCATACTAATATTATAAATGCGAAAATTTGTTTGTCTTTCTGTCTGCTATGCTTTCACGGATCATCGTTTCCACCAATTTTGATGAAATTTGGTATAGAGATAAGTTGCATGCCGTGGCAGGATGTAGGCTGCTTTTTATCAAGTTAAATTACAGAGTTCTCGCGGGAATCAAACAACTTAATCCACGCGGGCAACTTTTGGTCATAAGTTTTCAAGATTGGGTATTAGGTATTCGTTCGCCAAACCGAATATATATCGAAAAAAATTTGCGCAATGATGAATATCGATTAATGGCCGAATATTGGCAGAACCTTCGGCTAACGAGCTTCGAATTATAAGCATGAAATCGTAAAAACTACTTGTCAATTATGGATTTAGAGCGTATCAGGTAAAGGTCGGGGTAAGTTTTTAATTTAATATATTTTTTACAAGAAGAGGAAACCGTTCCAGAAACAGCAAAACTTTAAAATATTACAAAAAGAAATGAGATTTAAAAAAAAATCCAAAAGGAACCACGGATAATCCTCTTATAGTGAAAATTAATTAATATATTTTTTTAATAATTAACTTACAAAAGAGCCAAGATTTATATTATGTTCCTTGCTTTTCTTATTAATTAACTTCACCATTTTGCTGTCATTTACTCGGAGAGTTAAACGAAAGTTAAACGAGTCCGTTAGCAATACAAAATCATATTTTTACTTTATAGCTTTTATTCTTCGAAAACTTTTAAAATTGAATCCGAATATTCCGCTCAGCTCCAAGTTTTCAGTGTTCTTTTTATTTTAATATTAAAAGAAAGCGAAGCTAAATTGCAAAAGCTATCTCGGAAAGCTTCTTAACTTACTATTTTTGGGAATTCTTTTGAATATTAATGCAATATACCATCGTACCAGTTTCGAATAGGATCTTCTTCATTCCTTATATACAGAACTTTGGCAAGAACTAGGTTTATAGCACAGAGTTATAAAGAGATATGTCTGTGGTTTATAGCCTTTGTCAAAGACAAAACCACTATAAAGGAGTTTACATATAAGACAAAATAGGGGTTGTCACCATCACACTGGATGTTACTCATTATCTCTTTCTTCGTTTCTTGAGTTTACCTCCTTTAGAATCGATTTGCATATATAAGCCGGGGTATGAAAATGTATGGGGAGTAAAATCAAATTTTCTCCGTTACGTTATTGACTTTATGTTTCCATGGTAACACTTGTTTATATTTCCATGACTATGTAATGTATTTTGATGAATATAAATTATATAATTAATAAAAATAAATATATCAAGCATGCTTTACTAATCTATATATTATTTTATAATCGTTCGTAAAGAGTAAACTCCAGTCGTGCGTTGGAGACATTTTTTTTTTATTTAAAGATTGTTACCTATGTTAGGTTGGTCTCATGTGAAGTTCATGAACATTTCATGTATCTACAGTTGGATGTAGGGTGAAACTCCTGAATGGCTAACAACAACTCAATCGCGATGAATGTAATAGCTCAATAAAAAGTACATTTTTAACTACTATAAACTAATACTATATTAATTAATATACAAACATCCATACTAATATTATAAATACGAAAGTGTGTCCCTCAGCCTGTTTGCTACGCTTTTAAAGGCCATCTGTTCAATCGACGTTGACGGGTAAGCACATGGATGGGTTGCATTCCGGGGAAAGACATACCTACTTTTTATCGCAAAAAATCAAAGAGTTTCCACGGGTTTTTCCAAAAATCCATGCTAATATTATAAATGCGAAAGTGTGTCTGTCTGTCTGTCTGTCCGTCTGCTACGCTTCACGGTCCATCTGTTCAACCGATTTTGATGAAATTTGGTACAGGGATTGGGTGTATCCTGGTGAAGGACATTTATGCTGCTTTATATCCCGGAAAATTAAAGAATTCCCGCGGTAATCGAAAAAACTTAATCCACGCGGACGAAGTCGGGGGCATCGTCTAGTTATAAATAAAGTTACTCAACAAGATATCGAGAGCTGTAAAGTCTGTGCTAAAATTACCGGCGTTGGATTCGTCTTAACGCAAAAAATGGGTAGCCCGCTTGTCATCCACGGAGGCAATTAAGCGTGATAATTAATTAGCGGCATTTTAATGACAGCGATAACATATTCGCGACAGCGTATGTAATTATACTTAATTGGTTAAATGCTGGCAATCTGAGGCGGTAAAAGAGCTACATACATATATTATATGTGTTTAAAATTAAGTGATTGCTTTCAACCGCTTATGTATTCGTTATTATCATCAAGTTTTATTATAAAAACATACCTATATTTAATTAAATTTTCTCCATTGGTTATTATTAAAAGGTGATCGTCCTATACTAAGTTATGTCCTAACTATATGCTTAAGTCAACGTAGTTTCAACTGATATACATTTTCCCACCGATGGAGATAGCATAGATCTGCTGTCGACAAATAATAACTAGACGATGCTTAAGTAGTATTACTTAGTTTGTAATCACAATGGCCCTTTCCGACTCCTTTGATATCGTTTTTCCACCAAGTCAAGGATATACCCGCACGGCCCTTTCTACCGTTGCACAGGGTCGTCTTTCCAACACCTTATAGGTATATATTGCTCGGCGTTCACCGATACTCAATTTAATTATTACATGTAGGATAGGTGTTCTTATGTTACGTCATATTTTGACTCTACCACCGGTTCAGAAAGATATTCCACTGAAAAGAGCCGGCAAGAAATTCAGTTTATTAGTACTGCCCATACTTCTTTGTCTTGGCTTCGTTCCTCATTGAGTTACGTCAGTTTCTCTGGTTCCACTGCTCTCTTCATTTGTGATTTTGTGGTCATATATAGAGAAACTTCAGGTAGGTATAGCTTCTATCTTATCATTCCTTACATTCCACTGCAGAGACATAGGTCTTCAGAACCCGAATCGTGTGCGAAACGTAAATAAAAACTGAATTAGCACGCAGTTAGGCTCGTGTCATTTTAGTTAACATTAATATACATATTAGTGTTAACATATATAGTGTCTACAAATCTAACACCTTATCAGTATATATCAATAAGCTAGGTACTGTAATAGATACACGAAACGTCTATGATATGAACATAATTCATTAATATTTATCCAAATTAGCCTACATTGTAGGGTAATGATCTTAATGATTCATTTTTTTTTTAATGAGATACAATATTTCGTTGCTGCCGTTGGTCTAGTGGTTATCATGTTCGACTGCGGCTGACGAGGTCCCAGGTTCGAGTCCCGGGTCGGGCCATAATTAAGTGTTGGGTTTTTCTGATTAGAAAGTCTCAGTACTAGCCCGGAGTAAGGAAATTGGTGGTGGTTCACCCCCGTGCCTCGTAGAGCACGTTAAGCCGTCGGTCCCGGTTATTATCACTAACATGATAATAGTCGTTTAAGCCCGCCAACCCGCATTGGAGCAGCGTGGTGGGTCTAATTCCCTCTCTCCTATGAGAGTGGAGGCCTGTGCCCAGCAGTGGGACGTTAATGGGCTGTAGTGGTGGTGGACAAGTTTTGGTGAAAACTTCGTTCGATAGATTTCGTTCCCGAAATCGTTCGTCGCTTGTTTTTTTTTAATTCAGAGAAGACTCCTACAATGAAATTATAATCCTGAATTTAAAATTTTTTTACAGACACTATTTTTTACAGACAGAATTTTAGAAAATCCTTTCTTAGTGGGAAATACTGGCTGGGAATATACGTTATAAAAATACCTTCATGCTAAATCTTAAGTCTCTAGACCCATAATTTGATAGATTTAATTAATTGATATAACTGTATACGACTTTATATCAAAACAACGCTCAAGATTTCTCACAACATTGAATAGGCTGTATTGGTCTTTGCCCATCCTGATTGGGGACTTATTGAAAGACATTATTAATAAACTCTGTCTCCTAGATACAAATTATAATACTAAAAGGCTGAAAAAATACACACGACAGCTGAAGCGAGGCGCAACCACATCCCTATCCTACGCGGATACTAGTTTTAATAGATACTAAGAACTATTCACACATGATTTACAGTGCAAAGCGCACGTAGGAACCACATTTTTACAGGTATTACTAATTATTATTTAGACATAAGTACCTGGCATGACAAATCGTTTATTCTTCATCAAATCCTAATGTCTATTTGCTTTTTATTATATAAAAAAGTAGGCTGCCATCGCATTACTTACGAATGGATACTATCAGTCTGAATTAATGGTAAAATGGTATATTAACTCCATTCAGAGTCCCGGCTGGGATTACAGATAAGAAAACATATAAGTAATGAAGACAGCACTGAGCGTGGGATCCGTCGACCGTAACAAAATACCTGCGCGGATCATAGGAATGGAAATAAACGGAATACGAAGGAAAGGGTACCATTGTCCTTTCTAATAATATAAACATATAAAAAGACTGTTATATATTATACATTGGTATTAATAATGTATTTTAACCTATTGCAGTTAAATACACCTAATTTCCTCAGTGACGCAAATAATGTAAAGACTGATGGAACCTTGTTTAGAAACATTATTATGTTAAATATTTATTTGTATTGAAGCAAATGACTGCATTTAGCGGAGTTAATGCTTCATGTTACATGAATGTCTGAGAACATTCATTCGTGACTGCAGAAAAGCATTTAAAATTAATAGACTCGACCTTTGCCTCTGCCTATAAACAGAAATGAAACATTTGATTATACCTACTCATACCGAAAAGCACTTAGCTTTTCGTTTCAATGTAATAGAAAATTGTAAGGTCATATAAAAGGAATGTTACCTGCATAGGAAATATTTCAGGATAAAGAGAAATTTCAAGTAAAAACTCGTGAGACACTGCTCGGAGTTTCTTCAGGAGTAGTAGCATGAGCGTATTAGATATATTTATACACCCATGCTACTACTCCAAAAGCTACCACAAAGGTACCCATGCAGAAGCTACCACAAATGTTTAATCTAACACTTCTGCAGTATATGAAGAATATACGATACTAGCTGATGCCCGCGTCTTCGTCCGCGTGGTTTGAGGTTCTTTGGTTTCCGCGGGAACTCTTTCATTTTCCGGTATAAAAAGTAGCATATGTGTTATTCCAGACATCTACCTCTGTGCCAAACTTCATCCAGATCAGTTCATACGTTTCTTCAGTGGCGATTCCTCTAAGATTGCGCAGCTTGCGCCGCAATACCAATAATTATGAATAAGTTACTTACCAATTATTCTAGATCTATATTTATGTAATATACTAATACTTATTTTATAACATGAAATAGGTACCTACCATTCACAAATCATATATAAGTTTATCAGTTAAATGATTGCGTTAATCGATAATTATTTAAAATCACGCACGCTCCATGACCACCTCGGACCTTGGTTGTGAGTAGTGACTTGTGACGTGCGCCGCATCGCCGCGTGGCTCGTACTGCGAGAATGTTCGAACTCCGTCGGCCCGCTTACTCCCGCTCACTACGGCCCGAAGGCGTGCACTATGAGTTGCGCATGTGCTGTGTAGTATTATTTTCGAAACTCAAAAACTACTCAACCGATTTTAAAAATTCTTTCACCTATAGAAAGCTACATTCACGGCGAGTAACATAGGCTATATTTTATTTTCAAAAACATTAAAGATCCCTACGAATATTGCAATAATGTGAATGAAGTCGGAAAAATTGTCTCATCTGAGAGCTTCCGTGTAGTTCGCTGCGTAAATGGTAAAAGTTACACGAAAACAAAGTATGGTGGAATTGTTCCTCTCAAAAAGTTCTAAAAAAAAGTCCGCGACAGCATATAGCTATGTTTTAAGGTCGTACCGTCATTATGATTTTCAAATTTGGTCTAAAACAATGCTTTACTCGCGAAGGTGTTTTTACCAACATAGTATTAATCCTTATCAAAATAAAATGGTTGTTCATCTCAAGTATTTAATATAGATCAAATTCGCCCTTACACCATTTAATTCAGATGAATATCTTAGAAGATATCATAGTGATAATGTAACGCGCACTATACTAATATTATAAAGAGGTAAAGTTTGTGAGGTTGTAGGGGGTAATTCTCTGGATCTACTGAACCGATTTTGAAAATTCTGGTACCAACAGAAAGCCACATTATTTGTGAGTGTCATAGGCTTGGTACGAGAACCGAGATTAACCCGAAAAATTAGGGAGGTCCCGTGGGAATTTAAAAAACTTATTTCACGCGGACGAAGTCGCGGGAATCTGCTAGTGTAAGATAAATAAAAATAGTATTCTTTATTCTAGTAAGTACAAGTTAGCCCTTGACTGCAATGTCACCATGTGGTGAGTGATGATGTAAGTACCTACTCTAAGATGGCGGGCAAACCTGTTAGGGATATACCTATCAGTTATATTAAACCTATACCCCTAATCAGTGATATATAAGGTAAATGTGTTTTATTGAGAAAATACCTAACCATCAGCTAGCGCAAACCCCAGATTGACCACCAGGAATCGCCACTGCGTTTCTTACTTGTTCGATGGACCATTGAGCAGTGCGCGTGGCACAACGAGTATTCCTAGCGTAATATCCATATTATATACGCCATGTACACGCCTGTATTTGGGTTTAATCTTAGGACATTAAATGGAAAATCATAACATTTGTGTAACAATTCAATTACAATAATTCATAAATATCGCTCCACAAAACCAGAGTGAGCGAACATAACTGAGCATCCCGGACAACTTTTATTACCATCTCTTGCACAACAACAATATTAGTTACCCTTATTTTTCTGTCCTATTTTTTTCATTGACCGAGTTTTATCCACTTTACTTCGTCCAGATCTTTTTGCTTATAATATCGTCTTGAAGTTTTGTTCATCAACAATATAAGAAGCAAACAATGAATGCAGCATTTTTACTGTCTTATTTTTTTAACTGTAGAATTGTAGTCGATCTCTATATTAATAACCAGCTGAGTTTGTTGTGGGCTCTTCTCAGACCTGGGCGCGTTTGGAACCCTCGTAGCTTTAGTTTTAAGATACCGTAGCAGATTATCACCATCATATTTTTATGTAACTGGACGTCAATAAGTGTAGTGCATCTACCTAAATTGAATAAATATTTATGACTTATGACTTAATATAGTCGCCTTCGAAATCACTTTTCAGATATAAGGCCTCAAATGAAGAGTGTTTTTAGACGATCTAATCGTTCATACCACAAATCAAAATTAACCTGTGGACTGGGCAAAGACTTCCGTTCAATTTCTCCACAATTCCCTATTATGTGCTTCTTCGATCTATTTATTTGCGCCATTGTCTAATTGTAGCATACCACTACACACATACATTGACAACCAAATTTTCACACAAATAAAGCGGCTGCAAGGCCAACGCTATGCAAGGTACAAGGATACTCGCGTTTAGAAGCAAATAGTAGCTGAATTTCTTGCTGAATCTGCTAGTTTCAAGCTAACTATGCTGCGTTACATTTGTTTTGCACAAATCTTTGCAAAGAGTGTGTATTTAAAACTCTCATCGCGTTTGCCCTACCAAATGTGCTTTGAGCCCTAATTTTCATTTCAATTCAACTGTTTCAACAGAATACCGATTTTTATCTCACTTCTTGGCAAAAAATTCATCATCAAAATTCTTTATTTGCAGAATCATTTTTTCAATGAGATGTTATTTATTAATTATTTATGGGCCTTAATAAATGGTGGTAAAAAAAACAACAAGGGATAGTTAAACGACATTTGGCAACTCGCCAGCCTTTTCTTTGTACATCGGGTTTGAGAACAAATGTAGCGGAAATGGAATGATGTGACCCGAACGATGTGACCTCAACTGTTAGCTATATATTGCGGCTCTACTTGGTTATTGTCGAAAAAGAATCGGCCATAAATTTTTTATAATGTCAATATTATGTTATTTATTAGTGTATGTAGCATTATGTGGTGTAACAAAATGTTAACCCATTTATAATACATATTCGTATATTCATATGA
Source organism: Erebia ligea (assembly GCA_917051295.2). Taxonomy (NCBI): domain Eukaryota; kingdom Metazoa; phylum Arthropoda; class Insecta; order Lepidoptera; family Nymphalidae; genus Erebia; species Erebia ligea. The sequence goes on from OU785226.1 coordinate 3,626,483, forward strand.
TTCTAGATTTGGTTATTGCGTCATTTGTATTTATGTCAACCAATTTTTATAAAAAATATTGAAAATTAAAAATATTGAAAATTGATAATTATTGAAATAATTGAAATCTAGACCGCGATCTAGGCGGCTATAGAGGGTTCGCGCCTCCAAGGCCTACTAATCCATACTTATATTAAAGGGTGAAAGTGTGTCTGTCTGGCTTACGCTATTTACGGCTTATCTGTTCAGCCGATTTTGATGAAATTTAGTATAGGTGTGTGAATGGTATAGAATCCAGGAAACCCTATACTACTATACTCTTTATGCTGGTAAATTAAAGACAGGGTTTTTAAAAACCTAATACCACGCGGACGAAGTCGCGGTCATCGTTTAGTGTAAAATATAGTTTTCAAGTCAAGTCTAGATTGTAGAAAGCTGTCTACGGCAGACCCAATACGAGGGCACTTGAACGGAAAGCGTAAGAAGCTTACGCGAACCGAACACCGCCCTTTTCATGTTCAAGATACCTACTTCTGCTCCATAAGACCGTGGAGTCGGCTTGCAACTAAATCTTTTAAAGCGCGCCATCCGCTGAATTGCTACCGTCCTTTGTTTCCGTTCAAGGGATTAAAACTAAATTAAAAGCTCACGCTGCTATTCACGTTGCCCGGTGTACTTCTTTTCTATTTGTTTGGGAATAAAAAGGTGAGCGTCAGAGTAGGTACCTGGTACATTTGAAATATGCTACAAAGTCCGTAGGTACCTATTATATAATTAATGTGCAAGTCTGTCTGCTATGTTTTCACAGCGATTTTATTAAGCGATTTTGACATCTGGTACAGAAATAGCTTGCATCCCTGGAGAAGAGCACATAGGCTATTTTTCATCGCAGAAAATCAACAATGTTCCTACTGACGAAGTCGAGACCATCTAATAGTCTACTATAAGTGCAGTGTAAATGGTGAAAAATGACATTTTAATAATTAATGCTTGCAGACAAAAGGCGGAGACGCGTGACAGATCAGACTGTCCAAATCTATTATTATGTGACCTATCTGAGATAAACACTAAAAGCGGAGATAGCTTGGTGGTTAGGAGTTAAGCCATTCGGAGTTTGATCCCGGGTACACGCTTTTTATTTTTCGGAGGTATGTACGTTATTTAAAGCATAGAAGAGTAAGGCTATAAGATTTTACCAAATCCCTACGGGCTTCCTTAGTTCGTTAAGCTGGATCAGAGTGAACGATGGATTATTACAAAGTTATCAATAGTTTGACGGAGGATCATCGTAACTAGATTTAACGGTACGCTATCAACGTCAGAGACCACGACGAAGTTTCATCTTGAGAATTTGTTGTACAAACTTTGTCTGTACTAAAAGCCAGCCACAGCCTTAGGCCAAAATAAGCCGTTTATTGTATAAGTTTCGCACAAGGACTTGTTCTAAGCAATTTAAATTAAATACCACATACATCACTAATTATTATTAAATAAAGTACCTAACTTCTAGGGGTAATTATAGGGTTACTCTGTTTTTCTGTGCAACATGAGATCCATTTTAATTAAAAAATTTTTGTTACCGGACATGTATGTAATACGTATATATAACGTATTACCTAACCCTACTATCCACTTCTATCACACTTGGATTTCCACAGAACACATATTCGCACATTTCTTAGAAAGCTCATTTTACATACTTTCTGAATTGGCTTTTTAGGGTTCCGTAGCCAAATTTGGCAAAAACGGAACCCTTATAGATTCGTCATGTCTGTCTGTCTGTCTGTCTGTCCGTCCGTATGTCACAGCCACTTTTTTCCGAAACTATAAGAACTATACTGTTGAAACTTGATAAGTAGATGTATTCTGTGAACCGCATTAAGATTTTCACACAAAAATAGAAAAAAAACAATAAATTTTGGGGGTCCCCATACTTAGAACTGAAACTCAAAAATTTTTTTTTCATCTAACCCATACGTGTGGGGTATCTATGGATAGGTCTTCAAAAATGATATTGAGGTTTCTAATATCATTTTTTTCTAAACTGAATAGTTTGCGCGAGAGACACTTCCAAAGTGGTAAAATATTATTATTATTGAAATGTGTGTCCCCCCCCCCCCCCCCCCCCCCGTAACTTCTAAAATAAGAGAATGATAAAACTAAAAAAAATATATGATGTACATTACCATGCAAACTTCCACCGAAAATTGGTTTGAACGAGATCTAGTAAGTAGTTTTTTTTAAATAATTTAAAACTTACTACAGGTTTGTACGGAACCCTCGGTGCGCGAGTCCGACTCGCACTTGGCCGGTTTTTATTCATACTTAGTTTTTATACATTTCCGGTACCTACATAATTAAATATTATAATATATCCTTGATTCATCGCAAATATTCTTAGTCCGACAGCATCGTTATGATATTCAAAATTTCCCTCACATTTTAAACAAATGATGTAATATAATAATTATTATTTCTTGCCTCAAACTATTTGTTTACATAAGGCGCAGACACAAATAAACCCCTCTTGAAACCGGTTTTATACCTAATTATTGAAAAATATTTTTTTCATTATAGGCTTACTCTTGTAATCACAAAGTAAAAAATAAAGCCCTACCACTTAGAATAACTACTCTAAGCCCTACCACTTTAAGGCGCAATACACATTAGGGACTGAACAGGACAAAACCTTCGCGCGGAACTTTCATGTCGCGGCTTTTATATGGAGCTGAACAGGCTGGTACGACAGGAAACAAAACGTCGTTCCCCTCCAACGCAGACGCGAACTACCCTACAACGTCGGGTCCCTAGTGTATTTTCCTTTTCATCCAAAATTAATGTAATGTATGTATGTATGTATCTTTAGTATTTAATTTATACGTATATAAACAATAGGTACCTACTTACTAAATAGATTACCCCACTAAGCCAAACCACGAACGCCGAGTAGGTACATTATGTAATCGCTTTATAACTTTAGTCAAACTGCTCCTCCCACATTCCAAATGAGGTAAAAACTTAACCACGCACACGATGTCCATTTCAACCTTAATTTAGCCCCTTTGTGAATTAACATTTACCTACATTACAAATGCTGTGTACCTAACAAGACTAAATGTAGTTACAGAAATTCCACTTGAAGGTAATATTTAAACAAGAGTAATTTATACAGAACATTGTAGTTTCTACTTATTTCCTCTCTTTGGAGTTTTGTTTTGCGGTTCAAGTATCAACTTTAACAGTTTCACCGCAGGTATTACGGGATTAGGGTAGGGAAGTATTGAAAACTTGATTGGCTTCAGTCATCGATGTATCTTAAGATAAGCCCACAGGCCAAAACGTTCCGTCTAAGGTTTTTTTGCAGCGAAGGGGCTCATGAAATGAGACATCAAAAGCAGTTCATATTTCTTATATTCACTTTCACATTATTACAATATTAAATGGGATTTAGTGGCTTCCGTTAAATAATTATATTACAATTTACCTACATAATTCTGTAAATGCGTTAACAAAGATGCGCTGGCAACTATTTTGTCTCCCTGAAATTTTGAACATTTAATTTTGAATTTTGTCTTTAATGAAATGTATTTACTTGTTTAATATTTTTTAAAGGTTTTTGCCTGATTTAAATACGCTTACAAGAACTTTTATTATCAGCCAAAAACGCAACGCGAACGTCTAAGGATGACTCCAATTATCGACAAAACGATCAGCAATCGATTTTGCTAATCAGATTGGTTTTGTCGATAGTTGGAGGGTTTTATACAAAGATGGCTTCAATAGCTGATTTAGGATTACGACCGCCTTTATGCGTGGAGCCAACCTCAGCCTAGCTGATGCAATAGTCGGTGAAATCGTTCTTGGACTCAATTGCACCTAATAATGTCTATTCTATAGCTTGGATGATTATTTGATAAATACTTAGCAAATAAAAAAACACACCAAGTTTGCCCTTGACTGCGATCTCACCTGATGGTAAGTCAGAAACCCAGTATCATTAATTAAGATTGTAACAGGTTGAAGAGAGAAATAATAACCTATGCACAGTAAATAAAAGTATAATCACATAAAAACACAAAAGAACAAAATAAGAGTTAAAATGGGTCACACGAAGAAAACTATACTAGGTACTAAGACTATGAACGCGCGCGTATATCGTCGCTAGGTGGCTAGCAGCGGACTGTCGGGTGGCGCGGGGCGCACGCGCCACGCGTTGGGAGAGCGGGTAGCGGGGTGAGACGCGCGCGCGGGGAATCGTACGACCGTTGGTTGCCATGGAAACGGTCAACGATGTCGCGCAGGTTAGATGCCTACTATACACTCCCCCTTTTGACCTGTTATTGTGTCCTCACAACAGGTTAAACAATAAAGGTTAGGCAGATAGGTTAGGACGAATCGGTTCAGGCCGATCGCTATCACGATCTACTAACACTTCAAACCATTGAGACGGCACAGGTGCTTGCAATAAGCCAGCGTACTTTTGATTAGAAGGCTTATAACGCTGACACCCTATGCAAGTCTGAATAGAAATCTCTTTCTTACCTTCCAATCCATGAAATATTTTAGCCACTCCCGGATCAGCTAATTGTGACTCTCGTACGGACTCTGCATTCCCACGAGGCGTCTCTACAATAAACATACAGATATCGCAAGCCTCCGGCGTCTGTTCGTCACAGAGCGGCTGACTGAGCGTATCAGCAAGTACGTTAAACTTACCGGGCGTATACTCCACTTGAAGATCGAATGCCTGCAGCTTCATTGCCCAGCGAACCAGCCTACGTGTAGGTGACTTAAGGGTAAGAAGCCACTTCAAAGGCTGGTGATCACTACGAACGCGTACCGAGTGTCCATCAATGTAGCCACGAAACTTCTCGCAGGCCCACACCACCGCAAGGGCCTCCCTCTCTGTGGACGAGTAGTTACGTTCGGCTGCTGTGAGAAGACGACTGGCATATGCTATGGGACGCTCTTCGTGAGCTGACTCCCCCTGGAGTAAAGCAGCACCAAGAGCAAAGCTACTGACATCAGTCCTCAAAACGAAGGGATGGCTGTAATCTGGTTGGATAAGAATCGGTGTTGAGATAACTAAGCGCTTAAGTTCTTTAAAAGCTTGATCCTGGGCTTCTCCCCACATCCATGCTTGGTCTTTTCTAGTAAGCATCGTTAAGGGTTGTGCGATTCTTGCGAAACCTGGAACGAACTTACGAAACCGCGAACAAGTCTGTAAGAAGCTCTTAATATGCTTCACAGTTGTTGGTGGTTTAATGTTTTGTATGGCACGTACCTTAACCGGATCAGGCGAAATACCTTCTTTAAAGACATCCTCATACTGGTCAATCGGGCATGCGAGTTCATTACGCTTAGCAGGTGACAGCTTAGGACCTTCGTCTACTCTAAGCACATTCGCGGAAGCGCACTCCACGAAATTGCGAGAGGACTCACACCGAAGCGGATAAACAGCGTGAGGACGATCGGCCGTGAACCAGCTGTTTGAATCTATGTTAAAAACTAGTCGCGCCTTACGTATGAAATCAATGCCAAGAAGTGTATCACTGGTACGTGAATGAGGGAAAATGACAAAAGTAATAGGTACCACTAGGTCACTCTGGGCTAGCTTAACCTGTACGTCCGCGAGTTTGACCTCAAGGGTACGCATGACCCCATCCGCGAGTCTTACTGTCATTTCACTATTTCGGAAGGGGTGGCGTTTATTTTGCAACCAATTGTAAAGCCTAAAGCCAGCAATGCTACGCTTTGCGGCGGTGTCAATTAAACCGGTACCATGGCAACCTAAAATCACAATATCAAGAATAGGACGATCGCCGGTACCCGTTACCCGTTCACCCGAAGCCGAAATGGTAGATGCAACTACCGAGTCCAACTGCGAACCCTGAGTTACATTACAATCATTACAAGAAACATTGCCTCTGAGAGACAAACATTCGTAGGTACAAAAGGTATTGTTATTCTTTGACAAAATTGATCTATGACAACCAGTAGGTAAAGTATCCTTAGGTCTACGGCTACGCACACTACGCGGTTCATCACTTTTACGATTATTATGTTTAATACGATTATCGATATGATTATCACTATAAACATCGCACGAACTAAACGAGTTGCACTTCTCACAGTCTGCACGGATAAAACCATGTGATTTGCACCGGTAACAAGACAGCGGAGAATTATTACTAGAAACCGATTCACTCTTTTGTTTTAATCGAAAGCAAGTTTGAAGTTCGTGTCCCCCACGTTTACAATAAACACAGAAACTTTTACCTTTCGTGCTAGTAGTTACATTTACCGCACGCGAGTCCGTATTTGTTGCCGGCGTCGAAGAAGACGCGCTGCCGTTGAGACGTTTCGTCGACGTTGGCCCATCGCGCGTAGGTACGCACGGGGCGGTCGATGACACTTGCTCAACGCGGCGAGCGGCGACGTCCGCGCTCGCGCCGTTTCGCGTAGAGCAGCTGACGTTGGACGTAGGTATATTTACGACGAGAGTCCGAACTTCGGACAAAGACTCCTCAATTGCTCTGGTTTTCTCGTATAACTCGTCTAAGGTGGACACTTTATTTCTCGTTAGACGATCTCGAATGTTTTTTCTTAACAAGCCGTAGATCATGTCTATTTGCATCTCTTCTTGAACTTTATATGGTAATCTAGCGATATGGGCGCGAAGACGAGCGATGAAAACTTCCGCGCGTTCCTCACTTTGGTCGGCCGCGAAAATATCTCGGAATATTTTATGCGGTGGACGAGGTACACCGTACATACTGCGGAGTTTTGATACCGCGTCATCCCATGAGCTGATGGTTGTCTTGACGCCTCGAAACCATACCGCGGCATCGCCTTCTAAAAGCATCGGTAGGCCTTTAAGCGCATGTTCATCGCTCACATTGACACACTCTTTGTATATTTTAATGGAGTCCAGGAACGCCTCCAATATCTCTGGATTATCAGAAGAACCTGCGCCACTAAATCTTCCTGAGCACTTGGCAAAGTTGCCGGAAGGCTGCACAGACGTGGACAAGGTCGGTGACGGGGAAATAGGAAGATCAGTCTGGTTAGCGCGCGAGGCCAGAAAAGTTTCCACCAACATTCTGTTGGCATCAGCTTGAGCCTGAGCGAAGGAAGCCAACAAAGACGCGATACGCTCCTCCATTCCCTCATTATGAGTCTCACTTCCACTAGCAGCGACGCGAGGCATTTTGAAAAATGCCGGTTAGGACGCGACGCGATCACAGTTACACACAAAAGTACTTAGTTACGCAACAGTTTTTCGGGCCACTAGTTGGAGCGCCAGTGTAACAGGTTGAAGAGAGAAATAATAACCTATGCACAGTAAATAAAAGTATAATCAGTTAAAACACAAAAGAACAAAATAAATTAGAAAATGGGTCACACGAAAAAACTATATTATGTACTAAGACTATGAAAGCGCGCGTATATCGTCGCTAGGTGGCTAGCAGCGGACTGTCGGGCGGCGCGGGGCGCACGCGCCACGCGTTGGGAGAGCGGGTAGCGGGGTGAGACGCGCGCGCGGGGAATCATACGACCGTTGGTTGCCATGGAAACGGTCAACGATGACGCGCCGGTTAGATGCCTACTATAAGATGACATAATCATGTCATCGGTGAGAGCCAATTTTATTCATAAAAATATCTGTAATGTTGTATTACAGCGATGACAACTTCGACAATTTCGATACGACCATAAAAGCAACTCAACATAAAAACCCCGCACATATTTGATTTTAGCGAGAAAATTTGGTGCATTTTCCCTTTGTGAAAAACAAACTTTTGACCGACCGTAGCTGAAAACGTATTAACTTTTTGATACGGAAGAATTCCCAACATTTCGATACGTAAAAATGTATGAGCTTTTCACGGTCTTATTCAACTTATTTACATATTTTTACACCTAGTATTCATCTCATTTTGTATGTTTCGGTTTGTTTTTATTCAATTAAGTAATGATTGAGTTGCCAAGCGCGTAAAGAGAATTTTTTATAAATAAGTTAGTTCTAGGTGCACAGACAATAGAAAATTTAATTGAATAGAAAATCTTAGCCCGCCAACCCGCAGCGTGGTGGGTCTAAGCTCTAATTCCCTCTCTCCTATGAGAATGGAGGCCTGTGCCCAGCAGTGGGACGTTAATGGGCTGTAGTGGTGGTGGTGGTAGAAAATCTTACTTGAGCATTTATCTCCTTTTTAGCAGGCTTTTATGACATACCGGCAAAAAGATCAAGTACCTAAATCTTGCCATCATCATTATATTTGACTACCTAGCTGATGCCCGCGACTTCGTCCGCGTGGATCGAAGTTTTTCGTTTCCCGCGGGAACTCCTTAATTTTCCGGGATAACAAGTAGCCTATGTGTTATTCCAGACTATAATCTATCTCTGTGCCAAATTTCATCCAGATCCGTTCAGCCGTTGGGGCGTGATTGAGTAAGAAACATCCATCCATACATCCATACATCCATCCAAACTTTCGCATTTATAATATTTATTTGATTATATCGTCGCAGCTTCGTTTAAATAAGCTCGCGGCGAGGAATTAAATAATTTTTTTATTACACTATGATATTAAATTTTTTAATGTAAAGGAAATGTGGTTGATGCGAGAATAAAATTCGAGATTTAAACGGACGAGCGAAGAAAACGAGGAGAAAATGTTGGCGTTGTAAGGAAATATACCACAAAATGGAAAGTTCGACTATTTTAGAACATATTTTTACAAAGTCCTTCCCCCAAAATTGTGTTAATTTATTTGTTACACTCACCAATTCACACCTAATTCATACATGAAGCAACAGCTATTGACGTCCCGAGTTAGGAAATAAATTAGGTAGATGGCAACTCATAATACTATACGTCTTCCAAATGCCAGGTTATTCGTCTGCGAGATTTGTGGTCAATTGACCCTTATCCGACGCTAGGTTATAACTGTTAGGTGGCAATCACAATATTGGATAGAAGCAGGCGTTACTTTGCGGAAGTCCATGATTATGAAGGAACTAGAAATTTAATTTGCTAACTATTGCGGATTATAGCAAATTAAAGGACTTGACCAGCGCAACTATGGGAGCTTGCCTAGATATCAAAAATTAATGTGCAGCAATGAACTCTTTGTTATTGTAATTTTTATATTTTATAGTTTTCAGATAAAAAAGTTTCAGGAGTCTGAAGGCTCTGAAAACTGAGAAAATAAATAAAAGAAGTTTTACCAAAAATCTGCTTTCCCACACTAGATGGCACTAGTTGTTGTGGTGAGCGAGTCTAAAAAAATATTTTAAGTATTGCTAACCACGTTTCTCAGGAAAATAATTAATCTTTGCATTATTTGGGCATGGATGAGGATAATACTGGAATAATAAAACTATATTTGCAAGAAATAAGTAATTCCTTTAAAAATCACGCTACATTGTTCTGCTGGCACACTAGATGGCGCTAGGGAGTCTTTTCAACTATTCGACAACAGATGGCGCTAAACGTTTTGGTTAGCGAGTTTGTTTAACTATTCGACCATAGATGGCAGACAGATGCAATGCCAGAGGGCGTTACGTTCCTTTAAACGCAATGGTTATTTAAAAATGCTTTGTTCGTTTGAGGCTTGTCAACTAACAAAAATAATAAAAACAAAACATACATTTCCTTTTCATTACTATTTAATTGATCAAAAATAAATCACTCATAATATAGTGACTAAGGTACTTATATGGTATTCATGTAGGGTAACAAGATTATTATTAGGCATGGATAAAACGGAACGTCAAAATGGAGTAGTGCATAAAGAGGAAACCGGACGCTCAAGATTTAAACAATAAACGTATTGTTTTTATAGACATTTTAACCTTGACCTTATTCGGAACAATAAATCCATAGTAATTTCGGTTTTAATTTTTAAACCTTACTGTAAAAACGGAAATCCTGCACATTGTCCCGAATCGGAGGGCAGTTACTGGTCATGTCCTTTCTAGTTCATTCGCAATCACAATAATTATTTTCCTAACTAAAATGTTCGTTTACGGCCAACGCGTCTCTTAATTGCTCCTTTGCCCATCATTGTTCTTGTCTCTCTCAAAAATAAATTCACTACGGCGTTGCTAGTACTGTAAAATACAGCAATATAATATGATATTGGGAATTGAAAAAAATAAAAATTCAGACTGAATGAATCAATATTTCAGCGGTATATGGAAGCCAAATACAATTAAGATTCAAAAATTCAATTTATTCCGCTCAAACAAATTAAAACTGACGACATTGTTCCGGCATCCAATAAATCAATGAACAATGACGTGAACGTAACCTACTATGTTAAAACAATTAATACCTACCAATTAAATGCGAGTTGGATTAACTTGTTAATGCAGTGTCAACTAGAGTTAAGCCAGTTTTTACATGGTAGTCTCGAATTTCGCCTTCATTACTAACCCATTGAAGCCAGTATCATGTAAAATGTTAACCAATTACATAGCAATTTCTAAGCAAAAAAGATTTAAGCGTAAATTAAAGTACACTTCTTGACCTGGCGGCACAAGAAACCGGGGTATGAATGTCTTTACAAGAGATTTTTGTCCATCAGTGGATCTCTATCGGTTGACGACCACGACGACAAAAAGTACACTCTCGCAGCAAAGCACACAATACTCGTATCTCAAACATTGGGAGAGCGAGAAAACAGCCAACAAGCACTAAATAAAGTCGTTGACTGGAAGTTTAGACCCTCGTATAGTTGCTTCGCTAAGAAATAGAACACGGACCTCTTTCAGGCTGTGCTATCACGATTTCGTTACGATTCGATGTAAATATGACATCTACCAGGGTATCAACGAGTATGATATCTATATAATATAAAAATTTATATGTGTATATTATATATTATTATTTTGGAAATAATACAATACTTTTTTAAATCAAGTGCAAAAGTAGGTATACATAAAAATAATTGCTTTAAGATCTTTGCTGTATCATCCATACTAATGCGAAAATATATAAGAATGCGAAAGAGTATCTGTCTATCTGCTACGCTTAACTGTCTCATCTTTTCAACCGATTTTGATGAAATTTGGTATAGAGACAGGTAATATCCCGGAAAATTTTCCCGAAAAATTTAAGGAGCTACCGCAGGAATCAAAATCTTAATCCACCCGGACGAAGTCGCAGGTCGCTAGTCATCATCTAGTAAGATATAAATGTATCTGTTACTGTAGAAGCCCGAACCACGGTATATCCTAAGATTTTCCGGTAAAACCTAAGATTTACCAACCCTTAATGGTAAAAGTCCGAATAGTTCTGTGATTATCACGCACTGCGATTAGGCACGGTATATGTTGAAAGCAAGTCATAACGTGTAGACTGATTAGTAATATAAATGATTAATAACTACTTTCATCATACAAATAGACTTCACCCTCTCCCTCTCACCCCCTACAAGGCCCGGTCGATGGAGTCCAGCTTTGCGGGGCTCCTTATTCTGGGTGGTATAAAAAGGAAATGACCACGAAAATCACCTAAATTATCCGAGTCGGAGTGCCCCCAGTCCCGAGCTCGCTTCGCTCGCTCTTGCAGACGGAGTCGCGGGCATCAGCTAGTATAATATATAAAAATATGTAAGTAAGGTTAGGACTGATGAAAATTGATGATGGGTTAATTGAAATAAATGATTAATAATTAATTATTCATTGTTTTATTTCGAAAACCAACTTTTACAGCCGTCACTGGTAAAACCTAGCATGTACTAAACTCTGATGGTAAAAGCCCGAAAAAATTGTCTCTTTTTTGTAAATCCTTACATTTACCAACTCATGTCTGTAAATCCTAAGATTTACCGGTAAAACCTAAGATTAACCAACAAACGGGCTTTTACAGTAACATATCTACCATCGTTCACGTAATGTAGAAGCCATTAACAAACTTGGGAATCTTCGGAACACGTAGTTTGAATAGCCTTTATAAGTCGGGGCATGACTTTCCTTACACCGTAATAAAAGTTATAGGACGGATTTGGTGGGCCTTTTCACGATTATTAACGTTTTTATTATTTCTCCATTATCAGGAAGCACAATAACACAAGGTTACTATGATCGTAATAAGGTCCGTAGTTTCTGTGCTGTACTGTAAATAGATCATTGTTTGCAAGTCATAAAGGCTCAGTATACTAAAGTGTAGTAAAGGTACCTACTTACATAGACACCTTTACGAACCGTCGAAGTGAATGCGATATCAAGGTTTATTGATACTGTTACTAGACGCGTCTCAAATAAACGTTAACCTTTAACTTTATAACTCGTGTAAATAATTCAGTTTCAGCAGGCTGCGGTACAGATGATGTGATTAAACATGTACCAAAAATACTCGTCCTTTCGCTGTCATCAAATTATGGAACGAAAGGTCAGCGCTTGACATTCTGTTGTGAAGCTTCTACATTGAATTAACTTTGATTGTGTTACGAGATATTGTGTACGGTAAAAATAAGTAAATCTGAAGTGATGTAAATCTATAAAGATTTATAAAATACGTTAAGCTAATAACTTAAGGATGTAAGGCATTAAGCTACTTGCTAGACAGATGGTGGAATAGTCAAAAATCAGGTCGATACACATTATGCCATACGGGCATGATTGTATCATGTTTTTGAAATATCAAGCAATCCGAATGATTTTTGAAAACTGACATCGCCTGCAACATGAACCGCCCATAGAAAATCAGCCAGCCATAAGCTTAAGTTTAAGCTGCATTTAAGTGATGTTAACTTAGTAGCACCACAGAATAAGTACAGCTGTAGCACGACTAATTCAATATGCACAGCGGTCAAGCGACACAGTCTGTGCTTACATTAGAAGGAATCTCCTCAAGTCCTTAGTCTATCTCACTACTCAAATAGAACTAATACTGACAGCTAAGGTGATATGTATATTAATATTTTGATAGGAACGAAAGCTTTTATCAGTTAAGTTCTATTCTATAACAAAATTATTTATTTTAACATTATATAATATGTACTTACACAACCTATTTAAAACTTGCCTTTACACAAATTTAAGAAATCCATTAAAAGTACTTCTGGTATTTAAAGCTTATTATAGGTACTGTTGAGGATTATGTAAATGATAAAAGGGCATGGATTTGACTCGCTCCAGCAATGCTTAGGGCTGCGGCTACTATGTATCTACACAATGATGTAATTGTTAATATTTTTTTTTAAAAGAGCAACCATCGAGTTATTCCTGGTTCTTCTCGGTAGGAATCGTATTCCGAACCAGTGGTAGATTCACTCGACGGTTCAAAAGCACTTTTAATAAATTTATTTGAATAAAATAAAAAAGTGTTTGAGTTTAAGAAAATCTGAACGAGAGAGGGAACGAGAAAATCCTTTATAATACACTTAAAAATATAATACACTTAAAAAGCTTACCTAAGTGTTGCAGAGAAATACTGTATGTTCCATCGGACTGTTTGCGCACACACTTGTGCACTATAATATTATCTCCCGCTCAGATGGCCGAAATTGGGTCGAGAGAAAATTACATTTTCTTTTAAATAAAGTAGGCAACTCTTACATTATTAGCATCGTTTCTTATGATATAAACAACACTGACGTCTACCCATGTAATCTCTTAGAACATCTAAATAGAGAAAATAAAATAAAAACATTTAAAAATAAAACTTTCATTTAGTTTTTCGTTTTCTTATTGCGCGATGTTTTTAAGCTACAGGTACAGACAAAGGCGGCATTCCTACTTGTTTTACAACAGTAGTAAATTACTTACAGTATTTACCATCAAAGCTTGTTACTTGCAATTTTCTCAGTCGAGGAGAACTCGGGTATCTACTAACTTATCCACCGCAAGAACATTTCCAATTTCATTCTTGATTTATTAAGCAACAGGTAAACGGTACATAAAAATAAGTTTTACAATAATAATTCACAGTGGCAAACTTATGAAAACAATAAATACAAATAATTATAGTATCGTCTTGTGAGGACTTTGATTCTATTGGAATGAATTTGTGTGGCCTTTTTATATACCCCGCAGATAATCACATGAAAATCATAAAATATTTTTTGCAAAAAGTTAAACACATACCTAACTGCTAAGACCTCCCTGGCGCAGTGTTGAGGGCTGTTGTCTTAATGTGGGAGGTCCCGGGTTGGATTCCCGGCAGGGTCAATTTGGGAATTTATAGTTTCTGAATTTTCTCTGGTCTAATCTGGTGGGAAGCTTCGGCCGTGGCTAGTTACCACCCTACCGGCAAAGACGTACCGCCAAGCGATTTAGCGTTCCGGTACGAACGCCGTGTAGAAACCCACTAGGGGTATGGGTTTAATATAACTGCCATACCCCTAACAGGTTAGCCCGTTACCATCTTAGACTGCATCGTCACTTACGAGTACCACTAGGTGAGATCGCAGTCAAGGTCTAACTTGTAGTGAAATAAAAAAAGAAAGGAAATTAGGGATATCTAAATACTCGTAACATTAGCTCTACCTGAACTTGTTGATATCGTTAGAAAGAAGTAACTCACATGTAGACACCGCGTAATATTTTTGATTTTAAAATACTTTTTTCAAATGATTCCAGGTGACACCGACGAACATGGTCTGCCCAAGGATAAGGACAAAGGCTGCGACACCACTCTATACCTATACAATGTGAGTATTTATCTTGTAATTTATTTTAATTTTTAACCGCGTTCACAATTATCTTAATCTTAATAAATAAATAAATAAATATATTTATATAAATGCGAAAGTTTAGATGGATGGATAAATTGATGGATGTTTGTTACTCAATCACGCCAGGACGGCAGAACGGATCTGGATGACATTTGGCACAGAGATAGATTATGATCTGGAATAACTTATATAGGCTACATTTTATCCCGGAAAACTAAAGAGTTTCCGCGTGAACCAATCCTCAATCCACGCGGACGACGTCGCGGGCATCAGCTAGTTATTGTATAAATAAAAACATTATCGAATACTTTGAATTGACATAACCAGCAGGAAGCAGTTTTTTAACAATGATAAAAACGTATAAAATATAAATGCTACGAGTATTTCGATTTGTTGATGCAATTGTATGTCTGTATTATATTTTTAAGCGATATACCCTAAAAATGTAAATGTAAATATTATTTATCTGTAACACTTTGGTTTTTGTGTAAATAAGAACCCAGTCTCGAAATAGTTACACAAAAAATGTGTGTAACATTTTTAGAGAAACAGCACACGTCAAACGTGGAATATATTTAATGAGACTTGCCAAAGCAATATCCAAGATAGGGTATGATTTATCGTTCAGCAAGAAACATCAGTAACACGCCGGCGTATTAAAGTAGAAGAGGCATAAAGGAGAATGTTCGTCGTATTTCGTCGCCGCTAACATCGTTTTTCGGCCTGTTCCACTAGTCCCTACCAACGTATCCCCCCTGGGGGGGAAGATTGGAATTTTTTTCCACTTATCCCTACGGTAGGGATGAGTGGAAAAAATATTTACACCTATCCCTACCGAATTGAATGTGGGCCGTGGGCCCACCTGTTCAACCAATTTTGATGAAATTTGGTACAGGGATAGGTTGTATCCCGGGGAAGGACATAGGCATAGACATACATTTTATCCTGTAAAATTAAAGAGTTCCCGCGGGAATCGAAAAAAACTTAGTCAACGCGGACGAAGTCGCGGGCATCATCTAGTTCTATATAATTGCTTGTCATAATAGCAATAAAGTATTTTTCTCCTCTAAACTCTAAGTGTAAATATTTTGTCCACTCATCCTTACCGTAGGAATAGGTGGAAAAAAAATCCACTCTTCTCCCCCAGGGGGGATACGTTGGTAGGGACTAGTGGAACAGTCCCGTTTTTCGACGTAGCTTAAATCCGGGTGTAAGCTCATGCGAATTGCATCGGGTCGTAATATATTTCGAAAATCCGTAGACGGCGCTGTAAATAACACGTGTACATAGGCCTTGTTGAATTCCAATTACATCTTCATGGAACCCTGGGAAAAGGCTTTGTTATCCGGAGATATATAAAAAACATAGCTACATTTATATAATGAACATACTCAGTGATAGTACCCTTAAATATGGCGCTAGCGATCGTTAGTCATAAAAACCGTTTTTTAACCATTTTTACCATGGAGTAATACTAGTAAATTAACATCATACTAATATTAAAAATGCGAAAGTGTGTTTGTTTGTTGGTTTGTCCTTCAATCACGCCGCAACGGTGAACGGATCGACGTGATTTTTGGCATGGGTATAGTTGACGAGGAGAGTGACATAGGCTTTTTATCCCGGAAAATTAATGAGTTCTCGGGGGAATAAAAAAAACTTAAACCACGCGGACAAAGTCGTGGGCATCAGCTAGTAATACATATGTTAAAGTTCTTGCGTCTGTTATATTTTTAGTATTATCATAACTAATGGTTTGAATCAACTGGTCCGTCATGAACTGGTACTACATTATATCTATTTCATTATCAATACTACTAATACGTATAATATTTAGGTATAATATCGTCATGTAATTTAGCTACAATATACGTGTAATGAAAACTTAATTATATACCTACTGTTGCATAACGTAAACAATGAAGTAGAAAAAAAAATATTGGAAATCATAGGGACTGCCGATAGAAGTGTAAACGAATATTTAAGAAAAAATAAAAAAAAAATATATGAACCTTAAAACTAAGGTATTAAAGTTTAATTACGAATGTAGTATATTTATATTTAAGACCTTTTGTCTTCGAAACAACGCGAGCATGTCGGTGTTCGTGAGCATGTCGGTGACGCGAATCCACAAGTTTTCCCCCTACCAAAAAGTGCTCAACGCGGCTAAAGAAGTTTTCACTGCGATATCGTTTCTGTTCAGTGTAGTTTACTCTCTAGCTTTTCCATGTTTAGGAAGCAAACATTATTATACGTAATGCCCGTCTTGCGCACGGCTCTCGAGATTACACAGGAGATTTATTCGTGTAACGACGATATTAATCTACATTGCAGATAAAACGTGCTTAACAACCTCGAACATTGTACAAACTCAGCAGTATTTGTTTTGTTAAGAGATGACGTGGAGGTGAGGCGAGAGTTGTCAAGAGAAGCTTTTGTGAAAAGATTTCACGAGATATCTTTTTTCGGATTTACAAAATACAATACTTCAAACGCCTTTGCATCTTTCTGTGTCGTTGTTTAGTGGACACACTCTTATCGTGAACATTTTGTCTTGCCTCTTTGGTATAGGCAATAAAGACTAAATTAATAATGTATTTTTTTAAATACTAGATCCATTTCTCGGATGTAAATTATATGTACCTATTATTATTAGTGGGTAGAAAAATCGTCATAAGAAGGTTAAACAGATAAAGGTAACAGGCCTAAACAAAGCCGGACAAAGAAAAGCAGGACAGGAAAGGCAAATTATATCTATAATCTTAGTATGGATATTAACCATGTTTTATCATCAAAATACTACCTGTCCAACTGAGTGTAAGGTGCAACCTGCTGGCCTGACCCAGACTTGTAATTTACCTGAAAGGTACTATTAAGTATTTTGTGATAACACACTGTTTGCCCGCACAACTTAGTGAAAAGAGTCCGCTACTCCTCCTTGCACCACTCGTCTAATCGCACTTCTCTGGTGAAAGCGCACGCATAAGCTCAAGCATCCCGAACTTGTAGCAGTGTCCAACTACTAAAAGTGGGACTGCAGTGCTGAAAAGAACGAGTAATTTGAAACTACTAAAGTAATACCTTTGACTTTAAATCTTTTGTTATATTTATCGGTAAAAAGCATTATTTTGTGCTCAGTTTCAATTGCTTATCGTTTCTACCACAGCGGAAAATTGAAGTACTAAATTGAACTCCAAAACTACATTTGCCGTAGCGCGTAGCTCGTTCGTAGCTCGAAGCGCCGTAGCGGCGTAGCAGCGTAGAGCCGCGTCCCAATTTCTTACACGAATAACTCCGATCTCACCGTCTCGTGACTTCTCCGCGCTTATAAGATTTCAATTTCCTTCGATCATTGAAAATTTCTCATACTAATGTACAATATTGAATTTTTCGATATTATCGTATATCGAATTTGTACCTTTGGATTTCTTATCTCGCATATGGGAAAACTTGGGGAAAACACACTAAGGACGGGGCGTAACGCCCGCGTCGTATGCGAAACACGTTTCGTCGTGTCGCGCAGGTCTGTGCAGCTTCATATATAAATGCGCATGTCGACGTTTTGTCTTGTCATGTCCCTAGTGTGTGTTCCCCCTGAGGCTTAACATGAAAGAGCGTTGCCATGCCACGGCCATGCATTTGTCATTACATTTGCTGCCAAATAGAGCATAGTATCTACTCATGTGGCACGGGCTTGATAATATGGTCTAGCATGAATTACTTGATACAATACAATCACAGTCTAGTTTTCTTTCCAAAATGCCCCATCCGCGACTGGACTTAATCCACCGTAATCTTTCACCTATCTGTTTTAATATTATGTTAAAATTATTAATGTTTGTTGAAAAGATATTATTTGTAAATGGTTAATAAATAACGGCAAAAAAACCTCGATTAGACGCCTTTTATCACTAAGAAAAGTAATAAAAGGAAGATTGAAGTTGGCATCCCCGAAAATCCGCGTTAAAGCCGTCATAATATCGCAGTACAATGTAATCGAAATTGGAATTTGCAAGCGTAACGCGGCGTTTTATGACCTACGATGCCGATACGATATCTAAACGACATGAATCTATACAAATAAATGAAATAGATGTGTTTGTCTATGATTTCCGAAATTGCTTCGTAGGGACCCGCAATCTAAGCCCAAGATTCTAAAATGTTCAAAAAATAAATCAATTTTGACGAGACTATCACAGGCATATGTATAGTAATACAAGGTATTACTACTAGGCAGGTACTATGTACAAGGACTATCAAGGATACTTTTTATACTTACCTTTGATACTCATTACTAGAGTTAGGCAAACTAAATGGCACTTACGGATTTTTTAAAATCCACGCGGATCAGTTTGACTATAACTTAGCCCTGCTTAACTTTATCGTGGTAGGCTTGATCTCGTCCGTCCACCTATGGTATCCCCGGGGACTCCCAACCACTATCGGTTTTTTGCTTCACCCATTGCCACTTTAGATTCGCAAGCCGTCGAGCTATATTCGACGTTGTTTGCACTTTCGTTCTTCTACGAATCTCCTCATTTCTGATCACGTAGGGAAACCCAGAGCATAGGTCTCACCATCGCCCGCTAAGACCTATGAGATGAGACTCTGAACTTACTTATGAGACCCATAGGTACTCGTAGCCATGTTAAAAAGTACATTTGAGTAAATATCTTACACACCTGTGATGTAGGCATTAAGCCTGCGCCTCCAGCCTCCTATATAATTCATGGCCCATTTGCGAGACGCAAAACATTTACCGCGGCTGGCTTTTTTACTGAATTCAGATAAGAATTTCCACGAATACGACGAAAAATTTTGTACCCGAGATGTTATTATATTTTAGAGACAAATTACACTAGAGACAAGAAATAATTGTCTAGCAGACTTTCCCGCGCGTTATTCTCTTTTATATGGATCTGCGCACACTAACGCGAAAGGACAAAACGACGTTCCCTTCCTCTTACATTTGAGGCTGATATATAGGACATGTCTAGTAACAATATGAATGAATGAATGAATGAATGAATGAATGAATGAATGAATGAATTTCTTTATTTGATAATAATCTTAATATGATAACTTTCCTTACTTTATACGTACTTAGTATAAATAAAATACCTTGATCTTAAGACAGTGTTTAAAAATACTTTTTTCAATTAATTACGTTGGATTAAATTAGATCATAAATCGGCCAACATAAACATTAATAATTCATGATTAAATTGAAAGTGCTATTATTATTAAATATTAATATTAAATTGAATGAAGAAAAGTTTGACGGCCGGTAAATTACACACAGGACAAAACAAAATTGATATATTAAGAGCTCTGGAACTAGAAAATAATTGAATATTTGCCTAACCGTTGATACGGAAGCCGATATAATTTAAGCGAGCCATTTACCGCTGAAAAATATATTCCTGGATATCACAAAATATAATATTTTTCAATTTTACACTATAGAGCTTTTATCTTCTTAAATAAAGGAAGAAACTGACTGACATATTTGCGCTCGAGTCACTATTACTTTATACTAGAGTTTTTCCACACAGATTTTATTTATAGCGTTGCCTCCATTAACAAATTACTTTTAAAAAAAAAACATAATTTAAGCGAAGGGTCAGGTAGCAATACTGTATATTGCCGATTGTATAGTTGTTTGTGAAGTAAATAGAAATAATTTAATATCGAAAAATTACTCGAATTCATCAGTTCCCAAAAATAATAACAGAAGGCGCTCTACATTAGACAAATAAATACAACACAAACTCACAATTCAATTTTAAAGAAACTTGAGCAATGGGATTTGGGATGTTGATTTTTCTCAAGCTCCAATTCTCAAACCTAAACCTAATTCTCAAACTCAAGTCACTCTTAAGCAGTCTTTGAGACAGACTCAACATGAAATTCTCAATTCAGAAACCGGCCGTGTATTGTCAAAAATAAATTATTCGTCAATACAGTAATTGTCAAACATGGCGCACTTTCAGAGGCTGTAGTTATGATTCGAAAATTGAATATTTCGCATAGGCATCTTACTTTTACACGGTCGTGACTTACTTTTACAAGCTCGACACATACTTTTGCAGTTTAGTTTTAAATTTTCCAAGTCAATTAAAAAAGTTTAGTAGCAAGGAGTTTTCATACATAGAATATAATCGGATAGGCTTTTTACGAGGAAAAATGAATGCATCCGTACGTTTTAGCATTGAATTTCCAAAATTCTTTTAAATGGTTGTTGATTATATTTAATTACCAGTTTTAATTTAATTATTTTCAACATTTGACAAAAATCGAATAGGCTGTATACGCGTAGGTACGAACCCGTAGCCTAGTTTCGTTGAAAAAAAAAATATGTGTCCATCCAGGTGTAAATACGCGCCATTTGCTAAATTTTTTTATTTTTTATGTGATAAATTGATTATATTTTTGTTAATATGAGTTCTAGTACTAATGATGAAATGGAATTAACTCCACCAGATATTTTATCTGAGGCGAAAACTGCGCAAGATGGAATTTTGCGATCGATTTGGATTTGAGCGATCTTCAACCCGTGCACAGCAGCAAATTTCACTGAATTTTAGTAATTGCTCAAGCTTTACTCTCAATTTTCAGAATTAATTACTATGTACGTATGTATGTTGAAATAAACTTGTAATTCTTTGATTTGTTTATTACTATTTCCCACAACTGTATTGAAAAACGTCGTGTGATACACGGGTGTGAAGGTTATTGCAAACTCGTGACATTAAAAACCCTCACCTTCGGCTCGGGCTTATTAATGACAGCTCGTTTGCAATAACCCACTTTCCACCCTTGTATCACAATATACTATTTTAGTGATTATTAAATAGACGACCTGCCAAAAGACGTAATATCCACAACTCCTGTTTCTTTTATTTTATTACCATTTTATAAAATTATCGACTAAAATAAAATAAGTGCGTTGACTCTTGATGACGTCACAAGTAAGTATTTCATACAAATCCTATACTAAGCGCGCGTTTTGAAGTTTGAAAAAAAAGGTTCCTCATTTGACTAGTTGTCAAATACCCAATTATTGCACTTACCTTCCGTACACAAAAATTTTAGATTTTCAAAGACATTCCCACTCAAGTAAATAAAAAGACCTTTTATAGTAAGATCGCATTTGTGTAATACAAAAGCTGGTCTAAGAGGTATCCCTCTTGGCTGGGGGCGGCCTTCGAAGATTATCTGTGGAGTTCTCGAGCGGAGGCCGCCCGGAGCCAAGAGCCATCAATACCAAAAGAAATGAAATGGTGCTCCGTCCCAGTCTGAGGTCAAGCGTTCTCCACTTACGCTTTGCGAATAATTTACTGAGAGTGTTCTCAGGTCTCCTTCCACTTTGAGTTTATCACGTTTAGAACGCGAAAAATATTCCTTTTCCTTTTAATGTAGGCTGACTCAGGACATGAAATAAGTTTCACTGTAAAATTATAGGTATATTCCTATACCTACAATGTAAATTATCTGTAACCAAGGTCCAGGGGCTGTCCATTTACATTTGTTATTATTATCATGAAGTTTTCATACTGAGTGAGTGAGTTTTCATACAATACAATATGGGTTTAAACTTTAAACATAAACAAAATACAGAAAAGGTATCTCAAAAAAATAATTAAAGTTATAGTCAAAGTTCTTTCTTTCTTAAAGTTACATGTAAAACTAGCTGATGCCCGCGACTTCGTCCGCGTGGATTGAGGTTTTTGGTTACCGCGGGAACTCTTTAATTTTCCGGGATAAAAAGTAGCCTATGTGTTATTCCTGACAGTAATCTATCTCTGTGCCAAACATCCAGATCCGGTCAGCCGTTCTGGCGTGATTGAGTAACAAACAATTAGATAATTGTCATCTATAAATACCTTCTTCATTTGTTTAAATTTATGTTAATATGTAATAATAAAATATAGATAAACTAAATACACTTCTTCAATATTTTAAACATGAACTAACACATTGTAATCACATTCATATTGTAATATTAATTCTAAAAAAAATATGTTATTTCTAGAAACTAATATTTATACAAAATTTTATGTGCCAAAAACTATTATAATATAATAAACCCAAAAAGCTTTTCGCAAAAACATAAACTTCCTTCACATATTATGCTCTTTCCTTTAATACTTACTTAATATTTACTTTGAAAGTCTGTAGATTCTGTAGGCTCGTAGGGTTTTGGGTAAATATCAACACTACTGTTGCGTATGAATATTTTTCGTACCACTTGCTCAAAAAAGTGACATTCTATGCCACAAAAAGCGAACTTAACAATAGTCATTTTTAATCTGTTAAAAACAGGGAAAGAAAATTGTACTGAATTTCATTCATCCTCTAGGGGGAGAATGTGATTTAAATTTGGAATACTTACCGAAATTTATACTGAACTACATCTGTGTTTACACCATTGAGTTTGTATATAAAGCATTAGGTATACATCTTTTTGAAAAAGGAATACGCATTTATTATGCAGTTATGATTATTAAATAAAATGACGAAAACCGACGAGGCCGTATGAGCTTGATGCCTTTGCTTTTCCGACAAAAAAATATTAGTCTAGGAATTTGCAGCGTTTTTGTTTTCTTCAAATACATAAACGTTAATGTAGGTAACTCTCTCTATCAATAATTGGACCAATGTTTCGAATGTTAACTTTTACTTTTAATTTGCTTTTGACTTTTTACTTTTTGACGACCTCCGTGGCGCAGTGTGTAGCGCTGTTGTCTTAACGTGCGGAGGTCCCGGGTTCGATCCCCGGCAGGGTCAATTTGGGAATTTATAATTTCTGAATTTTCCCTGGTCTGGCCTGGTGGGAGGCTTCGGCCGTGGCTAGTTACCACCCTACCGGCAAAAACGTGTCGCCAAGCGATTTAGCGTTCCGGTACGATGCCGTGTAGAAACCGAATAGGGGGATGGGTTTAATATAACTGCCATGCCCCTAACAGGTTAGCCCGCTACCATCTTAGACTGCATCATCACTTACCATCAGGTGAGATCGCAGTCAAGGGCTAACTTGTAGTGGATAAAAAAAAAAATTGTCATTATTTTTAATAAATGCTTAACTCATATTATTATTGTGTTAATTTTTTCGCAAATGGTACGAAAAGTACAGTATTTTCCTCGGTGATAAAGCTGTCTTAGTCTTGGGTGAACTTAAATCCCTCGCTACACTCAGGACTCGTCTTAAATCCCTCGCTTCGCTCGTGATTTAAGTTTTTAACACCCTCGCTACGCTCGGGAGTAAACCTCGAGTCCTTCGTTACGCTCGCGATTTAAATCGTCACCCGCGACAGAAGACGCTGCTTTATCCCCTTGGTTAATAATCTACTAATATTATACTCGTATATATTATGTTTGCATATTTGCGAGGTTTACATCGCTTACGACCACTTTCAACGGAAGCCTAATCCCTAGAGTTTAAACAGTAGGAGAATTTAGGTAGATGTTAATTATTAAACTACTAAAATAATGAAATTATATTTTCTTTCAATTTCAATTTTTTTATTTGTGAGCATAGACCTACTTATTGCATATTTCCATGTAGATATGAGTAAGATGTAGCTTTGTACTATAAGTAATTAAGTATACCTACTTGACAATTTCACTACTTCCACAGTACCTACCTACTTACTGCCAATTTCCCCTCTGAGCAAATTTTCCGATAGATGAGCATATTCAATTTCATAAATATTAGTAGGTACTTAGCTATTCCTGACTTATGCCATCTATACTATACTCACCTCTATACCATATATCCTTTTCTAAACTACCTTACTACCTATACTTTTCTAAACTATTGTTTAGAAAAGTATCTATCCCGACTTCATATTTCATGAATCTCAAGAAAATGAAGATAAAATCAAAAACCAAATAATAATATAATACACGTAGGTATATACAATGTAAATAAAGATACCTTTTATCCATTTATTTTGTTTTAGCAATACGGGATTTTCGTATTGGGTTTCTATTTCAGTAAATCTTATATCTTATCTTAGTATTTCAGTAAGTAAAGTAAGTAAAGTAGTTTCTTTTAATAAATCAGAGGTGAAGAAAAGCCTTCATTGCGTCCGTAATCCCTGAGAGATCCACATTTTAAATAAAGTGGCGCTTAATGGCGACAGGACAAATGGAAACAAATAGGAAAAAGCTTCGTAATAAATAGTCCGTGTTGCGGCTCACTTTATTGCAAGCGAAAATTTACGATGGTTAGAAAATGTCGACGGCTTAAAACGTTTCATGATTTGTAGGTCTGCTGCGCTGCCAATAACATGCCCACCCGTTAAATTGTTTGTTTTGCGAAAGTAATATTATGTCAATTATTTTACAATATTTTGGTCCCATCTCACTTTAAACCCTTCTATCTAAATCATAATTCGCAATTTTTTTTTATAATGAAACGCACTTAAAAACACTATAAATACCTAAACATGTACCCTTCTTCTATTTTTTTTACTTAATTGAGGAATGTACATATTCACTACAAAAGATAGGTAGAAAAAGTTTAATCTAATAAGAGAAAACTTGGCAAATGATTCAAATATTATATGCCTGATGGAATTCCAATTCGGGAACTAAATCGACAAGATTCGGTGAGAGCTAACCTAAAAGCTATCCGTAATCCTCGCTGCATTCACGGAAAGCACTTAAATCTTGAAAAGTAGATGTAACATGTAATGCAATCTAGATTTAAAATGTATTTTATTAAATGGTAGTCTCCTCAAATACTCTCTAAGTTAACTTCTAACATGAAGATTTATTTTTCGGATGTTTAATTTTCAATTTAAGAGATACTTCAATATTGCTGAGGTAGCTAGGGCACGCCACCACCAAACTATAGTTATAGTTTGGTGAGTTTGGTGAGTTATATCAAATATCTTTTAAAAAAAATACACGCTTTTAGCCACTGTTTCAGTCTTATCGCTCGCTACAAAACTACGGTTTTCAAAAGTGGTTTTATAAGCTATTGTTTTTCTTCAAAAAAACATGCTGTACAATACATTATACTTAGGTATATGGAGAAATGTAAAGCATCATTTTTACTGTTTACTGTGTAGGGTGTCCGTACGTCTCACGGGCCACGGCACAACGAGCGATGCAAATGGTCTGTGAATAAAATACGAGCACTTTCAATACGGGCTTCGTTGAATCTCCATATCGTGTTACTGAATCAAAGCTAACGCTTATTGTAGTTACCTAGAATATATCCATGTTCTTCAGATATCTACTTTTGTATTGATATTATGTATGACAAGAAAATACAATGCCCGACAAATATCTTGAGTAAAAAGCGACGTAATGGGCAAAGATTTGCCAATACGGGAAGCGAGGGCCGACTTATCAACCGATTGTGTACCACTGTGCAATTTGTATGCTGTTTCTTAAATAAGTCCTTCCTTAACAAATCCAAAAACTTACCTGATAATAATACACTTCTCGCTTACGGCCTTGTACTCATTCTGATAACTTTAATTGCAGGAGGAAATCGAAGACAGACCCCGAGCGGCTACATTCCTTAGTTCTCTGGCAGACTATTCGAACACAATTCCCACTGCGTCTGCGGCGGATCCAGATGCCCCCAAGCCAGCCCCCCCGGCCCGCATGGGCACCCTCATTGGCGTATACCTCCCCTGCATTCAGAACATCTTCGGCGTTATCCTCTTCATCCGTCTCACGTGGGTAGTTGGCACTGCTGGCGCTATCCAGGGTTTCCTGATCGTGCTTACTTGCTGTTGTACGGTAAATGATTTTTTTATTAGTGAACTTGATTATTTTAAGTTTGTAATTTCCAAAATTTGAGACTGCAATATCGTACATTATTGATTATGGTCTACCATATAGAATCTCAACAGTGTTAAAATCTAAATACTAATATATTATGGTGTCTTTACAGTCCATCTCTATTTCACTATTTCAGACCATGCTAACAGCTATATCGATGTCGGCGATTGCAACGAACGGCGTGGTACCCGCAGGCGGGTCCTACTTCATGATCGGTCGATCATTAGGTCCTGAGTGTGGTGGCGCAGTTGGTATGCTCTTCTATACAGGAACTACCCTCGCCGCGGCCATGTACATCGTCGGAGCTGTAGAAATTGTACTGGTAAGAACTATCGATAGACTAAATTAATATTGCGTAAATATAAGAACACAATAAACTTAGTGACTCTAACCTCACGAAATTGGTAAAAACATCAATTTTTATGGCATCATAAAAACCTTTTTTCACGAGATCGCAAATAAAATATTTTTAGATACAAATTTTATGTCATCTAATGTAATGCATGTTTTATTCCCAAAGCTGTGGCATAAACCTTTCTCATTCTGAGAGGAGACCTGTGCTCCTGTGTGTGTAATCGAAAGGGCGGTGGGTTGATGATGATGAATGCGTTCTTCGGTAGTCGAATATAGCTTTTATCAATTATTACTAAAAACTTAATTCTTTTTTTATTTTTAGACGTATATGGCACCGTGGATGTCCATCTTCGGCGATTTCACGAAGGATCCAGAGGCAATGTTTAACAATTTCCGCGTTTATGGAACTTGTTTACTATTAGTTATGGGCATGGTTGTATTCGTTGGAGTGAAATTCGTCAACAAATTCGCGACATTAGCACTCGCCTGTGTGCTACTTTCTATAACAGCTGTCTACGTTGGTATATTTGTGAACTGGAATGGAAATGATAAACTTCAGTAAGATTTATTTTATCTATTCAATTATTCTCATGATTTACTTATAATTTCATATCTTTAAAAAAACTATTTATTATCATAACATTAAAATCCAAATTCAGTTTTCAGTTTGCCAATAAATCCGTTAGGTAATTATTATTTCTATAATTTTAGGATGTGTGTACTTGGAAAACGATTATTAAAAGACATAAATATAAACAACTGCACTAAAGATATTGACGGTGAATTGCATCAGCTATTTTGTCCTAACAATACTTGCGACCCCTATTATCAAGCACATGAAGTAAGCGTGGTACAAGGAATCAAGGTATGAAAATATATAAATTATGCAGGAAAAACTGATGAATCTTCTAAAATTATATTCGCGTTTGTATATTATCGTAAAAATAACCTTTAATATTACAGGGCTTAGCGAGCGGAGTATTTTTTGATAATTTGCAAGATTCATTTCTTGAATTTGGTCAATACCTAGCATATGGCAAGGAACCAGATGACATAGAGCAAATGGAAAGGCCTACTTACAATCAAATTTACGCTGATCTTACTACTACGTTTACTATTCTAATTGGAATATTTTTCCCATCGGTTACAGGTAAAGTGCCTGTAAACACGTTAAATTATAAAACAAGGCTCAGTAGGTTAAAATTGAACTATATAATAAATTTATTTTTTACAGGTATTATGGCTGGATCTAATCGTTCTGGAGATTTGGCTGATGCACAAAAGAGTATTCCTATCGGAACCATTTGTGCCATTCTTACGACATCAACTGTTTACTTATCTTGTGTCTTACTCTTTGCTGGAACCGTCGACAACTTGTTGCTTCGTGACAAGTGAGAAATTTATTTTGGGTGTTTTCCATATGTATCCTTATGTTTATATCCTTGAACATAACCATTGTTTTCACTCAAGTTTTCTCTACCGGCCTTTCCTTTACCTTTTCCATCTTTAGTGAAACGCTCTTTATGAGTGCCTGTATATTTAGACGCATCAGTCATTCTATTAACAACATTTGATTTTTCAACTTTTGTTGCTCGAGAGGTACTGGGTGCTGCAGACTTAAGAAGTTTATCTTTCACAGTATCTTGATTCAATTTATTTTCTTTTGCTAAAGTTTCAATAAATTGCAGAAACTGCTTAAAATCAATTGTTTTTGATTTCCAACGTTGAAAAAGTATAGCCGTATCCGTCGTAGACACTTTTTTGCCATCAATAATACCTGCCTCTTTTAACCACTTATCGAGATTTGTTAAAGTTATTTGATTACCGTTGCCCTGCGTAATTCCAAATTTCGCATACTCTTTGAATATGGTTTCCAGTTTGTATTCTTTATCTATTTTTTCAGCCATTTTGTGGAAATATAACGTGTCTTATTATTATTTTTTATAATTCTTGTAATTTATTTCAACATGTTTTTGAGTGTCATTACTAAACCTACTAGATTACAACGAAACAAGATTTAATCATTTATTTTTTTTAGGTTTGGACAATCTATTGGTGGTAAGCTTGTTGTAGCTAACATGGCATGGCCTAATCAGTGGGTCATACTCATTGGATCGTTCCTGTCAACGCTTGGAGCGGGATTACAGTCATTGACTGGTGCACCACGTTTACTCCAGGCGATTGCTAAAGATGAGATTATACCATTCCTTGCACCTTTTGCTGTTTCTTCAAGTCGAGGAGAACCTACAAGGTATGAACCTACAATAATATCAAAGTAACAATTTTTTTTAAATATTATTATCTGAAAACTTGTCACTTTCATTTGAGTAAAACTTATTGGATAGAAGCAGGCGTTACTTTGCGGCATTACTTTGCGGTTTACTTTGCGGCGTTACTTTGCTTAACTTCAAGAGATGTTGACTCTACAATGCACGATGCTTCACAATCGTGCATTGTAGAGTCAACATCTCCTGAAGATGCTCCGGTGTCGGAGTGAAACGTACGTTGAGGTTATTTTGGAAGATTTATGTGGTGTGGAGAATATCGCGGGCTGCCAGTTCAAGATACGCACTGTACCACATAGATTTACCTTCTGTGGCGGATTATAGCGAATTAAACTTCTAGTTTTTTTCAATTTTGAGTAAAACTTGTTATTACTTAATAATATTACTCCTAACTTGAACTATGTATGCGATAATGTTTTATTTTTTCAACAGAGCTTTACTCTTAACCATGGTGATCTGCCAATGTGGTATTCTACTTGGCAATGTTGATATCCTTGCCCCACTTCTGTCAATGTTTTTCCTCATGTGCTACGGTTTCGTCAACCTAGCGTGTGCTCTACAAACTCTTTTGAAAACTCCCAACTGGCGACCTAGATTCCGGTATTACCATTGGTAAGTTCAAATGTAAAAATTAGATAATCTTAAAGCGTATTCTTAATGATATAATTTACTACTTAATGTTTTTACTATTGCAGGTCTCTATCTCTCGCTGGTTTAGTCTTGTGCATCTCTATCATGTTTATGACGTCATGGTTTTATGCTCTCCTTGCTATGGGCATGGCTGGCCTCATTTATAAATACATAGAATATCGAGGGTATGATTTTTCAGCACTTTTTAAAATAATTTATTGAAGATTGTATTTACTAATAGTAGTAATGTTTAAATACTTTGCAGTGCTGAGAAAGAATGGGGTGATGGTCTTCGCGGTTTAGCACTTTCGGCAGCACGTTACTCTTTATTGCGCCTTGAACAAGGGCCGCCGCATACAAAGAATTGGAGACCACAAGTTCTTGTTCTTGCCAAGCTCAGCGATGATCTAAATCTAAAATACCGCAAAATGCTTACTTTTGCCAGTCAACTTAAAGCAGGTATTTTTTTTTATTTATTATAGAAACTGTGATGCAAAATCATAATATAATATAATACTTATATGTATATGTATATTTTTCTATAATCAGGAAAGGGTTTAACAGTCTGCGTGTCAGTCTTGGGTGGCGATTTCACACGCCGAGCGGGAGAGGCCAACACAGCTAGACAAAACTTACGTAAATGCATGGATGAAGAAAAGGTCAAAGGATTTGTAGACGTCCTGGTATCCCACAGCATTGCTGATGGCTTAAGTCATTTGTGAGTAGATACTCGTTTTTTTTCATGTAACAATATTGAGGCCCACTTGCACAAGCTAAATGTGTTTAAGTAAAATTTTCTATACCTGTCTTTTTCATGTAAACCATGAAATAAATTTATCAAAAAATGTAATTAAATCAGTTTAGTGTTACGCAAGTCAGCCTAAATGTATAATATAATTGTGTCACAAATATATTAAAATGTTTCGTATTGTATCCGTTAGCGTTCAAACAACTGGTCTAGGTGGATTAAAACCGAACACTGTGATAGTGGGATGGCCTTACGGTTGGCGGCAATCTGAGGACGAGCGTACATGGCAAGTGTTCTTACACACCGTGCGCGCTGTCACCGCAGCTAGAATGGCCATGCTTGTACCTAAAGGAATTAACTTCTTCCCTGATTCTTCTGAAAAGGTAAACTAATTTAATTGTGTTAGTAATCATCTAAACGAATCTTTCCTCCTATTTTACGTATCTATTTTACTTCTGGCTCCTAATATACGGGCTTACCCAGTTTAGAAGTCAAGATTCAAATGTACTGTACTGAGTTTCACTCATAAATATTTTCTAACTAGCTGATGCCCGCGACTCCGTCCGCGTGTTTAAGTTTTTTTAATTCCCTCGGGAACTCGTTAATTTTCCGGGATAAAACGTAGCCTATGTCACTCTCCAGGTCCTCACCTATACCCATACCAAAAATCACGTCGATCCGTTGCTCCGTTGCTGCGTGATTGAAGGACAAACCAACAAACCAACAAATCTACAATCCAACAAACCAACAAACCAACAAACAAACACACTTTCGCATTTATAATATTAGTATGATTTCTAATTATATGACCAAAATTATAAACCTCTAAAGTTGCTCCTACTAGTAACAAATCTTGTTGTAGGTTTCCGGCAACATAGATATATGGTGGATTGTCCACGATGGTGGAATGTTGATGTTATTACCGTTCCTTCTGAAACAACACCGCACGTGGAAGAACTGTAAAATGCGTATTTTTACCGTTGCACAAATAGAAGACAATTCTATCCAAATGAAGAAAGACCTAAAGATGTTCCTCTACCAGCTACGTTTAGAAGCAGAAGTTGAAGTTGTTGAAATGGTAAGTAATATTTGGAAATCTACGCCAAATGATGATTGTGTTCTGCCATTCATTGCAACAATCTTGATTTTTAGACTGATAGTGATATCTCCGCTTACACTTACGAACGTACCTTGATGATGGAGCAACGCAATCAAATGTTGCGCGAACTCAGACTCAACAAAAAGGAATCTCTTGGAATGGTATGTTAACCTCTAAAAAATTTATCTGCTCACTATCATATTTATATTATTATCACGAAATTTATGGTGAATACAAAGCTATATTCTTTACACTGGCGATGTTCTGTGTGCTATGTATTTGCAAAGAGAAGCGTGGCTTGTTCAATATCGTAATAATTATGTCTTAAGATATTTAAAATAACTAATATGCGTTTGTCTATCGCTGCCAACACAGATGCAAAATTTGGTGGACTATCATGAACAAAATGCTGAGGAGAAGTTGCCTCTGGTAAAATGGATACATTACCCTCGATCGAGTCCACATTTAATATGCATTTTAGAACTTTATTTCTTCCCTACTGTTTAACTAGATCTTGCATTTTGATAATTGTCATCTTCATTCTGCCTTGTGCTTTAAACGTGTTGACCGATACATCTGAGGACTAACAAAATAGCATTTGCCTCGGATTCAATAATAGTCGTACCACTAGTTTAGTTAAATGTTGCCTTCTGTGTCAATGTGTATAATATATCATCATACATGTACCTATAATCATTCGTGTATTTCTATAATCTTCTCTTCTATCATAAACATTAACTTTATCATTTTTCAATGTTAAATATGTATTTATGGTGTTAGCTTTTGATGTACTTTTATATCACTTATTATACATATTATCACAATCTTTGTCGCTATTGTGCACTCAACACATTTTTATTAGACTATTGATGTTATATATAGATATTTTATATGTATTTCTATGTGTTTAATTTAAAAAAGCTTTAAATAAATGTTATCAATAAAGCCTTATTTAATATCGATTCCCATGCATTGCTTTAAAAATGCTGATTAAAACTAAGCAAAACATACCTATTAAAACTTTTATCGACACCTGGCTTTGCTTTTGAGGTGTTGTGCTAAATATAAAAAAATCTTGCAGCAGAGTTTTTTTAAATAACAAAATCTAACACATTTATTAAATATTTGTCTTAATGTTAGTCATTTAATCTGTCATAAACGCACAGGTTCAAGCAATAGTGGATCACCACCATGCGGATGTGAAAACTGCCAGCAAAGTTCGGTTTGCAGAACCGGGCTCTGAGCCTCTCCCGGACGATGCGCCATCACCGCCTCTAGCAGAAATCGACGAGAAAGACAAAGATGATAAGGTGACTATTAAATCCATCCAAATTAGCATCGAAGCTAGCTTAATTCAAAAGAGATTGAAAAGGTTATTTACTTTGATTAACTTGATCGATGAGGTGAAAGAATTCAACGAATAACAATTTTTGATTTTAGCTCTAAAAGCTGTAATCGTTTTTTAAATTAAAGGAATAAAGATTTTTTCATAGCCAGTCTTAGTTGAAATTTATTTGATACTTAGAAATTATAATATTGTTGATGAACAAACTTATGGTTTAACAGATTACTGTCATATTCATACGCCTTTATCAATCTCTATATTTTGTTGTTCCACACGAGTTCTCATTGATTGATTTTGATGTTTTTCATTTTTATTTTACATCAAGCTCGAGCACACTTTATTTGTCTATTTTTATAATATATATTTCATACATGATACTTAAATAATACTACTTACTAGATGATTGCCGTTTGTCTGCGTGGACGTTTTTTGATTCCCGCGAGAACTCTTTAATTTTCCGGGATAAAATGTAGTTCCACCACCACCACTACAGCCCTTTAACGTCCCACTGCTGGGCACAGGCCTCATTCAGGAAATGTAGTTCATAATATATTAATTCTGATTAAAAGCCATCTCCATAAGGAGGATATCTCCTTTCCAAATTTCAGCCAAAACGGTTCTGACAATGTGACGTGAGACGACAAACGTCCAAACTATCACATTTCTTGTATTAGTAGGAACTAGGATGTTATGGATGGATATAACTCTTTTTAACTGATACCCATACTGATACCTACTCGTACCTACTAGCAATTTTCTTGCAAAAACTAATTAATTTTCCCCGATTTATCTGACACCTGATTACAGTAAACTGCACCGCTATTATTCCACTTTTATTATTTTTTTTGAGTTTCACATCGTTATAGTTAACCATAACGAGTCCTAGCGAATTTACACACGGTGGTCATATGTTTGGTAATGATTTCATTCATTAATTTTTTCACTTTAGTTCTTCATACCACATTAGCTATGAGTGGATGTTTGAATGTCAGTAGTCAGTGACTGTTAAACAATTTAAATAATATATGACATCCCGTGTTTTATTCGCCTTGAATCCGTCATGTGCAACGCTCGGTTCGCGAAACGAAATTTTGCAATGGACCAATGAAAATTTTGGGGTAACGCTGAAAATTAGGACGACTTTCGAAGTAGCTTGTTGCACATAATCGATTCAATGTGGGACTCGCCCGATGAACGCTCGCAGTGTGAGACGCCCGCCGTGCCCAACGACGCCGAACACCACAAAGACGCCAGCGCCAACGGCGACGCGCTCAACCCCAAGCCCAACGCCACCCCACCCACCATTACTCCGTAAGTGTATTTCATTATTCTGTACCCCTACCCTATTTAATTATTCTATACCCATTAGGGTATATATAGGGTAGGCTTAAATATTTTTTAAGATTAATCTCTTAAAAAATATTTAAAATTTTTGTAGAGTTTTTATACTTTCATTTTTAAATTCAAACCAAAATTACAAGTGTAAATTGAATTGCTTTAAGTAAGTAGATACCTATTTCGATAATGGTGAAATACTTAATTATTGAAATAGTTAATTACTAATCTAAACTTGCAACAAGTTCCTAAAACGGTCGTTGTGCTGAAATTACACATTAAGGCCCGCTTGCAGAAACGCCGGGTTATCATTTTAACCCAGAGTTAGCTGCTACTTTGACAGAATTCGTATAAAACATCTGGCAAAATTTCAATTTTTTTTCCTGGGTTAAACGTAACCCAAGAAATCAAGAATTATGCTAATTCCTATTTCCCTGTTCTGTGGTGGCACACCATTAGAGAGCGCATGATTTCATATCCACTACGTAAGATTTCGCACTTTTCAAGTGTCCCAGGACACCTTGCGTATTTTATAATATTATATCTGTTACAAATTCAGGGACGAGAACACAGTGCGACGAATGCACACTGCCGTGAAGTTGAACGAGGTGATAGTGTCACGCTCACACGACGCACAATTAGTGATACTGAATCTGCCGGGCCCGCCAAGAGACACCAAACTCGAAAGGGAATCCAATTGTACGTAACTGTGCTATACTTTGTACTCTCATTGTATTTGAAATCACCAAACTTTGTTCGGGGAAACTATGGTAGGTACCTATCCATAATTCAGCAAATTAAAGTTTCCTTACCCACCGACCCTTCCGTACCTACCCCGTTAGTTCCGTATTATTGGAACTTTTCAAAAGTTCAAATGGATTTTTTCTACTGTCTTTTGACCCTCTTTTTTGTACATTGCTATTTGCTGGCTCACATTTAAATAATTTCAATTTAGTATTGTGCATTGTTATCGGTGAATGTTAGATATTATGAGTGACAAATAAAAGCAGAAAGTTTTTAATTAAATGTAAAATATCCTTCAGATATGGAGTTCCTGGAGGTCCTTACCGAAGGCCTAGAGAAGGTGCTGATGGTGCGCGGCGGCGGCCGCGAGGTTATCACCATCTACTCGTGAACGTGCACGGAACAACCTTGCCTCAGCAATATCGCTACATCTGTTCAAAGTATCTTTATTAGACTCTCGGTGAAAACGCTCGCGTTGCGCGCTCTTTACAAAAGTCTGTGTGATTTGTTCGTAATTTCGTACTCGGTTTGAAGTTTGAACGTTATTCGAGGCTTGTTGATCGTTTTATAGTATTCGCGTACTATTCACGACTCGGAACGCCTTGTTGACTGTTATATTTTATAATTCGTTTGTAAAATACCTATTATAATTTCTAACGTTTACCTACTGAAGTTATATTAATATTCGTTTGACATTTAAATGTTATGGTAACTCAGGTAATTATTTATATTCGCTGTTGTATAACAGCTGTATGCATATGTTCGAAAAACTTGTGTGAAACTTACAAGCCTTAACTTAGGTTAGTTCCGAATTTTGTTGTCATTATTTAGATTAGCTATGTAAGTGTGACTTATAGGTATTCTAATGTTACCGACACCGCGCTGTAACGATTTACTATATTATGACTCTTCGATTTTACTTTTTTTTATATAAATGTTGGAAAATTGTAGACAATTTACAACCGTTTACAATCATGGAAGGTTTTATCTACTTAAATTAAATTAACTTTGTAAATAGTTATTTTGTTCTAAGAATATTACGTCTGCTCAAGTTAATTATACCATGGACTGAACATCAGTGAACATTTAAATAAATTTTTACTTCTGATATCATTGTAGACTAGTCTAGTCATTTCCCGAAATTTCAAAAAAAAAACAAAAAAAAATGTAATGACCTTCGTTTACTTACTTTATTGTGTAACTTTAGTTGAATATCATCATAGATATCGTCATACCTAACATCTTAAATAGTAACCTTTTTATTTATAGGTAGGTAATAACCTAACTTTAATTATGAATGCGAATAAAAGTTTATGTTGCTTTTCCTGTTAGATTCAATTTCTAAACTAGGAAATTATTACGCACATTCGCGTAGTTAGCTGATTTTTTACTGTGATCATTATAAATATATCGATTATGTTATCTGTAATACTAATTACATTTACACCGTCAACTTAAGTACGAGTGATTAATTCATAAGAAAATTATAATTCTTCTTATATACCTACTTTAATAAATAAAAATATGGTGAGGACCTAACTTCACATTCCTCGTCAAGATTTTAGCTTTAAGGCCTAAGTATAAAGTATTCGTATGACTATACATAGATTAATAAATAATAAATAACAGGTAAAGTAGGTAACTCTCATTGTGGTCAATAAAACATGTTGATTTAACTATTTAACGTTTTGAGTTTTATATTTAAAATTATTGTTATTTTCATTCTTATATTAACTAGGTACCTGTATATTTTTTTGTATTAGTTTTTTTAACTTTATTTAAGTTTTTATAAAGGAGCTACGAGTAAATTCTACCTACTTACATGTAAAGAGTGTTAGTTTACTGCCAAGTAGGATTCAATGTTGTAATTCCCTAGTCCCTAAGCGATTAGGTAACCCTTACATTAGTTATTCTGAATTTTCATAATAGGTACTATGTGATTAGATCGGTTGAGAAATAGATTTTAAGTCTAGTGCATGATATCACTTTTACGATTCCTCGATTCTAAAGGTAAAATTAATTAGTATTTAAATCCTGTCATGGCGGTGATAGCACGTTTAAGATTGATTATATCTCTATGTTGGTTAAAGATCAACTCTTTAAAAGCACATGAATATACCTACTTATTATATTGCGTAGATGAACTTCAAGTTCCAGTATACTATACCTTATAGTAGGTGCTTACCTATACTGGAATATATACCTTAGGTACATACTTCATGCGCTAGCTAAACCACTGGGGCTCTAACGGGATAGTAAATACTTCAGCCAAGAGGTTGTTACATCGGCGAATAATTCTTTACATTCCTTAGGTTGGTTCTACGCGCATTATGTATAATATTACGCGCTTTTATAAAGAGTCCTTAGTATCGCGCCTTTTATAAGAGATTGTACCTACGCTTGAATTAAATTTCACGGTCTGCAAAGTATACAAGAGCCATAAGTACTTATTAAGTACATAGTGAATCATATTAAGTAATACCTAATATAATATGTTATACTATGTACCTATAAATAAATGGATATGACACGAAAAATTTCAAATGTTACCTACATTATAATTACTAGGTAGGTATAACGATGAATAGCACTATTGCGTAAGCCAAAAATAAAAAAATTAGATGAAAGAAAATATACATAAATATTAGATACCTAATGTCAGATCCAGGCTCAAACTTTATCTATTGCTAAAAGCTTTTTATAAAAGCTCGTCATAATTGTTAGCTAGGTACCTACCAGCTACTTACGTCATAAAATTTTAGAGTGGAAAGCGATACCTACTTATATCTTTGTGCGAAATGATAATAAACAAAAAGGAGTTGACGAATCACAAAATCTCGTTTCGGGCAACTACTAATTTTGCACGAATCTCCATTGGCCTACAATAATTTATGAGGGCGA
This sequence comes from Erebia ligea, assembly GCA_917051295.2. Taxonomy (NCBI): domain Eukaryota; kingdom Metazoa; phylum Arthropoda; class Insecta; order Lepidoptera; family Nymphalidae; genus Erebia; species Erebia ligea. The sequence goes on from OU785226.1 coordinate 3,664,395, forward strand.
TCACGATCGCTTATTTATATCGACGTCGTTACTAAAACCATTTCAGAAATGGTGAACAGTCATGTCAAGATGCGAATACCTATTAATGGGTGCATGTTTGCAAAGTACAGTAAAATCAGCAGCGAATCAATCGATTAACAAAAATATATAATATAATTAAGTAGGTACGCAAAACGCATCCACGACGACTCTATGGAATACCTATCCAAAATCAGGGGGCATACTACGATCGCCCTGTTGTGTTAATATTGGTCACGTTCTGTTGTAGAATTATAATCCTTATTTAAGGGACATCATGATACGTGACACAAAACTGTCATTATAAAATAATACTGCTTTATGCGATGGGAGTAAATTACTGCTCTAGATTACGATTTATGTTATGGGTTGCGTGATTTGTCGAAGGTGTGAACAAAAAAGTATTTTAGGAGATCAAATGATTTACCTTCTTATAAGTGTTAGGTACACAGCAGTATAGACATGTCAATTGCGCAATCCAATTTATACTTAGGTACGAGTATGTTTTAAAGTATGAATATAGGAAACTATTAACGTTTATGTTTTGTATGTACCTATATAGATATTAATTGTGTCGTTATTAATTAATTAATACGTGATACGTTGTGTGATCTTCATGATTGGGTACCTACTTGAGGTTTGAGTAAACAGATTTCACATAATAGATTTCACATAAGTAGTTATATTAAGTAGGTACATAAAGTTGCGACATATAAAACTGACTATGCAAAAAAATTATAACGTAAGTACATAAATAGTTATCCATTTGTTAAATGTGTTCTTCATCACGTGGTGATATAAAATTGCAGAATCATTAAAATAGATAACATATCTTTCATTTAACATAGCCATAACATTGAAATATATTGATAAATATGTAAAGAACTATTTATGTCTATCAATAGGCACTGAAAAGAATATTTAACTTAATAAAGAACTAATTTACTTATAGGAGATATGCTTAAATAAATATTTATTTACTTACCTAACTATTTTTGTTTAAGCTTATCTCTTACGTATGTCTATTTTTTATAAATTTTACTTTGTAGAACGTAATTATATTAATTGAGATAAATTAATTACCTACTTATTTGAATAAAATAAAAAACAAAAAATGATGCTATAGTATATAAACTAAAATTGCAATAAGAATCTGCATTTAAAAAAATACCTAAAACGAAATCACAGCACCGATGATGTAATGATAATTGATGTGAAAACTACAAGTACTTGTGCCAAAAGTCATTCATATTTTGTTGATTGTAATCCTATACTATAGGTAATCTGCTAAGTATAGAGTTACCAAAAATTATAAAAACGGTTTTAGCGACTGTAATTAATTCTTTGGTACTTAAGTAGGTAGGTATAGCAGATATTTCTCTTGGAATATTCCATTGTAGAGGTGTCACATAGTTATAGAAAACATGAGAACGCACCGTTAGATAGGTACCTCTGAACTTCATAGTATAAACTCGTGTTCGTATTTTCAATCTCCATAAAGGAAATTAATTAGAATAACTCTAACTTAAAAAGTAAAGATAATATTGCGTAATGTAACTAACTCTATCGAGTGTCTTGTAATTTAATAATGAAATGTCTATTTTAGATTTTAGGCTGTGAGCCAGCGTAAACAAATTCATTAAAATTTAATATTTCAAGCTAGAGTTGCTGTGATACACCATTCGGCTATAAAATATACCTAGATTAATTAACCGGCGGCGGCTAAGTACAAGTGGAAGTGAATTAACTACAAAAAAGCCATATTATTAAAACTGTAATTTCAGCGGGGTGTGGAAGCCTCTAATTATTATCGACTCCACTTTGTCTTTCGCTAAAAATAAAATCAAATCGACAAATGCAAAACATATTCATTATGTACCTACCACAGGTACCTACCTACCTAACCAGTGACTTAATTTGGGCAATCTTCTGTTTTTATCCATTAATACACATATTTAAGAGTTTTAAAATTGTAAAAGTTGTCTGATAAATTACTCTAAATAATTAATTATTATTCAAATAACAATTCTAGCGAATTAGCAAACTGAGTATTTTAAGTGAAAAGATGTTATGAGTAAAATAATAAAAATAAATTCTAATTCATCGATGACTTTTATTTCACGCTCCGTGTAGGTCGGTATAGCAGTCTACCTTCCAAATTAATATTTAGTGACACTACACAGTTCACAATTTACCTAACACAGGGGAAGTTAGCTAATATTATGTATATATGACACACTTTAAAACTAAACTTTTCGGCACTGTTTGTCTACTATTTCTTTATCCTGTAACCATTTAATTATTTCTGTAAGTAATGACTGTTTGTTGCCAAAATAAAAATAAATAAATAAAAATATATGACCAACGTACAAGGTCCTCTTGACCGCATTTGACACGGCGGCAAACCCCCTAGTTACAGAATAACCATCTGCCTCAAGTGATTATAATTTATAATCACTGATATCAATCACACAGTTTGAACAGGTCCAATTCTGTACAATGAAGATATTTTGATAATTTTTTGGAGGGCACTCTTCAAGATATAAATAATCGATACTGATGCCAAAACTGTAATTTTTTTATTTTTCCTGTGTCTGTCTGTATCGTGACCGCGCATGACGCCGAAAATAATGTATTTCAATGAAGCTTAGCATGATTTGAGTTCATACCTACTACGAGGTAAGACATAGGATACTTTTTATCCCGAAATTCAGTATGGTTCCCTTGGGAGAGGGGATGTAAGTCAAAATGTGTACTTAAGTACTTGGTTGTAATTTATTAACGCGTAGTCCGAGTTCATCACTGATATTTGACAATTTAGTGGATTTAATTCATTCTTTTTTCGTTGGAACCTACCTACTTCAAAGATTTAAGAAATTACCTACAGACATAACAACCCTCAGTGTGGCTGGCGCCCATCATTTAGTCCTGTATATTATTATACTCTTTGATTTAGTCGCGTCTGAAGTTGGGTGCGAGGGGTTACACGCTTCATACTATTACCTACCTATAATAAAATAATGTGAAAGTGTGTTTGTTTGTCCTTCAATCACGACGTGATTTTTTGCATGAGTATTGTTGAGTGGTTGAGGACGAGTTACATAGGCAATTTTTTATACCGGAAAATTAAGTTCCCGTGGGAATTAAAGAACTTATTCCACGCGGACGAAGTCGCAGGCATCAGCTAATAGTGCATATTATAAGCGTGTCTGCAAACCTTTACTCTATGTCACAAACCTGACGAATATGAGCTAATGCCACAGATAAGAGAATTCTCTAATCTGTGGCTAATACTAAACTAAACTACAATCGGCGAGTCCAATGGGACTGCGATTCGACACAACCAGGGAGAGATCAAGCGCATAACCATTAGGTAGGTAGGTGTGTGCTCTAGGAACGCGGGGATAAAAGACTGGCAAACTTCCTTTTTAGACCGGGGAGGCAAGACGTGGATGTGCTGGGCAGGAATTGAAATCTCGCTTGAGTGTGAGTTTTAGAAAGCTCCACGACTCCACGTGGTCTCTTATGGTTCCGTACCACAAGAGGAAAACAGGAACAGGAATATACCGAAAATAGGCTTTTCATCCCATCTATTCGAAAAGGGCGACTTGGTTCGCCTTTAAGTGCACCCAAAGGTGGTGTTTTCTATAAGAAACTTTTAGCGGGCAGTAATGAGTTTTTAATCCTCTTTATAAGTTTGCCGCGCACTTTTTGAATTTGGAACATCTTAGTGTTCAGCGCCAAAGAAATCGATCGCAAATATTGTTTGAATAAAGACTGGCTGGTACGACGGCCCATTTTCACGGATTGTTAGAAATTCATGTTTTTTTTTTTAAATGAGTTCTTCAAGTGACAGTGAAAGTATAATTAAATAAGTATCTAATATAATTAATTAAGTAGAATTAACTCCTGAAAGTATTAGAACTGACGCAAGAAATGTGATGGATAATATTATATTACCTGCAAAATCCCGGGAGAAATAATATGGTAATTTTATTGAATGGAGAAATGCAAGAGGCGCCAAGAATTTTTCAGAATGTGTTTTGGCCTACTTCCAGTACTTAGCCAAAACTAAACAACCTTCCACTCTTTGGAGTAGTTACCTACTCAATGCTAAAATCAACAGTCAGTTCTAATAACGACGTAAAACTGGACACATATTCGAAATTAATAGCGTATCTGAAGAGGATGTCTGATGGATTTAAACCTAAAAAATCCAAAGTGTTCTCAGTCAAAAACTGGGAGACTTTCCATAATGAGGCACCCGACAAAGTCTTTCTTGCCGTAAAAGTAAGTAACTATGTATAATATTATGGTGGATTAATAAAGTATAACCATAGTGTTTTAAAATGCGCATTTTATTGTAACCTGTACTTCGATAGATACTTGTCTTATTCACATTCGGTTTTGTTACTGGCGCCTTTTATTTTCTCATACAGGGTGATGAAAAGTTGAGTGTATCACTCGGGCGCAAAATATATTTTTGACTCGGGCGACGTACTTTGAATCCCTCGCTACGTTCAGGATTCTACTAAAGAATCCCTCACTTCGCTCTGAATTGGCTACTTGACAGCTGTAACTATAAAATATGAAATATGTTAGATTTGGTAGCTTGTAGGTTAACAATAATTATGCAATATGTATTTTGCATTAAAATAAATTGTATATAATATTTTATTTACGCAAAACAAATTTGAGATTTTTTATCTGTGGATGCAAGACCCGAAAGGCGGACGCCATTGATTTAGCATCGTGTGACGTCACAACTCTCACACCACAGACAGGGTACTTTTTGTGTGTGTTCCGTTATAAGCACTGCGAGCACTGGCAGTGCTCTTTACTGGGGACTTCCAGTGCTCGCAGTGTATTTCGGAACGCACCCTTTATCTCATACAAACGTCACTGTGATGTCGTGTGTTATACATTGTAGTCCATTCATTTTAGATTTTTTCGCGGCAAAATTTATAATTTTTTGAAACCACTGTGGAGTGAGTACATTAAAAAACACAACTCTCCCCCCCCCTCCGGTGGTGGCTTCCCCCCTCCCCGCCTTGAAAAGTGTGCCATTTTGCAGATTTCCTAGATTTTCAAGAAAACTATACAAGCTAGGACAAAACCGTCAAAGAGAACATTGTTCCTTAATAAATTACCTACAAATAAGTTTATTACAGATAATATATATAGAATAAAGGTAGTCATATTTTTCGAACTATTGGTCCTATCTAAATAAACCATAACATTTTTTTGTAGGTAATTTAATGAAATTAATTGCTCTTCGAAGGATTTTTCCTAGCTCTAATAGTTTTTGTGCAAATTGCAAATAACACAGGATTCTAACAATTTTTTTATTTTTCTTCGTATACAATACGTGGATATATATGCGAAATTATTAGTCCTATCTTTATGAACTAAATATTTTTTTGTAGGTCATTAAATGGTGTTTATTTTTACTTTTGACAGTTTTTGCCTAACTCGAATAGTTTTCTAAAGATTACAGAATACATATAAAATGTTGAAAATTGGCTAATTTTACTGAGCTGCGAATTTTAGTCAACTTTAACGCACCATAGCTTGTAAACGATAACTCCTATCATAATAAATGTCATGAGCTTATTTGTAGGTAATTTATGAAGGAACAATACTCTCTTTGACAGTTTTGTCCTAGCTTGTATAGTTTTCTTGGAAATCTAGGAAATCTGCAAAATGGCACACTTTTCAAGGCGGGGAGAGGGGAAGCCACCACCGGAGGGGGGGGGGAGAGTTGTGTTTTTTAATGTACTCACTCATAGGTATAAAACAACAGTAGTTTCAATTAATTATTAATTTTGCCGTTTTCCCCATACATTGAAATCTAGAATGTGTTATACCTATAAATCGTTTTCGTTTTGTTGAGAAAATTAACATAAAATATTTCGATTTGAGCTTGTGAAAGGTTTCACGAAATGGAGTCAGGCTATACAAAAGCTGATAGTGCAAATCTGCCTAAAGTCGATTCATTTATGGTTGCAAATTTATTTGCGTGTAATCCACAGTGCAATCCTAACTTTTGCTCTGCCGAGTTTCGTAATGTAAAAACTTCCATGTAAGTACCGAAATAAACAAAGTAATATTACTTAGGTCTCGTGTTTAAGACCTAAGAAAGTACTGCTGTAAAGTGACAGAAAAATAATTTATTTTAATTTTATGTCATGTTTTATGAAGAAAATCATGTTCATTTTTGCTAGATCGAGTCTTAAGTTGATTTCTTCCTAATAACTACTAACATCAAAGTGGTCTTCACAAAGTAATATCGCAGATTTATCCGTTTTAAATTCCGGGTCTCGGCAGATTAGCTGTAACCACTGCTTTTGACGTTTATGACATACTATTGTATGTGTATAAATACAATTTGTCAGGATAATAATTAATTATTTTATTTATAGTATTTCTACACACGTCTTGTGGCTTGTAATTTTCACAATTTCATTAAAAAAGCTGTAAACTTTCCACTCGAAATTACTTAAGACTTGGAGCGTCGTAGTTAGCTTTGTTTTATTTAGAGCTATGACGTCACGCTAGCAAATGTCACGTGACCGGCTGTTTTCGCGCGAATTTAAAATTAATGTATTAAAAATGTAATTTTTTCTAATAAATAACGCTTTTTTTGAGAAAAAAATCATTGTAAGAGGTATAAAATGAACCCACGTACATTTTTAAGTATTTTTCCGAAAACTGTCAAATAGCCAATTCAAAAAAGCGCCCTCGCCTTAAAAATATTATTTTGCTCCCTTAGAATACAATCTACTATTAGTTTGTAGGTAAGTTGTGAGTTATTTTTTAGCTATTGGGTACACTGGCTATTAGAAAATATATACTTTTCAAATCCCTAAAAAAAATATCACATTAGGTATATATACATAGTATGGTACGGCCTACCACATATTATGTAATGAAAGACATATTTATATTTAAAGGTAAATGTATTTGCGACTTATAACCAGACTAGAAAAATATATTCAATATATTTTAACCAAACATATTATACACATTACACATTAGATAGTAAATTTATTATCTATGACATCCTATTCTATAAAATATCACAAAATTAGCCTATGATAGCTCACTTTAGGACATTCTTAAATACTAACACTTTTACTAGCACTATTTTATAATTATTATTTTGCCAAGTCTTTTAAAATCAGGCAATAAAAATCTAGAGAATTTCCACTAGAATCAACATGGTCACATACCTAGTGAAAACTAACACATTTCCAAAAAAATACCACATTTTTATCTCACTGGATAGGCAAGTCATCCCTAATTTTTGGAGAATGTCAAATTACATAAAATAATTAATAAATCATATATCTACTTAATGATGATATTGTTTAACATTGTATGTATGATATTAGGCACATGGGTTAATTTTTCTATCTCTAAATACCTATCTATGATTAAAAATAATTATTATTAGAATGTTTGAGTGGAAGACTCACAATGCTGATACATATTTGATATTATGATCTCCCTACAATATTCTTAACTTAAATCCCTTCAAGTAATTTTTCTTGATCACATAAAGTGCACTACCTACATAATTACTATAATTTCTTTAGGAATTATTAAAGCATGGAAATAATCATAGATTTTAGGAATTCGCATAGTTTACTGTTTAAACTTTAAATCTTTAAGATGACAGAGAAAAGATGGCAACATTTAATTGTCTGGAAAGGGAACAAGAAAATTAAATTGGCATTATGTCCCAGCAATTTCAATACTATCAGCCAAATATTTCTTAAGAGCAATAGTGTTATAAGAGGTGTAGAATTGACTGAGTAAAGCATACCTCAGGCTCACAACTTTTAAACCCAGGATATTCAAATGTCGCTTTTTCATAACTTGTGGGCCAATAAGTTGATCATTATCAGAACAATAGTGATCTGGTAAGTGGACAAGTATAGCTATACTTTTATGTTTTAGATTGTTAGATTTCCAGTTAAATGTACCACTGTTTGCATCAGTGGGATGTAGCAATACATCTATCAGATATGTTTCATCTGAACAATAGTTTGGTAAAACAACAGCCATGGACATTTTGTTTGCATCTCCGATCACAGACACAAAGCTGTCTTTCGTTTTTTCTAATATATTTTTGATTCTACTGTCTTGTATAACCGGTTTAAACCATTGGTCTTTAGGTAACAAAGGGCCACTGTACTCCCCACACTCCAGGGACAATGCTGTATCTATCAGATGCAGCTTCTTCAAAATGTCACAGTTATTTATTTTAGCCATGTACTCTGCACAAAATATTTTCGACACTAATCTTAAGGGATAGCGACCACAGTAAATGTATGAAGAAATTATTGAGCAAAGATCATTAATATTCATTTTTAAATAATTCTCAAGTAGGACCTCTTCAACTAAAATCCAAAACTCAGTATTAGATGGTTCCATAAACAAATATCCATATGGATATATACAAGACTTCAAAAAACTGGATGGCACATTTTTCCTATTGGTAATAAAATATTGACTGCATATCTCTAATATCTGTTCATTGCGCAATTTGAATTGCATGCAGTAATTTAAAATACTTATAACTAAAACCGGTGACTTAATCTTAGAAGACTTAAACTTTAAAAACTTCTCAATAGCAGCATCTATTTGCTTATCTGTGAACTTGAGACGTGTAAATTTTGTTATTACACCCAGTAATTCATCATCATCTAAAGCATGGATGTTAGAGTAAAACCAGTGTCCTAAAATGCTATAAGACTGCATAGAAAAATATTTTTCTACCAAGAAAATATCAAGGATATCTTGCATAGCTGCAACTTTTATTTTAGACCATAACTCAAACAGTTTTTGCTCCAGCAAAGTTGTCACAGTTTTTTTACTCACTTTCAAGCCAGGCAAAATTGAAAAGATTTGAACAATATTCATTTCATTTATATCTTTCTCCTTGTCAATAAAGCCAACCCAAAGTCTGTCAATGGTATCAGTATATTTCTGATCACCTGAATGCTTATTCAGAAATATTGCAAAGTCACATAGTTGTTCCACAGTTAGCTTATTATCTATAACTCTGAGCAGAAGCTCATCACAAAACTTGTACTTGTATGGTTCCATGATGGTAGAGGATGTTTTCAGTACATTAAATATGGTGTGGGTATCTTCAGTCTTCATAACAACTTTTAGCAGTTTCTCTAGGATAGCGCCTTTTGCAAAATTAATGTGAACTGTTTGGTCACTGGACATAATGTTATCTAAGGGTGATTCTTTTTCTAAATCATATATTCTTTCAATTGCACCCAATGCTATGTTTGGTGTTATCTTAGTACATTTTGTTATCAACGAGAATACATCACGTAAATCCATGCATTGTTTAAACTCTTCTTGTATGAGATGATAATTAAAAGAGTCGTTTGCTGTTCGGGGAACGTCTTCTGGCATAGGAACGTCTAATGACTCTATATCCTTCAGTTTTCTCACCACAACTGGGAGTTCGTGAACATTAAATCCGTTCTCGATTAAGATTGTGCTATTGCTGAATTCTGGGGTAGAAATTTTGTCGTCATTAAACGATCTAGTGATAAAGTTGTAAAACGAAGATACTGGCTTGAAGCTGCTATTCCCACACAATACATTATTGCGAGCTTTTGTATATGACCTCCACAAACTTAGCGTCATGGCTTATTCAAGTAGTACAAAGTAAAATATTTACACAAACTACGAAATAATTGAAACGAATAGGCAAAACAAAAAGTGTTTCCGTGTTATGATTAGGTTTTTTAACCTCCCTTACACCGGCGGCCGCCATTTTGAACAATGACGCAAATGGCGGCCTCTTCGTGGGTGGTCCCAACGACTCGCCCGCGCACTACAAAAACTATGATTTCTCTTATTTGTAATAGGTCCTACCTATAAACCATAAATCTATCAAATCGTTATAAAATAAGCTACAATTTAATGTATAATACATTAATGTGTATAAAGCTAAATCCCATGTAATTGTAAGGAGAGCTAAATTTTCCCTCCTCTATTTGAAATATTTTTGTTACTAAGAGTAAAACCACAAATACAAAACTTTTCATTGTATTTCCTTCATACTTAAACAGATTATAATTAAAAAATAGACAAGCCAGCCTCTCTAAACGCATTTTTACACGATAACGTTTTTTATCACTTGCCCCGTGTGATGACTCACAAACAGGGTCGAGTCTATGCTTGTTTTCTCGTTTTTTTTGTTCAAGACGTACGGCGGAAATGTACCATAGTGCTCTATGGGTTTATGACGGTGGTGGACACATTGTTGGAGAAGGCAGGGTATAGTTTTTATTAGGTAATAGAGAGACGGAACGAAGCGCCCGCTCCGGGCGTCGTGCCAGTCGACGGATACGCCCGCTCCGGGCGTTCCGCCAGTCTACGGTATTGTGACAGACGCCCGAAGCTGGCATTCCGCCAGTTGAGCGGTAACGTCGGCACATTAAATGGTTTGTTTGTATGCAATAGGCACAAAATCCGTGACACGCAGAAAGGGAGAGAAAAACACATATTTTTTTCTCATTCTATCTTGTGTAACATCCCAACACTGCATCTCTTTCATGTGGGAGTGAAAAGGAGATATGGCGGCGTCTATATATCTTACTCAGTCTACGATTGTTGTAATTTTGTCCCCTTTCGGCATTTAAGTCGTAATATGGTCGTAATTCCTAATTCCATGCCTTTCGGGAATGCCGAGAGACAAGTTAAGAATCCGTAACCTCGTAAACCGACATTTTAAGAACTTTTGATGAGCTTTGTGCATGAGGTATTAGTATGATAACAAAAAGAAAATTAAAACATTAAAGATTAAACTGTTGCAAAAAAAAATATTAATTTTATTGAAATATAATATAATAGTTAGTTAGTGAAATTCTCATTCTTGCAGAATACGTTTACCATTTTTACACTTTTGGGCGACACTTTTGACCCATATAAATCCACGAAAAGTTATAATAAATGACTTATAAAAAATACAAATATGATAAACACGCTCTTTAAATTGGACTGTTGCAATTCGTTTTTATACGTTCTATACAAAATTACTTAATAAAAAAATCAAATCAATGTGCACGATTTATCAAAATTTATGCGTCACAATAACCTGTATTTCTTAAAAGTTTGGCGAAATCACTCATAAATTAAAATTTACGAACGAACTAACATGAGTTATTCCCCTGAGTAGTTCAGTCAAAGATCTTGGTCTCATCCTTGATAATACTAAGTATGTCCTGGGTTCCTCAAATATCGGAGTTGAGTCGTAAGATTTTTGCTGCTGTTGGGTACTTAAGGCGGTGGAAACCTTTTATACCTGTAAAAACTAAAATCCTTTTGGCTAATACTTTGCTGTTACCTATTTTAGATTACGCTGATGTTTGCTATCTGGATTTGTCAGAGACCATGCTGAACAAGCTTGATAGATTGCAAAATGTATGTATACGTTTCATATATGGTTTTCTGAAATATGATCATGTGTCTATTTCGTGCTCAGTTGAAATGGCTGCCAATCCGATCTCGTAGAAATTTGCACGCTCTTTCTCTCTTGTACTCTTTTTTATATTATCCTCAGACGCCACCTTACCTAAAAGAGCGATTCAATTTTCTTGGCAGCTATGATGTACCTTTTTGTTTGCGGTCGAAAAATGACAATAAGTTAAAAATCCCTCCTAGTCATAAAGGGGCGTACAGTAATTCTTTCACAGTTAAGGCTGTACTGCTTTGGAATGGTTTGCCGAGCGACATTAGACAGGCAAAGTCTTTAAACATATTTAAGAGTCGTGTAAAGGAATATTATCTTTCTAATGTGCTATAGAATATTTAAGTATTTTTTTTTTGAATGTAAGTTTAAGTACTGCTATATATTTTGTATATGTGTTTATATTTATTAATTTAGTTATTTATGTATTATTATATAGTACATAAATAACTAAATTAATGTATAGTTTAAGTAGTGTATAATTATTGCATGTTTATTGTTTATTGTTGCACTTTCCCGCTTCTTTTTAATTTTCCTTATGAAATGGGTTGTCTGGAGGAGATCACTTTTAGTGATAAGACCGCCCTTGCGCACGTGTTGTTTTCTGTATTTTGTTTATAACTAAGTTATTTCTGTAATTTATGTGTGGCAATAAAGAATTTATCTATCTATCTATCTATCTTGGCTACGCAAAGTATCAAAGTATCTTTACCGGCCTAAGTCGTCTATGTGTGAGTGCAGCTAACGGTCTTACTGTGCGGTATACCTACAGATTCCAAAATTGGCCGATGGCGAGAATACGGCCCCTTAAGGACGGATTTGCAAACCCCTTAAAATACATAGAATTGTCGGTACATTTTGTGACTAAGTCGGACAAAATAAAATGGAACTAAAAATATCTACAACTACAACTATCGGTACATTTTTATCCGTATATATGCCGATTTTTTGTCATTAAAAATACTATCTGTTAGGAGATATGTTCAACTAAAAATTTTGGAAAGAAAAATATTAAAAATAGTACATAATATAGTATAAAAAATAAAATAAAAATCGCTTGTATTTTTTTCGCATATTTTGCTTTCAAACGTAAATCTTAACATAGTGAAAATAAGGGCTATTTTGATTTTGGGTCACTGGTTTGATTTCGTTTCAAAACTCAAATATCAATTTATAAAAAATATAAAATATACCGAAGTATCGAAATAAGTTGATTCACGCAGCTTGTAAGTACATGTGTGTGCGTGTGAACGATGCGAGTGTAGTAGTGCGATTTATACCTATTTGTTTTGCAAATGCGTCCTTAACCAGCAGGGCGATTTCCTAAAAATGACGGCTACAATGTAACGATCGCAATCATCTGTGATTGGTTAGCATTCTTCCACTATTAGCCAAAATCCATTGATGCAGCAAAAATACCATAAATTACCATAATATACAATCAAAACAATTGAGACTGTAACAATGGTTGATGCAGGTTTTACATTATCGCCCTGCTTTTTACGTTTACGAGACGTTTTAATATCCGTTACACAGATCGGTTGTCATACCTTTAAATAAATAAATAAATAAATAAAGCCTTTATTGCTGATTATTTTTTTACAATATGGCCTCATGTCTCATTGCAGTCATGCTTAAGGCAGACCACAAATAAAAATTGAATTTTAAACAACTTGTAAAGCATCAACAGATGTTCCAACAAGTAACCTTTACCAAAACTTCAATCAAATCGGGGGTACTTCTAATTTTTACTTAAGACAATCGTCTGGTGACGAAACGCGACGCGAGTAGGTATTTTCAATAATGTTTCACAACGCTTCGCTGCCTTCTCCGTATCGTGCGATAGAGAGAGTTGCAAGGCATATGCCTACATTTTAGTCTTGAAATATTGTTTCGGGTGATAACGTTTTTACCCCCCCTCAAACGTTTACGAAATTAGACAATTTTGGTCTCATTAGATTCAGTACACCTTAATCTAGGCTCGTACGTTTTATTTTTTTAGGATTTTAGTTTAGTTAAATTAAAAAAAAAAATACTCGAGGAAGTTTTTAGGTCAAAATTATGGATATTTAGACGCTAATAACTTTTAACTTAAGCAATATTTCTTTAAAATTAAAACGTACGAGCATATTTCTTCATTGTATCTGCAACATTTCTAAAAATTATGAAAATTGGACAACATTTACGGGAAGAAAAACGTTATCGCTTTTTGTATGAACAACTAGACGATCCTCTTAATAGGTCTACTGTTCCTTTCTCTGTCTACGTCTACTAAGTTATTCAGTCGTCAGTCAATCGAATATATACTAGCGCTATAATATATTTTCTTAGATATGTCCCTCCCACTTCCTCCTTGGTCCTCATCTCATTCATCATTAGCATTCATTTCATAATCCGTCCACGATTTCAGTTCATTTCGTTCATTTTTGTGTCTAACTTCTTACTCAGTGTCCCCACCTTAGGGTATTTTCCCCTAGATTTAGGGGATTTTTGAACACTTAGGGGATTTTTTAGGGTATACAATTATTTAGGGAAATTTTTAGGGGAATAAAAATTATTAGGGAATTTTTTAGGGAAAGTTTCAACTTTTGGTTCGAATCGGTGACTGCGTGTATCTGAACGTAACTTGGTGTGCCGATGTTACCCATGGAAGTACGACTATGATGTTATATTTCTCTATGGCTAGTACCAAACAAAATATATTTTTCTCTTTCGCGCTCATAGAATTGTGTACGTGGAAAGAAGAGATGTCGAATACGAATAAAGCTGCTTTATGTTTGCGAGGTAATTTTTTTATGGATTTATACGTTATGGTTTAGGTACTCTTGTTTGTTTGACTTGGTTGGTTTGACTGTCAGTGTTTATAGTCTAGGTAGTGTGTTTTTCGCTTGTTCCAAATGTAGGTACGCTGTGCACCATTGTCCTATTAGAGGACAATGATGCCATGCTAACCATGGGTCATTTATAGAGGCATAGATAAGTATTGTATAACCTATAGAGGACTCCTCTATAATTAATGATCTATGGTTAACATAGTTCGAAAAGCTGATGATTGATGATGAGAATTCTTTTCAAAATCCTCATAGATTTGTGGTAGGCGTGTAATATGATCGTTATGTTATGTTAGTGACTTATGGCTGCATAATTAGATCTTCACCTTAATGATAATTGATCAAAACTTATCTGATGGTAGTGTACTTCCTACATATTATATAATACTTATGTACCTATATATGGTACAGATGGTATTGATTTAGTAGTTTTTTTTTTTTTTAGTTTAATATATTAAAAAAAGTTAAATAAAAGTTTAATGCACTTTCATTTGTGTTTTATTCTTAGAATAAATTTTTTAGGGGAAAACATTTTGAAAAGTGCTTATTTTAGGGGAATTTCACGAGGAGTTAGGGGAAAACCTAAATCAGAGGGTGGCAACACTGATCTTACTTCAAGTTCAATGTCATTGTTGTCAGTTGAGACTTGTCTATGGCTGCGTCAGTTGTCTCGTGATTTCTTGTGTTGAATCCGTCCTGATACTTTTAAAATTAAAAATAAAAAAGCTACGCGTGAGTGAAAAAGTCTCCAGCTTACATAAAAACTCAACTAATCATCACGAATATTTAAATTTAACGTAGGTATTATAATTACGAAGTAAGTACATAATATTTGTAAAAGATACGGATCCAATTTTTTGAAAAGTTAAAAGTTTCAAAGCGTATTTTACTTTTACCTTTGAGCGTAATGAATCTATATTATATTGTATGCATGTTATTATTAACTATCATTTATTATTTCTTTAAAAATACCATTAAATACAATAAAATATGATAACTTATATCTTTCTTGCAGGTAAATTACGAACATCTATGAATTGAGTAAACTTACTAAAACCTTGGTAGATTCCATTACTTAAATCTAAATGAAAAGTATGCCTGAACAAACTGTAATTACTGTAAGTATTATTATATAGGTATATATTAAAAATTTACTTAGTTTATTTAATAAAGATTTCTTACTTTTATAACATAACTATTAACTTTATCATTAAGTTGGCATGGATATAGTTGAGGACCTGGAGAGTGACATAGGCTACTTTTTATCCCGGAAAATTAAGGATTTCCCGCAGGAATCAAAAAACTTAAAACACGCGGATAAAGTTGCGGGCATCAGCTAGTTAGAAATAAATAGCCTATGATTTAAACATCCCTTTAAATATTTAAGTTAAAGAACTGAAAAAGTTAAAAATAATGTAAGTGTCCATTTTTGTACTAATCCACATCCCTCATACAAAATGTAAACTGTAATGTGTAACCATGTACAGGATTACCTCACTCATTACACTCCTATTAACATCATGTGCGCTCATAAATGTATCATTTATAAACATTGTTGCGGCACTTAAACAAGAATGCTACACATAGAATATGTGCAAACACACAAATCAACTAGTTGACCAATAGAAATGCTGTATTTTATTAACAACAATTACAGTCAAAGGACAATTAAATGCAAGGCCTCCAATACAATGCTCATTCCATAGTGCAAGTCAGTAATCAGTATTATAACAAAGCTTTCAGCAGTTTATCTGCTAAGACTTTTGTTCCATTATCTTTAGACAGATCATACATAGATAAACAGGTATTGTACCTGTTTATCTAATATTATCACAAAAAAAGTTTATAATTCTGCACATAGCACGAAGCATTGTTGGATTACATTTTGTTTGTTAAAGGTAATGTAGGTAAATTGCATATCAAATTGCACAGTGTAGCATAAATACTGTGCATTGGACCCATAGTGCAATTATCAGCTCAAACAGTGCTTACATGTCTGATTTGGTTACAATAATCTGAGATTATCTGTGACATAAAGTGGTTATCTAAGAAATTCACAATAGCTAGTGTTATCATTTAACAAACCTTATCACAAGAACATTGATTAAAAAGATTTAGGCACACCTTTATTTGTGTTTGGCAAAGAAGTATAGTCTTTTTTGCACTTTTAGATGGGTAAACAACTGAAATGGGGAATAGCCGGTGTTGGTATGATCGCACATGATTTCTTGACGGCGATGGCTTCCCTGCCGGCGGAACAGCACAAGGTCGTTGCCATCGCTGGCAAAGACCTAGATCGTGTTCACAGATTAGCCACGCTCCATAACGTAAGCACGGCTTACGAAGGCTACGATTCGATCGCTAACGACGCCAACATAGGTAAGTTCTCTAGTAATTCATGGTATACCATATAGTCTGTATTTTGTTTAAGCAGAGGCGCAACGTTTTTTCTTTATTTAAGTACCTAGTAGGTAAGTTCTCAGCTTTTTGCGCTTTGACATAATTTAGTTGAAATTAAGTTAAGTTCAAGTTTATATTTTAAAAATGGTGCCTGGGTTCCTGTATACCTACCGCAGGTGTACCTTGCGCCTGGTCACCAAATTCTAACAACATTCGCTTTACCTTGTCGTAATCATAAGGCCATAACCACGAAGACTGCCGAATTTTCCGTCTTAAAAAGTTTAGCACTACAATATAAATGACTTCTTTATTTTATTACAATTTATTTATTTATCCTTATTTTAAACAGACCAAAATGATAATGTGAATTGCAAAACTAAGAAATAAATTAAAAACTAATTATATTTACAAAAAAATACACACCGTCCAAATGATCGTGAATGGGCATGGTGCCCAAAACACTGGCGCTATTACCACGTTGAATGGCAAGGCTAAGGGCTAAATAAGCGCCAGCTCTTCGGTCACCAGAGGCGTGGATCGGTTTTTGGGACACGACATTTATAAAATTCTTCGTGTCCGATGACCATGGGCCCAGAGTCTCAAAAGCAAGCGCCGCAAAAACATAGTCCTTAGTAATGGCTGAGTATTTGCAGCGCTTAAGCAACTGAGCAGATTCGCGGCAGCTGCACCCGCCTTTAGGCACGAGCCCGGTAGGTGGGATGCTGCCAACGTATCAACGCAGGTTGCATCCCACACCAGTGCACGACCCATCGACCACGGTACTATAGTCATCTCGTCCGGCCTCTTGCCGTCATCCCTGAACAAACCGGAGGGTTCCAGCTGTGCAGGGATGGAGGCAGTGGCTAGAGCGCGGCGGACTATATCATTGAGAGCACCGTGGGGATACAGGCGGCCTGCGCTCCGAATGCAACTGAGTCCATGATGACTAAACTGATCCACGTGGCTGCCACAAGGACAGTAATGAGGCTCACATACTTTGATTCCCAAACGCAAGCAAACTGCCACACAATTACAATAACAAGTTGAATGAAGGACAAAATATGTTTTAGTGACTGTTACTAGATATCAACTAGGTACTTATCCATCATGAAACTACAATTAGTGGTCTCATTTTTGCCTTTGCCTGTCTCTATATTTTTACTTCTTCGTTCGTCACTTTTCGGTTTAATTTTCAGACTTCATATTTTATTTTCAGACATTGTTTTCGTCAGCGTACTTAATTTACAGCATTTCGAAATAACTAAACTAATGTTAGAAAATGGTAAACACGTGCTATGCGAAAAGCCTATGGGTATGACGTACAAACAGACAAAATCTCTCGTGGACTTGGCGCGCGAAAAGAAACTCTTTCTTCTTGAAGGGATGTGGTCGAGGTTCTTTCCGGCTTACGACGCTTTAGACAAGCATATAGCGAGTGGTGGGCTTGGCGACATTTATCAAATAAACATACAATTTGGGGTGGAAATTAACGACATAGAGAGAAACTTGTAAGATATTTTTATTTCCTTTCTTGCTCATTCATTTTCACGTTTTAGGTTTTTCATTCCTATTATGCTTAATTTCATATTAATAAGATGCATATACCATCTATACTTATAATAAAACTGTAACAGGTCCAATTCTGTACATTGAAGATATTTTGAAAATTTTTTTTGGAGGGCACTCATTATTCGATACTGAAGCCAAATCTGTAATTTTTTTCATTTTTGTCTGTCTGTCTGTCTGTCTGTCTGTCTGTCTGTCTGTCTGTCTGTATCTTGGCCGCGCATCACGCCGAAACTACTGAATGAATTCAAACGAAACTTGGCACGATTTGAGCCTATACTACGAGGTAGGACATAGGATACTTTTTATCCCGAAATTCTACCCTCGAAGGGGTGAAATAGGGGTTGAAAGTTTGTATGAAAGTCCTTAATTTCTCAAGTTATAGCCATGAAACTTGCTATATGAGCTGCGGGTTGAAAATGGAGACTTACGTGTTTCACAGTTTTTGAAAATTCGACCCCCAAAAGGGTGAAATAGGGGATGAAAGTTGGTATGAAAGTCCTTCGTTTCTCAAGATGTTTTACAAGTTATATCAACGAAACTTTTTATTTTGGCTTACGGTAAAAAATAAAGAAGTACGTGTGTCACAGTTTTTCGAAATTCCACCCCTAAGGGGGTGAAATAGGGGGTGAAAGTTTGTATAAAAGTCTGTCATTTCTCAAGTTATATCGATTAAACTTGGTATACAAGCTACTGGTTGAAAATGAAGAAATATGTGTTTCACAGTTTTTGTAAATTTTACCCCCGAAGGGGTGAAATAGGGGTTGAAAGTTTGTATGAAAGTCCTTCATTTCTCAAGTTATAGCCATGAAACTTGGTGTATGAGCTGCGGGTTAAAAATGAAGACATACGTGTTTCACAGTTTTTCAAAATTTCACCCTCAAAGGGGTGAAATAGGGGTTGAAAGTTTGTATGAAAGTCCTTCATTTCTCAAGTTATATCGATGAAACTTGGTATACAACCTACCGGTTAAAAATGAAGAAATACGTGTTTCACAGTTTTCGTAAATTTTACCCCCGAAGGGGTGAAATAGGGGTTGAGAGTTTGTATGAAAGTCCTTCATTTCTCAAGTTATATCCATGAAACTTGGTATATGAGCAGCGGGTTAGAAATGACAACATACGTGTTTCACAATTTTTCAAAATTCCACCCCCAAAGGGGTGAAATAGAGGTTGAAAGTTTGTATAAAAGTCCGTCATTATTCAAGTTATTTCGATGAAACTTGGTATATCCACGCGGACGAAGTCGCGGGCATCAGCTAGTATTATCTATTTACGTGTCACATAAAATTTTCCTGTGTTTGGTGGTGGTGTTTACAAAATATGCTGAAATTCCAGAATGAAAGATTTGGGTGGCGGCGCGGTACTGGACTTAGGCATTTATATGTTGCAACTCCTCCAATTCGTATACAAAGAGGCGCCGACTGACATAATGTGTACGGGGCACTTGAGCAAGACTGGCGTGGACGAGTCTGTGTCGTGTGCTCTGAAGTATAAAGACGGACGGACGGCCACCATAGCTGCGCACACGCGTGCTACTATGCCTAATAAGGCAGAAATAACTGGGACCAAAGGCACCATTATGGTAAGTTATTCATTCGTACTTCAAAACGTCACAGGTGACATTTTATATCTAAATCTTGAACTATAGCAGCTGTGGAAAGTCCAAGGATTACATTCCATGCCTGATTATGAATTTGGAGCCCAATGGTTCTTTTTTGTTTCCGATTGTATTTTTCGGATATCTTGATTCTCTATTCACTCCATATTTTAAAGTAGGGACTTACCTTCAGCATGGAGATTATCAAAGATTTTTGATAAACAAAAATGAAGGCTTAACAGGAACGATCGAGAAAAATACAGAACCACAAAGGATCAGTAAGAAACTATAAGGCTGTAAAATTTAGAAATACATAGGTACTTGTATAAATACATACTTATAAACCCAATCCAGATGCTATTAGGATAATAAAAATAGGTTTTCTGTTTTCCTCTTAAGATTACAATCACTCGAGAGAAAAGTATGGAATGCTAACTGTCATCCTAATAGCATGATAAATCAGAGACAGCACTAAGGACATAGATACCTAAAACGACCTAACTTTAACTGCGCATTTAACGCCTTATTACCTTTTATGTAGTTCACATCAAACGTACTTAAAACCACCTAATTTATCTTGAGGAAAACCAGTCTATAAATACTACATGTTCGTTTTTAAATTCAAAACACCATTAAAACTGGGTCACGCTATAAAAAAATATAATATTTTAGCAGAATTTATAATAAGCTGACCGCCCGCTCAACTTTTCTTTAGAAGGGGGAAAACTTTTGTAGAACAATCCTTTTTTATATAAATACGTTAAACGTGCGTGCAACACGCATTAAGGATACGTGCCGAAGTTGCTTATAAAGTTTATTTTATTTTAGTATGCCTTAAGGAGCTTTAAAAAGTGGTAATTCGAAGCTCCTTATGGCGCCCTTTCGGTGCGTATTGATAAAAATATTCCTATCAATTTTAACCCTTATCTCTGCATCGTATTTCTCGTTGCTCAGGGTCTTGACTCTTGACCCCTCGACGCCCCCGTGACGTACAAATGATCCCTCGTCCTTATATTTTAAATAGTCCCCGTGATTACAAATACATTATTAAGTGTATCACAATTTTCAAGAGAAATTAATGCGGAGGGGTCTATCCGCATACTTATAGTCTTTATTAGTTAGTTAACTAGTTATCTTGTAGAAAAGGTGTAAATAATTATGGGAGTAAAAAGTGATTTGCAATTAATCTAAAGTACGCGCGCGAGTTGAATGCCGAGCTTTTGTATGTGTCACCATACATAAGCTCTGCATTCAACTCGAGCGCGAACTATACTTGGTAAACGAAAAAAATTGCAGTAAAATCTTTTGGTTTGCTTAAAATGCTTTGGGTTGCAAACACTTGATTTGCACTTAATTTTAAAATCATTTGCATGTCCAAAAGGACAAAAGCCTTCAGAAAATTAAAGATAAAAGAAATATAAAAATCATTTGCTTATAAAGAAATGTGTTGTATGCTTGATATATTATTATTTATATCTACTTATATTATGAAGAGGTGAAGTTTGTGAGGTTGTAGGGGCTAATCTCTGGATCTACTGAACCGATTTTGACAATTTTGGTACCAATAGAAAGCCAGATTATTTGTGAGTGTCATAGGCTATATATTCACCCGAAAAATTAGGGAGTTCCCGTGGGAATTAAAAAATCTTATTTCACGCGGACGAAGTCGCGGTCATCTGCTAGTTATGTACGCGCTTGTTGCGCTCGTAAAAATAACATGTCCAACTAGATTCAATTTGCACGTGTTCTTATTACAGTTGGACTATTTCTGGTGTCCGACCGTGTTGCACATATCGGCCGCTAACAGCACGGAATGGACGCTACCCAAGGGCAAATATAAATTCCATTTCCACAACAGCGCGGGACTGAGCTATGAGATACAGGAGTGCTGGGACTGCATTAACCAGGGTAAGCGGATATCATCTATGCTTTTCATTTCTATCAATTCACCTGCCCCCCGATTGTCTAAAAGTTGCCGATCAAATCGTCAAAGTTCGGCGTCAAAGTAAAATAAACCATAATAACATTGAATTAGAGCTCAATTTCGTGTATCCATTCTCATACGTTTAGGGATGTACGATACCCTAATTGAACCCTAATTTGATCGGCAATTCTAACACAATCGCACCTCTGGTCATGACAATTGCTTACTTCATTTGAAAAATAACGGAATATTTTTTTTAATTATGCTGTAGTGAACGTACTACTAGTACCTACACTACTAGGACACAAATTACGATGTATAGCAAAACAAACTGCTGCAGCAATCGTAGAAGTGAGAAATCCATACTAATTTATCATTAGGCAACTAGATGCTGCCCGCGATTAAGGTTTTTTTGATTCTAGCGGGAACTTTAATTTTCCGGGATAAAAAGTAGCCTATGTTTTTCCTCGGGACACAAACTATCCCTGTACCAAACATTAAAATTGGTTGTACAGAAATTGGTTGGTTAGACCTTGAAAACGTAGCAGACAGACAGACACACTTTATAATATTAGTATGGATTATCAAAATATGCAACGGCCGTATCTTTTGATTAGGGGACCGTAGACCTAAGTACTCGTATTTGATATTAATTTCAACTTGATACCTCCACGCGTTCCCGATAAAAAGGGCGTTGACAGACAGACGTCAGACGGATGGACAACAAAGTGATCCTATAAGGGTTCCTTTTTTCTTATACCACTAATAAAAAGAGCTAGGTGGTCCCAAATAGATCACTGCGGTAGGCCTGAAGAAAGACCTTTTTGAAAGCACGTCACCTCACGTTATCCTTTACCTTCCTGGTGCATCAACTTACCGTAACCTTTAGGTCGTTAGCCCATCGCGTCGTCTGGTCGGAGGTCGGCCCATCTTTTGTAAAGAATTTTACTACACATTTACCTGTTGCAAAATGACTTGGAAATAAAGCTTTCCGGAAACAAATAACAAAAAACTGGTAGGTACTCGTTTTTCTTAGCCATTTGACCTTTCGACTTTCAGAGCTAGGCTATATTATACATGTACTCCATGAATAAATTTACCTAAAAGATTACCTATTTTCCGCTATTTTCTTTCCTAATCAATTGAGTCGACAAAACATCCGTTACGATCTTCATAATGAATCCGTTTACGAACTTTGGGTCCAATGTCCGTGTAATTCAATTTGTTTCAGTTGTCAGTTATTATTGTCTTTTATGAATAATATTAGTCCAACAAAGCGGTAAATCTTTGGGCCCGTGTAAAACGACATTACCTATACAATCAATACTCAATTTATTTATTCCATGTAGAACATACAAGTGTCACTTATGCTACGTCATGTACCAACGACTACCAACGATTCGGAAAAAAAAATCTATTCAGAGGAACCGGAGAATCCATACTAATATTATGTACCTACCTACTAGTTATGAAATATTACTTTTATCTCTACTTTTGACGTAACGAGACAAGTAACCATGTTAGCTTCGGTAGACAGAGAGAGATAACGGGTAGACATAATTTACTCGTAGTGCGCATGCTAGCCATACTGGTCCTCCACTATACCCATTACCCATGCAAAAATCATGTCGATCCGTTGCTCCGTTGCGGCGTGATTGAAGGACAAACCAACAAACAAACACACTTTCACATTTAAAATACATATTAGTATGATTTCTATATAACTAGCTATAGTATTTAGAATATAATATTTCATTTATTTATTTTATTTAAAAACAAGTATACATTAGTAGTTTGTGATATAAGGGCGGTAAATAGGTTTTTACATTCGAGTTGACTAATGTCAGCCCGATGACGCCAGTCGAGGGCTGACCATCGTCACGAGTTTGTTCAAACCTTAACGCCCGTGTATCATACGATATTTTTCAATACATTTGTGAGAAAACTTGAAATGAAAAGTCGAGTAGGTAGGAACTAGGTACTCACTAGAAAATGGCTTCTCACGCCCATACTTAGTCGAGGTTTTCGGCGGCTATTACAAGCGCGACTTTTTTCTCACAGCTAAAATACCTTATTGTTGATTTAATTTTATTATTACACATCACTTATACCACTCATCTTATTATTTAATAATTTATAAGAAAAGCTCAATGAAACTTTTAAAAATAGCGCGCACAGGTTCAAGATTTTAGTAGTACCTATCTATAGCGCGTTGTTGTAATTGCGTTTTTTTTAATTGGCTTCATGGCTCTAGGTTCTAGCTCTTAACTATCAGCCTGGATTATTCAGCCTTTACTTTTTTGATTTATAAAACTTAAAACAATTTTAATTAACTAAATTAAATACAATTTTTAATTTCATGAATTAATTTCATCAATCCACATCTAAATGTTATTATTTTTTAAGTTTTCTACATACAAAGTCAATATCATTATGAACCTTCTTTCAAGAAAACTTTTTATTTAGAAGTAAAGTGGCCTTACAAAAATTAAAAAAAAAACTGCAAAAAAATAGCACGAGGGCAGTAAATTCTGCAAAAAAAAAGCACGAGGGCAGTAAATTTAACTTACAAGCCCTGTTTACTGCCTCTGTAAGTGCATTTTGCGAGCAAGTGTATTGAAAATTATTATAACAGTTTACAATATTTGTTACGGTGTAACAAAAACCCTGATCGGGTTTATCCGTACACCGGTATTCCTCGTGTTCGCTCATTACAATATTATGTTCTACATAATTTTTATTTTTATTAGTGAGTAACCATCCTTAACTACTATTTACTACTAAGTACTTACAGTTACTATTTATGATTTATTATTTACTATTACTATACTATTTATAATTATTAACTTACTATTTACTATTTATAATTAATGTAATTAATGTAATTATATGTGTACATCTCACAATTATATTTAGATGTTAAAATATGGTTGTGAAATGTATAAAACATTAAATGAAGGTAGGCTACAATATAATATTTAACCAGCGTAATGCAATACTAAACTACAACGACAGATTAAAGTATTATATTTGATTACGCCGCGCTGGCGAAGTACCTAAACCACGTATCGTATTGATGTTTATTATTTCAAACAGTTCATATTTCTAGGCGTCTTGGTAAACGTTTAACATATAACGTCTAATAATAATTTTATTGGCACATATTATGCTCACGACATGATAAATGCATAACAAAAGATTATTATTGTAATACTAGCTGATGCCTGTGTCTCCTTCTACCTAGATTTAGGTTTTACAAAAAACCCTAGAGAACATTGATTTTCTGGCATAAAAAATATACTATTAGTGTCTCCAGCGCAAGCTATCTTTGTTTCAAATATTATCTTCAAGATCGATTATTGCATATTTTTATCCTTTTAGTATAGAAGTTCAAATATCGATAGGGATATTTTATTCACATTGCAGGTGTAGTTTTTTAAGTATTAAATAAGATTTTCTTCTTTCAGGATTACTGGAGAGTCCAAAAATGAGCTTAGACGAAAGCGTTCTGCTATCGAAGCTCAGTGATACCATGAGGGCGCAACTAGGTGTACTCGATAATGCATTTTAACCACCGGATATAGAGTTCAAAATTGTATAAGCCAGTATAGTATTAGTATAGGCTAAGTAGATACAAATTGCAATACACGAACAAAATGTCCGCATAATATTTTTAAATCCAACAATATTTTCGTACAAAATACCTACCTACCGATAGTATTTAAACAAAACAAACTGTGATGAAAGTGTGTTGTGGCAAGTAAGTACCTATTGTAAATTATTATACTTATATTTTTAAAAAATATACACGCTAATTTATTACAACCACGCACGTTGTTTTATTAACTTTACTCATTAGTTTGTGCTATTTATAACTCCTACTGATTATACCTAATAGAGTTACGTGTTTGGAATTACGCGCAAGTCTGCTCTACAAGTTAACTAGTACTAGTTACTAGTTAACTAGTACTAGTTGACTAGTAGAGCAGACTTAGATATAAATATATATAACTTTATGAGATATAGTTTAGACATTAATGTCTAAACAATATTGAACAGCAGGGCGATTACCTAAAAATAACAGCTACAGTGTAACCATCGCAATCACTTCTGATTGGTTATCATTATTCCACTATTGGCCAAAATCAATTGACGAAGCAAAAATACCATAAATTCAGCCAATCAAAACAATTAAGACTGCAACAATGATTGGTGCAGGTGTTACATAATCGCCCTGCAGAACATAGGTAAGGCGAGGTTTGAAGATCTCCCTGGCGCAGTATTGAGCGCTGTTGTCTTAACGTGCGGAGGTCCCGGGTTCGATCCCCGGAATTTCGGAATTTACAATTTCGTAATTTCCCTGGTCTGACCTGGTGGGAGGCTTCGGCCGTTACCGCCCTACCGGCAAAGACGTGCCGCCAAGCGATTTAGCGTTCCGGTACGATGCCGTGTAGAAACCGATTAGGGGTATGGGTTTAATATAACTGCCATACCCCTAACAGGTTAGCACGCTACCATCTTAGACTGCATCATCACTCAGGTCTCAGAATCAGGTGAGATCGCAGTTAAGGGCTCATTTGTAGTGAATAAAAAATTTAAAAAAGGCTGGGGTAGTACTACTTACATATATAATAACGAGATAATTTAAAGACAATTCTATTGCAGTTACATATTTATTTAATTTATTATATTTTATACAAAGTCTTTAATTACGTCTAGGTTATAAGGCTATAAGCGCATAATTTATATAATAATTTAAATAATGGTAGGTACTTAATAGGGTTAATAGTTCTTAAAAAAGGCTACAAAATAATATAAAATAATTATTCGAATTCAAAACAAAATCAGTTGGTAAAATATTTTGTATCGCTACGTAACTACTTAGGTTAAATATTAATTTTAAATCAAAAACAACGTAACTTTATTTAGTAAATTAATATTTGTAGATAACTTATGCATAAAGGTTATGATTTTATTGATCATAACTTTGGAATACTTTCTGTATGATACGAGCGCCCTCTCTCAACTGTTCTTCTGTTATGACAAGCGGAGGAGCCAGCCGGATGGTCTGGCCGTGGGTCGTCTTGGCGAGAAGACCGGCTTCCTTCAGACGATGGCATACGTCGTATGCGTTAATACCTGGAAAACAAAACATGTCAACTTTTCTGTAAGCGTACATTCCCACCAACTTATTTGGCCCGGTGGCCAAAATTGGAACATATTTTTATGCCTGTAAGTTTTTGTAGAGCCCGTATCTAGCCTCCAAGGCAGGCCCAAGCCGAAAAAACATTTTGGCTTGAAAATATTGACCGGGGCACAATGTTGCCCCGCGCCCCACCCGGGTAAGGAGGCCAAGCTTCGAACCCCGTACCCCCGCTTGGCCCTCGCCCGGGCCGAACGGAGAAGACCCTCGCACAACAAAGTTTTTGCTTGCATATACCTATTAAGCTACTAGCGACGCTGTCACCGGGTCAGATAAATTTGTGGGACTATACGTTGGTACTTGTATCGGACCTACTTTTTGGGTTGACGAGTGACGACCTTCGTGCCGCAGACTTTAATAGCGTAAAAAAGTTAGTCGTGGTAACTAGATACAGTAACAGACAGGCAAAGCGCACTTGATAATATTGTTAATAGTAGAGTAGGTGCCTTCACAATTAACACTTTAATATAATGGGCTTTAATTCATTCAGTAAATAATAATTGAAATCGGTTCAGACACTACCACGGTTATACGGTTTAGGTTCAGAGGCTGCCACGTCATATCTATTAATTTGTAAGTATTGTATATTCTTTATTGTACACCACAAAAACAAAAACGAAACAGATAACAAATATGAAAACTTAAGACGTAGGTACAAGGTAATTTGTGTTTATATAGGATCTACTTTATTCCACACATCAAAATAGAATGAGTACTAAAATTATACATCAACTAGAGGTCGCCCGCGACTTCGTCCGCGCACAATTTTTGATTTCCTATGAGATTATGAAATTTTCCCGCTGCAATGTCTATCTAAAGAGGGTTTATATAGCTTTTATCTACTCCCATGCTATAAATCCTCTATAACAGGTTCTGAAACAGTTAGCTAATTGCCAACATTAAAACACCCAATGTCCTAATAACCATTACATCATCCAAACGGGTGATGTAATGTTGTACTGAATTTCATTACAACACCCCCTTTTTTTACGATCCCCTCTGCGCAAAGGGTTTACTCAACAGACAGCCACATCTGCTCGATGCGTGGTATCTGTATGAATTACAAAAAAAGAACATCTGTACGAATTTCAAAAAAATAACATTGTCATACACGCGCGTTTCACTACCAGAACGCCGCGCGCTGTAAAAAAAAGTAGGTTATTAGAATTTTCCCCGCCATTTTTCTTCGTTTTTTTTATTGTTTTGTTAACAAAAAAAAAAAATAAAAAAAAAATAAAAAAAAAAATTTAAAAAAAAAATTTAAAAAAAAAATTTAAAAAAAAAAATTTACAAAAAAAAAATTTAAAAAAAAAATTTAAAAAAAAATGAGCGGTTCAAGTTTTGAGTTTTGATGGTATTAGGTTACTAGGACTGGATGTTTTAATGTTAGCAGTAAGCTAACTATTTCAGAATCTGTTATAGAGGATTTATAGCATGGGAGTAGATAAAGTCTTGTATGCAACAGTTGATAATCAGGTATTAAAACACTCATATGATACTATTATCACCATTGATGTAGAATTTTAGTAATTATCACACTCCGCTACGCGTCGTGTGATAAACCCACATTCGTGTTTTAATACCCCTTATTACACAACTGTTGCATAAATAACTAATGCAGGTGTTTATTATTTAAAACTTATAACCTAAATCCCGATTTTCATGTTTCTAACTTCAAAAACAAAGGACTTTCACACAAACTTCCAACCCCCATTCCAACCCCTTAGGGGTGAATTTTCTCAAAACCGTTTCTTAGCTGACGTCTACACCACAAAAGGAACCTACCTTCCAAATTTCAAGTCTGTATGTTTTATAGTTCCTGAGATATCGGGATTAGTCAGTGAGTCATTGAGCTAATGCCCACTTCGTCCGCGTGGCTTAAGTATTTTTTTTCTCAAAACCGTTTCTTAGCTGACGTCTACACCACAAAAGGAACCTACCTTCCAAATTTCAAGTCTGTATGTTTTATAGTTCCTGAGATATCGGGATTAGTCAGTGAGTCATTGAGCTAATGCCCACTTCGTCCGCGTGGCTTAAGTATTTTTGCCCCCACAGGCACTCCTTAGTTTTCCGGTTTAAAAAGTAGCCTATGTCACTCTCCAGGTCCTCAACTATACTCATGCAAAAAATCACGTTGATCCGTTGCTCTTTTGCGGCGTGATTGAAGGACAAAGTCTCTGTTTATCCTTGGGGATCGAATTTTCAAAAATGGTGAAACACGTACGTCTTCATATTTAACCAGAAGCCCAAATGCTAAGTTTCATGACCAAATGCTAAGTTTCATGAATCTAACTTGAGAAATGAAGGACTTACGTATCAATTTTCAACCCCTATTTTACCCGTTTGGGGGTGAAATTTAAAAAAAACTGTGACATACGTCCTTCTTTAATTATTACTGAAAGCCAAAATACCAAGTTTCGTTGATATAACTTGAGAAATATCTTGAGAAATGAAGGACTTTCATCCCCTATTTCAGCCCTTCGGGGGTAGAATTTTCAAAAACTGTGAAACACATATTTCTTAATTTTTTACCCGTAGCTTATATACCAAGTTTCATGGATATAACTTGAGAAATGACGGACTTTCATACAAACTTGTAACCCCTATTTCACCCCTTTAGGGGTGGAATTTTGAAAAATCCTTTCTTAGTGAGCGCCTACGTCACAAAAGGAACCTACTGTCAAAATTTCAAGTTTCTAACCCCAGCGGTTTGGGCTGTGCGTTGATGTCAGTCAGTCAGTCAGTCAGGACTTTGAATTTTATATAGGTATATATATAGATGATTCCACACTACGAAAAGTTAAACAAGAAAAGAAAAACTCCCTGATTGGTATTATAGGTACATATACCTACCTCAGTTAACCTAAGAAGAACCTTTATAAAGGAGATCACACATCTCTAGGTATTTCGTGATCAAGTAGTCCTTGGGAGATGTTTTAAACTTACTGTCGTAAACATCAATGGCGAACATAAGTCCTCGGCCGCGGATAGTCAATATCTTGGACTTGGGAATCTTCTCCAACTCCTGGCGGAACACCGAGTATAGTTTATCTGCATTCTCGGCCAGTTTCTCCTCCAATAATACCTGCAGGTAAAATACAGGTAGCTTATACTCTTGCATGGCAGGGATTATCGAATGATCAAACTAACGATAAGAATTTGTCGCTTAGTTAATTAAACGTTTGCAGGTAACTTATAAACATACTTGCTCATTGATTTTGGTCCAACCTACCTTCCCTACCAACCTATCTTCTCTATCTTTTTATAGTCTAAATACCTACCTATTGTGTATGTCTGTGCGTTAGCCTAAGTGGGTTTATCTTCGAATTTTTTTCTGGATCTCATTTCACAATCATTATACTTTAACATTTTGAGAGAAAGATTGATATATTATAAGTATCTCTATGATCTCGTAGGTACGTAACTCATAGTTATATACATTTTTTGTTCGTAGAATAAATATGGTGGCTTTGCACAGGTGGAAATCCGTACCTATACAAATCCAGGGCAAGTCAGCAAGTTAGTAGGTATAAATAAAATATAAATGGGTCTGTCTGTTTGGGCTTTGATCTGCTATACGTAGATCAGCCTGTGATATTTGTTGCTAATTTTTGGATTTTTTATAGCTGAAAATACTCATACAAAAATATTTACCTTTATTGCCTATCATTTATTCTGCATTTTATTTGTCTGTTTGGGCTTTGATCTGCTGTACGTAGATCAGCGCTGTGATATTTGTTGGTAATTTTGTAGGTATGTTTATATCGCAGCTGAAAATACTCATACAAAAATATTTACCTTTATTGCCTCGGTGGCGACTGCGCACGCGAGTGGATTGCCACCGTATGTCGAACCGTGAGTGCCCGGCGTTATGACCTGCCGAGGAAATCAAAATAGAGTGAAAATAAGTACCTACCTACCAAATAAGCCTTACACACAATAATGATGTAGGTAGGTGCGGTATCCTTATAACACACTGCGCACACACACAGCCAGAAAATTACAGAAGGAAACGAAGATGAGCTCTATACTTTTTGTGAAAGTGTGTAGGTACGTATGTCTATCTGCTTCGATTTCACGGCCTAACTATCTGTTCAACTGATTTTAACGACACTTGGTACAGAGATTGATTGCATCCCGGGGTAGGACCTAGGTAGGTAGATACTTTTTATCACGGAAAATTAAAGTTTCGCCGGCAACAATCTAAATCCACGCGTACGTAGGTACTTACGGAAGTCGCAGGCATCATATTATTTTAGTTATTAGGTACCTACTAAAATTAAAAAGGCTTACACATTACATATCCTAACCCTTTTTTAGTTAATATATATATAGGTACTAGCGCTTGGCTGCAATTAGACTTACTTGCAAGTGATGATGTAGTCTTAGGTGGAGCGCGCTTGCCAAAAAAATCCTAACGGCAAACTTCGTCGATGTGAGGAATAATCATGGAACGATCACAATATTAATTCCGCTCTAGCGGATGAAAGGGAATTTCGCTCGGATTGCGATCAATAAAGAAAGCTATTCCGAAAAAAAAGTTTTACTCACGCCCATGACATCGTTATTGGCCAGGACAGCAGAGACTGGTAAAACGCCGCCGCTCAGGGCCTTGCCCAGTATGAGTAGGTCTGGCTTCACGCCCGAGTGCTGCACCGCCAGGAGCTTGCCAGTGCGACCTGCAAGCGACATACAAATAGGTACCTACATGAGTCTCTATTCTAATCGGAAAGCTTAGTGATTATAAATTAGCTATTGGATAGAAGTAGGCGTTACTTTGCGGAAGTCCATGATAATCAAGGAACAAGATGCTTAATCCGCTATAATCTGCCAAAACAGACAAATCTGTGTGGTACCTACGTGTAGCTTGCACGTGTGTAGCTAACGAAATTAACGCCCAATAAGCCAGCAATTCGCACCGCCACAACACCACTCCACACAATATAGGCATCTTCCAAAATACTCTCAACGAGCGTTTCACTCCGACACCGGAGCATCCTCGTCAGGAGATGTTGACTCGAGAATGCATTGTCTGCTTTGGCGGATTATAGCGAATTAAGCTTCTTATTCCTTGATAAAATTTATCTCCCTATTCAGGAGTCCGGCGTTCGAATTCCGAGTAGGTAAGACATAATAAGTATTTGACCGAGCGAAGCGAAGGTCTCTGAGTCTACTTGGGTGAATTGGCACTTGTCCGTCCGTCCGTCCGTCCGTCTGTCAGAGCCTTATAACTTCTGAATTACTGAATGTAATTACTTCAAATTTAAATATAATATGTAAACCGATGGCCTCCCGCCGAATATGGCTTATAAAGTTATAAAAATCTTTATCTACACTAATGTTATAACATTCTACTTATGTTTCCAATACTTGACTTATAATTACTACTGTTATAGCGCAGATAACAAAACACTCAATTTAAGCAATTTCACATGATGGTTTAATATCCACATCGATATCGTAAAATCTCGTGCGTGTTCCGTTATAAGCACTGCGAGCACTGGCAGTGCTCTTTACTGGGGACTTCCAGTGCTCGCAGTGTATTTCGGAACGCACCCCATTATAACATCAATAAAACGCGACCAATTAACCTGGCTTTTGAAAACAGTTGGGTTATACGTGAAAACTTCGTCGAAACTACTAAACTTACATACACAAAACTCTTTGGTAAGATCTTGTGCCAATTAAATAAAAAACGAACAGCGCGCGCTCGCTCCTGATTGGCCCTGCGCGCGCAGCTGCGCTCTCATTGGTTAGATTTTAATGGCGGCAAGTTCAGTGTGACAATACACGTATATACATAAACTATTGTCAGCTTTTACTCTTGTTGTTTGATAAATTGCATTAGTGAAGATAAAGTAGTGTATGCAACTGCATATAACACGGGTATTAAAACACTCGTTACTATTATGAAACTCGCTGCGCTCGTTTCATAAACTCACACTCGTGTTTTAATACCCTTCATTATATGACAGTTGCATAAACTACTATTATTTCAGGGGGGCTCTCATAGAAGCGAATGCGAAGTAAAATATTTTTTATAGCGTTACATAAGGTTGCGGTATATCATTTTAAAGATAATTAGGAATAGAGTCCAAAAATATTTTTTTTAAAATTTTTGCCCTGAAATTGACGTAATGGGGGGCTTTCAAAGTGGCGATTTTCTAACGTCCAAAGTTGAGCTCAGAACTCTCAATTTTCTGAAAGGCTGAGCCTGAAACTTATCAATTATTTGAATTATATCCTGTACTTGAACAACAAATACTAAAATTAGTTGAATATTATAAGGAAACGAAATTATTTAATTTTTAGTGATGATGATATTTTTAACAGAACTTCACAATAATGTCAATAGATGGCGCTCTGTGATACCGCGAGGTCTCAGTTCGGGGCGAACCACTAGTAGATATAACTTTTCGGAGCTAAACCTAGGCATTTCTATGCCGAGCCTGGTTTTTAAACCTACTGGGCGTCAGTGACATCCAAGAGTTTAAATGATGAATGAAATCATCGCGAGGAAACCTGCGCTCCAGAAAACTCTACGTCTTGTTCTCAAAGGTGTGTGAAGTCCTGCTAAATAGCTTGCATGGTGACTATGGCCTAGTGTGTGGAGCGGAGCGCAGACCCTTCCCATTCTGAGAGGAAATGAGCGCTCAGTAGTAGACCGGGCGGCGACCGGGATGGGATTTACTTTTTACTTTTTGATGTTAGCACCACGGACCTGTTACGGTTTTTACTTGTTAATGATGGTGAAGATAATGGCCTTATTACCTAATCCAGTCTGCACTTCGTCCGCTATCCATAGCACGTTATACTTAGTGCACAGCTCCCGCACTTTCCTCAGGTAGTCGTCGTCAGGGATGATCACTCCAGCCTCGCCCTGGATAGGCTCCACCATGAAGGCGGCAACATCGGGATCTTGGAGGGCTTTCTGGAATATTTCTGAGATAAGTATCCTGTTATATAGTTTTACAAACGAGGCCATTCACTTAATGGAGTTTAGGAAAAATATGAGCATACCTATCCATTACACGAAAACGTGAAATGACTTTAAATAACAACCCTGCGAATTCCAAGAAACAAAATTTACCTCCAAAGCAGGAATGTTATTGTATGGAATGAGTTCGAAGCAAGGCATGTAGGGCCCAAAGCCGTTGTAGCACGTAGGGTCTGATGACGAAGACACCGCGGAAAGTGTTCGACCCCAGAAGTTGCCTTCAGCGAAGATTATCTGAAACAAAACAAAATTGGTTAAGTAGATATATATAGTTAGGTAGGAGTGGATACCTATAGTAGGTTCAGAGCTGTGCTCGGTGATTAATATCAAGTAAAATCTGCCCTGCTATACCGCCTGAGCAGTCAATTTTTTATTTTTTATTCCACTACAAGTTAGCCCTTGACTGCGATCTCACCTGATGGTAATTGATGATGCAGTCTAAGATGATAGCGGGCTAACCTGTTAGGAGAGTATGTCCATTGTCCACCCTCGAGAGTCCAACTACTTAGAACAGTTGAAACGTGCGTTTTAGTTAAATAT
The DNA here is from genome assembly GCA_917051295.2 of Erebia ligea. Taxonomy (NCBI): domain Eukaryota; kingdom Metazoa; phylum Arthropoda; class Insecta; order Lepidoptera; family Nymphalidae; genus Erebia; species Erebia ligea. The sequence goes on from OU785226.1 coordinate 3,698,976, forward strand.
TGTGGCTACTTAGCCTAAAGAAGCCCGAGGCACGTTTTCACCAACTACGAGAGGCCTCGTAATCGTATCTCGTGGGGTGAAAGGGTGAAAAGTAAACTGAATTGGAAATTGAAAATTCTTCCTCAATCCTCACCTTAGCCTGGTCCTTCGGTATCTTCTTGACGTCGTAGCCCCACTTCCGCGCAATCTTGCAAGCGCTCTCCCCGCCCTCTACTCCTGTATTCATCGGCAAAAGTCGATCGTAGCCAAACAATTCTGTCATGAACTTTTCATATTTGCCCAGCTGATCCGAGTAAAACGCTCTGAATAAAATAAAAAGACATTTTTTTTTTATTTCATTACAAGTGAGCCCTTGACTGCGATCTCACCTACCTAATGGTAAGTGATGATGGAGTCTAAAGATGGTAGGTAGCGGGCTAACGTGTTAGGTGTATGGCAGTTATATTAAATGCCCTAGTAGTCGGTTTCTACGCGGCATTTAATTCCTAATCTGCGTAAGATAGGTGGTAGGTACTTAACTATTTTAAATTTTAATTGTACCAAGATTGTATCTAACTAATAAAAATCTCGCAGTTATCTTAAAAATACTATTAATTAAATAAATGGCAGCCTTACTTATCAATCTTATCTTATTCAAGCCCCAAGCCGTAACAACTAGGTTAAGGACAAAACCCCTCACCTCGACACCAGTGTCAACTTGTCAGCCTGTTCCTTGAGCACCTTCACGATTCTTGGATGGCAGTGTCCCTGGTTTACTGCTGAGTATGCGCTCAAGAAGTCGAAGTACTTCTTGCCTTCCACATCCCAAACAAATATACCTGGAAATAATAGAAAAAAATTGTGTGTGTCAGCTCCGACGCACGACTGGAGTTTACTCTTTACGAACGATTAGATACGATATAGATTAGTAAATGAGGGTAAAAAAATGCGTTCAGCATTTTTTATATTACTGAAAGCATGCTTGGTACATTTATTTCATAGAATCTATGATTTATCTTATACTAGCTGATGCCCGCGACTTCACCCGCGTGGAATAAGTTTTTTAATTCCCACGGGAACTCATTATTTTTCCGGGATAAAAAGTAGCCTATGTCACTCTCCCAGATCCTCAACTACCTATACCCATGCCAAAAATCACGTCGATCCGTTGCTCCGTTGCGGCGTGATTAAATATAAACCAACAAACAAACACACTTTCGCATTTATAATATATTAGTATGATTCATCAAAATATTAATTATACTATATATAGCTCGATTACCACTCACTCACTCACTGACTGACTCATTGACATAATTGTTCTCCTAGAAAGAGACAGAAAACGATATAATGATGTACGGAAGATGTGTTCGGGTGCGGGATTCGAGTAGGGAAAAATTATGACATTTCGGAAAAACAAGATGGCGGCCGACGTGATTCTTGTAACTCTTTTGTTTTCCAACCGATTTTGTTACAACTCGCAATTATTGAAGAAATTAGGAAACGATCAATAGAAAAAGTGGAAAAAATTGGAAAAACAAGATGGCGGCCGAGCTGTAGTGTTTTCAAATTTTTGATTTTTCGACCCCGAACCGCGGCACCACAGATCCGAAACGGCGTGGTCGAGCATGATATTTTTTCTTTTTTCGCCTGCAATTATCCTGTATTTTGACATAATGGGAGTGGTTTTTAAAAATTCAAGATGGCTGCTGTCGCGGCGGCCTTTTTGTTTGAGGTACGAAAAAACGCAATTTTAAAATTCAAATTTCTCACAGTTGGCAACGTCGGAGCGTTTCGACTTGTACTGGGCGATTGTGTGTACAGACTCGAGGTATGGATTGGTGAAAAAAAATTACCCCATTTCTAGGGAAATTTTCAAGATTTACCCCAAAAATAAAAAATCTAAATACGGGCTTTTTGCAAAATTTGAGTACGAGCAACCACGTGTCTCACTTGTGCAAATGACATTTGGGTATTTTCGTCGCCGAAGTCTGGCAACACTGGAATTTATCAAAGTAAAAGTGATTTTCGACATGGTCTTTTTTCAGGGGCGATCATTTCGGCTGGGTGCGAGCGAGATGAAAAATTTAAACGTCATCAGGAGCGGTATATCCTGTAGTTTACGGGAAAATTATGAAACTATGTAAAATGTTTCTGTGCAACGAGGAGGCGGCCATTTTGTATTCTTTTTGTGTTTTTGAAAATTTCGAACACGTTTTTGAGGCAGTTGGCAACATTTGGGAAAGTTGACATGTATAAATCGATTGTGTAACTCAACCAGCGGTATCGAGATATCTAAACAGTGTTGCCACATTTGGGGTAGTATTCGAGATTCTCCCAAAAATGTCCTCCTGTAAAATTTTGTATGAAAAATTTTTTTTTCACTGATGGCTTCGTATACACGTCAGAAAATTAAACTTGAAAAAAAATATGGAGACAGCTGATGATTGAGGATTTCGGAGACGGGTAAAGAGCACGGCCGAGGTATTGAAGATAGGTGGGGGGTGCTCGACCAAATGTCATTCAAAACTTCATCCAAAAGACAATGACCTGAAAAAAAATTCAAAATGGCGGATTTAAGATGGCCGCCATACAAATTTATTTGGTGTCCATCTCAGAAAGTATAAAAGATGAAAGAGTGGTTTCTCGGCCAAAGATGATCAGGGCGAGAAGATCTATTTAGCGAAAAGAAAAAAAATTCAAGATGGCGGATTTTTTTTTTTCATATCAAATTATATGGCGATTAGGACTCATTGACGTAATTTATTGTTCTCCTAGAAAGAGACAGAAAACGATACAATGATGTACGGAAGATGTGTTCGGGTGCGAGATGGGAGTACGGAAAAATTATGCCATTTCGGAAAAACAAGATGGCGGCCGACGTGATTCTTGCAACTCTTTTGTTTTTTAACCGATTTCGTTAAAACTCGCAAGGATTGAAGAAATTAGTAAACGATCAATAGAGAAAGTGGAAAAAATTGGAAAAACAAGATGGCGGCCGAGCTGCAGTGTTTTCAAATTTTTGATGTTTCGACCCCGAACTGCGGAGCCACAGATCTGAAACGGCGTAGTCGAGCATGATTTTTTCTTTTTTTCGCCTACAATTATGACAAACCTGTATCCTGTATCCTGTATTTTGACAAAATGGGAGTGGTTTTTAAAAATTCAAGATGGCGGCTGTCGCGGCGGCCGTTCGGTTTGAGGTACGAAAAATCGCAATTTTAAAATTCCAATTTCTCACAGTTGGCAACGTCGGAGCGTTTCTACTTCTACGGGGCGATTGTGTGTACAGACTCGAGGTATGGATTGGGAGAAAAAAGATTACCCCATTTCTCGGGAAATTTTCAAGATTTACCCCAAAAATAAAAAAAATCTAAATACGGACTTTTTGCAAGATTCGAGTACGAGCAACCACGTGTCTCACTTGTATGAATTACATTTGGGTAATTTCGTCGCCCAGGTCTGGCAACACTGGAATTTATCAAAGAAAAAGTGATTTTCGACATGGACTTTTTTCAGGGGCGATCATTTCGGCTGGGTGCGAGCGAGATGAAAAATTGAAACGTCATCACAAGCGGTATATCCTGTAGTTCACGGAAACATTATAAAACTATGTAAAATGTTTCTGTGAAACCAGGTGGCGGCCATTTTGTATTCTTTTTGTGTTTTTGAAAATTTCGATCACATTTTTGTGGCAATTGGCAACTTTTGGGAAAGTTGACATGTATTGATCGATTGTGTAACTCGACCGGCAGTATCGAGATATCTGAACAGTGTTGCCACATTTGGGGTAGTTTTCGAGATTTTCCCCAAAAACTCCCTCCTGTAAAATTTTGCATGACAAATTTTTTTTTCACTGATGGCTTCGTATATAAATCAGAAAATATAACTTGAAGAAAAATATGGAGACAGCTGATGATTGAGGATTTCGGGTAAAGAGCACGGCCAAGATATTGAAGATAGGTGGGGGGTTCTCAAACAAATGTCACTCGAAACCTCATCCAATTGGCGGTGAGTTGAAAAATCTCCAAAATGGCGGATTCAAGATGGCCGCCATACAAATTTCATCAGTGTCTGTCTCGGAGAGTATTAGAGATGGAATCTTTCATATTCGATATAATTTAGGTCTCTCTGGGATTACAAAACAGAAAACTGATACCAAAGTAAAAAAAATCAGCGCCATTTTGAAATTCTTTGTTAATTGACCAATTTCGTTCAAAATCGATATTTAGGGCTCCCTGGGGTCACAAAATAGGAAACTGATACCAAAATTGTAAAAAATCAGCGCCATTTTGAAATTCTTTGTTAATTGACCGATTTCGTTCAAAAACGATATTTAGGGCTCCCTGGGGTTACAAAACAGGAAACTGATACCAAAGTTTAAAAATCAGCGCTATTTTGAAATTATTTGTTAATTGACCGATTTGATTCAAAATCGATACTTAGGGCTCCCTGGGATTACAAAACAGGAAACTGGTACCAAAATTTTAAAAAAATCAGCGCCATTTTGAAATTATTTAATTTATAACCGATTTCGTTCAAAATCGATATTTAGGACTCCCTGGGATTACAGAACAGGAAACTGATACCAAAGTTGTAAAAAACCAGCGCAATTTAGAAATTCTTTGTTAATTGACCGATTTCGTTCAAAATCAATATTTTAGGATCCCTGGGATTACAAAACAGAAAACTGGTACCAAAATTGTAAAAAACCAGCGCAATTTAGAAATTCTTTGTTAATTGACCGATTTCGTTCAAAATCAATATTTTAGGATCCCTGGGATTACAAAACAGAAAACTGGTACCAAAATTTTAAAATATCAGCGCCATTTTGAAATTATTTATTAATTAACCGATTTCGTTCCAAATCGATATTTAGGGCGCCCTGGGATTACAAGACAGGAAACTGGTACCAAAGTTTTAAAAAACCAGCGCCATTTTGAAATGCTTTGTTAATTGACCGATTTCGTTCAAAATCGATACATATGACTCCCTGGGATTACAAAACAGGAAACCGATACCAAAGTTTAAAAAATCGGCGCCATTTTGAAATTCTTTGTTAATGGACCGATTTCGTTCAAAATCGATATTTAGGGTTCGCTGGGATTACAAAACAGAAAACTGCTACCAAAGTTTTAAAAAATCAGCGCCATTTTGAAATTCTTTGTTAATTGACCGATTTCGATCAAAATCGATATTTAGTGCTCCCTGGGATCACAAAACTGATACAAAAGTTTTAAAAAATCAGCGCCATTTTGAAATTCTTTAATTATTGACCGATTTCGTTCAAAATCGATATTTAGGGCTCCCTGGGATTACAAAACAGAAAACTGCTACCAAAGTTTTAAAAAATCAGCGCCATTTTGAAATTCTTTGTTAATTGACCGATTTCGTTCAAAATCGATATTTAGGGCTCCCTAGGATCACAAAACTGATACAAAAGTTTTAAAAAATCAGCGTCATGTTGAAATTCTTTGTTAATTGACTGATTTCGTTCAAAATCGATATTTAGGGTTCCCTGGGATTACAAAACTGAATCTGATACCAAAGTTGTACAAAATCAGCGCCATTTTAAAACTCTTTGTTAATTGAGCGATTTGGTTCAAAATCGATATTTTGGGGTCCCTGGGATTTCAATTCAGGAAACTGTTACCAAAATTTTAAAAATTCAGCGCCATTTTGGAATTATTTGTTAATTTACCGATTTTTTCAAAATCGATATCTGAGGATCCCTAATATCACAAAACAGGAAACTGGTACAAAAATTTTAGAAAATCTGCGCCATTTTGAAATTACTTATTAAAATTAACCGATTTCGTTCAAAATCGATATTTAGGACTCCCTGGGATTTCAATACAGGAAACTGTTACCAAAATTTAAATCAGCGCCATTTAGATATTCTTTGTTATTGTAGCGATTTCGTTCAAATTCGATATCTGAGGATCCCTAATATCACAAAACAGGAAACTGTTACCAAAATTTATAAAATCAGCGTCATTTTGAAATTTACCGGTTTCGTTCGAACTTTTCGATGCTGGAGTAGATAAAATAATTTCCAATGAACAATAAATGAATGATTTTTCACGTAGCTTAAATTATTTACAAGAAAGAATTTAAATACAGGCTTGAACTAAAAAAAACCGTTTTGTTGCCATTTAATAATCTTCAATATACATTATCTTTAATGTTCTACTCCTGGCTAAAATTATAAATATTTAAATACGTGGCTGATTTAAAAAAAATAACAATTTTTGTTTAATTTCACATAATGTATACCTACTGTTTCTTTAAAAAATAGTATATTATCTTTAAAAAAATATTATAAAGTAGCTCATGCATGCGACTCCTTTCAAAGAACTTATGTTTGTGATCTTCCCTTTTTTTTAATTTTCCTTTTCTAATCCCATATATTTTGCATAAAGCTGAAACTCCACCACCCATCCTTCAAAATTTGAGACTAACACGGCCCGCGAGCTGCTTTAGCAGCTCGCGCACAGAGCGAAACACTAGTATATATATATATAGCTGCTCGTGCTGACTGACTGACTCATTGATCACCTCTCCTGTAAAATTTTGTATGAAATTTTTTTTTTTCACTCATCGTTTCGTATAAAAGACAAAAATTCATTCGGAGGAAAAATACGGAGAGAGCTGATGATTGAGGATTTCGAAGACGGATGAAGAGCGCCAGCCAGGGTATCGAAGATAGGTGGGGGGTGCTCGACCAAATGTCACTCGAAACTTCATCCAATTGACAGTTAGCTGAAAAAAATTTCAAAATGGCGGATTTAAGATGGCCGCCATACAAATTTCGACGGTGTCTATCTCGGAGAGTATAAAAGATGGAAGAGTGGTTTCTTGGCAAAAGATGATCAGGACATGAGGGTCTACTTGATGAACAGGAAAAAAAATCAAGATGGCGGAATTTATTTTTCCATAGAAGCGGGTATTGAAGATAGGTGGGGGGTGCTCGACCAAATGTCACTCGAAACTTCATCCAATTGACAGTGAGCTGAAAAAAAATTCAAAATGGCGGATTTAAGATGGCCGCCATACAAATTTCGTCGATGTCTATCACGGAGAGCATAAAAGATGGAAGAGTGGTTTCTTGGCAAAAGATGATCAGAACATGAAGGTCTACTTGATGAACAGGAAAAAAATTCAAGATGGCGGAATTTATTTTCCATAGAAAATATATGGCGGATATATCCTTTTCAAAGTTTGTTTTAATGGAAGAATTCTCATTTTGACGAATGGTTCGGAGAAAAAAATATGGAGAGAGATGATGGTCGAAGGTTCGGATGATGTGAGAGGAGCACGGTCAGGGTATTAAAGATAGGTAGGGGCTGCTCAAACAAAAAATACTCAAAACTTCATACAATAATTGTATGAAGTTTTGAGTATTTTTTGTTACCTCGAAACTTCATACAATTGTGCAGTGAGCTGAAAAAAAAATCCAAAATGGCGGATTCAAGATAGCGGCTATCTCAGACTTTATTTAAAAGATGGAAGAGAGGTTTTTGGGTAGAAAATTATCAGGGCCAGAAAGTCTACTTGATGAGCAGAAAAAATTAAGATGGCAGAATACAAGAAGTTAGGAAATATGCATGATTTTGATATGGTTTTTTTACAAGATTTGTTCTTTATTTCTTTATGGAAGAATTATTGTCGGTTTGCCATTAGGAAAGCCAGCTTTGTTTTATGTTTTTTCCTTTATGAGAATTTTCTTTTACGTCGGAAGCTTGGCGTGCTGACGCTTCCACTGTGCTCACTAGCATAGCAGTGTTGTTCAGTTTTTTTTATCCACTACAAGTTAGCCCTTGACTGCGATCTCACCTGATGGTAAGTGATGATGCAGTCTAAGATGGTAGCGGGCTAACCTGTTAGGGGCATGGCAGTTTTATTAAACCCATACCCCTATTCGGTTTCTACACGGCATCGTACCGGAACGCTAAATCGCTTGGCGGCACGTCTTTGCCGGTAAGGTGGTGACTAGCCATGGCCGAAGCCTCCCACCAGGCCAGACCAGGGAAATTCAGAAATTATACATTTTCCAAACCCTGCCGGGGATCGACCCCGGGACCTCCGCACGTTAATTCAACAGCGCTCAACACTGCGCCACGGAGGTCGTCAAACACGTAGACAGTAAACCAGGATAGTTGGACAGCGAGTAAGTAGACAGTGGATCACAGTGGGCCACGCGGTCCACCACGCGGTCCGCTAGCGGGCCGCGCACCCACGCGCCATACTAGTATTACATATACCTAGTCATGGAAACATAAAGTCAATAACAAAAATTTTAATACCCCGGGCTTAAAAAATAATAATAAAAGTGCTTACTTAATAAAAAAATGATTATTATGATTATTAGGTATTATTATCGATTCTAAAGGAGGTAAAATCCAATAATGATTATTAGACCAATTTTGCCATATCTACCTACCATTCTGTCTACGTAAGGTGCAGAAATCCTTTGTGGGGTCGAGTATCTATTATCTTTTATAATATGGTTTCAAAAGAACTTTAATGGACTTGCCCTTACACAAATTTATAAAAACCGTAAAAGAACACTTGTTGAGTCGGGGCTATAACACAACATATTGCTAGGTATAATATATAATTGACGAATTTCATAATGACAAAGTTGTATGGAAGCAACCGACTCTGGGTCAAGCTCCCCACAGGTCAGTATGTACTAACTTACACTATTGTTACTTACTTACCTACGCAATGTACCTAATATATTGTTTAAAAAAAAAGAGCAACTGCTGAGTTTCTTGCCGGATCTTCTCATTAGAATTCTCTTTCCGAACCGGTGGTAGAGTCAAAACATGACGTAACATAAGAGACACCTGTTAATGTCTTACACTGAATTAAATTGAAAATATATAGGAATAATTCTTATTCCTTGGATGATAGAAAGGTCGCTTGTTGAGATGCAACCTGAGCAGTATTCAACAGTTGATGACCTCCTCTGGGGTCGGGAGCCGCGGCTCCAGCGCCGAACGCACAGGGGCAGGGGCTAAACTTCATAAATATTTGAACCGCGATCAAAGAGTATGTATCTATTGGTAAAACTCATTCAGAATTTATCATAGGTTTAACCTAAATTACTTATTCAGTTTTAATTTAGATTCTTTGTGATTTCAGTTTATTTTACAATATTTCAACTCGTAAATTTGCACTCTCTACAGCCCATTAATAACGTCCCACTGCTGGGCACAGGCCTCCACTCTCATAGGAGAGAGGGAATTAGAGCTTAGACCCACCACGCTGCTCCAATGCGGGTTGGCGGGCTTTACCGACTATTATCATGTTAGTGATAATAACCGGGACCGAGCGACGGCTTAACGTGCTCTCCGAGGCACGGGGGTGAAACACCGCCAACTTCCTAACTCCGGGCTAGTACTGAGAATTTCTGGTCAGAATTAAAACTCAATTATGGCCCGACCCGGGACTCGAGCCCGGGACCTCGTCGGCCGCAGTCGAACATGCCAACCACTAAACCAACGAGGCAGTTAACCTAATTTGCTCATTATTAAATCATTTTAGGCTTTTAGCCAAATTTGTAGATATGAGACTTTGAGATAAGTGAGAAGGTAAGTTGTTCTTCAGAGACGCGTAGGTAAAGTAACGCGTAGGTAAAGTACTTTACCTACGCGTCTCTGAAGAATAAATTATTATTTAGCTGCTTATTTACCTACGTAGGTAAATAAGCAGCTAGATAATTTTTATTACCTCTACAAAATTGCCTACTACAGCAATCAATGTTATCAGATCATAAAGTTATTATTACTGTAAATATCACTCTCAAGATTCTGTTGAATCAAACGTGAACTTAGGTACCTAGACGATAAAGTCATAGTTTTTTAAATTTCCGCGGGAACTCCTTTTTTTAAAATAAATAATAATTTATTCATTGGCAGGTGATATAAAGTCAACATAATAATTACTTACCATAGACTATAGGTACCCATGCAAAAAATCACGTCAATCCGTTGCGTGATTGAAGGACAAATCAACAATCAAACACACTTTCGCATTTATAATATCAAATAGGTATTTAAGGCCAAAGTTTGCTGGATCTTAATTACTCTGTGCTTAATTTTTCAAAAATGTAGGTACGTAAAACACAAAAAAAAATTAAATTAAATTAGCTTACCTTTACCACGACATAGAGCGACTGGAAGTGGTGCATAGTTTCGGCACCCATACTGGTCCTCTAGGGCAAAGGTCTCTTTCGACGAAAGCTGCTTTTGCTCGGCCATGCTTTATGTAATAATTATGAATAAAGTTCACTAAGAATTCTGTTGAGTAGGTAGGTACCTACTTAATAAATATATTTCGCGTCTCTATTACAACTGCAGTAGGTACTTTAAACATGCGTGATGCTCTCAAAATAGATCTACCTAATAAACAAATGAACGGAATTTAACTCGTCTTTCGCCGAACAATTAGATCATTCATACGTCTATTAGGTACCTACGTCACTATAGCGTATGATCGTAAAAAATGACAAAAATAGCTGTCCACCTTTTTTATTAATTTTATTAGATACTTAATTACCTACCTTTTCTTAATAATAAATTAATCGTTATTTGTTTTTGAAAACTAACTCGTATAGTTAAAAAACAAGCACTTGCGTAAGTCACAAAGCTACACTTATCAGTGCATGATTGAACCTTGTAAAGCATCTTATATAGTAACTACTTGCATACTTTCATTGATAACAATTATTGCACGTTTAGAAAGAGTCTCATTTACCAATATGGGGTGCTCGTTATACTTACCTAGGTACGTTATTTACCCAATGTCCACACGGGGGAAATTTTTCCATCTGTGACTTCCGACACAGAATACATAACCACTGATGTACCTATGTAAATCAGTGGGAAAATTATTGAGGTTGGCGATCTCGGAAGGGAGTTTAAGGGACCGGCGACCACCGCTCGCAACTTCTACTCGAACCGCAAATATAAATTTGCCGGTATATTGCTATACCTATTTGGCTGAAGACACATGATCGCGTGCAAGCGCGATAGCAATATGAGCGTACAGAATTTGTTATACATTTAGTCTTGTTCCGTGAATACCAAAAATGATGAATGAAAAATTGTTGTGTTTTTAACTTCGTGTTGTTATTCTGTAACTTGACAATATAGGCTATGTTCCTGATCAATTAGTACGTGAGATATCGTTGGTTTTAATATGAAACAAATAAGGAGAAAACATGTCGTTTATGTCGCAAAAACATGCAAAACGCAATGTGCTTACATTTTATTTTGGGAAAGTATTTTGGAAAAATAATTATCCAGGGACCTAGATAAATACAAGTTCAATCTTAATAATCGCATAATATGGAGGAAATATGCTCGAACTACTAATTATTTTGGTATTACGTTTGTATGAGCAATTCACCCTCCGCTGGCGCCTTAAATGGATTAAGGTTTTTTATTCCCGCGGGAACTCTTTAATTTCCCGGGATAAAAAGTAGCCTATGTCCCCCCGGAATATAAAGCAACCCTATAAGTATACTTACTTACCAGATTTCATCAAAATCGGTTGAATAGATGGGCCGTAAAAGCGTAGCAGACAGACAGACAGACACACTCGCATTTATAATATTAGTAGGTATGGATGGATATGGAAGTATGGATTCGCTGTTTTAGATATTTAAACCCCCTGAAGGGGTCTATCTTGGATATATCTAGAAAACTTACATACTTAATGCAGTTTAGATAGGTACCTACTACCTACTACCTACCTTAGTAGGTATCCAAAATATACTTATTATTGTCGATTCTTTTTTCTTCCTCGTCGCTCTTTCCCATTTTCCAATAGATTACGAAGAAATAGGTCGCGACGTTAGTTACCCTTGTAACTAACGTCGCGAACTACAAACTTAACTTAACTTAGGTTAACTTTTGTACTTTGTGTAGGAAGTAATATTATCATAGCCGATGTGATCTATCCATCGATTTCGTTTGATTTCAGTTTTACACCCTATAACTAATATATAGCGTAAACTTAAAGGTTGGTAATCTTTACTGAATAAAACCGCATCAAACCGTCTCTTTCATCTGGCAGAGACTATAATATTGCCACCTTATCAAGTTTAACCCAGTGACTAAATAAATAAAATTTTCTTTAAAAAATAGATAGGTAGGTAGTTAGTAGGCACTAGACTGTCCCAACATATAATAAAGATTACAACAACAGCTAACTATATTATTTACTTACTCTTTGTTATCAATGTCAAAGACTCTGAGCTAAATATAGGAGGGGCATGTTACTTACCTACCTACTACACCACGGGTCAACTGATAAAAAAATCATAATATATAATAATACTAGCTGATGCCCGCGACTTCGTCCGCGTGGATTGAGGTTTTTCGGTTCCCGCGGGAACTCTTTAATTTTCCGGGATAAAAAGTAGCCTATGTGCTATTCCAGACTATAATCTATCTCTGTGCCAAATTTCATCCAGATCCGTTCATCCGTTGGAGCGTGATTGAGTAACAAACATACATCCATACATACATCCATCCATCCAAACTTTCGCATTTATAATATTTAATAATATATTGTATTATCTATGATCTTACATTATCAAGACAAGGTTATAGACTTATAGTACATAAGTGGTACATAGTTAATTACAACTGTTTATATAACGGGATTGCACCTAACTAAGTACAATCATATAAGTCTACCTAACTACCTAACCTACCTACAATCATTTGGTTTTTAATCCTAATTTTGGATAGCTCCAAAATTAGGATTAAAAACCAAATGATTGTAGGTTGGTGAGTGAGGTGAGTATTGACTCAAGAAACTCAATTTATGGTCTAAGATCCGAATCTAAATCGAAACGTACCGGTTTGATAAGAGAATCAAATTTATTTTATAATAAATTTCATATATTAGAAAATAAATTAAAAATGGGTAGACAACAGAAATCCTGGACAGAATATTTTTAATTATTTTTTGAAAAATGATTTTTCATAAAATGTTGCAAAATGAAGATAATAATAAAATTTTATACTGGACTTAAAGTATAGAGCATAATATAGAATGTGCAATCGTAGGGTAGACTATTATTTACCTGGATAAATAATGGAAATAATAGTCTACCCTATTATTTACCTGGATAAATAATGGAAATAATAGTCTACCCTACGATTGCACATTCTATATGCTCTATACTTTAAGTCCAGTATAAAATTTTATTATTATCTTCATTTTGCAACATTTTATGAAAAATCATTTTTCGAAAAGTAATTAAAAATATTCTGTCCAGGATTTCTGTTGTCTACCCATTTTTAATTTATTTCTAATATATGAAATTTATTATTTAATAAATTTGATTCTCTTATCAAACCGGTACGTCTCGATTTAGATTCGGATCTTCTACTATTATAATTATTAAAACATGTAGGACATGCAGATGTCTCTTATGTTAAGTACGTCATGTGTTGACTCTACCACTACCACAATAGTTTCTGCTGTGAAGAGCCGGATATTAGCTAGATAGTTTCAAGTGAATGGACGCGGAAATCTGGTCGTGCGTCCACCCAAATCCAATCCAGACAAGATAGATTGACGACCTCCGTGGCGCAGTGTTCAGCGCTGTTGCCTTGACGTGCGGAGGTCCCGGGTTCGATCCCCGGCAGGGTTTGGAAATGTATAATTTCTGAATTTCCCTGGTCTGGCCTGGTGGGAGGCTTCAGCCGTGGCTAGTTACCACCCTACCGGTAAAGACGTGCCGCCAAGCGATTTAGCGTTCCGGTACGATGCCGTGTAGAAACCGAATCGGGGTGCCCCTAACAGGTTAGCCCGCTACCATCTTAGGTTGCATCATCACTTACCATCAGGTGAGATCGCAGTCAAGGGCTAACTTGTAGTGGATAAAAAAAAAAAAAAAAAAAAAAAAAAAAAAAAAAAAAAAAAAAAAAAAAAAAAAAAAACATTGGATGTCCAGTTCATCTGACCTCTGCTGAAACCTTAATTCATAGGGTCTGAACCTGTCACAGCTGGGACATGGCGACGAGCGCGTACACCTCGGAAATCCCGCGCAACTTACAAGATGCCATCGTCTGATAGACCCAAAACGCCGAAAGGCATATGAAACTGCATGCCAATCATAATAATCAAAAAATTTCTTGCGGGCGTTCTTGCCCGTTCTTCTCTTTCCGAACCGGTGGTAGAGTTCTGACATATCATAAGTACTTACCTAGTTAGCATAAACTTTTGTCCTACAAGAAATAAACATTTCATTTCATACGTGCATATCAGGTTGTACACTAGATTATGTCAGAATGAAAACTGAAAAGAACCGCTATCTTCGGCGTCATTGCTATTTATATCGAAGAGGCGACGCATAAGTTAACTCGCGACATATTTTATGCACACCTTTAGATTATACTTTGATTTTTTATTGGATGTATTTTTATTTTCGAGTCTAAAAAAAAAAAATTTCTTAAATATTTGTTTGCCTGTCTGTCTGTTTGATAAGACAGACACCCATAGTCCTTAGTTACCCATCATGCTGTAGAATCTTTATCCCAAAATTCACAGGATACCTAATGGACCACTTAGGCGCTTATATACCTACATGATGTAATATCGGCTGCAAGAAGAGAAAATAACAGTTGCAAACATATTATATTTTGTAACTATGAAAATTTAACAATAAGTAGCATAACTAGTCTAGATATCAAACAAAAACTAATAAAATATACTGAATTAAAATTATGTGTTTTTATATTTATTTTCAGGATCGCCTCCATGATATTCGGGGTAAGTTGGAAAAGACTGAGGACCTCTTTCCACAGCTGCAGGAAGAGAGCCGCCTTCGGCTAGTCTTTGCTGTTCAAGTTTAGCTGCATTTATCTTCTTTAATTCTGCAATAGCAAGGTTTTTTTCGATTTCTTCCTCTGATGGAGGCTCTACTCTGAAACGCAACAGTATTTTACAATTATATAATGAACATTAAAATGATTATTATATAATCAACTACTTATTGCAGCAAAATGACATGGCATGGCATGGCAAAATGCTGTATGCTTAAGTAAGACTATTTAAAAATTAGAAACCTTCGCATTCTGAGCCAAGATTCCCATTCTGCTGGTATGGGATCCTGAAAATCTAGACCCTTTGGTGGGTCATACCAACGTGATGCCTTTCTCTTACCCATACTTGGATTCGCTGGAATTTCATAGTACATATTTCCTACGTAATCCTTCCCTGTAAATAAATAAATGACTTGGAAGAATATAAAGTTGTAATAAAAAAAACTACAATAATTTCACTGTTAAAAATTATTCATCTAAAACTTCACCTATGTGATTTCCTCGAATTTGCCTTGGCTTAAAGGAATTAATAAAATTCCTGAATGCTATTCTCCAAACATGTCTATATCCATTAGACATCTGAAAGTAACACTTGAGTTTTTTGAATGCTGAATCAGTCCCAAGTTTATTAAAAATCAAATTATATGACAATTTACTCTAAGAAGGAATAAGAAAGTTCCAAAATATTACCTCAGCAATACCTTACGATACGTAATTATATTTTCTTCTTATTTTGTTTTATGGCGTTTATTAGTGCCGTTATTATTATAATTTACATATTTTTTTTTTTACTGAATCAATCAAACTATTTTTCTATTCGACCTTGAAACCAGAGAACAGAGACTAGCCAGAGAAGTTTCAACTGTCAAGAGTGTCAAGCATGTGTCAAGTAACATTTGTCACCGCTTAGTCCAATGACGAAGGTTTACTCATTGGCTTAGTCACACTTACCCGTAAGTACTTATTACATCCATGCACTTACCTACTTGCCATTTGCTTAATTAGGTAATGCATTGACAATGACGGTAGCATTTCACCATTGAGGTATTATGTACTAACGTCATTTCACAGCTCCTTCTCTGTGCCTTAAAGGACTTGTATCCAAGGCCGTAAAGTAAATCTGTGTAAATTATTTAAAAAAAATCCTTCTCTGTCACGTGGTTGAATGTGGTTGAAACTCAGCTATAGTCCAAAATTATTATTTTTTTAATTTTTCCCCTAAAATTGATGATATGGGGGGCTTTCAAAGTGAATGGCCGAGTTCAAGATGTCCCATAAGCCCATATTACACTATACTATATATATATAGGATCCTATATCGTACCATAGATCATCATTCTATGTAGTCTGTAGTATGTGTCTTTTATAGTGTAATATGGGACTAAGACATTTTTGTGACTGGTCCATAGGTGTATTTTTTTCGCTCAGCTCGTTAGCCTATGTTCAGTGATTGCCGTCCAAAAATCCTTAAGTGTCCTTTGAATTCTCGCCATTCCGATTCCGTATAAAGTAAACTCGTCAAGGCTGTGACTTGTCATCGACTGTGACATCCCCGCAGAGCGATCGGCTATATAATGTCGCAATCATTAAAGGACTGCATCAATGTCAAAACATGGTTTTGGCTTCACGTATCACTGAGACTGTCCGTAAAGGATCGTTGAGGACAAAAAAATGTTTTGACATTGATGCAGTAACTATCGATAGAATTTATTGCTGAAAATTGGTATCACATATGACTTTTGAAGTAAGATGTCGTTTACGGACCATGACAAATGTGACGTCAAACTAGGCTTTCATTGATACATGGTGGGAGGGGTTTTAAGCGGTGACTATAAGGTGTCGAATAATCGTTTTACGACTCTTTATTAACTAAAATAAATATAATAAAAGGATTAAAAAGCTCGAATAGATTGTTTGTTAGGTAAAAATAGAAAATACTATTATTTCAAGCAAGTAGGTATGCTATATTGGAATGGCTTCAAAATGTTATTTAATTTAAGACATTCTGTTGACAATTTTAGGTATATTTTATTAGGTATACCGTATACCTATGTCTAGCTAATAAAATATTCTCATTCGCAGTATTGCCAACTCACGCTATTAAAAAAATATGTATAAAAATTGTACGACCAAATACATACCAATGCTATTCATTAATAATAATAAGTAATAATATTACATCCATACTAATATTATAAATGCGAAAGTGTCACGTCTGTCTGCCTGTCTGTCTGCTACGCTTTCATGGTTCGTCTGTTCAACCAATTTTGGTGAAATTTGGTACAGGGGTAGGTTGTATCCCGGGGAAGGACATAGGCTAGTTTTATCCGGAAAATTAAAAAGTTCCCGCGGGAATCAAAAAATCTTAATCCACGCGGGCGAAGTCGCGGGAATCATCTAGTTATTTATAATTAAAATGAACGGTAAAAAAGAATTACGTTAAGTAGGTACCTACCTAGTACCTACATAGTACAACTTTATCATGTACCTACTACTTTTTTTTAAACCTTTATTGAACACAATACAACAGAACGTAAAGCTAGAAACATGCCCGCGTGGAATGGTGGCAAGAATGCTGGCTGCATTTCCTCGTTGGACAGCCAGGCTGATCCTTTGCGCATTAAATTAAAATCTGTAATTAAAATGAAAATATCCATAGACAATTTCGGTATCTCGAGATAACTCTAGCTTATGGTATCTTTGATTGCATCGTAAAAAGAAAATCTAGGTACTAACATATGCGCATCGCTTCTTAAATTTATTCTTATATTATATTTATTATAAAACAAAGCCAATTAATAAATAGCAAATCACAAGAAACCACAGACTCTAAAATATTACTTAGTTAAATAGGTAACGCAGTTAAATTTGGAAGACTGGTATGTCTACTTATATTGCTAGATTACCACATGATTACCATAGACATTCAAATTAGTCGGATTATAAATAGGTCTGCCCTACCAAAATATCGATATTCAGAATTCGTTACTAGTAATCTGTGGTTTGCGACCCATTGCTACAATCCTGAAAAAGCTTACGTGAAGCCGGCTATAAGGACTGTAACAATGGATATCCTTTAAGACATTTGGATGTGATATTGCGACAATTTATAGCCGATCGCTCTGCTGGAACTCTCAATTTTCTGAAAGGCTGAGCCTGAAACTTGATAAATTATTTAAATTATATCCTGTACTTGAACAACAAATACTAAAATTACAATATTATAAGGAAACGAAATTATTTAATTTTTAATGATGATGATATTTTTAACAGAACTTCCCAATGATGTCAATAGATGGCGCTCTGTGATACCGCGGGGTATCAGTTCGGGGCGAACCACTAGTTACTAGTATATAATATATATGTAGGTATAATATATAATATGTAGGTATATTATTAGTTCCTGTGAACATGTAAATCTATACTAATATTATAAATGCGAAAGTTTGGATGTTACTCAATCACACCTGAATGTGTATGAAATTTGGAACAGAGATAGATTATAGTCTAGATTCTAGAATAACGCATAGGCTAGTTTTTATTGCGGAAAATTCAAGAGTCACGCGGACGGAGTCGCGGGCATCAGCTAGTTCATTATAAAAGACAAATACTAGTTTTTCAGAATATTATTATGTTTGAGTAAGTAATTATTTTTCTGTTGTAATTTTATATTATCGATTATTTAAGTATCGATATCGTATCGATACTATAATCGATATCGTATCGAGCCCTAGGGCTCGCTTAGGCTCCGCCCATACGCCATTTTTATGTGACAGGAAGCTTTTTTAAAGGTACAGTCTTTGAGACGTAGATAGAGAAAGATATATAGACCAAGCCATGCGGCTTTTGCAGCCTAATATACTGCAACCCACTATTGAACAATACCTCAATAAACACAAAATTTCACATACGATACCACCTACAATTAATGTTATAATAATATTTCAAAAAGCTTGACTACCTAACTAGTTACCAATGTAGATAACTTTTCACTTCAAAAGTATTCACTTCACTTTCTTATAAGGGCATTAAGCCATAAAGCTATCTACATCTGTAAATAGTCTGATGGTTGAAAGCTGTGGTTGAAAGTTACGTCTTGTCTCTTTTGATTAAGCGTCAAGAATAAAATGTACTGTGTGGTCAGAGACAAGTAAGTAACTTACAGTCTATTTGAAAAGGCAGAGTAAAATATGTAAACAAAACATACCAGTTACGACATTTCAACTTTGCTAACAATATTTTCACTGTTGTATATCACAAATCACTCACAAACGTCTTATTTCCTGAAGTAAAACATTTAAAGTTCATAATATACCTACTCAAAAGTAATTCAATACAAGCACTATGAAGCTAATAATTTATCAATTAACTAGCAAGAATCACGAAATAAAAACAAAGACTAAATTTGATCTGAGATAGAGGTGTAACATGAAAAGTGAACCATAGACTGAATGATAGGAGCGGGTTTAATCGATTTTAAAAATCGAAAATCGATTACCACATTCTATGATTATGAAATTACCTTGTGATGTTGAGGACGATATTATAATTAAACCTTTCACTAACATCTTATCACTAACTTGATAATAGTTGTTAAAGCCCTCCAACCCGCATTGGAGCAGCGTGGTGGGTCCAAGTTCTAATTCTTTCTCTCCTATGAGAGTGGTGGCCTATATCCAGCTGTAGGACGTTACTGGGCTGTAGTGATCAGTGATCAAGTACCTACAATATGAAAAAATTGTGTGTGTCAGCTCCGACGTACGACTGGAGTTACGAACGATTAAAAATATATAGATTAGTAAATGAGGGTAAATGAACGCATTTTTATATTACTGAAAGCATGCTGGATACAGTTATTTATATTTATTATATAATCAAAATACATCAAAATACATTAGGTACATAGTCATGGAAACAATCAAGTGTTACCATGGAAACATGTACATAACGTCACGAAGAAAGTTTGTTTTACTCCCCATAAATTTTCATACCGGGCTTATATATGAAAATCATTGCGCAATAAATAATTGCGTGGTTAAGTGAGTTTATTGCATTGTGGTACACTCAAAAAGACTAACAAAAGTCAATCCTGACTTTGACATGATATTAGGGTCCGTAATAATTAATCGACATAAGCTAAGAACAGGTTCTCAAGTATCGGTCAATCTATGGTTATAACCGGCTAGTTATTTGAGAAATTATTAGCTTCTAATGCCCGTTTGCACTAAACTCAAGTTAGGCTTGTCCTAGTTAAGATACACCTAGGCTTAAGAACGGCCTAGCAAAAAAATTCGTTTGCACTGACAGTCTTGTCCTTGCTGTGTCGTAACTTAAGCATTGCCTAGTTAGGCATCTCTAGGAACGAATGGAATGAATGATTGTTTATAGTTTTTTTTTTTTAATATATCTTGCAAAGTAATGTAAACACTAGAATATTTTTTACCTTATCTTGTCATAACCTCAGGCATGAGTTAAATAGAGACAAAAGCTAAAACATTGGTGTATTTTATTTTATTGGTTTATATATTGCACAGGTGACATTAAGTACGTGGAGTTGAAGGTTATTTATTTTAGGGGATTTTATAAATCAGCAATTAAAATGGAAAGACAAATAAATAAACGAAAAAGAACTGCCAATTTTACGGCAGAGGAGAAGTTGCGGTTTGTACGGTTGTTGTGCGAAGAGGGGCAGTGCATTATTTCCAACAGCACACGATACTGCATCAAATAAAGAGAAAGAACAGGCTTGGGCAAAAATCACCCAAATTCACAATTCCAGTGGTGACATAATGAGAAAGAAGGAGAAAGAATCTAATAAATCTTGTGCCATTTTGCTTGTGATCAGTGTAGTGTTCTACCTAATTAACAATCACAATAACAATGTAGGTACTCTGTGGTTGTGATATACCTATCAACCACAGAGTACATATCAACCGTGAGACCGATTAATGACAACAAAATGGTCCACAGACTAGGTACAAAAAATTCAACCTATGTATCGCCTACGCTTGGGCGCTTACTAATCGGGCTCATAAAGTTAGGCATCTCCTAAGTGGATTTAGGAATGGCCTAAGGTTAGTGCAAGCTTTTTAAACGCTAGGATAAGCCTAAACAAGTTGGGCAGGAAATTAGGCGATTCCTAAGTTTAGTGCAAACGGGCATAAATTGAATTACTTTTGAGTATATTATGAACTTTAAATGTTTTACTTCAGGAAATTAGACGTTTGTGAGTGATTTGTGATAAAATACAACAGTGAAAATATTGTTAGCGAAGTTGAAATGTCGTGAATGATATGTTTTATTATGTGGTAATCGATTTCAGAATGTATTCATTCAATCGTTCAGTCACAACTAATCTGTCAATGTTTCCATCACTATATGTCTAATGACAATTATAATCACGTGATCTGACGGCATATTTGTTTACATATTTTACTCTGCCTCTTCAAATAGACTATAACTGCGGCTTGAAAGGACTTGTATCCAGGGCCGTAAAATAAATTTTAAAAAAAACTTAATTGACATTTGACGTAAGGATGCGTTCCGAACAATGAGTAAATAATTAAGAGGAGCTGGCTTAGACTGTAATCGCCTCTAATCGCCCTATTAGTTTCCTTTTTCATTGCCCTATATCTAGAACGTGCCGTAATCCGCCATTTTAAATTCTATTTCTTGAGTACTTCAAGTGTCATCGCCTGGTAACGTGTAATTGTGTTTTGTTGAAAAATTGTGTATTTATTCGTTACGGAGAATAAATTTGTGTTATTTTCGTGTATGGCGTCGAAAACAATTTGCAACAATGCCTAGAACTTGTAATATTGTGGGATGTGGCGCAAGAAAAAGAAAAATCTGACAAATTTACCATTTCACCGGTATGTAAACAATTTTTCTCGTATATTGATTCTTTTAAGTAGATAATACACTAAAAAAAAAACATATTTTAGTTTAGTTTACTGTAAATATTTGATTTTAAGCTAGATTGTTACCTGTTGATAAGCATTTGATAAGTACCTACTAGAGATTACATAAGAGGAAATTTTCATCGATATCGATATTTGCATGAATAATTTATCAAAATTATTATTCATCTCTGAACTCTCTCATTCGTCTCTGACAGACTGACGGACGGGTGATCAGACGAACAAGTGCAGATTTACATAATATGTAGACTCAGTGATCTGCTCGCTTAGCTCTCTCAACTAATTTTTAAGTGATATGTTTAGTTTTTGTTTTGTACCTAAGATTTACTTTTTACAGCCATCTTCCTATCTAGAAAACCAAGCTGTTCCAAAATAACAGCTGCCTATAGAAGACCAATGTGCATCGAGTTCAGCACTTGGGCGATTTTTTGTCTATGCAATTAGGTAGGCCCACCGTGCGAAGCAGGGGTAAGGGCCGGGTGAACTAGTAATTAATAAATGTTTTTAGTAGTTTGTGATATAAGGGCGGTAAATAGGTTTTTACATACGAGTTGACTAATGTCAGCCCGATGACGCCAGTCGAGGGCTGACCATCGTCACGAGTTTGTTAAAACCTTAACGCCCGTGTATCACACGATATTTTTCAATACATTTGTGAGAAAACTTGAAATTAAAAGTCGAGTAGGTCGTAGGTACTCACTAGAAAATGGCTTCTCACGCCCATACTTAGTCGAGATTTTCGGCGGCTATTACAAGCGCACATCATACACACACACACACACATAAACCACTCATCTTATTATTTAATAATTTATAAGAAAAACTCAATGAAACTTTTAAAAATAGCGCGCACAGATTCAAGACTTTAGTAGTACCTAGACCTACCTATCTATAGCGCGTTGTTGTAATTGCGTTTTTTTTAATTGGCTTCATGGCTCTAGGTTCTAGCTCATAACTATCAGCCTGGACTATTCAGCCTTTACTTTTTTGATTTATAAAACTTAAAACAATTTCAATTAACTAAATTAAATACAATTTTTAATTTCATGAATTAATTTAATCAATCCACATCTAAATGTTATTATTTTTTAAGTTTTTTACATACAAAGTCAATATCATTATGAACCTTCTTTCAAGAAAACTTTTTATTTAGAAGTAAAGTGGCCTTACAAAAATTAAAAAAAAAACTGCAAAAAAAATAGCACGAGGGCAGTAAATTCTGCAAAAAAAAAGCACGAGGGCAGTAAATTTAACTTACAAGCCCTGTTTACTGCCTCTGTAAGTGCATTTTGCGAGCAAGTGTATTGAAAAATAATTAAAAGCCTATGATGGATTTTTCTATATTCATAAACGATTTTTTTTTTTACAATTTCTACATAGGTACCTAACGACTTGTAAACAATGTTAAAAATGCCATGAAAATAAATGAGAGAAAAAATGTATTGTTCAGCATTTGTAAGTTTTATTTCATTGCTCCTTAATTCAACACAACAGTATATTTGTTCCCAATAGGCAATAGTGGTTGAGTCCATATTCCTACAGGTGGGACCACGGAATACCACCATGTAGTTTGTACTCTTAATATCACAGCACTAGACAGGTATGTTGAAGAGCAGGTCAGGTTTATCATACTAATATTATAAATGCGAAAGTGTGTTTGTTTGTTGGTTTGTCCTTCAATCACGCCGCAACGGAGCAACGGATTTACGTGATTTTTGGCATGGATATAGTTGAGGACCTGGAGAGTGACATAGGCTTTTTATCCCGGAAAATTAAGGAGTTCCCGCGGGAATCAAAAAAACTTAAACCACGCGGACGAAGTCGCGGCATCAGATAGTTGTACAATAATTGACATGTCACCCAGTTAAGGCATATGCAAGAATGGCATAATATGATGAAACAATATAATTATTATGTTGCGTCATCTGCATCACAGCAAAGCCACATCGATAAAAATATTATCGATAGTCATCAGGGCCGCACTTTGGTAAGTTGCCATTTTAGTATACCGTTAATGTTTAGGTATACAGCTTTTTTTCGTAGGTATGACAAGTCCTTTAGTTTCCTTCGTCATTACTCATTGTTCCGAACATAGAAGAAGGAACTCGGATTTTTAATTGCGTGGAATTCTGACGTTTCTTGACGTTTCTTGGTTAAAACATTTTCCCCAAAAAAAGGGTAACAAATTCTAATAAAATATAAGTAATGCTAATGGATTCTAAAGATTAATTAATCTATAACAGTGTTAGTTTACATTAAATTGTTAATTACTTAATTAAGTAATAGAGCACTATTTTAATTTCAAGTGACAAACGTTACAAATATTTTATATTTGCATACATAATATTGTGCACACATGCAATTACATGCATTAGCAGAAATTAAACACTTATTACCGACTGAAGACTGAAAGAGTCTTAAAGTAATTAGAAAGAACAATTTTGCTATGAAAGGATAAAGAAAAATCCAACAACTAATAACAGTAAACATTTTGTAAATAATGAATTATTAAAATAATCATCATCCTCGTCATCGTCACTGACATTTATAATGAAAGTATCACAGACACTGTCAATCAAATGGTCAAAACGGCATAGTTTGTCCTCTTTTTTAATAACATGTGCTATGCACTCTTGCCATTTGTTTGGGCTGACATTGTTCACTCCCTCGACCAAAAGCTATTAGCCAAAAGCTATTAGCTAATAGCTAGCCACCATTTTATAAGTTTTATTGTTTTTTGCCACATGCCCCTTGGCTTGAGCCCAAGCCAACTCAATCGGATTGAGCTCTCAAATGGTAAGGGGGTAATCGGAGCACAGTGATCCCTCGTTCCGCTGCCATCTAGTCCACAACATATTTATTATATTTATGCATTTCTTTGCTAACTATGTCCAATAAGTTTACCTTCAGCATAGTTTCATCATAATTTAAATTCTTTGACGTTAACCATGCTTGAATATCATTCTTTTTCCAGCCGGTTGTTGGTATTCGTTCAACTTTTCGTAGTGAGAATAGCAAGTAGCAACAACAGCACATTTGAACATTCAAGCTGAAAGTATTATATATATTATAAGTTAACTATAAATATATAAGGATAGATATAAGTAGCACTCATATATATTCATAGTTCCGTCCGTGACTTCACTTGATCAAGGTTTCCACTGAAAACCAGCGCTGCAGTCTGCTGCAGCATGATGCTGAGATGGAAACCTTTATTTGGTCACGTATCACTAACTATATAATCTACTTATTATTAATTATAATTTTAAAACTACATGCAGTGATCAAATACATAAAACATTTTCTTTCTTTCTTTCTTTCTTTCAAAGTCGAATGACATGATCATCAGGATGACGGCCGACAGACGCCTAGAAAAAACTTTTTTTTTTTGGAGTTTACCTCCTGAATCGATTATAAGCCCGGGGTATGAAAAATGGGAAGTAAAATCAAATTTTCTCCGTCACGTTATTGACTTTATGTTTCCATGGTAACACTTGTTCATGTTTCCATGACTATGTAATATATTTTGATGAATATATATAAATTATATAATTAATATAAATAAATGTATTAAGTATGATTTCAGTAATAAAAAAAAGGGGTTCATACACTCCTTTACTAATTTATATATTTTACTAGCTGATGCCCTCGACTTCGTGCGCGTGGATTGAGGTTTTTTGGTTCCCGCGGGAACTCTTTAATTTTCCAGGATAAAAAGTGTGTTATTCCAGACAATAATCTATCTCTGTGCCAAATTTCATTCAGATCCGTTCAGCCATTCTGGCGTGATTGAGTAACAAACATCTATCCATCCAAACTTTCGCATTTATAATATTAGTATAGATAATCTATCGTAAAGAGTAAACTCCAGTCATGCGTTGGACTGACAAACACAATTATGTTTTTAGTGAAAAAGCTATTCCCTCTTTCGTTTGCCAGGCTGCTCAGTTAAATGTTATTAAATATCAATATTGAAACAATCAATGTGGGAGAAAAAAGCAAAACAACTGGTCACACCACGCATGAGTAACAAACCTTTTGAACTGAAAATTAGAAATTATTATTTTCGACACTTTTATGTTCATTAAGTTTTGAGTCAATTTGTAGTTGAAGGTAATTTTTTTTTTAAATATGTATATAGGCTAACGCTTGGCTGCAATCTGACTTGCTTGCAAGTGGTGATGCAGCCTAAGGTGGATAAATAAATTTAAGTGGATAAATTTATTGGGCATAACTAGCAAAGAAAAGCATAAATGTAATAGAAATGTCGTGGACGAGTTGGCAGCAGAACAAGGGATTACTGTGTACTCCAATCGCCCGCTTACTATTGTGAGCTTTTGGGCTCAAACTTGGATTGCAATTTGGATGTTGCAAAAACAAAATGGTTGAAGTGAAAGAGCTTTTGGTTGAGGGAGCTAACGTCACCTGAAACAAATGGCTAGAGTGCATAGAACATGTAATTAAAGAATATGTCGTATTACCCACTTGATTGACAGTGTCTGTGGATGACGAGGATGATGAGGATGACGACGACAACGATGATCATGATGATTTTATTTAATACTGTAACAAGCATTGCACGCGCGGCTCGGCCTCGAATACTTTCGCTTACACATCGACTAAACTTCTCGCTCGGAGCGCTTCGACCAACGTGTCTGCGAAGAACAAAGCGGCGGAGCCCTATATAAGCCCGAGCGCGACGAAGATATTAACTCCATTCGCTAGTTAGCGACCGTACTATCCATACTTCCATTCCTATCAAAAGTCTTTGAGCGTATTGTACATCAACAATTGAGCCTCTTCCTATCTAGATGGAGTCTCTTTAATCCATTTCAATCCGGTTTTCGGACTGGTCATAGTACGACTACAGCTTTAGTCAAGATCACTGAGGATATTCGTCTCGGTATGGATAATCAACGTGTAACGGTGTTGACCTTACTTGATTTTAGCAATGCTTTCAACAATGTTGATTTTGATCTCTTGTTGGCTATTTTAGCTTCTCTTAACATATCTCCTGAAGTGATTGACTGGTTTCATAGTTACTTGTTTGGGCGCCGGCAGCGGACACGAGTTGATGATTCGTTATCTAACTGGTGTTCGATCAATGCCGGTGTTCCGCAAGGTGGCGTGTTGTCTCCTCTCCTGTTTTCAATTTTCATTAGTTCTATTACTCTCCAGTTATCTTCTCACTACCACCTGTATGCTGACGATCTCCAATTGTATGTTCAGGCTAAATTAGTGGATTTACCTAATGCAATAGGCGAATTAAATAATGATTTATATGCAATTGTGCAATGGAGTAAGTCTTATGGACTTAAAGTAAATCCCGCAAAAACTCAGTCTATCATAATAGGCAGTCAAAAGTTGGTCACGCAAATAGATTTTCCTGCTTTGCCTAGCATCATATTTGACGGAACGTGTGTGCCATACAGTGACACGGTTAGAAATCTTGGTGTCACTTTTGACAAATTCTTATCTTGGGCTCCACAAGTTAGTGAGGTGAGCAGGAAGGTGTTTGCGTCTGTTGGTTCTCTGCGCCGATTGACTAATTTTTTACCCATACCAACTAAAATTACGCTTGCACAGTCTCTCCTCTTACCGATTCTCGATTATGCTGATTCTTGCTATCCCAATCTTAATGAAGAGTTGCTTAATAAACTTGAGCGCGTTCAAAATCTTTGCATACGGTTCATATTTGGACTTAGGAAATATGACCACGTTTCTGAATTTCGCGAAAAACTCAAGTGGCTTCCGATTCGCCTTCGCAGGGATACTCACATTCTTTCTCTTCTATTCTGTATTCTATTCAATCCTACTACTCCCCTTTACCTCAAAGAGCGATTCGAGTTCCTTAGTGACACTCACGGTCGCTCTCTTCGCTCTGTTGACAACCTTATCCTAAGAATACCTTTCCATAGCACTTCCTTTTATTCTAAATCCTTTTCCGTTGAAGCGGTTAGGCTATGGAACTCCTTACCGCTTCATATTAGGCGTGCGTAATCTCTTGGAGAATTTAAAAACCTCGTCAAAGCGCACTTTCTTCCTCCTTGAATTCCTTAAATCATCATCCGATTCTAATAATTATTCTTCTTTCCTACTTTGCGTCTTGTTGGCTTTTATTCTATTTTACTCTATTTTATATAATATTTATATATTTATATTATAAGTAGGTATATGTATATATCTATTTATTTATAGATAAATGTATGTATTATTATCTATTTATTTATGTATTTACGTATAGTGTATTTAGGTATGTAGATATACATGTATTATATTGTATAATATTTTACAATTAAGAATATTTGAATAATTAGATTACATTAGGTTAGAACTAATTATTAATTTTTCCTTTTTAAGTAACGTACACCCTTGAAGCTTTCCTGGTAGAGATCGCTTTAAAGCGATAAGGCCGCCACTTGTACCATAGCTAAGTTTTATTGTTATTGTTTATAAGTATGTGTTTCTTGGTGTACAATAAAGAATTTTTCATTCATTTTTTCATTCATTATCAGAAGTCGCTGCAGTCGATTCTCACGTCTAAATCTAGGGAACCTAGGCTTTAGCTAGATTCCGTTACTTATTATAAGCTAGGTCTAGGAGATCGATAGCCGTACAATACATACAAGTTACTGTCATTGGCGTTTCTTTTACTTCTACCCGACAATACTTAATTATTAACTAGCTGATGCTCGCGGCTTCGTCCGCGTGGAATAAGTTGTGTTCATTGCCTTCAAAAAGGATCCATACTTCCATACTAATATTATCAATGCGAAAGTGTGTCTGTCTATCTGTCTGCTACGCTTTTCCGGCCCATCTTTTCAACCGATTTTGACGAAATTTAGTATAGAGGTAGGTTGTATCCCGGGGAAGGACATAGGCACTATCCCGGAAAATTAAAAAGTTCCCGTGTAAATCAAAAATCCTAAATCCACGCGGAATCTAGTTTGTAATATTAGTAAGTATGGATAAAGTTTATTATTATTGGTTGTTGTTTCTTTATTTTATCTTTTATCCTTTCTTAGCAAAGTTATTAATTCATAAGTACTTATTTGGATTTTGCTTGTGACAAATGATAAACTATTTATTTCTTGTAATTGGTGCATGTGATCAATTTGCTTCATACAGTAATTTTTAACCTTAAAAAACCTGAGTCTTGAAATAAAAAAGGCATAAAAAATGTTTGTGTCAACTGAACGTCACAAACGTCAGAATTCCACGCAATTAAAAATCCGAGTATAGAATCCACAGACATATAAATATAAGCAGACACAACATAAATTTCACACCCACATAGACAAGTGTATGCGAATCAGTGTGACTTAGTGTGACCGTGTCCCTGCAAGCAAAAATGTGTATGTATTAATTTGCTGCAACACTGTGCTACACCAACGCACAAATTGACAAAAATTCAATGCGTGGCAGTCATTATAAGACATCTATGAGACCTATGGCGTTTGTTTACATTGTGTTGTCTTGGGTGTCATAAGTTTTTTGTGAAATTTGGAGATTTATATGAATATTTACTGAAATAAAATGGTGAAGTGTTGTGTCCCCCTGTGTTACAACGCTTCGTACAGGAAAACCCCAGAAGTAACGTTCCATCGGTAAGTAAAATTCACGCTATCATGTAGCTTTGGAATGTTTTCGTATCGCATCGTATCAAGGCTAAGATATCTAATATTTTATAGTTGTTATGACGAAATATGTAGCCATGCATATATTAAAACTATAATATTATGGTTTTCTGTAGAAATACATGCTTTAAGTTGTTGAATAATCTTTTTTGACATTTGAGAACTTTAACAAATTACAGGGCCGGACTCGACGACTCTTTTATTTTAAGTATATAACTTCGACTTTTAATTTCAGGTTTCCAAAGGATGAATACCTGAGAGACCTATGCATAAAAATATTAATAGAAAAGACTGGCAGACCAACTCATGGAGTGCTATATGCTCCAAGCATTTTACAGATAATCTAAGAACGTAATATTATATTCCGTACAATTCTATCTCCTGGTGCAATACCGACCATTTTCAAAGAAAAGTTAGTTGAGGTCTTATACTAAGTAGGTACCAATTTACCTTATCTTCCATTAGGTGGATGAATTTCATTATTTTTTATTGAAAACCTCAATACAGATTCTAAAGCACTAATTGTAAAGTTTATTTGAATAAAAAACATGTGAGTTTAAAACACCTGTTGTAATTTTCTATTTAACCTGTTTTTGGAATAACGATTCGATTCGATTGTTTAACAACATTTATTTGGCTTACTGCCAAGAAATTATTGTCAATAGGAACTTTGAGCTAAAATCTGGCGGTATTTACACGATATCCGTTGGTACTGTTCTTCTAAATAATACCCCCATCATCTGCGCGTCGACGCAGAGCGAGAACGACGCGAGAACCACTGGCCATGATACTGACGGAGTCCTCAGGATTTGAGTTGTAACAGGAACTATAACTCCGCGCGCGACGGTGACGATATCACACGCAGCGCGGAGCTCACATCTATATTCACCACATTGACTAGGGTCCCGCACGTGGTGATGATTACCATTACTAGTGTTACTATATTGCAGTTGTGATCGCTTGTGATGAGGAAATTATAAAAGTACCAATAATAATTATTTTTAAAATCCTTACAAATTATAGCTTCCAAATGATAGGTGTCTTTAGGTCAATTTTTTTCACGCAACCTAACCCTACATATTAATATAATGTTTTATGCAGCAACAAGGTTCGGCCCTGAGTTTTGTGTATGTGTGCGTAATGTTTTCGTGTGTTTGTAATTGCCACGCTATTTTGTACGTTATCTTGACTCTGCTTCTCTTTATAACTCTGTGATAGAATCAGAGTCAGCCTGTAACCGAAAGGGATAGGTAATGCTATGAAACACCTCCCAAACGTCATACAAACGTCATAATTTGTCTGGCACAATACTAAGTAATAGGCACAAAACCCGTGACACGCAGAAAGGGAGAGAAAAACACATTTTTTTTTCTCATTCTATCTTGTGTAACATCCCAACACACATCCCAACACTGCATCTCTTTCATGTGGGAGTGAAAAGGAGATATGGCGGCGTCTATATAGGTATCTTACTCAGTGGGTGTTCCGATATAAGCACTGCGAGCACTGTTCAGTGCTCTTACTGGGGACTTACAGTGCTCGCAGTGTATTTCGGAACACACCCTCAGTCTACGGTTCCGAAATACACTGCGAGCACTGTACAGTCCCCAGTAAGAGCACTGAACAGTGCTCGCAGTGTATATAACGGAACACACCCGTAGTATTCTCTATTTCTATCTAATCTGTGCATTTGACAGACTATTAACCGAGAGCATTTGACTCTGTTTGACTTGGTGTAGGTACACTGTGACTGTACAGTTCATTGTTTGATTGTTGTTTTCCAATTTCCAAGTTTATTTCTGAATATTTATTATCCTCTATCAAGTAGATACTAGGCAGAGCCTATTAAAACAGCAACCATGGCGAAGATGGCATTTCAGCATCAAGCCGGCACGGCTATGGAATGTCTGAGTGTAATTTCGAAGACCACTCCCATTTCTTGTTTTGCTCGTATTTTATCTATTCATTCAATTAATAAGTGCATTTATTTCAGATTCCAATAACGCTTCAAAAAGAAGCCGGTGTAGATCCAGAGGGTAGAGAAGTTATGAAATGTGGCTTCAAAATAGGTGGTGGAATTGATCAAGACTACCGTAAAAGCCCCCAGGGCTACACAGACAATGTAAGTGCAGAAAAGAAGAAGTAAGAGAAAAAATATGGATAATTCATAGCTACTTCCCTTGTTGTCCATTGTGTAAACTGTAATGTAAGGCCTATACTGGTGCTGTAGTGCTATAGAATATATTGTATTCAAATTCAAATTCAAAATTCAAATTCAAAATGTTTTTTATTCAAATAAGCTTTTACAAGCGCTTTTGAATCGTTATAATATGAATCTACCGCTGGTTCGGAATGCCATTCCTACCGAGAAGAGCCAGCAAGAAACTCGGTGGTTGCTCTTTTCCATCAAAACTTACAATCATCATAATGATACAAGTAACTGCAGTCCCACGCATAGCTGGAGCGAATCAAATCCACGCTGTTTTTTTTTTATCATTTACGTAATCTTCGATTGTATAGTAAGCTTTTTTCACGAGCATACCTACAATACTCAATACACGCCAAGACTGGCAGACAGAGGCAGCCCATTTCCGACGGTGGCACCCGTTCACGAGCATGACGCATGATCCAGCCATTGCTTCGCTCAACCATATTTGAGGGAACGTAACAACCCGCACCACACGACACCACCACAGAAACGTTAAAGAGAGTGTGACATACCCGACTACCCATATCAAGGCATAGAATTGAATACTGTTTAAGGGTGCAAATCGCCACCTATCGGCAAATTATTATTATATTGTAAATTGTATTATAAATTAATAATTGTATTATAAATTGTATTATATTGTAAATTATAAATGTTTGTTTTAGGGCATTTATGTAACAGAAGTACATGAAGGCAGCCCTGCTGCAAAATCAGGTCTGAGGATGCATGACAAGATCCTGCAATGCAATGGCTATGACTTCACTATGGTCACACATAAAAAGGCAGTTAGCTATATCAAGAAACATCCTGTGCTAAATCTCCTGGTAGCTAGAAAAGGTGTGACATCCACATAATGCATACATAAATTAATTCATTATGTTTTTAAGTTGAAGTTCAAATGGAGTATTGTAAAACAAGTGATTTTATAGTTATTTATTCTTTAGTAATGGTAAGAAATTTTAGTTTTTATTGTATATTGATGAAATGAAGAACTGTAAAATACTTTTTACTAATAGCTAATTATTGACTTGGTAACAGCACTAACTTATGCTGAAGTAATACATGACGTATTAAATGTTACCATTCATAGTTCAAGAACAGAATATATTATTGAAAAATGAGTATTTAGCTTAAGTTAAGGGTAAGATCTGCAATCATTGTAATGGACAAATTTTCAGAATGTTTGTCTAATATTTAAAATAATTTGACATATTTATATAAATGTTACAATTGTGATGAATTTAAAATGTAATGATAATGTTTATGATATTTTTGTCAATTAGTGTTATTGATTTAAATTTTGTATTATTCATAAAAAAATATTGAATACATTCCTTGAAACACTCGTGCACCATGCCAAATATTCATTTATGTTACATAATTTTGCTGCATAATAACTTAATAAAAGATTTATATTATGAATGAGCAATTTTTGACAAACTACACATTTTATATTGCGGTAGTATTGCCAAAAATTAATATAAAATCTTTTATTAATATTTTAGTTTAAAAAATGTAATTTTACATCTCTCCGCACTTTCACTTTATTTATTTGTTAAAAAGAGTAAGGCCTAGTATTATTTAATTTATTTTTAAGCTTAAAAGGTTCCAACAACATATGCATTATCGACAATCTATGAGCTAAACTTGTAAACGTAATACATATTTAATATAAGAATTTATTTTATACTTAAACTCATACAGCTCATACAATATGAAAATATTTCCATACCACATTAATACTCATTTTTTATATTGTTATATGAAATATTGGGGTAAGGGGAACCTTTTGTTCTGTAAGTTTGTTCACAAAAATAAAAAATGTTAATTAAAAATTGTCTATTTATTTGCAACAAATTAAAACTAATCTTCCAAACCAATTATTTGTAGTTTAAAATTATAATTAATTTATTTTCATACAATTACCTGTGTGAAACTTAATATATTATGGTTATAACATAATGCTTCAAATTGAATTTTTACAGGCAAAACAAATTGATCAATTAAGATAAAATTGCATGAACTGTATTAAAAGCATAAAAGGATCACATAGGTGCTTGTATTGCTATTAATGGAGAAACTTCAAGCTTTAGTCGGAGGCCAGTCCCATTGGCCCTTTGGTGGTTTACAAGCAAGCGGCTCCCATGGTTTCCAGTTAAGCATTTTACGTGCAAGGTTCAACTCATTTTCAGCTTGAATTATAAGCTCTTCTGCTTGACCACAGTTGATTGCAGCTTCAATTTCATAAGTATCCTTTGTCTGTAAAAAAAAAGTTTCTTTACAGATTTTTTAAACAAAACTAGAAGATTTTTCAACTTGTAGGATGCAGGAATGATTAAAAAAATCATGTAACTCCCCAAGTCGCAACAGAATTAAAATAACTTGCTTAGATTAATATCAGTAGCTTTAGTTAAGAGGTTGATTGCAGTCAATATGCAAAATAAAAGCAGAACCTGCAAAGATAATATTAGCAAGCAGCAGTTACTCTTAGCAAAAATCTATAGTAACTAATAGACTAAGAGATAACTGCACTTTTGGTAACCATCGCCAGAAAGGCTGATTCAGTGTTAGGTGGATGTAGGGCTCTCCACTGATCACAAAATTTACAGTCTGCCTGCATGTGGATGGGCCTTTCGCTAGATATGGCCGTTCAAAGACGGTTTATTGTTACCAAAAATGAACAATAACTAGAAAAGCTGATTCTTGTACAGTATTAAACTATGCGCAGTACCTATGTAAACAGTATAAAAACTGACGCATGCAGATGGGTCTTTTAATATATATCATCTTTTAAAGACGTTTTAAGCTTTACTTACTATGCGTTCCTGTAAAAAAATATTAGCAATTATCATGTCATCCCGTTTTTAATAGCAATCAACGACTTATTACGACGATAGATGTACGTCTAGTAGCTAGTAAGTATAATAATACCTGTTTCAGCACAGCAGCTCTTTCTTTCACAATTTGTTCAGTGTAACGCCTGTACACTGAAGCTTCAGGCATCTTTTGCAGTGTTCTCAGAATTTTCCCATAGAGAGTTCCTAAGGTATAATGCGGATTAGCAGCTACTGCTAAGCCCACGAGGCCCGTAGTCTTAAACAAAATATCATCATAAATAAAATAAGTCTAAAATGTGAGGCTTATTTGTTATATAATCACTCGAAATATGGTATATATTTTGTATGATAAAAAATATTGTTTATAAAATAGAGAACCTTTTTGACTAAGCCCATAATTTATGAGGCTTCAATTTTTATTTCTGAATTTTTATTGAAACTGCAAAATTACGACCGATTCCGACTGGTAGACTTGTAGTCACAGGTTGTAGTGCATCACCTCAGATCAATAACCTGATGTTATTAATCTGAGTGCATCACCGACCAGAAACCACCGGCACCAAAGAGTATAATAATATACAGACCGGCACCGACCTGCCACCGACCAGAAGCAGAAACAGAAGTAGACAGTACAGAACACTTATTCCTAGCGGAGATTATTAGTGATCAGAGCATGGATGTAATAAGTACTTACGTACGTAAGTACTTATTACATCCATGGGTAATTCCTAATTCCATGTTAAAACAAAGTTAATTAATACTACCTACCTACCTACCACAGAGATATAGAATCAGTAGCAGAGATCTCAGATCAGTAGGAATACCATAGATTGATATAACCCTAGCTCAGACGTATTACCTATTCTGTGCTTTATTCTATAGAAACGTAGTGATTTTAGCATTTTCTTTCTTTCAATCTTTGGCTCTGCTTTGGCCATAGAAATAGTATGTATGAATCACAGATGAATA
Source organism: Erebia ligea (assembly GCA_917051295.2). Lineage (NCBI taxonomy): Eukaryota > Metazoa > Arthropoda > Insecta > Lepidoptera > Nymphalidae > Erebia > Erebia ligea. The sequence continues at coordinate 3,734,379 of OU785226.1, forward strand.
TACATATTATTATAGTATCTTTGGCTGATCTTTGGTCAATTTTTTATTTGACAAAAAATATTAATCGTACGTCGCATTCACGGTAAAAAATATATTCAAAAGGATTACGAATAATTATTAGGATATTCATAGAACTACGTTTGCTAGGGATTGTGTACATGATAAAACATTAATCAGTTTAAGCTTTCAATATCGGAGTTTATAATATGTTGGCCTCATGTTAAAAGGTAATCATTGATTTTAGGTGCGTAACTATCTATACTTGTTGGTCAGGATTTCATGACACAGTAGGTGACAAATAGGTACGAGACGAGAGCCGAGAGGACAAGCAGGCATTACGAGGTTTGATGCAGTTGTTCGAGATAACAGATTACTTGTGTGTCGTGCGAGCATGTAGGTATTTAACTTCAATATTTTGCTAACGTTGCGCCTACAAACTTACGCACATAACTACATGTAGGAACCAGAATAATTTTTCAGCTGTTCGAAAATTCGTAATCGTAAATCGGGTAAGGTTTTTTATGAATTTCGAAAGTATAATATCTTACTTATTATAGTTTTAGAATGCGAAGTTACCTAATTGTTGAAAATGTATTAATACCATGGATATTGTTCTAGAAGTAAAAATAGGCGTACCTAACATAAATTCTCAGCACCTAATCTTGATTACATGTACACTGCTAGTAATATATGTTAAGAATTTGTCTAGGAAAGTGATGTCTAAAAGAAAACTTTAGATTCCATATGCTGAGGCTCCAATGTACTGACCATTTTGGGGTTGCACAGCAAACCAAGATCTGTATAGTTTCATCCAGTCCTTCTGTCTCTGTCTATGTGATCCATTAAAAAACTCTTAGTTAATACTGTATAGTTGGAATTTGATACAGTTAAAGAAACATGTTGCCCAAATGGAATATGTATATTCTTTATAAAAAAATCCTGTCGGAATTTCTCCTGCACATTACTGTGATTGTGAGCTTGAGCTGGGCGTCCAGCTGACCAAAGATAGTTTCAGCACTGGGATAGAGGACGATAACTACCAAGTTAACTTTTTTGCGTTTGCTGAAAAAGTACTTAAAATAGCAGCTAAAGCAAAATATGATCTTATCACCCTTTTTACTAAAATATTTATTACTTACATACATAGGTAATTATTTTGTTGTATAACTTAATATCCTGCTGTTTTTCCTTGTACTGTTAGTTTGGCGAAAAGTTCTAAAAGCAGCAGATTCTCACTAGAAATAAAAATACCTCCAATTCATATTCAAATATTATTAATTCTTGTTACATTACATTGTATTGTGTATTAGATACATAATGGGGCTGATTCTGTATAACACAATCTCTAAACTAAACTAAAATTAGAGCATTACAAATATTGCTAACCCTTTCATAATACTCCCTACGGAAAGGTACAGAACTAGATTGAAAGCTGCCATTTTAGTTTAGAGATTGTGTTACACAGAATCAGCCCCATTGTACTTTTCTCTTTTTTAAAAAGAGCAGCTGCTGAGTTTCTTGTTGGTTCTTAGTAGAATTCTTTCTGAACTGGTGGTAGAGTCACAACATTTCATAAGAGAAATAAATCTTTTTTTTTTAATGTGCTTTACCATGCAATCAATGGACTATGAGCAGATTGGCTTAAGGACATTATATTGGCAACATTTCTTATGCGGCACAAGTTGACCTACGTGAAATAAATCTTTTAATTATATTATTTTTATATTTATTTCAATTATCATTATTATTGTGAGACCAAAAACTATCTAACTATACAACCTCAGTTTTTTAATGTGGAACAAAGTTATACAATGATACATTACTATCCAGGCCGCAAATGAAGAAATTTATGGCTGTGATTTGCCTCATCCTTTCTCAATTGATATTAAAAGCAGGAGACGGCAGCTAGAACCTTTTTATGTGAATGAGGTTGTGAATTGACATTTATAGTACTTTTCTATCATTTGCGAGGAACCAGTAAAAAACCAAAAATAATAATAATAAAAAATAAAAAAACTGGCTTACATATGGCACTAAACTAGTAGCGCCTGACAAACAATTCGACCCCCTATGAGTATGGAACCCTAATTATCGATTTTCAGATTTTTTCCTATACTTGTGGTGTAAAACCTTTCTTCTTGCCAAATTTCATGATTCTAGGTCAACGGGAAGTACCCGTCGCATCGTTAGGTAGGTACTTCCCGTTTGTACACGTCGTACGGGTTTTGTTTTATTAGCGAGTGTCAAAATATGCGGCATCAACGGTCGTATCTTTTGAGTGCATTGACTTATTAGCTTGATTATTTTATAGCTCCAAGGGATAGACAGTATAGTTCGTTCAGTTAGATAGTGTCGGTACACCCACAGGGGCTGCAGACACTTATTATTTTGCTTTTATTTTATTATTCTGCTTTGTGTACTGTGTTTGTTACTAAATGTTTTTCTATTCTAAGAGTAAAAAATAGAATACTATTTTATTTATTCTTATGGTTGTTGTAATAAAATACGAATATAAATAATAAACACAAGTTTGGTAGAAAAAAGAATTTTAATGAAAAAGGTAAAAAGTATACATAAACGAATGAACTAGAAGTTTAATTCGCTATAATCCGCCACAGCAGACAAATCCATGCGGTACAGTGCGTTCGGTCGTGCGGTCTTCCACCAATTCTGCGAATTGCCGCATGGATTTGTCTTCTGTGGCGGATTATAGTGAATTAAACTTCTAGTTTATTCATTATCATGGACTTCCGCAAAGTAACGCCTGCTTCGATTGAGTATACATAAACGATAGGTATATATATATATACAGCAGATAGTAGAGTCAATAAAAACCACCTTTCACTGCGGCGGTTCGATGTACCTAATATGCGAAATTCTCCTGTATCTGTACTGCGTTGGCGGCGGCGTTTGATGCTACGGCGGTGCTTTTGACAAAATGCGGCTCGTGCCGAGTCGGCGCAGTCAAAGGTGACCGTATCTAAACGAACAGACTTTATTTGATATTAATTTCCCGTTCGTTTCCGAGCACAAGGTGATTGACAGGCAGACAGACAGATGGACAACAAAGTGATCCTATAAGGGTTCCTTTTTCCTCTTGGGGTATGGAACCCTAAAAAACTAGTCAAGTTCTAATTTCTTAATTCAGATTGATTTTCAAAACTATCTTTCATTGGTGATATGTGGCAATTTAATACTCTTAAACTACTTAATAGAATTCAAAACTGAGTCCTGACCTGAGATGACCAACACCACTTCCATACAAGGAACTTATATGCTTTTTAGAACCTTTGTAGAAAATTAGTTTTCTAGATTTGGTACCATTTCAGTAATATAGGCTTTTAACTCAAGCAACTTAAACTTTAGTGATAATATTATGTATTTATGAAACTTGTACTTTCACACTGTATTTCTTGCTCAGGTAACTAAAGTTGTCCATCATGGACTCACTGCCAATAAGTGCATCGGATCACAGTCCGGGAGCTACTGCTAACAGTGTCAAGAGTGATGACAGCAGTCCCCGTCATGACCCCGGCCGAGGCTCTCCACCACCCAACTGTGCAATATGCCTCGGCACATGCAGAAACAAATCCTTCACCGACTCTTGCCTTCATCAGTTTTGTTTCAAATGCCTGTTGACTTGGAGCAAGGTATGTTTTGCTAAAAAGAAAATATTATCTATTGATTTAAGTTTGATATTGAGAAAAGTTACATAAACCTTGCTTGGGGAGGAACTTTAAATTATCAGGAAATAAATTATATACAGTTATTTTAGGTTCAGGTATACCTCTATAAGTATATATGTAGGTAATAGGTAGGTTTTGCAAAATTACCCAAGTTTGTCAAAAAATATTTCATTTGAAAGTGATTTTTAATTGTGTGTTTAAGTGGTTTTTAATATATGCAAAAATAGCATTTGTTTTTATTTTAGGTCAAAGCAGAGTGTCCACTGTGCAAACAGAATTTTAGGTCAATTATTCACAATGTGCGCTCAAACCACCAGTATGAGGAGTATATGGTTGAACAGCGGCACACTGAGGAACTGACTGAAAGAATGGATTTTGACATTGACAACCTCGGAGCCTCAAGAAGATTTAGATACAGGTAACCATCCGTTAAGGGTAATTTTTTACATAAGGGTGCATTTCCACCAGAGTTGTGCTATGGTGTGTGCTCTGCTATTTGTGTGTGTTAAACCCACCAATAAGACTCGATCTAAGCTATGAAAATCAAGAATATAATTAATTAATTAATTTATTTATTTATTTTAATTATTAGGTGTTCACTCACCACACTTAAATAACACTGCACAACACTTTTTGGTAGAACTTTATTAGAAACATTATTATTTCCTTATATTTAATGAGTAGTACCAAGCGATAGTGCGAGGTACAGTACAGGTGGCGCCATCTATGTGGCACCAAGTAAACTAAAATAACTTAGACACAAACATTCCGGCGCCCAAAGGACGGATGGTCCTTTAAAAGCAAAAAGTGAGTTTAATTGAAATCAGCAAATTAATTGTGACAATAACAAGGAAAATTTCGATAATTATCATGTAAGAAAAATTAACAAATTACAAACAAAATTCTTTTGACTAAGCAAATCGTGGTAAGTAAATAAAAACATATACAAATTAAAATTTAAAGATTAACAAAACTAAAATCCAATCACTTAAGGACAGAGGGCATAACTTCGCAACAGGTCTTTTAAAAATCTTGTCTTTATATTGTAATTAAACTACTCGTGTAATGTCATTTGCTCCTGGATGCTTAGTAGTGATAAGTCTAAAATCATTGGAGAGACAAACCAGTTGCAAACTTTACCATAAACATTGAAACATCTTTTGGATCATTTTCTACCGATCTTAAAGGACTAAGTTTAACATCTGAAATAATTAATCTTTCCTTAGCTATAGATAGAGGAGCTTCTCAGGTGAGAAAATGAACCAATGTGAACTTAAGCATCTTTCCACATTAGTCAGAAAGGTTAAAAATTCTTGACATGTGAATGTTTGGCTAACCTACTCCTTTGAGTTGTCATTGATAAGTTCTAACTGTTTGTTACTTAGTACAAGTTATCATCTTTTTATATGAATCTTAAGAATGTAGCACAAAATTACAGGTTGACCTAACATGGATTAAGCTAGGATTGTGAAAGAAAATTAAGTCTTCTTAACTATAAGCAATTTTGACATCTGATTCAAGGTTTTTGTGAGTTATTTTACAGTTTCTTGCAAGCTTCAAAACTATCAATAATTTATTTTTTCGATTAAGATAGATAAAATGAATACTAAATATAATTTGTAATTTGAGATAAGTAAAAACTCCTAAATTATCCAGTAAATCATCATTAGAAAGGTAAGAATTTATAGTTAACAATTTACTCTTGTGAACACATTTTTCTTATAGTAAGTTAATTTCATCATTAAATACTTTAGATTGTAAGTTGTGAGATATGAATATAATACATTTTAATCTTATTTTTATTTCAGGCGCTGACAGTAGCATTTAAGTATTACATTTTTCTTCATTTAATTTTATTTCTAATTTATAATAGATTAATATGGCTCTCAAGCAGAATGTAATAACGTAAATCAATCGTGAAAACTTCAAAATAATGCAAAGGTATGTATCAGTAAAATTATCTTCTAATTTAATTTTTGTTTTAGGTACATCATCGTGAGGTTTTCGTAAGCAGTCTAGACCATTCCACCATAGTTTTGACTCGTGTAAGCTGGATAGGTATACATCGCGACAAGGTAAGTAAACAGGGTTACTTGCAGATTCAACACGATGCCACGAACTATTGCTTGAAACAGAAAGTATCTCCGCAATGCCGCTAGCTACAAGAGTTATCCAGGGTCTTGGAGGTTTGCATAACCATTCCAAAACGATAGTGGAGTCTGTTCGACCGTACAGATATTCATCATAAATTTTTAATACAGTTATTACAGAGTTCAACATTTTGGCTGATAAAACTGAATCACAGAGTTTTAGTTGAGTTTGGTTTAAAGGAGACACTCTGGTGAATTTCAAAATCAAATGTACATTCAAGTGATCACCTTCCCAAACTCTGAGATACAGGACATAGGTATGTGCGGCGCAAAATGAATCCTTAAAGACTTGAAGTTCAACCCGTGTAATGGCATTAAACACAACAAGCCATCGTGGAAACTGAATGTTTTGTATATTAGTGAGATTATCAAGGTAAGTGAACCATTCAGTTTTCAGTTCGGGTGTCAATTCTTTGTCCCAACCCAAGCCAGCAAGCCGCATTTGTTGTATGAAAACCTTAAGTAAAATTATTAGAGATGAGGCTAGCCAACCCAGAGGGTCGAAAGTCTTTGCGATAGTAGACAATGCAGTAAAAACATTTCGTTCTATTATAACATTACTACAATTTTTTAAATTTAGTTTCACTTCAAACTTGTATGTCTGTGAGTTCCTTCTTGTAATACCTAAACCTTTAATTTTATATTTGACTTTTAGATTCACTTCACTTTCTAGCTTTAAACGTTCATGTGAGATTTGATTTAACACTATTTCACTATAACACCACCTGGACCACTTGTGCAAAGGAAAACCATCTCGATTTAATTCTTCAGTTGAATGATGTTGCAGCATGATTGAATCATCTTTGGTGGAGTCATCCTTCATCAAATCATCCATATGTAAGTGTTGTAGTAGTGGAGGTCTTATCAACAATTCTTCTTTAATTGTTTTATTGTTTTCAGGAGGAGCTGTCCTGTCATAGATTTCTATTAATTTGATGCTCGAATTAGTCAGCCGGGGAACAGTGTGAGTGTGAGTTTCATTTTCGCTTTCTGAGTGAGTTACATTATCACTGTTCGTGTGAGTTTCATTTCCGGCGTCCGTGTGAGTTTCAATTCCGGCGTCCGTGTGAGTTTCATTTTCGGCGTCCGTGTGAGCTTCATTTGTGGTATTGATGTGAGTTACTTTTCGTGTGTCCGTGTGAGTTACATTTCCAGATATCAACCACCCAAGACTAGTGTGGAGAGCGACGAGAGATTCGTGCTTGTGTATACCTGGTAGGACAATCTCTGCGTGCATGTCGTTATTCGCAAGATCTAGTAATGTTGAGGGTTTATCTTTTGGTGAAAGTTCTTCGATCTCCCAAAATCTTCTGATCAAATGATCTACCTCTATGAGTGAAGTGTCAACTGTGATATGGTAATCAGGAAGATCATCTGAGGATTTAGTGCTGCCAGAGACTAGCCAGCCTAATCGTGTGTTTTGTGCTATGAGAGATCCGTGTCTGTGTAAGCCTTCTTGTAAGATTGCAGCATAAGCATCAGCTCCAAGTAACACGTCGATTTGTCCAGGTCGGTTGAAGTGAGGGTCAGATAGTGGGATACTAGTGAGACCTGGCCATTTCTCTGTGTTAAATTTCCTTGTGGGTAACAATGTGCTTAACTTGGTGAGTACATGAGCATTGACTTGCATCACGTGCTGTGTATCAATCGGTGAATAAATATCTAAGAGGACTGTATTTTGTGAGTTGACAGCGTTGTGTCCGATGCCAGTCACCTGTACTTCAAAGTGTGTCTTCGTTAAGCCTAGCAGTTGAACGGCTGATTCTGTTATAAAAGTAGCCATGGATCCTTGATCAACTAGTGCTCGAAGGTAAGTAATTTCTCCTTTCTTATTCTTGATTCCTAAGCGAGCAGTAGCCAGAACAACGAGGTTGTTGTCAACAGCTACCTTCATACTAGTAACTTTAGTTTCAGGGCCTGTCGATGAATCATGATTTTCGTCTTCGGATTCTATTACTGGCTTAGCAACCAGCTTATTCTGGTGCAAAAGTGAGTGATGTTTCTTGGTACAGTTCTTGGTACGGCACCGCGTATTTTGCCTGCAGTTCTTAATTGAGTGACCTTGAACTAAGCAGTTAAAGCAAAGGTTATTGTTCTTGGCAAAATCTCGACGCTGTTCAACATTGAGTTGTGTGAAAGTTGTGCAGTGGCAGATGTAGTGGTTTTTTGTGCAATAAGTGCATTGGGTATTTAATTCACTAGTGAAGCTCTTAACATTCTTGACTTTTTGTGGTTGTGCGAGAGACGGAGAGGTAACTTTTCTTGAAGTGCTGACCATTTCTAAAGATCTGAATCTATTTTCTAAGTGAGACGCCAAGGATATAAAGGAAGGAATGTCTGTGGTGGATCCTAGTGATTGTTCCCATAGTTTGTGAGATTCCATATCCAATTTAGAAACAACCACGTGAACTACTATAGCATCCCAAGTGTCAGTTTCTATTCCTATATTCTGTAAAGAATGCAGACATTGTTGTGTTGTGTCCAATAATTCCTTTATTCCGCGCGCACATTCGACAGTCATCTTTCTTTGAGTAAGTAGACGATTGATCGTATTATTAACAATGACCCTTTTGTTATTGTAGCGATCTTCTAAGATCTTCCAAGCCTTTTCATAATTCACGGAGGTAAGAGCAAAATGTTTCAAAAGTTGTTCAGCTTCTCCTGTGATGCTAGATTTTAAATAGTGATATTTTTCTATGTCTGATAAGCTATCATCATTACGAATAAGCGAAGTGAAAATATCTCTAAAACTAAGCCACTCAATGTAATCGCCAGAAAATTTAGGTATGCTGATTGGCGGTAGTTTTGCCTTCCGTTTCACTTGCTCTGTGAGATCACTATGACAAGTTGCTGAACTATTCGATTTTTGTGTTGTATTAATAAATTCACTCAAACACTCCTTTAGTAAGGTTTTAAGCTCCAAGTATGTATCTTCCGTGGAGTTAAAATTATCTAATGGGTCAAATTTAATTTGGTCAAGCGCCTCTGTGGGTATGTTAAGAAGAATTTCGTTATGTTGTTTTTTGTACGACTCCCAATATTCCGTTAAGGTTTCTAGTCTCGTTTCTAAGAAACTCTGAGTGTACCGAGACTTTGAGGTTTTCTTAAAGTTAGTAAATTGCTTTGAAATCCGTTCGCTGAGTGATCTTTGTGCTATACACAATTGTATGTTGAAGTTCGCAGATTGCGGCATTTTCAATTTCAAAGTTCAAAATTTAAGAAAAGTTTTCTAAGTGTTTCCAATCCAAATTTTTCTATGTCCAAAATATTCGAAAAATTTCAGTCTTTTTTCAAAGTAAATTTTCTAAGTCCTTTTTTGAAAATTTTTCTAAGTTGTAGAATTCTTCAAAATTTGGCTGTGTTTTTTCTATGTAAATTTTCTAAGTTCCAAATTTTTTCAAAGTCTTTTTCACTACGTTATTTGACTAAGTGTTTTTAATTGCAAATTATAGCTATGTCTTTTTCACTAGTAAATTAGTTAGAGTCTTTTGCACTTGCACTTTACTTTATAACTTTAATGTACTTACAGTTTATCCGGCTCGAAGGACCAATGTTCACTCACCACACTTAAATAACACTGCACAACACTTTTTGGTAGAACTTTATTAGAAACATTATTATTTCCTTATATTTAATGAGTAGTACCAAGCGATAGTGCGAGGTACAGTACAGGTGGCGCCATCTATGTGGCACCAAGTAAACTAAAATAACTTAGACACAAACATTAGGTATTTTATTTATTTATTTATTTTTATTTATTTAGAATTTATTTATTTATTTTAAGTGCTCCTATTGGTGGGTTTGAGTATCTGTAGCTTAGCAACATAACACTGAGCACAGTCTGTAGCATGTCCAACAGGTCTAGTACAAAATTTATGAACCTGAGACCCTGCCATCAGATTTTTTTTCTGACGGAAATTTCTGTTATGCGGCCATTCGTAACTTTGGATCGTTGCCGGTTGCCTCGCAACCGCAATTCACGCGACTCCCTATTTCCCTGTCACTGTTGACACGCCGTGTTGCAGGACGACGCTGACGCTGCCGCGGCAGAACACCATCGCCATCCAGCAGCTGCTGCTGCACCACTACCCGATGGTGGCCGAGCTGTTCCCCGGACCGCCCGCGCCGCGCCGCCGCTCGCCCGCCTCCTTCCGCCGCACCGTGTACCGCTACAACCTGTGGGCGCGCCCGCTGCCCGACTTCACGAGCCGCTTCCGCGACTGCTCGCCCGGCTTCTACAGGTACGCGCCGCGTCTCCGCCCCGCTGTCCCGCCGCCCCGCCGCCCGGCCCGCTCACCTGTCGCTCTGTTGCAGGCACAACCCGTCGCAGATGCATCGCCTGGTGCCCTGGCTGAACAGGGAGCTGCACTACTTGCTCAACGAGAACGTCGGCCACATCGCGTACGTCGTGGCGAGGATATTGGAGCTGCTGCCGCAATATTGCATCAACTCGACCGAATTCCGAGACACGATGCGGCGCTACTTCGGGGATAACACCGACCATTTCCTGCACGAACTGTACTGTTTCGCGTCGACGCCTTACGACATGAACGGGTACGATCGCCACGTGCAGTACACCACCGACCACACGATCTCGACGATCGTCGACGCCGTGCTTTCGAGCTCCGAGTCGGACGCCAGCGTCGACTCCGACATCGTCATGATCTCCAGCTCGGCGCCCGCCGACGCGCCCCCCGGCCCCTCGCGGCCTGCGCGCCCGCCGCGGCCTGCGCGCGCCGCTGCGCCCGTCTACCCGCAGAGCTACATCACCGACGGCGACGGCGTCATCCCCATCGAGACGATCTCGCAGTCCGACACGGACGACGACTCCTCGGAGGTGATGGTCGTGGGCTACATCAAGCCGCCGCAGGACCGCACGCCCGAGGTCGTCGACCTGCTGGGCTCCGACAGCGACGTGATCGTGCAGGAGGGCGCGCCCGCGGAGCCGGAGCCGCGCGAGGCCGCGTCGCTCGTGAAGCTCACGCTCGCGCGCCACGCCGCCGCCTCTGACCGCGAGAGCGCGCGCACGCCGAGCGCGTCCCCGCCGCGCCGCCCGCGCCGCGCGCGCTCCGGCGCCACGCCCGAGCCGCCGCTCCCGCCCGCTTCCTCCTCCTCCTCCTCCAGCTCCGACTCCGACTTCCTTCCTTCGCTCAGCGACTCCGACGAAGACGCGAGCCGGAAGGCGAAGTGGATGACTTCGCGACGGAAACCCGCTGCGGAAAGAAGCAAGAGGAGAGCGAAGAGGCGTTCCCGAAAGCATCGTAAAAGTAAAAGAGAATCTAACGCATCGCCCAGCAGGGAGAAACAGGGTAAACATAAATCTCACTCCGGTAAAGGTGTTAAATCGTCGAAAAAATGCAGCACTGGTGAGAACGAAACGTCGCCGGTGCATACGGAGCGCGCGCAGCCGCTAGATCAGCCTGGTACGAGCGGATTATCGCGAGGTGGAACAAGAGACATCTCGCATGACACGAGCGAGATATCATACGGCACAAGCGAGATTTTCCGAAACGCGAGTGAGATATCGAACAGTATGAGTGATATAATATCGCGCATTACGAGCGAGATGTCGCGCGGCATGAGTGAGTTATTGAGCAATACGAGTGACACAACGCGTAACGTGAGTGAAGTATCGTGTGCCCCGACTGAGATAACGCATGCCACGAGTGAGATATCGAGCAGCACGAATGACATATCGCGCAATATGAGCGAGGTATCGCGTGGCACGAGCGAGATTTCCCGCGGCCTGAGCGAGTTGTCACGCGGCTCTTGTGGCATATCGCGTGGCACGAGGGGGACATCTCTCAGCGCGAGTGACGTTTCGCCTGGAACGAGCGAGTTATCGCGTGGCAAAAGCGATATATCATGTGGCACCAGTGGACCTTGGCGCGGCACGAAGCGCAAGCTGGAGAGGAACACGCGGCGCCGCGAGAGTAAAAGACTGAAAAGTGTAGTAAATGTAGTGAAGAGCCAAACAAAAACCGAGTTAGTGAGTCCAGTGGGTGCGGTGCGCGCGACGGACAGCGACTCCGAGTATAAGCCCACCGACAGCGAGCCTTCCGACTCGGACGACGATTTGCCGCTCAACCTAAGCATCGCGAAGGGAGCGCGTTAGACTGAGGCCACATTGTGCGTTGCTGCTCTGCATCGCAATTGATTCGGACCTCGAGTGCCACACGGACACTGCGGTGCCGCTCCGGCAGTAAGCCGGTCCACACGATTCGTTGCAGCACCGCGAATATTTTACCGCATTGTTTCATACACGACGAAGGAGTGTTGGAAGGATAGTTAACAAAAATGGACCGGGCAGAGCCGCGTCGTCGCGCTAGTTGAAGTCTGTGGTGCGATTTCTATGCATCAGGTGGATCGGCTCTAATGCAAATCCCACACTGCGACACGCCCCGCGGCAGATCACTTAGCTGTATACTGATTCCACCTGCAGAAATGCGATGTGATTGCACGGTATTGTGTGTATTTTCTATACAAACTAATATACTTACGAAGTCAGAATGCATCGTGTGGCATGGTAAAGTAATAACTAATAAGGATGATGCAGTTACATCGCTTCGACACCGCACCGCCGCCGCCTTAACGCATCGTGTGGATTCAATCTTAGTAGTTAGATATGCCTGGAGTGAAATGGAGTAAGTATTGTGATAATTTTATATATTATTATATTTATTTATGAATCTTTTAATAAAAATTGAGCCGGATCTCAGAGCAATCACAAGTGTAATGAAAGTGTTAATTCGGTCACTTAAAGTGGTTCATTGTGATCATTTTTGTGGAAGCCTGTATGATTTATAGTAGATATCCATCAATATTGTACCTAGTTCTTCAGTGTAAATACAACTTATGTTGATTAATGTAATAAGCATGTGGACGCTATGACTAAAAGTGTATGAAGTACTACATCTGTGGTATGAAGTGATTGAATATTTGAACCCTAGTGTTAGCATGCCATGTTGTACATATTACTACTATTAATTATTTTTAAGATCTTTTGGATTATTAACTCTTTTATTTGATTTTTATTCAAAATCTAATATTTTATTACATATTGTGTATAGATCTAGATACGTATTAAAAACAAAATAAAACTGTGAGGTTTAATTTCCTGACAAATTGATTGTAATTTAAGTTAGGTCTATAAATCTGATTGTTTAACTGGATATTTGTTAATATTGATGTACAAAAATTTGGAAAATATGAATAAATAAACAATTATGATACCTAATGTTAGATTTTGTTTGAAATACGGGTATTTCAATTTACAATTGAATATTCCAATATGATATGTTTGTGACTATGTAATGCTACTGTACCAAATGTCACAAATCACAATATCATCAAAAGATACTTAATTTATATTGCGCATAAAGAATGTTCCAGGTTGAATTTCCAATATGCTACCATGTGTAGCACATCTGATTTTGGGCCTGTATTCCTTTTTAGTATATGTACTTCCTTATGATACTGATGGGTTATCCCTACGAGCGGTCCCATCAATGGGACCACGGGTAAACGCTCCAAACTACGCACCCTTCCCTTCCCCGAAAATTCAGAAATCCATTCCAGAAGTGCTATGCAGAGTGTGCTGAAATAAAATTAATCATTTCAAACATCTGTCGTGTTTTATTTACTGCAAACTACAAGTCTTTAGAAGATACATCCGCGGGCGAAAGGATAATCTTATAAATTTATTGAATTCGCTTGAAATCGGACTACTCTTTATTATTTATTCATCAAATAAATATTATAAATGCGAAAGTTTGTATGGATGTTTGTTACTCAATCACGCCCCAACAGCTGAACGGATCTGGATGAAATTTGGCACAGAGATAGATTATAGTCTGGAATGACACATCTTTTTATCCCCGGAAAATTAAGGAGTTCCCGCGGGAAACGAAAAACCTTGATCCACGCGGACGAAGTCGCGTGCATCAGCTAGTACTTAAATAACTGCTATACTATTTGAACAGGTAACGCCAAACTTCTTGAATGCTCTCAAGTGGTTACGAGTAGATAGCGTCGCATTTCAGAAACAAACTAGTTAGTACCCTCGAAGCTACTAAGTGAATGTAGGTACTAGGGGTATTACTCGCAGATAGCTGGGAGAGCAGTGTGAGTGCCGTTCCAAGTGTGGTTCCAAGATGTGCTACGGATGTGTCAAACCCACCAATAGAAGCGTTTGATCTAACATGTAGCAATTTATGCATCTAAGCTTTGAAAATCAAGCCCTCCAATTGGGTATTTTGACAACTAGTCAAATCAGTAACTTTTTTTCAATGTATGAAACATTGCTTATTGATGTCATCAAAGTTCGACGCACTTTTTTACTGTACTTAATCGATAGTTTGAAATAATTATTTAACATAAAACTAACAGGGGACGTGGATACGACTTATGGGAGATCCTCTAATTAATAATCACTAAAAAATAATTTATTTGAATAGTTGTCAAATACCCAATAATTGGAGGCTTTGACATACATCTATCGCTTAGCAACGTAGCACATCTCTGGTGGAAACGCACCCTTAAGAGCCTTCCATTAAAGCGAGTACCTACCCATGGAAGAAGGAATTACGACTGCCGAGTACCCCAGAATAAGTAGGTATACCTACTCTTTATTCTACAATCAATCTCCGCCTTGTAGTCTGTGGATACCGGGTTGGAACCATTTGGAACTAACAACGGAATAGAAACCTTAATCAAAGATAGAAACACCCGCTCCCGTCCCTAGACGTGCTGTACCAAGGAAAATTATATTGTTTCAGGAAGAAAATAAAACAAAGTTAATATAGGTACCTATATAATATATTCTCTTTACTATAAGTACCTACCTTAATATCAATAATATATTCACTCAATAAAACTCTCGGCCCTCGGGAAAACAAAACAAGATAATGATGGATATTTCTTAAATCTTGTAATAAGTAATAGAAGATTAGGTAATACCTATTTAAAATAGGTATGTAATTAATATAATATGGCGACCTAGAGGCTAGATGCTATTTAGCTTCTTGTTTCTTCAGGGGTAAGGCTGTTACATTGGACCCATGCCCAACCGGTTTTTACACCGTGGCATTGTACCGTAAGTGTATTTCCGTTTGCGTGTTCAAGTCAGTACTGCCTCGAAACGCGCATGGGTTTTATGCGTCAACTCTCTTTTCAAACTCGTGCTCAATTCAAGGCACGAGTCCTCCAATCGCGCACGGGTTTGCAACCAACATTTTCTTCCAATCACGTGTGCATTGCTGTGCAGCTGAATGTCATGCTCTAAAACCTTTTTTATATAATATTGTGTCCTTACACAATATTATTCAAATACTAGCCGATGCCCGTGACTTCGTCCGCGAGGTTTTAGGTTTTTTGATTCCCGCGGGAACTCCTAAATTTTCCGGGATAAAAAGTAGCCTATGTCACTCTCCAGCCTGTGCCGAAAATCACGTTCACAGTTGATCCGTTGCTCCGTTGTGGCGTAATTGAAGGACACTGGAGAAACCAACAAACAAACACACTTTCGCATTTATAATATTAGTATGATGTGGACCAGAACACGCAAACGGAAATACGCGTACCGGCACGCTAAATCGCTTGGCTTACAAAATACTATTATGGCGTCATCTGGCATGTTGGCTTTTACGTCTTTAGTAAAACTTGAATGATTAGGACGAATAGGTAACTTCCATAGAAAACGCCCTACTATACGCCACCCCTCATGACAACGCCCAGACGGGAACAAATACCATTTGATTTAAAACCATATTTTGTGTAAACACGAGATTTATGATAACTTACTTACTACCTAAATATTATTTTAAAACGACATTTCACTTACGAAAATATTTTAATGTAAAAGCAAGACAAAGCATCGTCAAATTTTAAATAAGGCTTGATTGCTAGTGTCATTGAAATAGGCCATTTATCACATTTTTAAATAGATTACATTTTATAAATACCTACCTTTGAATCGCTATGACGTATTCATATTATATATTTAAATATAAAATATATATTATAATATAAAACTTTTATACTTTTATTACTTTTTTATTTTTATACGTATATTTTAATATAAAACTTGTATCAATAAAATAACTGCTTGTTTATTGAGTGGAAAACAAATTGATTACATGGATTAATTTCAGTGATCCGCATAGATATAGTTTCATAAGAAGGCTATCAGATACATTAATATAACTTTTTTAAAGCAACTAATAAAAATGGTAGATGAGCTAAAAATAAACAACCTTTATTCGTGGTAAACTATTACCACTGGATACTTTATAAAGACCCTAGTACACGTTGGGCCACTCACGGCGTATTTCGGGCGATCACGTCGCTGCCACAGCCGACCGGCCTAGTGGATATTGGTTTTCTCACATCTAAGGATATAGAGGCAATATGCCAATGTCAATATGTGTAAAATGTGTCCTTATTTTTGACCCTCCGATATTACGAAATATCGCTTAAAGAGTTCTCGATAATAATTAAAAAATATCCTTACTACTACTGCTGCTCCTGTTACAGAAAATAAAACCTAATTTCATTATATAACAACATACTGACCATAATTACCACGTATGACTCTCAGAACTTATAGCCCGTTTATTTATAACGACCTATGGCGTTATATAATCATCATAATATAAAAATATTGCTTTTGAGATATATATAATGTTTTTCGCAATAACGTCTTGCGGTTAGTAATTATGATGGGTTAACTTCGATGACCGTATTCATGTGTTGCGGATGCGGCTTGAATTCTACCACTTCTTGCCACACGAGCTCTGCAAGAACCAAATAACAAAAATATAGTAACATTTCATGACAAAAACCCATCGATATATATTATGTAGGTAGGCACTACATGGGCCCTTTCATAGTAAAACTTTGTTCGGCCGACTTGGAGTGCATGCATCTCACATGTCTTAAGTTTTTTTTTAAGTTATCCTGGTTTTGAGTTCCAGCCCTAGAATAGTCCAGCCCAGTACGATAAAAAAAACAACCAAGATTAGCATAGATGGAACAGACAATAGGCAATATGTAATTTTAATAATAGACATAGGTAATTTTACCTATCTCTAGGTAAAATTACCTATATTATATGTTAAAGTGAGTTATTAAACTCAAGTTGAGTTTAATTTTTATCCAACTTCAATAAATAAAGAGGATTCGTCTATGTTATGGTAATTTTATTTTAACGAATTCATTTTACGTCTTTTTCAATTGATAAGGAGCCTTCCTTATGAATTCATTTCTAATTGAAAAGTTTTAGTCGTATTTGTCAAAGATTGAATAAAGTATCAACAATTAAATATAACAACATTATATTAACATTTATCGTGTACCTTGCAGAGAGTACACTGGCACTAGCAAGTGTACGTTTTAATTTTAACAAGCGTTTGGTTGACGCATTCTATGACCCTATCATACGTTTTCAAGCTGTCACACTAGATGGCGCATATGTTGCAAGGAAATTCCCGCTTTTTAGACTATATGGCGTTAGTAAATTAAATTCACATCATTTGTTTGACGGCCCTAAATTGAGGTCGTTGACAAAATCACACGCCAGCGTTCTTTAGGCAGATGCGTGTGCGTCTAGTTTGTGCGTGCTCACCTTTCCACTTGTCAACGGGCAGTTCCATGTCTTCGAAGCTCTGGTCGTAGGGCGCGGACACGGGCTCGTCCGTGGGGTCCGCGTACTGCGCCAGGTACTCGTGCGCCAGCGCTTGCTCCGCCGTGATGCGTCTGCAACACACAAACTGACTAGTAACGAGCTCCTCTATAGCTATGTATTTAAATAAATACTGAAATCTTTATTTGAGCATGAGCTCGAGCAGGTTGATGGCGAGCGGGTTGGCTCCGCGGAACACTTCGCGGAAGTCGCGCCGCTTCGGCGTGGGCAGCGACTGGATGTAGTAACACGAATGGAACACTCACTAGTCAGAGTCAAGCTCCAGCATGAGCTCGAGCAGGTTGATGGCGAGCGGGTTGGCTCCGCGGAACACTTCGCGGAAGTCGCGCCGCTTCGGCGTGGGCAGCGACTGGATGTAGTAACACGAATGGAACACTCACTAGTCAGAGTCAAGCTCCAGCATGAGCTCGAGCAGGTTGATGGCGAGCGGGTTGGCTCCGCGGAAGTCGCGCCGCTTCAGCGTGGGCAGCGACTGGATGTAGTAGGTAACACGAATGGAACACTCACTTGTCAGAGTCAAGCTCCAGCATGAGCTCGAGCAGGTTGATGGCGAGCGGGTTGGCTCCGCGGAAGACTTCGCGGAAGTCGCGCCGCTTCGGCGTGGGCAGCGACTGGATGTAGTAACACGAATGGAACACTCACTAGTCAGAGTCAAGCTCCAGCATGAGCTCGAGCAGGTTGATGGCGAGCGGGTTGGCTCCGCGGAACACTTCGCGGAAGTCGCGCCGCTTCGGCGTGGGCAGCGACTGGATGTAGTAACACGAATGGAACACTCACTTGTCAGAGTCAAGCTCCAGCATGAGCTCGAGCAGGTTGATGGCGAGCGGGTTGGCTCCGCGGAAGTCGCGCCGCTTCAGCGTGGGCAGCGACTGGATGTAGTAGGTAACACGAATGGAACACTCACTTGTCAGAGTCAAGCTCCAGCATGAGCTCGAGCAGGTTGATGGCGAGCGGGTTGGCTCCGCGGAACACTTCGCGGAAGTCGCGCCGCTTCAGCGTGGGCAGCGACTGGATGTAGTAGGTAACACGAATGGAACACTCACTTGTCAGAGTCAAGCTCCAGCATGAGCTCGAGCAGGTTGATGGCGAGCGGGTTGGCTCCGCGGAACACTTCGCGGAAGTCGCGCCGCTTCGGCGTGGGCAGCGATTGATGTAGTAACACGAATGGAACACTCACTAGTCAGAGTCAAGCTCCAGCATGAGCTCGAGCAGGTTGATGGCGAGCGGGTTGGCTCCGCGGAACACTTCGCGGAAGTCGCGCCGCTTCGGCGTGGGCAGCGACTGGATGTAGTAACACGAATGGAACACTCACTAGTCAGAGTCAAGCTCCAGCATGAGCTCGAGCAGGTTGATGGCGAGCGGGTTGGCTCCGCGGAACACTTCGCGGAAGTCGCGCCGCTTCGGCGTGGGCAGCGACTGGATGTAGTAACACGAATGGAACACTCACTAGTCAGAGTCAAGCTCCAGCATGAGCTCGAGCAGGTTGATGGCGAGCGGGTTGGCTCCGCGGAAGTCGCGCCGCTTCAGCGTGGGCAGCGACTGGATGTAGTAGGTAACACGAATGGAACACTCACTTGTCAGAGTCAAGCTCCAGCATGAGCTCGAGCAGGTTGATGGCGAGCGGGTTGGCTCCGCGGAACACTTCGCGGAAGTCGCGCCGCTTCAGCGGGGGCAGCGACTGGACGTAGTAGGTAACACGAATGGAACACTCACTTGTCAGAGTCAAGCTCCAGCATGAGCTCGAGCAGGTTGATGGCGAGCGGGTTGGCTCCGCGGAACACTTCGCGGAAGTCGCGCCGCTTCGGCGTGGGCAGCGACTGGATGTAGTAACACGAATGGAACACTCACTAGTCAGAGTCAAGCTCCAGCATGAGCTCGAGCAGGTTGATGGCGAGCGGGTTGGCTCCGCGGAACACTTCGCGGAAGTCGCGCCGCTTCGGCGTGGGCAGCGACTGGATGTAATAACACGAATGGAACACTCACTAGTCAGAGTCAAGCTCCAGCATGAGCTCGAGCAGGTTGATGGCGAGCGGGTTGGCTCCGCGGAACACTTCGCGGAAGTCGCGCCGCTTCGGCGTGGGCAGCGACTGGATGTAGTAACACGAATGGAACACTCACTGGTCAGAGTCAAGCTCCAGCATGAGCTCGAGCAGGTTGATGGCGAGCGGGTTGGCTCCGCGGAAGTCGCGCCGCTTCAGCGTGGGCAGCGACTGGATGTAGTAGGTAACACGAATGGAACAATCACTTGTCAGAGTCAAGCTCCAGCATGAGCTCGAGCAGGTTGATGGCGAGCGGGTTGGCTCCGCGGAACACTTCGCGGAAGTCGCGCCGCTTCAGCGTGGGCAGCGACTGGATGTAGTAGGTAACACGAATGGAACACTCACTTGTCAGAGTCAAGCTCCAGCATGAGCTCGAGCAGGTTGATGGCGAGCGGGTTGGCTCCGCGGAACACTTCGCGGAAGTCGCGCCGCTTCAGCGTGGGCAGCGACTGGATGTAGTAGGTAACACGAATGGAACACTCACTTGTCAGAGTCAAGCTCCAGCATGAGCTCGAGCAGGTTGATGGCGAGCGGGTTGGCTCCGCGGAACACTTCGCGGAAGTCGCGCCGCTTCAGCGTGGGCAGCGACTGGATGTAGTAGGTAACACGAATGGAACACTCACTTGTCAGAGTCAAGCTCCAGCATGAGCTCGAGCAGGTTGATGGCGAGCGGGTTGGCTCCGCGGAACACTTCGCGGAAGTCGCGCCGCTTCAGCGTGGGCAGCGACTGGATGTAGTAGGTAACACGAATGGAACACTCACTTGTCAGAGTCAAGCTCCAGCATGAGCTCGAGCAGGTTGATGGCGAGCGGGTTGGCTCTGCGGAACACTTCGCGGAAGTCGCGCCGCTTCGGCGTGGGCAGCGACTGGATGTAGTAGGTAACACGAATGGAACACTCACTTGTCAGAGTCAAGCTCCAGCATGAGCTCGAGCAGGTTGATGGCGAGCGGGTTGGCTCCGCGGAACACTTCGCGGAAGTCGCGCCGCTTCGGCGTGGGCAGCGACTGGATGTAGTAGGTAACACGAATGGAACACTCACTTGTCAGAGTCAAGCTCCAGCATGAGCTCGAGCAGGTTGATGGCGAGCGGGTTGGCTCCGCGGAACACTTCGCGGAAGTCGCGCCGCTTCAGCGTGGGCAGCGACTGGATGTAGTAGGTAACACGAATGGAACACTCACTTGTCAGAGTCAAGCTCCAGCATGAGCTCGAGCAGGTTGATGGCGAGCGGGTTGGCTCCGCGGAACACTTCGCGGAAGTCGCGCCGCTTCGGCGTGGGCAGCGATTGATGTAGTAACACGAATGGAACACTCACTAGTCAGAGTCAAGCTCCAGCATGAGCTCGAGCAGGTTGATGGCGAGCGGGTTGGCTCCGCGGAACACTTCGCGGAAGTCGCGCCGCTTCGGCGTGGGCAGCGACTGGATGTAGTAACACGAATGGAACACTCACTAGTCAGAGTCAAGCTCCAGCATGAGCTCGAGCAGGTTGATGGCGAGCGGGTTGGCTCCGCGGAACACTTCGCGGAAGTCGCGCCGCTTCGGCGTGGGCAGCGACTGGATGTAGTAACACGAATGGAACACTCACTAGTCAGAGTCAAGCTCCAGCATGAGCTCGAGCAGGTTGATGGCGAGCGGGTTGGCTCCGCGGAAGTCGCGCCGCTTCAGCGTGGGCAGCGACTGGATGTAGTAGGTAACACGAATGGAACACTCACTTGTCAGAGTCAAGCTCCAGCATGAGCTCGAGCAGGTTGATGGCGAGCGGGTTGGCTCCGCGGAACACTTCGCGGAAGTCGCGCCGCTTCAGCGGGGGCAGCGACTGGATGTAGTAGGTAACACGAATGGAACACTCACTTGTCAGAGTCAAGCTCCAGCATGAGCTCGAGCAGGTTGATGGCGAGCGGGTTGGCTCCGCGGAACACTTCGCGGAAGTCGCGCCGCTTCGGCGTGGGCAGCGACTGGATGTAGTAACACGAATGGAACACTCACTAGTCAGAGTCAAGCTCCAGCATGAGCTCGAGCAGGTTGATGGCGAGCGGGTTGGCTCCGCGGAACACTTCGCGGAAGTCGCGCCGCTTCGGCGTGGGCAGCGACTGGATGTAATAACACGAATGGAACACTCACTAGTCAGAGTCAAGCTCCAGCATGAGCTCGAGCAGGTTGATGGCGAGCGGGTTGGCTCCGCGGAACACTTCGCGGAAGTCGCGCCGCTTCGGCGTGGGCAGCGACTGGATGTAGTAACACGAATGGAACACTCACTAGTCAGAGTCAAGCTCCAGCATGAGCTCGAGCAGGTTGATGGCGAGCGGGTTGGCTCCGCGGAAGTCGCGCCGCTTCAGCGTGGGCAGCGACTGGATGTAGTAGGTAACACGAATGGAACAATCACTTGTCAGAGTCAAGCTCCAGCATGAGCTCGAGCAGGTTGATGGCGAGCGGGTTGGCTCCGCGGAACACTTCGCGGAAGTCGCGCCGCTTCAGCGTGGGCAGCGACTGGATGTAGTAGGTAACACGAATGGAACACTCACTTGTCAGAGTCAAGCTCCAGCATGAGCTCGAGCAGGTTGATGGCGAGCGGGTTGGCTCCGCGGAACACTTCGCGGAAGTCGCGCCGCTTCAGCGTGGGCAGCGACTGGATGTAGTAGGTAACACGAATGGAACACTCACTTGTCAGAGTCAAGCTCCAGCATGAGCTCGAGCAGGTTGATGGCGAGCGGGTTGGCTCCGCGGAACACTTCGCGGAAGTCGCGCCGCTTCAGCGTGGGCAGCGACTGGATGTAGTAGGTAACACGAATGGAACACTCACTTGTCAGAGTCAAGCTCCAGCATGAGCTCGAGCAGGTTGATGGCGAGCGGGTTGGCTCCGCGGAACACTTCGCGGAAGTCGCGCCGCTTCAGCGTGGGCAGCGACTGGATGTAGTAGGTAACACGAATGGAACACTCACTTGTCAGAGTCAAGCTCCAGCATGAGCTCGAGCAGGTTGATGGCGAGCGGGTTGGCTCTGCGGAACACTTCGCGGAAGTCGCGCCGCTTCGGCGTGGGCAGCGACTGGATGTAGTAGGTAACACGAATGGAACACTCACTTGTCAGAGTCAAGCTCCAGCATGAGCTCGAGCAGGTTGATGGCGAGCGGGTTGGCTCCGCGGAACACTTCGCGGAAGTCGCGCCGCTTCGGCGTGGGCAGCGACTGGATGTAGTAGGTAACACGAATGGAACACTCACTTGTCAGAGTCAAGCTCCAGCATGAGCTCGAGCAGGTTGATGGCGAGCGGGTTGGCTCCGCGGAACACTTCGCGGAAGTCGCGCCGCTTCGGCGTGGGCAGCGACTGGATGTAGTAACACGAATGGAACACTCACTAGTCAGAGTCAAGCTCCAGCATGAGCTCGAGCAGGTTGATGGCGAGCGGGTTGGCTCCGCGGAAGTCGCGCCGCTTCAGCGTGGGCAGCGACTGGATGTAGTAGGTAACACGAATGGAACACTCACTTGTCAGAGTCAAGCTCCAGCATGAGCTCGAGCAGGTTGATGGCGAGCGGGTTGGCTCCGCGGAACACTTCGCGGAAGTCGCGCCGCTTCAGCGTGGGCAGCGACTGGATGTAGTAGGTAACACGAATGGAACACTCACTTGTCAGAGTCAAGCTCCAGCATGAGCTCGAGCAGGTTGATGGCGAGCGGGTTGGCTCCGCGGAACACTTCGCGGAAGTCGCGCCGCTTCGGCATGGGCAGCGATTGATGTAGTAACACGAATGGAACACTCACTAGTCAGAGTCAAGCTCCAGCATGAGCTCGAGCAGGTTGATGGCGAGCGGGTTGGCTCCGCGGAACACTTCGCGGAAGTCGCGCCGCTTCGGCGTGGGCAGCGACTGGATGTAGTAACACGAATGGAACACTCACTAGTCAGAGTCAAGCTCCAGCATGAGCTCGAGCAGGTTGATGGCGAGCGGGTTGGCTCCGCGGAACACTTCGCGGAAGTCGCGCCGCTTCGGCGTGGGCAGCGACTGGATGTAGTAACACGAATGGAACACTCACTAGTCAGAGTCAAGCTCCAGCATGAGCTCGAGCAGGTTGATGGCGAGCGGGTTGGCTCCGCGGAAGTCGCGCCGCTTCAGCGTGGGCAGCGACTGGAGGTAGTAGGTAACACGAATGGAACACTCACTTGTCAGAGTCAAGCTCCAGCATGAGCTCGAGCAGGTTGATGGCGAGCGGGTTGGCTCCGCGGAACACTTCGCGGAAGTCGCGCCGCTTCAGCGGGGGCAGCGACTGGATGTAGTAGGTAACACGAATGGAACACTCACTTGTCAGAGTCAAGCTCCAGCATGAGCTCGAGCAGGTTGATGGCGAGCGGGTTGGCTCCGCGGAACACTTCGCGGAAGTCGCGCCGCTTCGGCGTGGGCAGCGACTGGATGTAGTAACACGAATGGAACACTCACTAGTCAGAGTCAAGCTCCAGCATGAGCTCGAGCAGGTTGATGGCGAGCGGGTTGGCTCCGCGGAACACTTCGCGGAAGTCGCGCCGCTTCAGCGTGGGCAGCGACTGGATGTAGTAGGTAACACG
Organism: Erebia ligea; assembly: GCA_917051295.2. Taxonomy (NCBI): domain Eukaryota; kingdom Metazoa; phylum Arthropoda; class Insecta; order Lepidoptera; family Nymphalidae; genus Erebia; species Erebia ligea. Next base: position 3,758,501 of record OU785226.1, read on the forward strand.
AATGGAACACTCACTTGTCAGAGTCAAGCTCCAGCATGAGCTCGAGCAGGTTGATGGCGAGCGGGTTGGCTCCGCGGAACACTTCGCGGAAGTCGCGCCGCTTCAGCGTGGGCAGCGACTGGATGTAGTAGGTAACACGAATGGAACACTCACTTGTCAGAGTCAAGCTCCAGCATGAGCTCGAGCAGGTTGATGGCGAGCGGGTTGGCTCTGCGGAACACTTCGCGGAAGTCGCGCCGCTTCGGCGTGGGCAGCGACTGGATGTAGTAGGTAACACGAATGGAACACTCACTTGTCAGAGTCAAGCTCCAGCATGAGCTCGAGCAGGTTGATGGCGAGCGGGTTGGCTCCGCGGAACACTTCGCGGAAGTCGCGCCGCTTCGGCGTGGGCAGCGACTGGATGTAATAACACGAATGGAACACTCACTAGTCAGAGTCAAGCTCCAGCATGAGCTCGAGCAGGTTGATGGCGAGCGGGTTGGCTCCGCGGAACACTTCGCGGAAGTCGCGCCGCTTCGGCGTGGGCAGCGACTGGATGTAGTAGGTAACACGAATGGAACACTCACTTGTCAGAGTCAAGCTCCAGCATGAGCTCGAGCAGGTTGATGGCGAGCGGGTTGGCTCCGCGGAACACTTCGCGGAAGTCGCGCCGCTTCGGCGTGGGCAGCGACTGGATGTAGTAACACGAATGGAACACTCACTAGTCAGAGTCAAGCTCCAGCATGAGCTCGAGCAGGTTGATGGCGAGCGGGTTGGCTCCGCGGAACACTTCGCGGAAGTCGCGCCGCTTCAGCGTGGGCAGCGACTGGATGTAGTAGGTAACACGAATGGAACACTCACTTGTCAGAGTCAAGCTCCAGCATGAGCTCGAGCAGGTTGATGGCGAGCGGGTTGGCTCCGCGGAACACTTCGCGGAAGTCGCGCCGCTTCAGCGTGGGCAGCGACTGGATGTAGTAGGTAACACGAATGGAACACTCACTTGTCAGAGTCAAGCTCCAGCATGAGCTCGAGCAGGTTGATGGCGAGCGGGTTGGCTCTGCGGAACACTTCGCGGAAGTCGCGCCGCTTCGGCGTGGGCAGCGACTGGATGTAGTAGGTAACACGAATGGAACACTCACTTGTCAGAGTCAAGCTCCAGCATGAGCTCGAGCAGGTTGATGGCGAGCGGGTTGGCTCCGCGGAACACTTCGCGGAAGTCGCGCCGCTTCGGCGTGGGCAGCGACTGGATGTAATAACACGAATGGAACAATCACTAGTCAGAGTCAAGCTCCAGCATGAGCTCGAGCAGGTTGATGGCGAGCGGGTTGGCTCCGCGGAACACTTCGCGGAAGTCGCGCCGCTTCGGCGTGGGCAGCGACTGGATGTAGTAACACGAATGGAACACTCACTAGTCAGAGTCAAGCTCCAGCATGAGCTCGAGCAGGTTGATGGCGAGCGGGTTGGCTCCGCGGAAGTCGCGCCGCTTCAGCGTGGGCAGCGACTGGATGTAGTAGGTAACACGAATGGAACAATCACTTGTCAGAGTCAAGCTCCAGCATGAGCTCGAGCAGGTTGATGGCGAGCGGGTTGGCTCCGCGGAACACTTCGCGGAAGTCGCGCCGCTTCGGCGTGGGCAGCGACTGGATGTAGTAGGTAACACGAATGGAACACTCACTTGTCAGAGTCAAGCTCCAGCATGAGCTCGAGCAGGTTGATGGCGAGCGGGTTGGCTCCGCGGAACACTTCGCGGAAGTCGCGCCGCTTCAGCGTGGGCAGCGACTGGATGTAGTAGGTAACACGAATGGAACACTCACTTGTCAGAGTCAAGCTCCAGCATGAGCTCGAGCAGGTTGATGGCGACCGGGTTGGCTCCGCGGAACACTTCGCGGAAGTCGCGCCGCTTCAGCGTGGGCAGCGACTGGATGTAGTAGGTAACACGAATGGAACACTCACTTGTCAGAGTCAAGCTCCAGCATGAGCTCGAGCAGGTTGATGGCGAGCGGGTTGGCTCCGCGGAACACTTCGCGGAAGTCGCGACGCTTCGGCGTGGGCAGCGACTGGATGTAGTAGGTAACACGAATGGAACACTCACTAGTCAGAGTCAAGCTCCAGCATGAGCTCGAGCAGGTTGATGGCGAGCGGGTTGGCTCCGCGGAACACTTCGCGGAAGTCGCGCCGCTTCGGCGTGGGCAGCGACTGGATGTAGTAGGTAACACGAATGGAACACTCACTTGTCAGAGTCAAGCTCCAGCATGAGCTCGAGCAGGTTGATGGCGAGCGGGTTGGCTCCGCGGAACACTTCGCGGAAGTCGCGCCGCTTCAGCGTGGGCAGCGACTGGATGTAGTAGGTAACACGAATGGAACACTCACTTGTCAGAGTCAAGCTCCAGCATGAGCTCGAGCAGGTTGATGGCGAGCGGGTTGGCTCCGCGGAACACTTCGCGGAAGTCGCGCCGCTTCAGCGTGGGCAGCGACTGGATGTAGTTGCGAGCCTGGAAGTGTTACAGATCGAATGAACATGATAGATAGCGGTTATTTGCATGTATACCTACCATCTCAAGTGTTACAGATCGAATGAACATGATAGATAGCGGTTATTTGCATGTATACCTACCATCTCAAGTGTTACAGATCGAATGAACATGATAGATAGCGGTTATTTGCATGTATACCTACCATCTCAAGTGTTACAGATCGAATGAACATGATAGATAGCGGTTATTTGCATGTATACCTACCATCTCAAGTGTTACAGATCGAATGAACATGATAGATAGCGGTTATTTGCATGTATACCTACCATCTCAAGTGTTACAGATCGAATGAACATGATAGATAGCGGTTATTTGCATGTATACCTACCATCTCAAGTGTTACAGATCGAATGAACATGATAGATAGCGGTTATTTGCATGTATACCTACCATCTCAAGTGTTACAGATCGAATGAACATGATAGATAGCGGTTATTTGCATGTATACCTACCAACTCAAGTGTTACAGATCGAATGAACATGATAGATAGCGGTTATTTGCATGTATACCTACCATCTCAAGTGTTACAGATCGAATGAACATGATAGATAGCGGTTATTTGCATGTATACCTACCATCTCAAGTGTTACAGATCGAATAAACATGATAGCGGTTATTTGCATGTATACCTACCATCTCAAGTGTTACAGATCGAATGAACATGATAGATAGCGGTTATTTGCATGTATACCTACCATCTCAAGTGTTACAGATCGAATGAACATGATAGATAGCGGTTATTTGCATGTATACCTACCATCTCAAGTGTTACAGATCGAATGAACATGATAGATAGCGGTTATTTGCATGTATACCTACCATCTCAAGTGTTACAGATCGAATGAACATGATAGATAGCGTTTATTTGCATGTATACCTACCATCTCAAGTGTTACAGATCGAATGAACATGATAGATAGCGGTTATTTGCATGTATACCTACCATCTCAAGTGTTACAGATCGAATGAACATGATAGATAGCGGTTATTTGCATGTATACCTACCATCTCAAGTGTTACAGATCGAATGAACATGATAGATAGCGGTTATTTGCATGTATACCTACCATCTCAAGTGTTACAGATCGAATGAACATGATAGATAGCGGTTATTTGCATGTATACCTACCATCTCAAGTGTTACAGATCGAATGAACATGATAGATAGCGGTTATTTGCATGTATACCTACCATCTCAAGTGTTACAGATCGAATGAACATGATAGATAGCGGTTATTTGCATGTATACCTACCATCTCAAGTGTTACAGATCGAATGAACATGATAGATAGCGGTTATTTGCATGTATACCTACCATCCCAAGCCAGTTTCTTAGTCCGCTTCTGAGTTAGACGTAGAATATTTTAAAAACGGACACAAACACAAATAATAATTATTATGGAGCTAAGATCGAAACATCACAAAATAATGATGAGTCAATGAGTCACAATTCACAAAATAAGAAGTTAAAACATTAACAAACGTAACGAAGCGCAAAAGGTATTAATTTGTATAAAAAAATGAGTCATTTGAACATTGAACATCATACAAATTGTGTCAATATATTCACACTAATTTAATAAATTATTAGAATCGAAATTATCATATTATCATACCACTACTAAATTTGCGAAAGTGTGTTTGTTTGTTGGTTTCTCCTTCAATCACGCCGCAACAGAGCAACGGATCGACGTGATTTTCTTTTTGCTTGGGTATGGTTGAGGACCTGGAGAGCGACATAGGCTACTTTTTCAGCCGGACGAAGTCGCGGGTATTAGCTAGTGTATAAATAAGCATAAATCAGCAGCACCCCATATCTCAATCTCTCATATTATTTTTTAATCTAATTTTTAGGTACTTTTATAAGAATAATTAAACTAATTATTATTTTTATTAGGAATAAAGCTTCGGTTATATAGAAGCTGCAGCCGTGGCCAGAAACCACTCTATTATTATACTGCGTAGAAACCGTTGAGGGGGTATGGGTTTTATAAAACTGCCTTCACCCTTCCTAGTTAGCCCGCTTCCACCTTATACTACACCATAATTCATTATTTGCTGCCAGGTGAGATTGCAGTCAAGACGTAAATCGTTAAAAAACAATTGGCACTGCCGATAGAAGTGAAAACGAATATTTTTTAATTTTGATTAAATTAATATTTTAAATATATGTACCTATATTTATTTATTTAAAAAAAAATTAAAATATAAGCCTTAAAACTAAGCAATTAAAGTTTAATTATGAATGTAGTAAGTATATTAATATTTAAGACCTTTTGTCTTCGTAACAACGCGAGCATGTGGCAAGGAGGTGTAGGTGTCGGTGACGCGAATCCACAAGTTTACCCCCTACCAAAATGAGCTCAACGCGGCCAAAGAAGTTTTCACTTCAAAAATACCTAATAGTAATCTAGCACTAGTGTTAGCTTACCTCTTCACTTAATATTTTGTCAATAGTTTCTTGATCAGGTTTTCCGCATATAAAGAATATTCTTGTGAGATGGTCAATATCTGAACGCGTTAAGGTTAAGGCAAGCACCAACTTACACAAGCATAGTGTCACAGGACAAACAGTTTAATAAAGCGGGACATTAATAATAGTATTAATTAATATTATTGATTATAAAGCCCATAAGCAGATTATATTTTATTCCTAGGCCAGCCACAATGTGGCCAATTCTGTGTAACAATCTCTAAACTAAAATGGCAGCTATAAATCTAGTGCTGCAATTTTCCACACGGAGTATTCTGAAAGGAACAGCAATATAAATAGAGCTATAATTTTAGTTTAGTTTAGAGATGGTGTACAACAGAGTTGGCCTAAATTATCAGAATAATGTCTGTCAGAAAGTTGAAACTGAGGGTGTGTTCCGAAATACACTGCGAGCACTGTAAGTCCCTAGTAAAGAGCACTGACAGTGCTCGCAGTGCTTATATCGGAACACACACTGAAAGATATCCAACACGCGTCGGAAGGCACTTTGACAATACATTGCAGACTGTCAGTGCAAACAGCTTTTAGATAATTTTCTGTCAAACTTCTCATACTATGGAAAACAGCCTTATAAGATGCCTTTTTTATCTAAGTACTACAAGTTAGCCCTTGACTGCAATCTCCCCTGATGGTAAGTGATGATGCAGTCTAAGATGGTAGCGGGCTAACCTGTTAGGGGCATGGCAGTTATATTAAACCCATACCCCTATTCGGATTCTACACGGCATCGTACCGGAACGCTAAATCGCTTGGCGGCACGTCTTTGCCGGTAGGGTGGTAACTAGCCACGGCCGAAGCCTCCCACCAGGCCAGACCAGGGAAAATTCAGAAATTATAAATTTCCAAACCCTGCCGGGGATCGAACCCGGGACCTCCGCACGTTAAGGCAACAGCGCTCAACACTGCGCCACGGAGGTCGTCAAAATCATTATAATTTATTCTATGAAGTGTTCAAACGATACCTATTTAAAGGTATATATTATATGGCTATGGATCAGAAAACTACTTTTAAAAAATTGCATCTGCCTATGGACATCTAAAAATGTAAGAAGCTATTTACATTTAACATATAAGTAGAGTAAAAAAAAAAAATTGGCACAAAAATATAACCCACTATATTATGTTATACAAAGCAAGGATTTAAATCGTTAGATATGCGCACCGAGCAAATATTGTACGCTGATAGATTAACATGGTGTTTCTCTTACGAGGAGCAGTTTCAAAATAAATTTCAAAAATTTAAGCATCTATTAGACTAGTTTAGTTATAAGACTCCATAGGATTCTTGTAATTAAAACTCAAGATTAAAGACGTATAATCGCCACACAAATATGTGAATTTTGAAACTCTGCGTTAGGGCCCTATAATAAACAGGTCTTTCAGATAACAATTTAATCTCAGTTTTATCTCCATTGACATTGGGGCTGATTCTGTATAACACAATCTCTAAACTTAACTAAAATTAGAGCATTACAAATATTGCTAACCCTTTCATAATACTCCCTACGGAAAGGGACGGAACTAGATTTAAAGCTGCCATTTTAGTTTAGTTTAGAGATTGTGTTACACAGAATCAGCCCCATTAATAATGACACTGAAAACTTAACATGGGGAGCAGGTATATATAACTCAGGGAATTGCCTTTACGCCACGGTTCGCTTGAGTTTGAAACGCCGCATCTTGGCTTGCCTCTACTCTGCAGGTTAACTTTCTCTCCTGCCTAATTTCTGACGTATTATGTAGTAACCTACATAGCTAACCTATTAATTAGGCTTTGCACATCCAATAATGTGACATCATTTCAAGGTGAAGTATGACAAGTTATAAGTGTTGGCCAGTCTTGTCCTTTTAAAGCGGAATGTGCTGTCACTAGCATCCAGAAGCTGGATGGCTAGGCTGTTTTTGTGACGCTCAAGTCTTTGTTTGTAGGCCTCAAGAGACCTGTCTATTTCCTCTTTAACTGTGGGGATTTTTGTGTATTCATGCACTTCGGATTTTTTGTGAACCATGGTGCATTGCATAAAACCTTCAAAATATTGTTCTGGAAGCGCTGGAGTATCTCAATATTTGAGTGGCTTGCTGAGCCCCAGAGCTGAATGCCGTAGGTCCACACTGGCTTGATGATGATTTTATATATCGGCGCAAATCTAACGATTTAAATTTTAATGCTACTATACTCACAGATTCAGACGATATTTTCTGCATAAATTCCTGAGCGGGTGTGCCGAGTACTTCCATGATCAAGTTTAACTGATGAATATCTGTTTCCTCGATTAAGGTTGAAAAGCATACAGAATGTAATAAAATAAGCTAACAGACAATGTTATCACAAAAAGCATTTAAAGCTAAGAACAAATCTAGCGGCTTGGTTCTGGTCATCAAGTTTAGAGGTGGTTTTAAAGGTGTCCAAATTATTCAGAATCAAAAATTAAGAAACTGTGCTTTTAAATATAGGTTGGTAGGAAGATCAAAGTTCGCTTTTCCACTCGAAGTTTTTGTCAGAAAAAAAACGAATAAATCATTACTAATCGTGGATGCTTTTTAATTTACATAAAGCCGGCACGCACTTCCATAGCATACAGGTAGTTCTTAGCAGTCCCTTAAAATCTCAATGACAATCCACAGATTTGTCCCTAGAATGATGGTCAAACATGACAACAGCAAAACTGGTATGACCACTTCGAGAACACAATATCGCGTATTAAATTATCGATTTCGTGATTCGATTTTATCGACTCTCGCTTGAGACGCTTTTTAGTGGTCATGCCATAAATCATTGCCCATTTGTATAGACAGTAGCTTACATCTTTATATATATATTTATTTATTTTTTTAAATAAATGATACAAGTTAGTACTCGTATAAAAATGGGCTCCAATCTTTAAACAACAGTTCAGAGCAATCTAAAATTACTTGCACACTTACCTTCTTTTGAAAATTGAAATAAAAAGGATAATGGAATTGCAATAACTACGCTAAAAGCAAAACTTTACGAAAAAAATATAAAAGAATAATTTTAATATGTAATGAACAATTAAAAAGGATACGGTCTGTACCAGGGAAAAGTGTCCTGCCGGTAAGTAGTTCAGCCATAATGCAACCGACAGACCAGATATCTACAGTTTGATTATAATGCATCCAGTTGAGCATTATCTCTGGGGCCCTGTACCACCTATAATCAATATTGTTGTTCTAAATAAAAATAAAGTTTATGCAGTAATATGTCCTACCATTTAGACAAGACTAAAAGGATTAAAATTTTAACTCTATGGAAGCTCTTTTACGAGGAAATCCGCCGGAGAACAAAGGTAACTGACATAGCCCAGAGAATTAGTAAGCTGAAGTGGCAGTGGGCAGGTCATGTCTGTCGCAGAACCGATGGCCGTTGGGGCAGACGCGTTCTGGAGTGGAGACCGCGTACCGGTAAACGCAGTGTGGGACGACCTCCAGCCCGCTGGACCGACGACCTTAAAAAGGTAGTGGGAAGTGGGTGGATGAGGAAAGCGGAGGACCGTGTGTGGTGGCGCTCTCTCCAAAAGGCCTATGTCCAGCAGTGGACGAATGCAGGCTGATGGATGGATGGATGGATGGATGGAAGCTCTTTGAATTTTAGGATAAAAGTTTTTGAAAACAAGCTGTGTAAAAAAATTTCATCAAAATCGATTAATTCCAACTATCTACGAACATACCTTGTGGCTACATATCCTGTCATTTCAATTTCTGTTGGTCTTGCTAAACCAAAATCCAAAATTTTTAATTCACAATCCTCATTGACAGCAATGTTTGAAGGTTTGAGATCCTACAAATAAAAAAAATGTCTCAACCCAAAAACTACATATTTTTAATTAAAATCATAACCATGTTGGCAAAGACTACTTAGTGATGGTAAGAGGTGTTTTTCAATCAAAAATATGTAACTAGCAGTTGATTTTTAGGAAAATAACTTGTTTTCTATTACCAATGGTCACCTCATAAGCATACAAATAAAAAATAAGGCATGAAGTTATCACTGTAGTCTTGTTATAATCATACTAATATTATAAATGCGAAAGTGTGTTTGTTTGTTGGTTTATTGGTTTGTCCTCACTCAATCACGCTGTCAATCACGTCGCAACAGAGCAACGGATCGACGTGGACCTGGAGAGTGACATAGGCTATTTTTTATCCCGGAAAATTAAGGAGTTCCCGTGGGAATTAAAAAAACTTATTCCACGCGGACGAAGTCGCGGGCATCAGCTAGTTACTAATAAGACAATGTTGTTAACAATTAATGTTATAGCTGTAGTGTGCACATACCCTGTGAATAATTCCAGCAGAATGTATATACTTTAGTCCTCTCAGGATCTGATAGACAAGAAACTGAACATGATCATCAGACAACTTCTGAGTGCGAACAATATTGTTCAAGTCTGCCCCCATCAGGTGGGTAACCAAGTAAACCTGCTGGAACTCTTCAAGATTCTTCTCAGGAGAGAATACATCCAGAAGGCCTAGAATTTTTTTTACATTAACCTATATCAAGATAAAAACTGAATTTCTGAAATTTTTTTTTAGTGGGGAGTCTACAATTAAAAGAAAACCTACATGCAAAATCTCAAGTACATATTTGATCCAGTTGTGAAGGGTAGAATCAAATAATTATTCAATATCAATTCACATTGGAAATTCCTTTTTTGTATGAAGATGTGTATATCTTATGTTCTCCTTTCCTTTGTGTATGCATTGCATCGTCATATTAAATAGACAAAATGAGAATCTATGCTGACAAAACATTAAGCTATTATTTGATTTGAATGATGGCTTAATAATAAGTTATAAATTCTGTGCAAATATTAATTAATAATTGACAAATATGACACTACAATAATAATAATAATAATGTCCTCCCGACCGAATTTCAGCCACGGCGGCCAATCTCCAGAGAGATTAGCCATCTGCGCGGGAGATATTATAGTGCACAAGTGTGCGCGGGAGATATTATAGCTGTCCCAACACATGCAAATAATACTGAGTAAAAATATAGTGCATATAGCTCCATATGATTTCTTGTTACAGAATTGCGAAAAAAAAATAGCGTGAATATTTTTCAAAGTGTGAACGTAGCCTAAAACTTACTCGTCTGTTCTCACTTATAACAAGAGTAAAAACTCTTGTTACAAGTGAAAATAGATTTTATTAGCCATCCATTCTAAATTACATTATAAATGCAAACGTGTGTTGGTTAGTCCTTCAATCACACCTCAATAGAGCAATGGGAATAGTGGGATTTTGAAAGTTACACAGGCTACTTTTTAGCCCAGAAAACCAAAGAGTTTCTATTATCCTCCATCATAATATCTCATCTTCCACCATTTAGTTTAATATGATTGCAACGGATCTGAAGGTAAATATCATTGCAAAATACTTACCAATAACATTTTCATGGTTCATGTGCTTCAACATTCTTAACTCCCTGTATGTGCGCTTGGCATGCACAGCCGACTGAAATGGCCTTGCCAATTTCTTTATTGCTACTTTCATGTTATGTAAGGTGTCAATTGAAGAACTGTAATAATTATTACTACATAAAGCTACACAATATGCATGCTGACAAATTTCTCTCTTGCTGACTTCATTCACAAATGATTTGAGACTTATTTCGTGGTTTGAAAACATATTATTATGTATTAAAACGGGTACATACCACGATGTAAAACAATGATAAAGGCCACTGTGATGGTAATTTTATAATTCTATAAAATAATGTGTACTTTTATAATATATTATTACATTTAGTCATAATTAATGTTTATTTCAGAAAGTTATATTAAGTTTAAGTTTTAATCTGCTTTACAAGAAATTAGAATTGAAATTATTTTTCGAATAATAGGCAAGCCATCTGAAAACCAGTTCCACCCACACATACGTCTTAGTGATTCTGCAAGTTATCTCTCAAAAAGTAATATTTGCTACTGATAAAGTACACGAAAGCGGTGATCAATAGTATTTAAAAAAATATCTAAAATAAACACTGGCACTTTGCCTATATAATCTAAATAAATACATACCAAACCTGACCGTAAGCCCCAGATCCTACAGGTGTAAGCATTTGGTATCTTTCAGGTACAATCCATTCTGTTTTATTGATTTCTACCGTGTGGTATCGCGGCATTGTGATAGTTTCCCCTAACGATAAATTAATCTGTACAAAATAATATTGAAAGAAGTTTGATGAAAATTCTTCCTATTTTTCCAATTTTCAACTCGAACTCGCTCAAGCTCGCTGCTTTGTCTGTCAACGTCAATCAGTCAAAATCTGAAAATTACCTATACAGACTGGCTTTACGGCTCTAGGCTCTAGCCATAGAGCACAGTGTACATTTGCCTATGGTCAGCGCCAGGCAGAAGCACGTCTGTGGGCAGTTTACTGTCAGTCTTATCGGAACGAATTTCTCGAAGTAGTAAAGAGCACTGATTAACAGGGTGCTCCATGGACTTAATATACAATAATAGGACTGAGTACTCTAGATAATGTGTCATACGAAAATGAACCTTAACATTTGGACATTCAGATTAGGTTTGTTAGGCTGTCTCAACAGAGGGAAAACGAGCCGAGAGAGATAGTCTGAAGGTGGGTACTGTGTCCCTTTTACTCAATTGCCAGTAGAAAAAAATGTTAAAAGTGGCAGAAAACATTTTTCCAGTAGAAATAAAACAAGGAACGTATAAATATTTTTAGCTTTTAGAATACTTTTATATAATTTATTTTTTATGTTTACAATTTATTTTTTTATGTTTACCATTTTTTAAAGTAAATAGTCAAAATAACATGATTGTTTGGTAGCTATATAGAATTACCCTGGTAGCACTGAAATATGCCATCACCAGGGTGTCCATGGACCTGCTGTTGTTTTGTGGATTTAGCTATTAGTTGTGCTTTTAGCTAGTGTTATTTTCGTTTTTCAATTCTCAATATGCAAAAATGGTCAAAAATTCTTGCATCAAGAAATGTAAAAGTGAATCATATGCTGGTTGCGGCATTTCTTTTCACAGGTAAGGGGAATAACAAAGATAATAATTTGTTTATTGTCGTATGAGTCAAAGCAGTTTGACCATGCTCAAGTCGTTTTGTAGACGGAAGAAACTTAAAACTTTAGTGTATTTCAGATTAATATTGTTATATTCTGTTTATAGAAAACACAATTTTCATAATACATATTTTGGTACATGATAGTTCTAGCATTAACCCCAGACTCAAAAAGATAAAAATATATGTCAGTGGCTTTATTTTTTGATAACCACTGAGTTAGAGAATAGGTGGGGCAGGAGACATCCTTGAGATTTTCCTCCTACGGAGAAAAAAAATTAGAGATTGTCAGGTTGATATAAATTTTTAATTTTACACTTGCTTTAATGTTCATAACAGATTCCCATCACATGAAGAATTGAAGCAAAAATGGTTGGATGTAATTCCTGAATCAGAAAAAATTACTACACATTCTGTTGTGTGCAGCCGTCATTTCAAACCGGAAGATTTTCGTATTGCGAAATCACGATCAGTGTTGAATGCTAATGCAGTACCATCAATTTTTCCAGTGGTATGGATATGGACTTTAAAATTTTTATCATCAGTAAAATTTAAATTTTAGCTTGGCAAAAACGTTTTGGGCTCGGCTTTAGTATACTCGCCGCGAAGGGGGGGGGGGGGGAAGGGGGGGGGGGTAGGGGGAGGGGGGGGGGGGCTCCACTCCCCCTCCAAGCCAAACTCGTCGGAACCTAATACTTTTCGAGATATTAATTTTTTAAAATATTGAGGTTAGGTTCTCAAAATTCCAAAAAAAATGGCAAAAATTTTTTGCGAGATATTTCACCGCGGTAGATTGCCTCATCTGGTGACAGAAGGGCTGGCTCATTTTTTGCGCAAAGGATCAGCCTGGCTGTCCAACGCGGAAATGCAGCCAGTATTTATATAGTAATTAGGTTAGGCTAGCTAGCTGTAATTTCTATTGTATTGTTTTCAATTAATGAAAAAACGAAGCAAATAATCATAGTTACGCGCCAGACTTCTGATATTTTTGTGTTAAAATGTTAAATAAATGTTAGTGACACACGCTTTGTTTTATTTCCCATTGATTCTTTAAATACTCAAACTCCGCAGCCAACCTGACAAGTGATAGGTATTTGCCAAAATGAACTTTCCTGTGTGTTAAAAAATGTTTGGTCACCCTATTAGAACGAGATAAAATCCTTCCTTCAACATATCTCTCTCGGCACGTTTTTTGGAAAGGAGAGCTCAGTCCTAATAATGTATATTATATATTAAGTCCATGGGGTGCTCTCAGTCTATAACGGAACGCACGGACAATATAAACCTCATAGACCAACCCTTCTCTTTATGACTCTGTGGACCAACCCCACTATCATAACCCATGGAAGAAGGAATTATCATATCCACTATTATTATCTGTGAAATGTCAATCAACCGTCAATGTCATTTCGAAAAAAAAAATGTAACTTGATAACTTGAGTAATAAGTTTTCGTTCTATCAAGCAAAGAAAAACTGGAACGGGGGTTAAATTAAACATTAGTTGCTGCTAAAAGCACTAAGATGGCTCAAACAGCAGGTGTACAGCCCATGGCTATTGCGGGTCGTATAGCATCGGAAAGAGAGAGATGCATAGGTATGACTGATGCCGAAAGGGCTTGGCGCAAGAAATGGCTACAAGACCAAGTATTGGCTTCAAATGAGCCTGTACATGTTGAGGAATACTGGAGAGAGCGTACTAATCCCATACGTCGCCTGTATCGCAAACCCTTGGATGTATTATTTAACACGCTTGCTCCTGTACTGGTAAGATTACATAACTATACTAACCTTATTGTTGTGAAAACAGTACATCATAATAATATAAATTTCCGTCATTGTTTCGATTGATACGAGAATATTTTGCTGTGTAATATCATTCCAGTGGGCCACAATATTATATTTTTTACAGGGACAGCAGCGTGCAGCAGATTACAGATACATAACAGGAAAACTAGGGTTATTTAGTGTTGGTGTTTTGGTTATACATTACTATTTTAAATATCAAGGAAATGTAAGTATATAATAAGTATAAATAATTAAATAATTCTATTTATTATCTATACCCTACATATATTGTTTATGTAGTGTTCATGTAAACTTTATTGGAGTGCATTGCAAAAAAATTATCGAGATGTCAAATCACAATATTTAGGTGCAGCTAGTGAGTGATAGAAGCAATCAACTCCAATCGGTTGACTCTTACTTTAGTTAAAATGCATGATGTAGCAAGAATACCACATTTTAATCAGTCAATCAAAATAATTTCGATTGTAACCAACTCATAAATAGAAAATGACATGGCTCTGAATGTCTTGAACAATATTAATTTATACTTTTTTTCATTTTATTAGGACTGGACTAAAAAGGGAGGATGGAGAATAACCAAAACTAAACCAATGGTGCTGCCTGGACAACCAGGTTTTCCATACAAATCTGAACGCTGCAAGGATTCTGACTATGCTGATAGGGGTTTCAGCGCATCTGTCTTTAAAAATTAGATTATGTTATTTAAATGAAGTAGATAATATGCCAATGCTTACAGTGAAGTTAAATTAAACACATTTTCTGTTATGCAAAGTGTATTCCTTCTGAATTAAATGCATGTAACAATTTCATGAAGTCATCAACATCCATTGTTCTTGCTCTTAATTGGTCAGCCTCAGCTTGTATCAAAATCAGTTGTATTTTTTCTTTTATGTCAAAATCATCTGGTATTTCCTAGAAAAAAGAAAAGCAAAACTTGTAACAACTATACTATGAGAACAGCTTATCTAGTAAATTATATATTATTAAGTTACAGTCAAAACTAATAATAATTATTAATTATTAATAGATTATAATCTATTATTAAAGTCCAGTCAAAACCACTATTAACTTGCCGTTATGACTATATGTTCTAAGACTTGTGATCTTCTGGCTTCACTCTTTAAAAAACCCTAAGGGTATGGCAGACAAGACTACATGGAGTTGGGATGTGCTGATTTGGTTTTGGTACTGGTCCTCATTTTTAAAAATTACTATTTGTTTTAAATACATTAATGAGTTATACAGCAGCAGCAAATAAGTTATAAAACAACTTTTAACTGTGAAAACTACTTCTGGACCACCAATTTGGCTTCCGAAAGAATCATGGTGGGATCTGCATGTGACTCCAGCATCAAAATAATTCAAAGAACCCAAAACTACATACTTAAACAACTTTCATAAGAATGTCTGAAATCCATGAGCACCTTAAAATAAACACAGTGAAGGAAGAAATTAGGTGCTACAGCTGCAACTACAAAACAAGGCTTGGCAACCATCCAAATCACCTGGCATGGCAATGCCACAAACAATTCGTCATTTAAAGAGAAGGCATATACTTGACAATGTATAGCTGACACTTATGGAGTTCTTCCCGCTGGGGAAGTTTTCCCTGTATGCTGATCTGTCCTACCAATCTGCTCATAGTCCATCAACTGATCGCATGATAAAGCACATAAAAAAAAGTAGTTTTGACTGTAAGATATACATTTACACACCAGGCCTTCTGACAGGTATGCTAATGCTTAATAGAAGGCCTCAGCCACAATGATTTGTTAATAATGTATTTTGAAATAAATCTTTTTTTACAATTGCACTTCAAAAATAGGATTGCATCCTATAGATGGGCACAGGCCACAAAAAAATTCCCACAGGCTATGTTGAGAAAGTTACTGGTGTCATCTAGTCATACTAATATTATGAATGCAAAAGTGTGTTTGTTTGTCCTGAAGGACACACGGACACTTTTGCATCATGCCGCAACACAGCAATGGATCAACGTGATTTTTGCATAGGTAAAGTTGAGGACCTGGAGAATTACTTAAGAGGCCGGCAAACACCGCTCGCAACTTCTACTCGAACCGCAAATATAAATTTGCCGGTATATTGCTATCCCTATTTGGCTGATGACACATGATCGCGTGCAAGCGCGATAGCAATATGAGCGTACAGAATTTGTTATACATTTAGTCTTGTTCCGTGAATACCAAAAATGATGAATGAAAAATTGTTGTGTTTTCATCTTCGTGTTGTTATTCTGTACCTTGACAATATAGGCTATGTTCCTGATCAATTAGTACGTGAGATATCGTTGGTTTTAATATAAAACAAATATGGAGAAAACATGTCGTTTATGTCGTAAAAACATGCAAAACGCAATGTGCTTACATTTAATTTTGGGAAAGTATTTTGAAAAAATAATTATCCAGGGACCTAGATAAATTCAATCTTAATAATTGCATAATATGGAGGAAATATGCTCGAATTACAAATTATTTTGGTATTACGTTTGTATGAGCAATTCACCCTCCGCTGGCGCCTTAAGAGGCCGTATACTCGCCATCGGTCAATTTTGGAATCTGTAGGTATACCGCACAGTAGACCGTTAGGCTGCACTCATATATAGACGACATAGGCCAGTAAAGATACTTTGATACTTTGCGTAGTCAAGTTCGTACGTACGTGCGGTCGTACGACCTGCAGTACCATTTCACACGTGAATTTGATCAGACTTTGATAATATTTTTTGGTCATATAGGTATTTTATAGAACTTTATTTTTACACAATTTGTGTTATATAAATACTAAACATTCATGGTAAATTTTATTTTATCAGTAATTTTGTCAAACTTTTAAGAAATACAGGTTACTGTGACGCGTAAATTTTGATAAATCGTGCACATTGATTTGATTTTTTTTATTAACTAATTTTGTATAGAATGTATAAAAACGAATTGCAACAGTCCAATTTTAAGAGCGTGTTTATCATATTAGTATTTTTTATAAGTCATTTATTATAATTTTTCGTGGATTTATATGGGTGAAAAGTGTCACCCAAAAGTGCAAAAATGGTAAACGTATTCTGCAAGAATGAGAATTTCACTATTATATTTCAATAAAATAAAATTAAATTTTTATTTGCAACAGTCTACTAAGGAGGGATTAATCTTTAATGTTTTAATTTTCTTTTTGTTATAATACTAATATCTCATGCACAAAGCTCATCAAAAGTTCTTAAAATGTCGGTTTACGGGTTTACGGACTGTTAAGCTACTTTTTATCCCAGAAAATTGAGGAGTTCCAGTGGGAATTCAAAAAATTAATTCATGAGAACAAAGTGGCAAGCATTAGCTAGTCATGAATAAATATATTATTTACCTTGTTATTCAATGAGCAATGAATTCTATAATTCTTGTCAAGGACAGCCATTGTGGTGTTTTGCTTGAAAGCAGCAGATAAAGTTTTGTTCTTGCGTACAAATGCTATCCTTGTGAGGCCATCCCATTCTACAAAGTTAATTGGAGGAGGTGGATTCCTAGGTTCTATTCTCACTACACTTGACTCAACTTTTGGTGGAGGTCTAAAATTATTCTTTCCAACCTGTGCAAAAGACATAAACTTAGATTAGTTAAAGGAATAAATTTAGTTACATGTTTTTTAATAGAATAATAACAATAACTTTAGCTATTGATGTGTAATAAATAGGGAGCTATTTTAAGGATATCCCAACATGCATTTGACCAGTGCAATAAATTTAATTCATACCTTCATTAACATATCAACTCTTGCCAGCAGCTGTGTATTTATTGACAATCTACAGAACAACTTATCCCCTGGCTTGGCAACCAGTCTCTGGGCAAACTCCTGTTGAAACATTAAAACAGCACATCTGAAGAATGGTCTGTGGAGAAGCAACTTGAAAACTAAAGGAGAGCTGATCTGATATGGTATATTGGCGACACAGATATCAAAAAATGGCAATTCTGTTTTTAAAACATCCCCAACCAATATTTGAAGTTTAGCTTGGTATGGTGTGCCCTGGACTCGCTTCTGAAGTTCTGCAACTAACCTAAAATACAATAAATTTAATTTAATAAAGTTGGTACTCGTGTTGTTTTCAATACTATGTTAAGCCAGGTACTACTCAGCGAGCTGTAACTGTAACCAAACAAATACAGTATTTACAGTAGTAACAAAGTTCTAGTATGTACACAACTTCCATGAGCTCACTGCGATCACCCTTAATTTGCTTACCGATTTTCTAACAAAGTTATTTAAAAAATAAAAAGTAGGTACCTTGTATCAATTTCACAGGCAATAACTTTCTTAACTCTATCTAGCATCTTTATTGTCATGTTACCAGTACCAGGCCCAATCTCAAGAGCAACATCGGTTGGCCGTAAACCAGCTTTATCTAACATTGATGTTATAATAAGAGGGTTCTTCAATATATGTTGGCCAAAGTCTTTATTAAACTGAATTCCTAAAACAAAAAATAATATTTTGTGTTAGCAGGCTTTTAAGTTCTTAGAAAAAGTGTGCAAGAATCTAACCTAAAAAATTGCGAACCTTGCTTAGCGACTTCATTATGAATCCTAGATTTCTTCTCTGGTTTAACTTTTGGCATTTTTAGTGGTACTTTACAATACAAAATAATTTAAATATGTATCAAAAATCAGACAACGAAGTCGAGATCAAGGTAGTAAACAGAGCAGAGCAGAGACACAGTAGAGAATAGTAGAGTTGTTCAAAACTGTTATAAATCCATAACACGCTACGGACTATAAACTATAAATTTTTAACATGCTTCTAAATACGCTATGTTATAACGCGCTTGTTATAAGAAAACGTGTGGGTGGCCTGCAGGCGCGATATGTCTTGCAGCACGCTAAATTTCGTAACACGCAAAGATGACGTTCACTCACAACAGCGCGTTACGCGAGAGTCGAGACTAAGGGCGCCTTCAAATTTGCCGCAAAGCGTAGCGCGGCCGCAGCGCGGCTGCAGCGCTGCGGCCGCGCTCCTGTCGCGAGGTTCGAACATCATAGGGTTGTACCTATATTTATTTTCACGATGGAATCTGACGAAGAAACACTGCTCTGTGTTACTATTAATATGAAACAACGAAAATATAAAGTAGTTGTGTTAACAATACATAATATTATACATTTTTTTATCACTTGGAGTCTTGTTTGTGAAATTGTCAATAAATTTAATGCATATTTCTTCCCAAGCCTTTTTCTTTTCGAATTTATTGCTGTACTTGTCGGACTTCGAATCCCATATCTATTGCTGGACGACTCTCAACCTTATCGATAAATTCTTCTACCTAATTTTCGTTCAACCCGTCACTAGTCGATCGATGAACTGATGCGCGGCCGCAGCGCGGATGCAGCGCTGCAGTCGCGTGTTTTTTATTTATATGGATTTACAAAGCAGCGCGACCGCAGCGCTGCAGCCGCGCTGCTTCCGCGCGGCACTTTGCGGCAAATTTGAAGGCGCCCTAACCATCGGCCAGCGGCAGCGCGCTACCGGCAGGCGGGCGCCGTTACAAGTGCTACGAGGCGCCGAGCGCGATCGCTTTATATTTATAACGCCGTAGCGTCATGGCGCTCCTCACATAACATGTTATCCCGCTATGGAACAATAACACGCTATCATATTGCGTTACGTGTTATATTAGCCACCTCTAGAGAATAGAGATCTTAATTCTTAAGAGATGAGCAAGGAATAAGAACATATTCGGGGTGCGTTCCGAACTACACTGAGAGCACTGGAAGTCCCCAGTAAAGAGCACTGCCAGTGCTCGCAGTGCTCTTTACTGGGGACTTCCAGTGCTCTCAGTGTATTTCGGAACGCACCCAATATTTACTAAACTCTGATTTTTAATTGGCTATTTGACAGTTTTCGGAAAAGTACTTAAAAATGTACGTGGGTTCATTTTATACCTCTTACAATGATTTTTTTCTCAAAAACAGCGTTATTTATTAGAAAAAATACATTTTTAATACAATAATTTTACATTCGCGCGAAAACAGCCGGTCACGTGACATTTGCTAGCTGTGACGTCATAGCTCTAAATAAAACAAAACTAACTACGACGCTCCAAGTCTTAAGTAATTTCGAGTGGAAAGTTTACAGCTTTTTTAATGAAATTGTGAAAATAACAAGCTACAAAACGTGTGTAGAAATACTATAAATAAAATAATTAATTAATATCCTGACAAATTGTAAACACATACCTACAATAGTACCTATGTCATAAACGTCTAAAGCAGTGGTTACAGTTAATCTGCCGAGACCCGGAATTTAAAACGGATAAATCTGCGATATTACTTTGTGAAGACCACTTTGATTTTAGTAGTTATTTAGGAAGACGATCTAGCAAAAATGAACATGATCTAACATTTTCTTCAAACATGACATAAAATTAAAATAAATTATTTTTCTGTCACTTTACAGCAGTACTTTCTTAGGTCTTAAACACGAGACCTAAGTAATATTACTTTGTTAATTTCGGTACTTACATGGAAGTTTTTACATTACGAAACTCGGCAGAGCAAAAGTTAGGATTACACTGTGGATTACACGCAAATAAATTTGCAACCATAAATGAATCGACTTGAGGCAGATTTGCACTATCAGCTTTTGTATAGCCTGACTCCATTTCGTGAAACCTTTCACAAGCTCAAATCGAAATATTTTATGTTAATATTCTCAACAAAACGAAAACGATTTATAGGTATAACACACGACCTCACAGTGACGTTTGTATGAGATAAAAAGTACCCTGTCTGTGGTTTAAGAGTTGTGACGTCACACGATGCTAAATCAATGGCGCCCGCGTTTCGGGTCTGGCAATCCACAGATAAAAAATCTCAAATTTGTTTTGCATAAATAAAATATATACAATTTATTTTAATGCAAAATACATATTGCATAATTATTGTCAACCTACAAGCTACCAAATCTTACATATTTCATATTTTATAGTTACAGCTGTCAAGTAGCCAATTGCGTGGAATTCTGACGTTTCTTGACGTTTCTTGGTTAAAACATTTTCCCCAAAAAAAGGGTAACAAATTCTAATAAAATATAAGTAATGCTAATGGATTCTAAAGATTAAATTTATAACAGTGTTAGTTTACATTAAATTGTTAATTACTGAATAAATAGAGCACTATTTTAATTTCAAGTGACAAAAGTTACAAACATTTTATATTTGCAATCATAATGTGCACACATGTAATTACATGCATTAGCAGAAATTAAACACTTATTACCGACTGAAGACTGAAAGAGTCTTTACGTAATTAGAAAGAACAATTTTGCTATGAAAGAATAAAGAAAAATCCAACTACTAATAACAGTAAACATTTTTATAAATAATGAATTATTAAAATAATCATCATCCTCGTCATCGTCACTGACATTTGTAATGAAAGTATCACAGACACTGTCAATCAAATGGTCAAAACGGCATAGTTTGTCCTCTTTTTTAATAACATGTGCTATGCACTTTTGCCATTTGTTTGGGGTGACATTGTTCACTCCCTCGACCAAAAGCTCTTTCACTTCCACCATTTTATAAGTTTTATTGTTTTCTGCCACATTGCCCAAGCCAACTCAATTGGATTGAGCTCTCAATGGTAAGGGGGTAATCGGAGCACAGTGATCCCTCGTTCCGCTGCCATCTAGTCCACAACATATTTATTATATTTATGCTTTTCTTTGCTAACTATGTCTAATAAGTTTACCTTCAACATAGTTTCATCATAATTTAAATTCTTTGACGTTAACAATGCTTGAATATCATTCTTTTTCCAGCCAGTTGTTGGTATTCGTTGAACTTTTCAGTGACAATAGCAAGTAGCAACAACAGCACATTTGAAGATTCAAGCTGAAAGTCGAATGACATGATCATCAGGATGGCAGCCGACAGACGCCTAGAAAAAACTTTTTTTTTGGAGTTTACCTCCTTTAGAATCGATTTTCATATATAAGCCCGGGGTATGAAAAATGGGGAGTAAAATCAAACTTTCTCCGTTACGTTATTAACTTTATGTTTCCATGGTAACACTTGTTTATGTTTCCATGACTATGTAATATGTTTTGATGAATATAAATTATATAATTAATATAAATAAATGTATCAAGTATAATTTCAGTAATATAAAAAATGCGTTCATTTACCCTCCTTTACTAATTTATATATTTTACTAGCCGATGCCCGCGACTTCGTGCGCGTGGATTGAGGTTTTTTGGTTCCCGTGGGAACTCTTTAATTTTCCGGTGTGTTATTCCAGACAATAATCTATCTCTGTGCCAAATTTCATTCAGATCCGTTCCACCATTCTGGCGTGATTGAGTAACAAACATCCATCCATCCATACATCCATCCATCCAACCATCCATCCAAACTTTCGCATTTATAATATTAGTATAGATAGTATAGGTAAAGAGTAAACTCCAGTCGTGCGTTGGACTGACACACACAATTTTGTTTTCAGTGGAAAAGCTATTCCCTCTTTCGTTTGCCAGGCTGATCTGTTATATGTTATTATAATATCAATATTGAAACAATTAATGTGGGAGAACAAAGCAAAACAACTGGTCACACCCAAGTCACAACACGCATGAGTAACAAACCTTTTGAACTGAAAATTAGAAATTATTATTTTCGACACTTTTATGTTCATTAATTTTGAGTCAATTTGTAGTTGAAGGTAAATTTTTTTTTAAATATATAGGCTAGCGCTTGGCTGCAATCTGACTTGCTTGCAAGTGGTGATGCAGCCTAAGGTGGATAAATAAATTTAAGTGGATAAATTTATTGGGCATAACTAGCAAAGAAAAGCATAAATGTAATAGAAATGTTGTGGACGAGTTGGCAGCAGAACAAGGGGTTACTGTAGGTACTCCAATCGCCCCCTTTACCATTGTGAGCTCAATCCAATTGAGTTGATTTGGGCTCAAACTTGGATTGAAATTTGGATGTTGCAAAAATCAAAATGGTTGAAGTGAAAGAGCTTTTGGTTGAGGGAGCTAAAGTCACCTCAAACAAATGGCTAGAGAACATGTAATTAAAGAATATGTCGTATTACCCATTTGATTGTCAGTGTCTGTGGATGACGAGGATGATAAGGATGACGACGACAACGATGATCATGATGATTTTATTTAATACTGTAACAAGCATTGCACGCGCGGCTCGGCCTCGAATACTTTCCTGCTTACACATCGACTAAACTTCTCGCTCTCGGCAGAGCCCTATTATAAGCCCGAGCGCGACGAAGATATTAACTCCATTTGCTAGTTAGCGACCGTACTATCAGAAGTCGCTGCAGTCGATTCTCACGTCTAAAGCTAGGGAACCTAGGCTTTAGCTAGATTCCGTTACTTATTATAAGCTAGGAGATCGATAGCCGTACAATACATTCAAGTTACTGTCATTGGCGTTTCTTTTACTTCTACCCTACTACAATACTTAATTATTAACTAGCTGATGCTCGCGGCTTCGGCCGCGTGGAATAAGTTTTGTTTTTTGCCCTCAAAAAGGATCCATACTTCCATACTAATATTATCAATGCGAAAGTGTGTCTGTCTATCTGTCTGCTACGCTTTTTCGGCCCATCTTTTCAACTGATTTTGACGAAAATTAAGAAGTTCCCGTGGAAATCAAAAATCCTTAATCCACGCGAAATCTAGTTTGTAATATTAGTAAGTATGGATAAAGTTTATTATTATTGGTTGTTGTTTCTTTCTTTTATCTTTTATCCTTTCTTAGCAAAGTTATTAATTCATAAGTAGGTACTTACTTATTTGGATTTTGCTTGTGACAAATGATAAATTATTTATTTCATGTAATAGACCTTGCATGTGATCAATTTGCTTTATACAGTAATTTTTAACCTTAAAAAACCTAAATCTTGAAATAAAAAAGGCATAGAAAAATGTTTGTGACAACTGAACGTCACAAACGTCAGAATTCCACGCAATTAAAAATCCGAGTATAGGTAGCACGATCTCCATGGAGGAAGGAATTACGACTGCCGTCACGATCTCCTAAACTAAAATGACAGCATTAAAAATACTGCTACCCCTTTCATACTAGGAACTTCCTGCGGAAAGGGACAGAACTAGGTTGCTAGAAACTGACATTTTATAATCCGTGAGTTATGTTTAAAATCTATGGTTGAGCTCAGAGGCACAGAGTCATAGAGGTATTATACACAGGTATAATATTATAGTAGACCGTATATTATAATATAATACCTATTTATATAGTAGGGATATTATTAATACCGGAGCGAAAAAATTCTATGTCTATGATTAATACCTCTATGCACAGAGTACTTTTTATATACGGGATCAAAGACGGGATCAGAGACCAGTGTGCTTAGCCGTTAGCACCTGCGCATAGCACGCTTAGCATGCGCACAACGAGATTATCTCGCGACGAGAGAGGGAGATGTCGTTGTCGGCTAATTTTTCATTTACAGGTAGTCCATTGATTCTAGATTTCAATGTGTGGGCAAAACGGCAAAATTTATAACTGTTTGAAACTACTGTTGTTTTATACCTATGAGTGAGTACATTAAAAAACACAACTCCCCCCCCCCCCCCCCCTCCGGTAGTGGATTCCCCCCTCCCCACCTTGAAAAGTGTGCCATTTTGCAGATTTCCTAGATTTTCAAGAAAACTATACAAGCTAGGACAAAACTGTCAAAAAGAATATTGTTCCTTAATAAATTACCTACAAATAAGTTCATGACATTTATTATGATAGGAGTTATAGTTTACAAGCTATGGTGCGTTAAAGTTGACTAAAATTCGCAGCTCAGTAAAGTAAGCCCTAAATTAGTTCAAAAACACGCTTGGAATCTTTAAAACAAACCAATTGAGCCCATACTCGAGGGGCTTACTGATAATCATCGAAGAGTTCCCCTATCCACCTCCTGGTTCCATCATCAGATCAGCTCGATGCTGGAGCTGGTGACTTTGTAGTATGTGGGCGAAAAAAGTTGCTTTTTTTCCAGTCCCAGTTTTCTAGACTCAACACATTTCCTCGCCATTGTTGCACTTGTAGTCCAGTCATTTAAGCATTAAAAAACCGGCCAAGTGCGAGTCGGACTCGCGCACCGAGGGTTCCGTACAAAACTGTAGTAAGTTTTAAATTATTAAAAAAAAACTACTTACTAGATCTTGTTCAAACCAATTTTTGGTGGAAGTTTGCATGGTAATGTACATCATATATTTTTTTTAGTATATAATCATTCTCTTATTTTAGAAGTTACAGGGGGGGGGACACACATTTTACCACTTTAAAAAATTTTTGAGTTTCAGTTCTAAGTGTGGGGAACCCCCAAAATTTATTGTTTTTTTTCTATTTTCGTGTGAAAATCTTAATGCGGTTCACAGAATACAGCTACTTACCAAGGTTCAACAGTATAGTTCTTATAGTTTCGGAAAAAATTGGCTGTGACATACGGACGGACAGACAGACAGTCAGACAGACATGATGAATCCTTATGGGTTCGGTTTTTTGCCATTTGGCTACGGAACCCTAAAAGGTGGCATTAGATAATATGTACTTATTATATACTAGATGATTCCCGCGACTTCGTACGCGTGCATTAGATTTTTTTGATTCCCGCGGGAACTCTTTAATTTTCCGGGATAAAAAGTAGCCTATGTCCTTCCCCGGGATACAACCTACCCCTGTACCAAATTTCATCAAAATCGGTTGAACGGATGAGCCGTGAAAGCGTAGCAGACAGACAGACAGACAGACAGACAGACAGACAGACAGACAGACAGACAGACACACTTTCACATTTATAATATTAGTATGGATCTTAAAGTTTTTTAATTTATTATAAGTTAAATCAAAGCACAATCGGCGAGATGTTTGAGAGAGAGGAGGGGAGTTGGGGGAGTGGGGAGGAAGGAGGGCATCATTTGGGCCTAAAATAAAAAAAAAACGTTATTGATTTAGGGGTTAATTTCTATTCATTCCATACTATTATGCTAAGTCAACATGACTACCACCGGTTCTTACAAAATAGCAAGGTATATTTCGAAAACTATTTGTTTTATCAAAATTAACTATTTTATAGGTAAATTATTAATTATCTTTGTCCTAAATCCTGACAGCTTTTTTCCTAGCTCTAATAGTTTTTCTTGAAATTACAAAATACATTCACGGTTTTTACAAGGGTTTTTTTTTATGCAAGTTAGACAGCAATATTTCCGAAATTATTAGTTCTATCCTGTGGTTCTATCAACTAAAATTTTTTTTGGAGATAATTTAATGGAGTTTTTTGCTTCATTTTTGCTTCTGATACTTTTTAATGGAGTTCATTTTTGCTTCTGATACTTTTTTCCTAGTTCTAATAGTTTCTGTGAAAATTACAAAATATATACATGGTTTTTGAAAAAAAAAAAATTCATGGAATATGGGTACTTACTTAGTCATATTTTTCGAACTATTGGTCCTATCTAAATAAACCATAAAAACTTTTTTGTAGGTAATTTAATGAAATTAATTGCTCTTCGAAGAATTTTTCGCAGCTATAATAGTTTTTGTGCAAATTGCAAATAACACAGGATTCTAACAATTTTTTTTATTATTTTTCAACAATACGTGGATATATATGCGAAATTATTAGTCCTATCTTTATAAACTAAATATTTTTTTATATGTCAATGGTGTTTATTTTTACTTCTAACAGTTTTTGCCTAACTCTAACAGTTTTCTAGAAATTACAGAATACAATGCTTATTTTACTGAGCTGTATCACAATAAATGTTATGAATTTATTTGTAGGTAATTTATTAAGGAACAATGTTCTCTTTGACGGTTTTGTCCTAGCTTGTATAGTTTTCTTGAAAATCTAGGAAATCTGCAAAATGGCACACTTTTCAAGGTGGGGAGGGGGGAAGCCACCACCGGAGGGGGGGGGGGGGGGGGGAGAGGGGGGGGGGCGGAGTTGTGTTTTTTAATGTACTCACTCATAGGTATAAAACCACAGTGGTTTCAAAAAATTATAAATTTTGCCGCGAAAAAATCTAAAATGAATGGACTAAGGGTAAAAGCACAAAATGCGGTTTATTACAAGAAAAAAATAGTCGACATGTAAGGGTTCGTAGAGAAAAATACCACAGTTAAGAAATATTACTTTTATCTCTACTTTTGAAGTAACGAGACAAGTAACCATGTTAGCTTCTGTAGACAAATAAAGATAACGGGTAGACATATACATTTACTCTTAGTGCGCATGCTAGCCACACAGCCTCACAGGGTGACTCCAGCCGATCCCGTGATCCCGACCTCTGATCCCGACGGGCCCGAGTGCCCGACCCTACAGCCGTCAGCCGTACCGTGACTCTACCGATTTTACTGAGCTTTGACTGCTAATGCTAGCACTTCACGCTGGGACGAGGCGCTCGGGCGCGGCACTCGGCGAGTGCTGCCGAGGCGAGAAGTACCTCTCCACACGCTCGGGTACCTTAGTTGCCGGCAAACCGTCGAAGATGCAGGTTGACACTGAAAAAGTCGCTGCTGCAACAGCTTTGTGCGCGCTTACTCATTATAAATTATAATTATGTGCGCACCTATTGCACAAAAAAAAATTGAAATACATATACTTCTTCATATCTAACTGCGAGGCGAGGCGAGAGCGCACGAGACGACCCGAGCGGGCCTTCTTCACACTGGCGCTCGCCGCCGCTCGCCTACACTCGCCCAACGTGAAGAGCCGGCATTACTTTTTTTTCACTGGTATCACAAAGTATCCTAGTTTATCTGTGCACAAAATCACAAAATCGTCAAATTTTGGCATGGTTGATCTCTACAAGACCGAATAAAATAAAACCATTTTTGTAAAATTAGCATGAAAATGGAGTGGAAACCTGAACAAGAAGGATTGAGACAAATACTTACACTTCTTAAGGAGTCACAATCACCAAACACTGCCACCCAAAGAGCAGTTCAACAAGTATCCTTTTACGATTTTCAACATAACGGCGTGGATGTTTTTTGTGTAATATAACCGCTTGGTGGTTAATTTGTAATGTTATTGCTTTGTTTTCTTTCATAATCTAGCTTTGTTTATTTATATATTTCTCTTGCAAGTAGGAATCCGTTAGATCCACGCTCTTAGTAAAATCGATTTTTCCGACATGACAGTCATTGACAGCTTTGCATTTCCCTAACAATGTAATCTCAGAAACTGGAAGAATTGAACAAGTATCCTGATTTTAATAACTACTTAATTTTCGTCTTGACTAAATTGGTGTCTGAGGAGGAGCCAACAAGGTCGTTGAGCGGTTTGATTTTGAAGAATAATGTGAAAGCGCGTTACAATAGCTTTCTGCCAGAAGTGGCAGAGTTTATCAAGCGAGAATGCCTGTCGGCCGTGGGAGATCCTTCACCATTAATCCGAGCAACAGTTGGCATTATTATTACAACTATCGCAAGTAAAG
Source organism: Erebia ligea (assembly GCA_917051295.2). NCBI lineage: Eukaryota > Metazoa > Arthropoda > Insecta > Lepidoptera > Nymphalidae > Erebia > Erebia ligea. The sequence goes on from OU785226.1 coordinate 3,786,866, forward strand.
GAGAACTAACTTCATGGCCAGAACTTCTACCAGCGTTATGTTCAATGCTTGATTCTCAGGATTACAATGTTTGCGAAGTAAAGTATAATTTTTAATTACAATACACAATCATCAAAGTTATTTGTGGCTTCATACTGGCTTATAATGTGTTTATAAATTAGCTAGCATTAAAACCATTAAGTAAGTTTATATAATTTATTTTTAGGGAGCATTTGGTGCATTGCAGAAAATTTGTGAAGATTCTGCGGAGCTATTGGACAGTGATGCACTCAATAGACCTTTGAATGTGTTAATACCTAAATTTCTTCAATTCTTTCGGCACTCATCACCTAAGATTAGATGTCACGCTATTGCTTGTGTCAACTACTTCATTATAGGCAGAACACAAGCTCTGATGTTACACATTGATACTTTTATAGAGGTAATATATAGTCTTATTTTTAACTTTTACGGTTGTATATAGGACTCTTACAAGAGACAAACTTTGGGATACCTTACATAACTTGTTTATTGGTCAAATTATTATAAATTGTCACAAATTTCTCTTTATCACTCCTTCAATAAATCCACCAACTAAATAGCCTAAAGATTGTAAACCAAAACTAACATGTTGTTTTTCCCGTAGAACTTATTTCACTTAGCAGCAGATGAGGACCCAGATGTTAGGAAAAACGTGTGCCATGCCTTGGTTTTGCTATTGGAAGTGCGCCTGGATAGACTCATACCACATTTGCCAAGTATCATTGAGGTAATTAAACTATTAAATATTATTATTATATTATTAATGTTTAAAAAAAATTGTTCTAAGTTTTAGATATACTTGTAACAGATTTTAAAACCAGTTTTTGTGTTTCAGTACATGTTAATGCGAACACAAGATTCCGAAGATACTGTTGCTTTAGAGGCTTGTGAATTTTGGTTATCACTTGCAGAACAAAATGTATGCAGAGAGGTGAGCATATTATGTGTAATTCTAGATTTACATGAGAAAGACTATTAGGATTCAATGCATAAACACACACAAAGCCTTGTAGAGACATTTTATTAGGCCACTTTTTTGCCACTTGATGAAAGAATAAACAAACAAACAATAAACAAACACACTTTTGCATTTATAATATTAGCTCACAGCTTCTGATTGATGCACATATGTTTACTCTAAAAGTTTCATATTATATTTTATTACTGACATACAACAAGATGCATATTCAGAGTCTTAGCTAGGCACTAGGGCACTTTCCGTTGTACTACTAATCTATCTATCTTCTTCTTTCTTTCTTGTTGATGCGGCTTTGCAGGGCTCTGTGACGAGACCCGGTATCACTTTGACCGTTGCCGATCTATTGTGATCGCCACTATCTAAAGTTCCCGATCAATACTACTTGCTGCTAGGAACAGCAGCATCTTCTTGGCCGGGATATTCTTTGCCTCCTCTGGTTCCACTAGGTGCTTCCCAAGGAGGAGGCTCCGTTTATGCATTAAAGCGGGGCAGTTGCAGATGATGTGCAAAGGCGTTTCTACAGCCTTACGGCAGAGCCTGCACACATCTGTGTCACGGAGCCTAAGGTTGAACATATGTCTGTTCAGCCCACAGTGCCCCGTCAGTGCCCGCGCTAATATGCATAAGTTTTTCCTGCTAAGCGCCAGTGCCGCTGAGGCAGCCTTCTTGTTGAAGGATTTTACTAGCGCTTTAGAGTGATTCATTCCTGGTAGTGCTCGCCAGCGAATCAATGTATCGTAATAGCAATAGGTCAACAGGGTAAGGTTGGCTAGGCTCCTAGGTATGCCGCACACAGGCTCAGGTCCAGTTTGCCGCTCCCTAGCTCCTAGCCTTGCGAGTTCGTCGGCCTTTTCGTTGCCGTCAATACCCGCATGCCCTGGGACCCAACGGAGGATCACCTTATTTCCGTTGGCTAAGGTGTTCAATAATTGCCAGCAGTTTTCAACCAGCCTCGAGTTGAAGACCACTGAGGACAAGGCTGAAAGAGCTGCTTGGCTATCCGAATGGATATAAATTGTTTTATTGACGGTGTTGCTTTGCAGAAGGGTTTCCACACATACAATTATGGCATACACCTCCGCCTGGAATATAGAGGCATAGTTCCCAAGGTTCCGATGTAGTCGCACCTTGGGGCGCTCTCCATAAACTCCACAGCCCACGTCACTGCCTGACTTGTATCCATCGGTAAACCACTTTTGGCTGCCCGGTCTCCAAGTCATCTGGTTTTTCAACCATTTATCCCTTTCGGGAATTTCCACGGAGTAGTACCTCTGGAAGTGATATTTTGGGATCATGCTGTCAGACGGCATCCCCAAAATAGGTATCTCACGCACTGAGTCAAGGAGAGATCTCATTGCCTGTGATAGCCAGTTAACCTCTCTCCGGCTGACGATCCTGTACATGCTGACCTTCGCCTCCTTTTCCAGATAAATGTGAAGGGGCGGCAGGTTCAGTAAAGCGTCCAGGGCAGCTCCTGGAGAGGTGCTCATGGCTCCTGTAATAAGCAGACCAGCAGTTCTTTGAATGCTGCTTAGCTTGCTTTGTGTAGTCTTCTGAGTCGTTTTTCTACTCCAGACCACGGAGGCGTACGATAGTGTCGGCCTCACAATGGCGGTGTAGAGCCAGAGGGCTATTTTGGGTTTGATTCCCCATCTAGCCCCCGCTAGCCGACTGCAGATACCAAGGGCTTGTTTTGCCTTGCTGGTAATACCTTTCACATGAGGGTTCCATGTAAGTTTTTGGTCCAGGGTTACCCCTAGATACCTTACCTCAGATGAGAAGGGTATTTCTTTACCATTCAACCGGGGCGGCACAAGCTTGTCAAGTTTGCGTCTTTTGGTGAATGGAATCAACACGGTCTTATCCGCATTAACATTCAACTCGTTTTCATTGCACCATTTTTCAATGGTGCAGAGTGCCTTCTGCATAAGGTACGAGATGGTACCTTGGCAGCTACCTCTCACAGTGACTACCAGGTCATCAGCGTAGCCCTGGGCGTCAAAGTGAAGGTCAGCTAGCCTATACAGCAGTTCATCGACTGCGAGGGTCCACAAGAGGGGCGAAAGAACTCCTCCCTGAGGACAGCCTCTGGTCGTTAGCACTTCTGACGAGGAGTCGTTTAGCTCAATTTTGGCTATTCGGTTGGAGAGCATCGCCTCTACCCATCTTATAGTGGTAGGGTCCGCCATTTTCCTGGCTAGGCCTTCCACTATTGTGCGGATGGGAGTATTATCGAAGGCGCCCTCAATGTCAAGGAATGCCGAGAGGGCAATTTCCTTGTCTTCCAGTGCCTTTTCAACCTCATCCACCAGGTTTAGCAGGGCGGTTTCCGTAGAACGACCTCTGCAGTAGGCGTGCTGGGTGCTGTGGAAAATCTATCTATACTAATATTAAAAATCCGAAAGTTTGGATGGATGGATGTTTGTAACTTAATCATGTCAGAACGGCTGAACAGATCTGGATGGAATTTGGCACAGAGATAGATTATAGTCTGGAGTAACACATAGGCTACTTTTTATCCCCGAAAATAATAGAGTTCTTGTGGGAACCAAAACACCTCAATTCACATGGACTAAGTCGCGGGCATCAGCTAATAGTAGTTGTTGTCTTAGTAGTACCTTACAGAAGTATCACTCCACAAGAACATTGATATCATTTCTTTATTTAATTACTCTCTATTATCACTAACGTCTGATAATAATCGTTACAAAAACCTAAGAGTTTAAATGCTCTTAGTAGAGTTGTTTGCAGAAGGACGTGCGAACCCACCCATTAATGGAAAGGGGTCACGACCCTCAGTAACGAGGAATACGACACAGAGAGAGAGAGATTAGACTCTAGTTGTGACCTTGGGGAGGTATCAGGTTTAACTTGCTTGTATGTGATGACAGGTTCTGGGTCCGCGCCTACCCGCGTTGCTGCCAGTTCTGGTGCGTGGCATGCGCTACTCGGAGATGGACGTGATCCTGCTGCGTGGTGACCGCGATGACGACGCCGATGACGCCGAGCCCGACCGCGAGTCCGACATCCGCCCGCGCTTCCACAAGCCGCGCTCGCACACCATCAAACACAACGGTAATCCGACTTTATCTAAGAGGTTCTCGAATTGGCATATTGCAAGTAGTTGCCCGCAACTACTTGCAATATGTTTCTACACAGCATCATACCGGAATGCTTAGCGGCACGTGTTTGCGCTCAATAGGTACTGCGCCAGGGAGGTCGTTAAAACCTTGTATTCTATCTCATTCTCTCGCAGGCTAAATCCTATTATGAATATGTTTGTCTCTTTTTAGTGTCGCTTTTTCGTTTCGTCTAACTTTCAAATCATAACGATTCTAAAGAAGTTACACTTATGACTTTGTTTCAAACTTTAGAGAGGTTCAATCAATGATTTGATGATGCCAATCCCTTTAAACACTTCTGCCCAAGGACGTGGTGATGTCAATCTCTGTAAATCAATTCAAAAACAGACTGGATAAGCAAATTAAGACAAAGGATAAGATTTGATATAGGCGCATCAGCAAAAGATGCCCAGACTATTATAAATATTAATAATAATAATGTTATAGTTAATCTAACTTTATCTGTGAGCTATTTTATGTACTTGACCTTTATTTGAACATGCAATGGCTCCTAAGATACAAGATAATAAAATAGACAATTACAATGTTACATATCATAGTTATCATCATTTTATTATTTATAGCTATTAACTAAGATTAAAGTTTCTTGATTCCTGCGGGAACTCTTAAATTTTTTCAAGTCCAAAAAGAAAAAAAACTGAGCAAAACTAATTTTTTTTTGTTTCATACAAAAATAAAAATATATGTAAATTGGTTGCTCGGGACGCTTGCACAAGGACATTTTAAAAACTTATTTTTGTAATACTGTCACATTTTGGCAAGAGCGAATTGCGTTACCGAAATGACAAGGTTGTAGCACAATAGTTTTTTAATATTATGTACAGAAGTTGACTTTAAGAGGGCTCAGTACGCGCGACCGAAGTTGCCGGCGCACGTAGGTAACCTGTTTGCTATTTCACCTAACATTGTGTTAGAAAGTGCGTGTCGGGTGCGAGGCACGATGATTTTCACCGACATCAAGCGCGCGAAAAGGGTTGAAGTTTGAACAGTCGTTTGGGAAACCCGTTTGTTTGTAAAAACTACTAAATGTATGTTTACAAAGTAAAGTTATTTCAACTAATGAATAAATAAACTATGTTTCTTGATAAATTGTTTTATAATTTTCATACTCCTAATCTTATTTATTTGCGCCCAAAGTTGTCATCAATTTAGTGTGAAAATAGGAATCTTTCGAGGCTCGTAACTTTAAAATCAATATTTTGTTTCAATATTTTATGTATTAATAAACCTAGATTATGAGGAGACAAATCGAAATAATACTAAGTTTTGAGCGTATCACACACAATATCAAATAATGTAGTAATTACGGGTTTACGTTTGTATGAAGAAGGTACCGGCTGGAGTCCCCTTAAGAGGTTTTTTTGCATTTCATAAAATTGGATAGTTTTTAAAGCGAGCCGGTGGTGTTCCAGCGGGCGCGGGCGACAGCAACATGTCGGGCGGCGGTGAGTCTGACGACGAGGAGGAGGGCGGCGACGACGACGGCTCGCTGTCGGACTGGAACCTGCGCAAGTGCAGCGCGGCCGCGCTCGACGTGCTCGCCAACGTGTTCGGCGCAGACCTGCTGCCCGTGCTCTTCCCCATCCTCAAGGAGACGCTGTTCCACGACGACTGGGTCATCAAGGTAACCTATCTCCTTTCATATAGGTTGCCTGAAAGACATCACTCCTAGTGATAAGGCCTTTACACCGTAACAAGTTGTAAATTTTGTCACAATGGATCTGACCCCAAAAATGGTCTGAGGACCCAAAAATGAGTCATAACCGGGGGTGTGACGTCATAGTATGAGCGCGCGTAATCTCGGAAATTCAAAAAAGGGCTGAAACTTCTCGTCGTTACAAAAATGGAATGCTGTATACATATTCGTCCGGTGGCGCCACTTGCATCGTGGCGACAACAGCCGTTTCATCGAATTTTCAAATCACAACGATTCTAAAGAAGTTTCACTAGAAAAGCGTGTGATTTTTTGCAGGAGTCTGGCATCCTGGCGCTGGGCGCGGTGGCGGACGGCTGCATGGGCGGCATGGTGCCGCAGCTGCCGGACCTGGTGCCGTACCTGGTGTGCTGCCTGGGCGAGCGCAAGGCGCTGGTGCGCGCCATCACGTGCTGGACGCTGTCGCGCTACTCGCACTGGATCGTGTCGCAGTCGCACGACCAATACCTGCGCCCCGTCATGGCCGAGGTACACTATCACTTTACTTAGGGCCGCCACATATAGTTCGCGCCCGAGTTGAGTGCAGAGCTTATGTATGTGTCACCTCAGGCCCCGACTGCATTCAACTCGCGCGCGTACTATACTGCGTTTTAGGAACGGAATTCCGAATATACGTGGCGGGCCTTAGGGTGGATCTGTCGGTCAGAATGACAATTTCTGAATTAATGACTATAATTACTTCAAATACCTATAGGCGATACATACATTGTTTTTTAACATTTACCTAGGCTTGTAGGGTATCGTTGAATAGAACTTTTTAAACAGAAAAAAATAAAATTTTTACTACAAAAATTTTCAATTTGGGGAGCCTCTATCTACACTTGTCGTTTACATCGAAAGCTGTTACTTCCATATTATTTCAGAAATATCTTGTAGTTCAAATCGAAAACTAATATCAATCTGACAGATATTATGATACCAGTGACGTATGCAAAATTAAGGCAGCCTGAATACATCAATATATATGTACCTGTACTAAAAGGGCACTTTCATCGAAAAAAGTTGGGCGTCCGACTTTCAGAGCTCGTTCCACACCTGTCTTTGTCCCCGTCATAGCATTGTCATAGGTTGCTCGTCGTTCAGATAATTTGTTATTATTAAGTTAACATCTAAAGTCTAATTACGAGTAGTTTAGCACTGTATAATTTTTATTTTAAGATAAGTGTTTCAATTCACAATTATACATTTCCAAAAAAACATTATTTAATCTTCCTATTTAATAATTCTACTCGAACCCAGGATGTAACGCTTAAGGTAAAGCGGCTTAAATGGCGATGGGCTGGCCACACCATACGGGGTGAGGATAGATGAAGCAAAGTGGTCACTGTTTGGTACCCTAGAGAGGGAAAGAGGAGGAAGGGGCGACCAAATAAGAGATGGCGAGATGAAATTGAGGCTATAGCGGGGAGAACATGGACGAGACAAGCAGCTAATAGGAATCATTGGAAAGGATTGGAGGAGGCTTTTGCCAAAGGGCACGCGGACTAGCAATTAGAACTAGGGAATAGAATAATTACAATCACTGTTTAAAAATATTTTATTGTCCGATAAAAGCTTATAAATAAAAAATAAATAAATAAATTTAATAATTCTATCCATTACGCAATCATTTAATTTCCGCGGCAAACTGTATGATATTTTTTTTTACTAACTGGACTTACGGCTTCTATGACTATGACCTATATTATCTATGACCGAGTCATACGTTTTCAAGCTGCCATTCAAGATGGCGCATATGTTGCAAGCAAGTTCCCGCTTTTCAGACTAGATGGCGTTAGTAAAATACGCCCACATTCTTTGCTTGACAGGGCCTATGTAAATTGAGGTCCTTGCCTGAATATAATAAGCTTTGGGGAACCTTTGGCGTGCACACATTGGATATACGCAAAAATTTGTTACAGCTTTTAAAACGCGTCCTGGACAACAACAAGCGAGTGCAAGAGGCAGCGTGCTCAGCGTTCGCCACGTTGGAAGAGGAGGCTTGCACTGAGCTCGTACCGTACCTAGGCCACATCCTGCAAACACTAGTGTCAGCCTTCAGCCGCTATCAGCACAAGAACCTGCTAATACTGTACGACGCGATCGGAACGCTGGCCGACTCCGTGGGCCACCATCTGAACAAACAAGAATACATCAACCTACTTATGCCGCCGCTTATTACCAAATGGAATGTTTTGAAAGACGAGGACAAAGACCTTTTCCCACTTTTAGAGGTAACTTAATTTAATCCCTCAGTGAATTTTATGTTAGATGCTTGTTGCACATTAACAATCTCAAAACTAAACTAAAATGCTATAGATCCAATGCTGCCCCTTTCTGCAGGACGGATTATGAAAGGAATAGCAATATAAATAGTCTGTTTAGTTGAAGATAGAGATGGTGTACACCAGAATTGGCTTCATTGACAGTTGACAAAAAATTATAAACTATTAAAAAAGAAAATCTCATAGATCTTGATGATTAGATACCTGTGCTGTTTAATGGTAATTTTTAAAGGGACACGAGAGTTACATCTGTCCAATAGATCTTAATCTCTTAGCTATGTTCAAGTCGGCTGGAGGAATTTTTAGGTCATCTCGAAATAGTGAATTTAATTTTGACTGACAAGTGTAGAGCATGATATTAGTGAGTAGTGAGTACCAGCCATTTTAGTATGGGATTAGTATAAGATTCTAACCTATAACTTTTTACAGTGTTTGTCATCAGTGGCTACAGCATTGCAATCAGGATTCCTGCCCTACTGTGAACCGGTGTTCAAGAGATGTGTATCACTTATAGAACAGACATTAAATCAAAACATAGTGAGTCATTTCACCTACATTTTATGTTTTACCTCTTAATAAGCTTGCGTAAAAGATATGACATGTTATTTCAGGTATACTTAAAATTGTATGTTTTGATTGTTGCTTAAAAGCAAATACAAACGAAATAATTAACTGCTGATCAGATTAGATGACACAACAACAATCTAAATCATATGGCGGTCCACTACTAGGTTTAAAATTGGGTCTCGTAAATTATCTTTTAATAGAGGAGGCATACAAACATTGGGGACTCCCTTCTTATTCCGCGAGGAGACTTATGCTCAGTAGTAAGCCTCCAATGGGTCAAATGATACGGTGAATAGACAATAGGGATTCAGATGCCTATATCAAAAATAAATTATTTCTAATTGATTATTAAATAGAACGTCTTTCAAAAGCCCTAAAATTCAGATCCTTGGTTAGTTTTAAGTTTTAAAACCATTTCATAATATAGATTAAAGAAAAAAAGTGTGTTAAAATTCTATGACGTCACACCTGTGAATTTCATACAACTTCCATACTAGAAGTGCGTGTTTAAGTTTGATAAAGAATTGCTGATTTGATTGAGTTGTCATCATCCCTATTCCTAACGTTACAGGCCAACACACAAAGTCCAGATCAGTTCGAGGCACCAGACAAGGACTTCATGATAGTTGCATTGGACTTGCTCAGCGGACTGGCGGAGGGCTTGGATGGACACATCAACCACTTAGTGCTCAACTCTAACCTCATGCAACTCTTATACCAGTGCATGCAGGATCCTATGCCTGAGGTACATAACTTTGATTAATTATTGATGAGTTTATACTTTGTGTTAGCGGCGAGTGTAAGGTATTGAATAGTCACATCAACCACCTAGTGCTCAACAACCTCGTGCAACTCTTATACCAGTGCATGCAGGACACCCTATGTCTGAGGTACATAACTTTGATTAATTATTGATGAGTTTATACTTTGTGTTAGCGGCGAGTGTAAGGTATTGAATAGTCACATCAACCACCTAGTGCTCAACAACCTCGTGCAACTCTTATACCAGTGCATGCAGGATCCTATGCCTGAGGTACATAACTTTGATTAATTATTGATGAGTTTATACTTTGTGTTAGCGGCGAGTGTAAGGTATTGAATAGTCACATCAACCACCTAGTGCTCAACAACCTCGTGCAACTCTTATACCAGTGCATGCAGGACACCCTATGTCTGAGGTACATAACTTTGATTAATTATTGATGAGTTTATACTTTGTGTTAGCGGCGAGTGTAAGGTATTGAATAGTCACATCAACCACCTAGTGCTCAACAACCTCGTGCAACTCTTATACCAGTGCATGCAGGACACCCTATGTCTGAGGTACATAACTTTGATTAATTATTGATGAGTTTATACTTTGTGTTAGCGGCGAGTGTAAGGTATTGAATAGTCACATCAACCACCTAGTGCTCAACAACCTCGTGCAACTCTTATACCAGTGCATGCAGGACACCCTATGTCTGAGGTACATAACTTTGATTAATTATTGATGAGTTTATACTTTGTGTTAGCGGCGAGTGTAAGGTATTGAATAGTCACATCAACCACCTAGTGCTCAACAACCTCGTGCAACTCTTATACCAGTGCATGCAGGACACCCTATGTCTGAGGTACAGAACTTTGATTAATTATTGATGAGTTTATACTTTGTGTTAGCGGCGAGTGTAAGGTATTGAATAGTCACATCAACCACCTAGTGCTCAACAACCTCGTGCAACTCTTATACCAGTGCATGCAGGACACCCTATGTCTGAGGTACATAACTTTGATTAATTATTGATGAGTTTATACTTTGTGTTAGCGGCGAGTGTAAGGTATTGAATAGTCACATCAACCACCTAGTGCTCAACAACCTCGTGCAACTCTTATACCAGTGCATGCAGGACACCCTATGTCTGAGGTACAGAACTTTGATTAATTATTGATGAGTTTATACTTTGTGTTAGCGGCGAGTGTAAGGTATTGAATAGTCACATCAACCACCTAGTGCTCAACAACCTCGTGCAACTCTTATACCAGTGCATGCAGGACACCCTATGTCTGAGGTACAGAACTTTGATTAATTATTGATGAGTTTATACTTTGTGTTAGCGGCGAGTGTAAGGTATTGAATAGTCACATCAACCACCTAGTGCTCAACAACCTCGTGCAACTCTTATACCAGTGCATGCAGGACACCCTATGTCTGAGGTACATAACTTTGATTAATTATTGATGAGTTTATACTTTGTGTTAGCGGCGAGTGTAAGGTATTGAATAGTCACATCAACCACCTAGTGCTCAACAACCTCGTGCAACTCTTATACCAGTGCATGCAGGACACCCTATGTCTGAGGTACATAACTTTGATTAATTATTGATGAGTTTATACTTTGTGTTATTGGCGAGTGTAAGGTATTGAATAGTCACATCAACCACCTAGTGCTCAACAACCTCGTGCAACTCTTATACCAGTGCATGCAGGACACCCTATGTCTGAGGTACAGAACTTTGATTAATTATTGATGAGTTTATACTTTGTGTTAGCGGCGAGTGTAAGGTATTGAATAGTCACATCAACCACCTAGTGCTCAACAACCTCGTGCAACTCTTATACCAGTGCATGCAGGACACCCTATGTCTGAGGTACATAACTTTGATTAATTATTGATGAGTTTATACTTTGTGTTAGCGGCGAGTGTAAGGTATTGAATAGTCACATCAACCACCTAGTGCTCAACAACCTCGTGCAACTCTTATACCAGTGCATGCAGGATCCTATGCCTGAGGTACATAACTTTGATTAATTATTGATGAGTTTATACTTTGTGTTAGCGGCGAGTGTAAGGTATTGAATAGTCACATCAACCACCTAGTGCTCAACAACCTCGTGCAACTCTTATACCAGTGCATGCAGGACACCCTATGTCTGAGGTACATAACTTTGATTAATTATTGATGAGTTTATACTTTGTGTTAGCGGCGAGTGTAAGGTATTGAATAGTCACATCAACCACCTAGTGCTCAACAACCTCGTGCAACTCTTATACCAGTGCATGCAGGACACCCTATGTCTGAGGTACATAACTTTGATTAATTATTGATGAGTTTATACTTTGTGTTAGCGGCGAGTGTAAGGTATTGAATAGTCACATCAACCACCTAGTGCTCAACAACCTCGTGCAACTCTTATACCAGTGCATGCAGGACACCCTATGTCTGAGGTACATAACTTTGATTAATTATTGATGAGTTTATACTTTGTGTTAGTGGCGAGTGTAAGGTATTGAATAGTCACATCAACCACCTAGTGCTCAACAACCTCGTGCAACTCTTATACCAGTGCATGCAGGACACCCTATGTCTGAGGTACAGAACTTTGATTAATTATTGATGAGTTTATACTTTGTGTTAGCGGCGAGTGTAAGGTATTGAATAGTCACATCAACCACCTAGTGCTCAACAACCTCGTGCAACTCTTATACCAGTGCATGCAGGACACCCTATGTCTGAGGTACATAACTTTGATTAATTATTGATGAGTTTATACTTTGTGTTAGCGGCGAGTGTAAGGTATTGAATAGTCACATCAACCACCTAGTGCTCAACAACCTCGTGCAACTCTTATACCAGTGCATGCAGGACACCCTATGTCTGAGGTACAGAACTTTGATTAATTATTGATGAGTTTATACTTTGTGTTACCGGCGAGTGTAAGGTATTGAATAGTCACATCAACCACCTAGTGCTCAACAACCTCGTGCAACTCTTATACCAGTGCATGCAGGACACCCTATGTCTGAGGTACAGAACTTTGATTAATTATTGATGAGTTTATACTTTGTGTTAGCGGCGAGTGTAAGGTATTGAATAGTCACATCAACCACCTAGTGCTCAACAACCTCGTGCAACTCTTATACCAGTGCATGCAGGACACCCTATGTCTGAGGTACATAACTTTGATTAATTATTGATGAGTTTATACTTTGTGTTAGCGGCGAGTGTAAGGTATTGAATAGTCACATCAACCACCTAGTGCTCAACAACCTCGTGCAACTCTTATACCAGTGCATGCAGGACACCCTATGTCTGAGGTACATAACTTTGATTAATTATTGATGAGTTTATACTTTGTGTTATTGGCGAGTGTAAGGTATTGAATAGTCACATCAACCACCTAGTGCTCAACAACCTCGTGCAACTCTTATACCAGTGCATGCAGGACACCCTATGTCTGAGGTACAGAACTTTGATTAATTATTGATGAGTTTATACTTTGTGTTAGCGGCGAGTGTAAGGTATTGAATAGTCACATCAACCACCTAGTGCTCAACAACCTCGTGCAACTCTTATACCAGTGCATGCAGGACACCCTATGTCTGAGGTACATAACTTTGATTAATTATTGATGAGTTTATACTTTGTGTTAGCGGCGAGTGTAAGTTATTGAATAGTCACATTAACCACTTAGTGCTCAACTCTAACCTCATGCAACTCTTGTGCCAGTGCATGCAGGACCAAAAATAAAATTACTTAATTTATCGATCGACGGGGCCTGCTTCGTATGTTCGCAGACCGGCCTTACGTGGCTTTATTCCATGGCGCACAGGTTGCGCACTCAAATGTCTTTACTCCAAATGCTTAGGCTATGGATTATGTGAACACGGAATTTCCGTGGTTTGGCATTTCGCCAAACTACGGAAATTCCGGCTTTATATCGAAACTTACTTTCGTGAATGGCGAGCTTTAGTTATAGTTGTGAGTGTTTGGCAGGTTCGGCAGTCGTCGTTCGCGCTGCTGGGCGACCTGACCAAGGCGTGCTTCCAACACGTGCTGCCCTACATCCCCGAGTTCCTGCCCATCCTGGGCATGAACCTCAACCCCGAGCTCATCTCCGTCTGCAACAACGCCACCTGGGCGATCGGCGAGATTAGCATCAAACTAGGTGAGCCTGCTTCATTACCCGTATTAGCGTAACTTGGTGCGGCAAGTTTCCTCCTAAAACGGCCGCCAAACAGTACAGCTGTTTTAAGGCCACCATTCATCAGTATGGTACGAAATAACTACTGCTTTTTATTACTTTCATTGTCTCTAGCGCTTGATTGCTTACTTTCAAACGTCACTTCGGCCAAGAATATCCGCCAAGTCGGCCAAAAATGCTCTACCTAACAAGGTGTGCCAAGTAGTGAGTGCCATACAATCCAAGCTCGATTTTTTACTTTACTTTCAAAATTACTCAATTCTATCATGTTTTATTTGTTGTTAGTATAACAATATTATTTGCCAAAACATCAAAGGTTGTATTCCGCTACCGGTCAGCTAAAAGACGCTTGCCCCACGCGCCGCTTTCTGTTTTTAGCTTAGGAATTTTTCAAATATTTCTAAAACTGACATAAAATAAAACCTTAATTTCAGGTCCCGACACATCAAAATATATACCCCTAGTACTGAACCATTTAGTAGAAATTATCAACAGGCCGAGCACCCCAAAAACACTATTAGAAAACACAGGTAAGTGAACCACAATTAGTCCCTTAGTAACGATTATATTCAGTACATATAAAACATTAGCCTTATGTTTTTATGAAAATATGTTTATGGCTAGAAAATTTTAAAAGGTTTTTTGGTGGCAGTCATATTTCTTAATATATTTTTCCCTTCACAGCTTTACATTGGTTTTCTATGTTTTCATTATCTATTGGTTCTCTATGTTTGTAATAATAAGTTAACAGTTAATTAATACTGAATTTTTAACCAAATATAATATATTATAATATAATTAAAATTATGTCTGAACAATAACAAATCTTAATTGAGTTGTATAAATATACTGTTTGATGTGTATCCCTTATATACTTGTATGTAGACATAACAGTCGAATAAGCTCTTAAAACTTACAATGAATAACATAGCTAGCAAGCAATTTACTTCTTGTATCATTGCATCTTATGATCATATTAGTTCCTGGGGAGTACACGCACTCGCGTGCGATGTGCGTGCAGCGTAGTGACGTAGCACGGCCGCGGGCGGCCGCGAGTAGGGCTGCCATATTTTATCCAAATGAAGGACAAGTCCTCTTTTTCAACGAATTATTCTCCCGTTATCGGAATGCTATTTATTCATTTTCAAATATCATGCATATCAAATATATGAGCTATAATATCGATAACAGTAACACGCAAGCGCCCCGCTAGTGAAGGTAATGAAGATTGTTATCACTGTATTTCCTAAAAAATGACGATCCGTGATGTTATAAAATAGGTAATTCCAAAAAATATGTAATTTTTTTAAAGTATGTCATAATTTCTAATATCCTCCTGTTTGCGAAGCAGGCTCTATGACGTGTATACCTTGTTTCCGTCTGGCAGCCCTAGTCGCGAGCGGAACGTCTTGCGCGGCTGACGGCTCTCGGCCGCCCGCGCGCCGTCCAATGTTTACTTTAATAGCTGTTAGTTTAATCTGATTTCACATTATTTATCTTTGTAACACTGATTTGTTGCTGTCAGTTATGTAATTGGATATGTTTTGAATGGTTTGTTGATTTGTTTTCTTGGTTTTGTTCTCGGTTGTCGTGTTGTGGCGCGTAGCGATTACTATCGGTCGGCTAGGTTATGTGTGCCCCCACGACGTCGCACCCGTTTTACATCAATTTGTACGCCAGTGGTCTGTAGTCAAATTTTTTTTATTATTACTTTATATTTACGATTACGTTTTAATATCTAATAAGTTGTTCGTTGGTATTATTTCGATCGTGGATGGTGTTTGTTCGTGGCTTTTTGCTATTATATTGTTTTACCCGATTAGTTGTTATCGTTTGGTTAAAGCAGGCATGATGTGTGACGCATCCCCGGGCCACACTCGGAGTAATATTATGGGGTGGTTTAAGTTTGATCATCTTAATTTCAGTGCTGTACTATGTGTGTTGAACACCATCCGCTTTCTAAATATATATAAACTGCTAATTTTATATTGATTATGGTGTCCAAACTGTGAAACAAATTCAGTGTTCTCAGAGTTGCCTTTGATTTTGTTTGCAATTATTATTATTTCTATTATATTTTAGATTCATATTTGTTACCAGTTTGGACTGTAATTTATATTCGGTGTCTATATAATTAATATTATTTTATTCCTACACTTAATTACTATTATAAACACTTTAACCATATTATACCTATCGTTTGATACATAATATTTAGAGTAATAGTAATGTTTAAATTGCTTATTTTCTTTTCGTTTATTTAACTTTGTTTTGAAAATATTTCCTAGAAACAATATCCATTAATTAATTGAATTACTCACCATATAATATATAGTATATTTTTATTTGCATTCGATAAATTAATAAAGCTCTTTGATTATTTTCCGTTCATAGACTGCATATTATTATTGTTAAGTTTATTAACACCATCATTTTTCATTTCATTAAAAGTTCCTAGGAGTCACGTCAACGAACAACAGTTTGACTTTTGAAAGAAAAAGAAAAGAACAAGCTGTAGAAAAGGAATCTAATATCGAATACGATAGATTTAACGAGTGCTTTTCTTTCTTAAGTTGTTCTTGTTGCCGTTACGGTAAATAAGCGCGTTTACGTAAAAAGGCTGTAGCTGTATCAATTACAATTATCATTCGTAAATATAGGCGCGCAATCCCGACATTACACTGACGATTGGAAAAATGTTTATAAAGAAAATGGATGTTGATAGAATTGGGTGCACTTCCCTCGTATCCCTATCGTCGTGACATTACAATTTTCCCATCGGCAGATTGTAATGTCGATTAAAATATAACTTAAAATAATAATTTTACGCACAAACGTAAGTGAAAAATCTGTGTATTTTTTAACTGAGCATTATGGGGAATTCTGCTAAAAATATATAGTTTTTATTTTCTTTTTATTAATTTTACCGTTTGGGATATTTTGTTTCAAAAAATGATAAAATGAAATACTTATAGTACCTACCTACTATTTTTAAGATTTCCTTTGAGCTATTTTAAAATTTTGTTAACAATAAAGTCTAAGCCATCCAAAGTTGTAAAAGTTCAAACAAACTTTGTATCTTCTCCGGTTTCCGAGTTCCCTGTATTGCCTCTGATAAAATTAAAACACACTGCAAAATGGCTATGTTAGGGCTCTGTGTAGACAGCCTGCATTAAACCTGCAAGCTAACTGCTAAAATGTAGTTTGGATGTGGTTGAAATGCACATTAACATAACTACATCAAAATTGTTGAAAGACAACGCATTTGGCTAGACCGCTCACAGACGGCATAATCCGGCAATTGCGAGCCAACTGCACTAAAACAGTATTCAAAGTTTCAAACTACAACTTTGCGATTGGCTTGCAGTCCAAATGCAGACCGTCTGTATAGACAATCAGCGAATGAGAGTTGGTAACGTAAGGGTAAACACATGCCGAAGGTACCTCGCTACGATATCTCGCAGTCGCTGTTTAGTTCGCTACCTCAAAGTAAAACAAAAGTATGCACACGCACGCAGCCAAAGCATATTTCAGATTGCAGACGTTTTGGAGGTTCACCAAAATGCCTTGACATGTGCGTGCTTGTATATTTGCATACATTTGTTTTATGAAGGCGACATCAAGGTAGCGAGTCGAAGCGCAACCGCGAGGTATTGCGGTGGGGCACTTTCGGCATGTCGTTACCCGTGAGTGGGCGTGGGCGCAGGTGTACGTCGCTGCGCAACATTCGCGACAACGACGAGAAGGACTCTGCCTTCCGCGGCATCTGCCAGATGATCCAAGTGAACCCGGGCGGTGTGGTTCCCGACTTCATGTTCTTCTGCGACGCCGTGGCCTCGTGGTCGCACCCCAAGGACGACCTGAAGGAGATGTTCACGAAGATCCTGCACGGCTTCAAGGCGCAGGTGGGCGACGAGAACTGGCGCCGCTTCGCCGACCAGTTCCCAGTGCAGCTCAGCGCGCGCCTCGCTGCCATGTGCGGCATATAGGCGCCGCCGGCGGCACCACGGTGAGTTCTCCTTACCCGCATTTTAGACCAGGCTATGTTTCTTTACTTGACTTTTGTTAGATCACTTACTTACGTGTAACGACGTACAAAATGCATTACCACTATAAAATAGCTTACATTTTTTTGAGAAAAGTCCAGGTCCGATTATTATTGACCTGAGTATGTTTTTTTTAAATCTTTGAATACAGTTTTTATTTTCTTACAACATCTTTTCTTTAGACAAGAGTTTCTTTAGAGTAAATTCTTGCATCTCTAATGATTTGAAGATTTAAATTTTCGCTTCACTAACTACTCCAATAAACATCCTGTATGGGCTTGTGTCCATAGTGTCGTTGACATTACGGTGTCAGCCGAATAGCCGCAGCGTCGTTTTGCGTTTACACGTCTAGTTGGTATTAATGAATTGTCATGGCGAGTCGTATGAAACTTTTGGTTTATTGTATGGCAGGGGAAACAATGTCAGCACGGGTCGGGAAGACATTGACGGCGACGGCTCCCGCGCCGCGCCCGCCACACCGGTACCTGAGCCGCTCACTCGACGAAGGACTCGCTTACATTAAGTGTATCGTATGGACAACGCTCGGGGAAGCCGCGGGGCGGGGTCCGGGGGGCAAGCGGCGGGGAGCGTCGCGGGGCGCTGGGCTTACTTGCTAGTGAACGTTAACCGTAAATGTCGCACGTTGCATGCTTACGTGCCGTTAATACGTTATAGGACATGTGCAGTTGTAGGTCACGTGCCGCCACATCGCGGTGGCGTTGACGTGGTCGATTAGGAGTGTGATCAAATTGCGCGGCAATTATTTTTCCTACCTGTGCTGTGCATGTCATCGTAGTGACGCCTATTATGCGAAAATTTCCTGCTCTGGTTCAACTTTGCAACATAACCATAATTATCTTTTAGGCTCAAGATACAAAACCCGATGGCAGCAGCACGTCGGAACTGCATTCTAAACCTGTATAAGTATGTAATGCAAGGGAATGTATGAAGTGTTCGACGTTCCGCATAGTCAACGCTTTTATACAGTTTCATCCATTACAACTTCTTGGATCTGTCCAAGCCTTAACAACTTTAATGTTGGGAGGTACCATTACTTTCAGAAAGGAAATTACATTGCCGCATCCAATTTGGTCACACATAATTTCTTGTGCACGTATAAGTAGACTGCAATGCCACGCAACGCAAAATTAGGCTTGAATTGGTTTCATACACTTTTCGATACTGACAATACAGCTGCTATTACGCCATAGATCACAGTATGAAGCCAACCGAAAGCTACTTTTTTTATACGTTTGTATTGCCGTGCGGTCCACTTGTATGAGCGCGCTCATTATACTTACGTAAACCTTAGAATAGCAGTAGTTCGTACTCGGAACTGAGTACGGTTAAATATTTTTTGAATTGGTTTATAACACGGACATTTGACTGCCTTATGTTCTAGAAAATCGTAACTCATTCGTCGCAGTGTATATTGTCGTATGTATTTTGTCGTAGTGGAAAGTTTTATCGGTTTGGACAGTCGCACACGACATTGGACCGATGCGATGTCTCATTTGGTTATGCACATTGTACAGTGAAGAGATATTTCACTGTCGCTTTTGTTTTTCTTGATTGTCATTTACTATTTTATTACTAAAGCTCACGGTGGATCCAATGTTCTGCCTTTATGTTTTAGTTTCGTTTCTTTATCAGTCGCCGCTAGCGAATTTTTCGTGCGCTTTTACTTCAATAATTTAACTAACATTTATATCGAGTATAACCTTTTAGATGTTACATAATATAAAGTTTGTAATAGTTTTGGAAGTCGTATACTGATAAATTTTAAAATGTCTTAAAGTTTTACATTTTTGTCAGAAAGCATTTATTCAGTCCTCTGCAAAATTTTCTTTTTAGTTAAAAATATTATAAAATAAATAGATGTGTTGACTACTATTTTAAATATAAATTACAAGACTTAGTGAAAATCGAGAATTTATATCAACTGTGATTTGCGACTGGTTTATTTTGACTAATATATTATTATGTGTACGATTATATGTCTGTGTCGATGTAGATATATTGCTTTGATAGATTTTATGTGGGCTAGATTTCTGCTATATTATATACCAAATAGTATTTTTACGTTGTATTTTGTTTTAATGGATTTATATGTAGAAGTTGCCCTCGCAGAACAATGATTGTATTATAATATTGATTATTGTTTTCGCACAATACAGATATTTCCTCTCACTTAAGGAATTGCCAACCAGATTCTACTTTATATTGTAAATTAGCTCCATTTATACGAACTTTACCTCTTACGAAGCTGGTAACGCTAGCAATCAAAAATAGTTACACTTTACTGACAAGCGACAAACAGTCAATGAAATATTAATCGATTCCACGAGGGGAAACTTACACAATTATTGATATAAAGTATTATTTGTGTATATTTAATAATAGTAATATTATGTATATGTAAATACATATTGAGTTGTATATTATTATATTACTGTATGCTAATGAAATTGTTACTTTTTTTGTTTTAAAAAAGCTTAAAAGTCTGACTTTGAACCACTTGTTATTGAGACATAATTTATCTTATGACTTTTTCAGATACAGAACAGGCTTCGTTTTAATGAATGCTCAAATTTAAAAAAAATATAATAATTTTAAGTATAATTAATAATAATTAATTATACACACCCGTATTTTGTATCATAACTGAAATATAAAGAACAACTTATGAATTTGTTCTTTACTTATACAATGAGTATTACAAATTTTAACCAGTGCCGAAAAATTTTGTACGCCCAGACGTTTTAGATCGGAGCCTGTCTATTGTGGGGATCTGAAAATTAGTAGTTCGAATGAACATTAGTATATTTTGCAATCGTAGGGTTAAGTGTGCAGTGGAATATAATAGGGGTTTTCGGGGATACAGTAAATTTTACATTCCTTGGGAGTACATTTTTGCCCTTGTTACTTTTTTAATAGTATTTTCAAGAACATTTCGGGAGCCTATTATATATTAATTGTTATATACAACTAAATTGTGTGTAATGTTTCTATATATATTTTATTTACCCCACAAGTGCGTCCTCGGATCCTGAAATCCTAGTCAGTTCCTACATCCTGAATCCTGTCTAGTCCCATTCCTTGTTAAGTGCCAACGAAGCCCGGTGCGGATGAGCGATCGGTTTGTGATTCTGTTAACAAGCGCGCGTGGACGATTTAAGTGTCGGAACATTTAACTATCGGATATCGTGCAAATAAAACCAACCTATAGAGACCATCCTCCAATCGATCATGCGCGCTTGTTTGGAACGCGAAAGGGTAAAATATTTTGGTCAAAACTATTATATGAAAGAAATTAAAATGTTATTGTATAAGTGAAACACGTTTTGAATATACGGGTGTCCTCGTAATTTATTTTTAAGGCTAGTAATTTTTGTCAACATTATTGAACGTAGTATTGTTTTCCTAAAAACCGTGATAATAGCTGATTAAGTGATGTCTGCGTGCGTGAATGAGAGAGACGGCGTTCGTGAGGCACGATTCCTATCCTCGAGGCATAGTTATTATGTATTTTAGTTTATTTGATCACGAGCATGAGTTGCGTAGAAGGCGTAACATGTAGTTGTGTTGTTAATCATACTTACAAATTTTGTTGTGGTTAAGGCATCAATGGCGTTAGGACCAGAATTCATTTCATATTTTTAGTTTCAATTAATTTGGCGACAAATAGCACCACGTTCCAATACTATTGAACTGAATAAACAAGTCAATAAATATTAAGACTGAAAATTATAATGTTTTAAAAAGTATAATATTATGATTTCATTTTTGTCATCTCAAAGCTGCACGGAACAAAGTCGCCAAATAAATTATCACAATGCATAAAAGTAGTAGTAATCGTGCATGTAATTGGAATGTACAAATGTTATATAATAAAGTAACCATGTACTAATGTAATAAATAGATAAAATTGCACAGTTTACCTTAACTTGTTTTTTATAGTTTACTGCATGTATAAGTCCGTAGGACTTAAATTCATCATTTGCGATATATATTTGCCATCTTTAAACAAAATACATAAGTAGGTATATGGATCGTATTTACGTATCTATTTTGATATTCGTGTTTTATTTATTATACTTACTAAATTATAAATAAGTATTTTCTGTACCGATTATTATTATTTATTAGTATCGTTTTACCTGATTGAAACAAATTGACGCCGTATTCAGTTGGTATACTTTTTTCTTCTAAAAGTATGAAATTATTTTTGTATAAAAATAAGGGCTAACAAAGCGAAGTTGGAAGTGAGATTAACTAATATTTCAAAAAGATGTTAGATAATACATATTTGGTTCGTTCCGTGAGTACAGTTCAATGATATATAATATAGCGCCTCAATAAATTTATCCGGCAGGGTCAATTTGGGAATTTATAATTTCTGAATTTTCCCTGGTCTGGCCTGGTGGGAGGCTTCGGCCGTGGCTAGTTACCACCCCACCGGCAAAGACGTACCGCCAAGCGATTAAGCGTTCCGGTACGATGCCGCGTAGAAACCGAGTAGGGGTATGGGTTTAATATAACTGCCATGCCCCTAACAGGTTAGCCCGCTACCATCTTAGACTGCATCATCACTTACCATCAGGTGAGATCGCAGTCAAGGGCTAACTTGTAGTAAATAAAAAAAATATCTATTATTCTATTAAAGATAAATTTATTTAGGTACTGTATATCATTTTTAACATTTATATCATAGGTAAGTAAGTCATCACTACCTCTAAGCAAGGCCTAATTATAGGCGTTGAGTGTTGACGTTTCCGCAAAAGAAAAATGTACCTAATGTCTAAATTAATAATTTGTAAAAATATCGATTGTGTCATCAATATCTGTACCTACTCAGTTTCCCTAAATTGTACATAATTTGCCAATGTTACAGTTAATTTGCAGTAACTGCGAAATTGTTAAGTGTAACTTATTTTATAAGTTCTGGTTGTAATACAATAACCTCACCACAGACATTCTTTTACCATACATTTCGTTAATAAAGCACTCATTGTTCGAAAAATGGATTTCATTTTGGTTCACAAACCTTCAATCAAATAAACTACTATTTGTCATGCGTTCCACAGTTCATGAACCACCAGGCCGTGTGGGACTTTTTTTACGTATTCGATCGCGACATCGCTATCGCTTGACCATTCCATGCAAATCGTAGTTAACGTTGTCGCTATCGTATTGGAAGAAAATCTCCCCTAAGCACACAGTTTGAATTATTGGGGTGTATAAACACCCCAATAAATGGGATATAATCCCATATAAATGGGAGATTTTCTTCCCATGCGATCGCGACCACGTTAACTACGATTTGTATGGAATTGTCAAGCGCTTGACAACTGGCGCTCGATCAAGACCATAGAAATGATAGTTAAGGTTGTCGCGATCGAATATGTAAAAAAAAAACCGGCTAAGTGCGAGTTGGACTCGCGCACCGAGGGTTCCGTACAAACCTGTAGTAAGTTTTAAATTATTAAAAAAAAACTACTTACTAGATCTCGTTCAAACCAATTTTCGGTGGAAGTTTGCTTGGGTACATCATATATTTTTTTTAGTTTTATCAATCTCTTATTTTAGAAGTTACAGGGGGTGGGACACACATTTTACCACTTTGGAAGTGTCTCTCGCGCAAACTATTCAGTTTAGAAAAAAATAATATTAGAAACCTCAATATCATTTTTGAAGACCTATCCATAGATACCCCACACGTATGGGTTTTTATGAAAAAAAAATTTTTGAGTTTCAGTTCTAAGTATGGGGACCCCCAAAATTTATTGTTTTTTTTCTATTTTTGTGTGAAAATCTTAATGGGGTTCACAGAATAGTTCACCAAGTTTCAACAGTATAGTTCTTATAGTTTCGGAAAAAAGTGTCCGTGACATACGGACGGACAGACAGACAGACAGACATGACGAATCTATAAGGGTTCCGTTTTTGCCAAGAACCCTAAAAACTCCCACTCGGCCTGCAGTCAGACAAACGTTAACGATTACGATTTTCTTACACATTCGTGGGGCGTAGATAACTTCGCTATCGAATTCTCGCACTACGTCCCCAGATAATTATACCTTGATTGCAATGACAAGATGTGAGATAAAAATAATCCGTCGAACCGCTAACTGTATCCAGAGAAGTTTTAAATGCCCACAGCGGATTGGCAAATACAAATAAAAACATTAGCCGTTGTTGGTTAAACGTGTAATAAACATAATAGTTAACAGTTTAGTTGATCCATATTTTAGGGTTTACAATATCTATATCTATACATTAGCCTTGGAAATAAGTAGACTTATTTGATTACGCCCAAAACCCATACGATGGGAGCGCGGCGACTTAGGTGCGCCCGTATTTGGTTTTCTTTATTATTTTTAAAATAAATTATGAAGATATAATATAAGAGCGCGATTGTCTCGTAGATGCTTTTGCTTAGACGCCGCCTTTAAAACCATTCGTGCAAAGATTCGTGCGAATAGTCTATAGGTACCTACATATGGATGCCAATTCATGCCAATTGCCAACACCGACGGTATTTCGCTATTCTGTGATAGAACGACGAAGGACTGTTCAAAGTTAATCCATTACTAAAATTATGAATGCGAAAGTGTGTCAGTCTGTATATCTGCTACAATTCATGACCCAACTGTCCAACCGATTTTGACGAAAATAGGTTGCATCCCTGGATTCCCTGGGAAAAACCAAAGGCTTAGGTACTTTTATCTCGGGAAATCAAACAGTTGCCACAAAAAAAATCAAAAACCTAAAACCGAAGTCGTGGGCATCTAGTGGTCAATATTTTATGCAATACAATTTATTGTACGCCAATAATGGATTCTATAGAGAAGGATATCTTGGGGCGCGGCGGGGGCGGAGGCGCATAGGTGAGGAGTGCGGCCAGCAGGTGGCGGCACAGCGCGGCCGGCGCGGGCTCCGGCAGCGCCGCGGACATGCCCTGCTCTAGCGCCGCGTCTGCGAACACCTTGCGCCGTCTGATCCGCTCGCTCCACGCCGGATCGCCGTCTCGGATGTTACCTGCAGCAGAAAGAGGTTTCAGGCTCGATAAAACTTCAGCGACAAGCGCAACAATGTGACTCGATACGACGTGAATCGACAGTATCAAACAGTAGCCGACTTCTGCTTAGCCATAAAAGCATAACTTTCCAATTGGCCCAATCTAATGGTCAAGAATTGAAATAATTCATCTGATAAGGAAATCATACTAATATTATAAATGTGAAAGTGTGTTTGTTGGTTTGTCCTTCAATCACGCCGCAACGGAGCAACGGATCGACGTGATTTTTGGCACGGGTATAGTTGAGGACCGGAGAGTGACATAGCTGCTACTTTTTATCCCGGAAAATTAGAGAGTTCCCGAGAGAATAAAAAAACTTAAGCCACGGGAACGGAGTCGCGGGCATCAGCTAGTTTATTTTAAGTTTATTAGTTCTTTCAGTTGAAAAACTACTGGTAAGATCAGCAAAATATTGAAACAAGTGTAATGAAACAAATAACCCTCTAATAACACCCGCTGAAAAGATCTCTTTTGGCACCCGCTGAGCTATCATTCACCGAGCGGAAAGACATGTTTACAGGCAACAGTCCGCGTAACGCGACACCCCGACAAAGAGCCGCCTCTGCGTTTTTTTGTAAAACAATCTTCCAATTTTTTAGAGCCCATAAAAATAGTCAAAAGATATTCAGCTTTTTTTAATAGACAGTGAAATGTTGCCGAGTCTTAAATGACAGCTTTTGTTCTATAATGAGGCGGGGACATTTAGAAGCGTCGTTCGAGCTTTATTACTGTGGTGCTCTATTTTTAATTGTTTGAAGACAATTTGAAGAGTATCTTTTTACATTTAAGAATCTTACCACTTTAACATCACACATGCATTATAGTTAAACGTATACAGTAGATGGCATTCGGTGCCGCAATAAAATTCAATTCCGTTGACTGAGGCTAAAGTTGCACATTAAAATCAAAGTGGCTAACATTATTTTTATAAAACGTTTCGAAATTGTCTTTGTTTTGGGATTTCAACGAGTTATAAGTATGTCTAAGGGCTAACGAATGCATCTTTTCAAATACAAGTTAACAAGATCAAATGTTCCAAAATAAATGTTTATTCAGCTAATTCGCACGAGGCATTTCTGAGAGAGAAACGGAACAGACGACACCGTCTACTCGTTTACAACAATAACAAAACGCTGAGTGCAGCGCGACTACGGACTAATCGGAGTATAATATTGTCTTGAGGCAAATCTTTGTTCTACCTGATTATTTGGATTCATATCGATGCATATATACTAGATGATGCCCGCGACTTCGTCCGCGTGTATTAAGTTTTTTGATTCCCGGGGAAACTAGTTACTTCCGGCATAAAAAGTAGCCACCCCTACCTATAGGTACCAAATTTCATCAAAATCTGTTGAAGACAGACAGACACACTTTCGCATTTATAGTATGTAAATATGTAGGTATATTTATGTAGGTAAATGTTATTGTATGGATTTTCAATAGGTAGGTACTAGGTAGGTATACATTCGGATACCTTTTATCTGATATTAGGCGCGGATTTAGACACCTATTATAGGTACTTGCTACGGATTTAGGGGGGCAGGGATTCTGCCTAATTGTAAAAAGGCAGTTTTAAAATATTTCGTTAGCTACTTTATTGTGATTTTTGGATTGTGTTATTTTTAAATAAATGTTGAATGTTGATAAATATTTGCTGGTAGCGAGGTTTTTTGCTATCCTCCCATTTTGTTTATTTAGGCAGCACGAAGATCAGTGTTCCTGATATTTTTTTAACATACTTAATATACACGTAACTTTAAGCTTGGTTTATTTAAAACTTTGTATCGGTTATACAACACGGTAAAGATAAGTTTTCCAGGCAGTTTATTTCATCCAAACATGGTCTGCTTTGGCCGATATAACTTATAACCAAAACTGAAAACATAAGTAAGTAGGTACGCGTGCGGATTGAACGCATTCGGGCTCTGAGCTAAATCAGTGAGAACCTAATTAGCTGTACTCCGTGAACTACTATTTTTATCAATAACTATAGGTTCGCCCCGAACTGAGACCTCGCGTCATCCATAAACTTGTACAGAGCGCCATCTATTGACATCATTGTGAAGTTCTGTTAAAAATACTAAAGTTCATTAAAAATTAAATAATTTCGTTTCCTTATAATATTTATCTACTTAATTTTAGTATTTGTTCTTCAAGTACAGGATATAATTCAAATTATTGATCAAGTTTCTGGCTCAGCCTTTCAGAAAAGTGAGAGTTCTGAGGTCAACTTTGGACATTAGAAAATCTCCACTTTGATTTCCCCCATTTCGTCAATTTTAGGGGAAAAATTTTAAAAAAATATTTTTGGACTATTCCTAATTACTTATCTTTAAAATGATATACCGCAGTCCGCAACCCTATGTAACGCTATAAAAAATATTTTACTTCGCATTCGCTTCTATGAGAGCCCCCCTGAAATAAAGATTTTTATAACTTTTTAAGCCATATTCGGCGGGAGGCCATCGGTTTACATATTATATTTAAATTTGAAGTAATTACGTTTAGTAATTCAGAAGTTATAAGGCTCTGACAGACGGACGGACGGACGGACGGACAAGTGCAAATTCACTCAAGTAGACTCAGAGACCTTCGCTTCGCTTCGCTCGGTCAACTAAGTACTTAAGCGTGCGAAAGATGCATCACTTTGCGCGGGAGGTGTGCCGAATGTGGCCGAATGCTGATGACAAAACGAGGTAGGACCAACGACCTCAATTTACATAGACCGGCCCTGTCAAACAAAGAATGTGGGCGTATTTTACTGCCGCCATCTAGCCTGAAAAGCGGGACAGCGCTATGGCGGGGACAAGGACAGGCTTATACAGGTGTGGAGCGCAGTCCACAGGTCCGACGCCCAATTTATTTCTATGAAAGGCCCGATCTAGTACCTATACACATAAATATATAGGTATCGATGGGTAGGACCGCTTTATCTTAGGATGACTATCTATCTCTGGACGACCTGTCTGGCGCAGTGGTGAGTGCTGTTGTCTTATAAGCAGGAGGTCCCGGGTTCAATCCTCGGCAGGGTCAATTTGGGATTTTATTATAAATTTCTGAATTTCGTCTAGCCCAGTATGGTGGTGGATTCGCCCCATGCTAGCTACCACTCTACCGGGAAAGACGTGCCGCCAAGCGTTCCGGTAGGTACGATATATAGATACATAGTATAGAAACCGATTTGGGATAAGTAAATATATTGTGTTTAATATAACTGCCATTAGCCATACCCCTGACAGGTTAGCCCGCTACCATCTAAGACTGCATCATCACTTACTACTACTAGGTACACTACCTACTATATAGATGAGATCGCAGTCAAGGGCTAGGTACAATTTAGTCAATAAAAAACCGGTCAAGTGTGAGTCAGAAAGGTTTACGTGAAACCACTAGGTACCTATTATAAATTCTTTTAGTAAATAACAAGATGTCATAGCAACACGTAATTAGCTGTGCACAATTAGCAAGCTAAACTGCTGGCGCCTGACAAACAATTCGACATCCTATATGAGTACGGAACCCTAATTAATGATTTTCGGAATATTTCCTATACTTGTACTGTGAGACCTTGCTTCTTGCCAAGTTTCACGTTTCTAGGTCAACGGGAAGTAGCTTATAGGTTTTGATTTATTGGCGAGTGTCAAAATATGCGACATAAACGGTCGTAGGTATATCTTTTGATTGCGTTGACTTACAAGCTTGATTTCTTTACAGCTCCAAGGGACCGTAGACCTACGTATTTGACATTCACTTCAACTTGATACATCCACGCGTTCCCGAGAGAAAGGTGATTGACAGACAGACAAACAGACGGACAACAAAGTAATCCTATAAAGGGTTCCTTTTTAGGGTTCCGTAGCCAAAATTGGCAAAAACGGAACCCTTATAGATTCGTCATGTCTGTCTGTCTGTCTGTCTGTCCGTCCGTATGTCACAGCCACTTTTTTCCGAAACTATAAGAACTATACTGTTAAAACTTGGTAAGTAGATGTATTCTGTGAACCGCATTAAGATTTTCACACAAAAATAGAAAAAAATAATAAATTTTGGGGGTCCCCATACTTAGAACTGAAAAACAAAAATTTTTTTTTCATCAAACCCATACGTGTGGGGTAGGGTAGGGTGGTGTAAGACTGCGCGGCCGATAAGACTGCGCACACGTCCTAACTGGACAACGGAGGTAAATTCATAGCTAACTTCAGTTGTGTTTTACTTGTTATCGAAGCCGGTGCGTGCTCCAGAAAAAATATTGGAATTGTTTGAAAAACTTAGGAAACAAGTGAGTTTAAAGTTTTAGTACACTTTTGATCTTATTTTTTATCAAATTGAATGTATTATTACTAAAAAAGTTGTTGAAATTTTGGTGTTTTATTAACATTTTTGCACAACGGTGTCGGTCATGTTTCTGTTCCATACGAAATAGTTTAACAGTTTTCTAAGAGATGGCAGTAATATTGTAATGATTAAGCTGACATTTAGGTGTGTAAAACTGCGCACCTTGAGTGCGTGTAATGTTGCGCGCGCAACTTTACACGCGTTGATTGTTGTATTTTACATTCGTTTTTTTTCATATTATTTTATGCATAAAACCTATCTTTCAGGATGTCGTCTCCTTAGATTATGTATATATCGTCTCGGAGAAAATCCAAAATCGACGCAAAAAAGGAGATATACCCGGAAGCACAAAACATCGGAGGTAATAAGTAGCTCACCGTATAAACAAAAAGAAAATACACAGAAAAAGAAAAAGACAAATGAACAAGAAACAAAGCAAAAAAAGATGAATAGAAATTGTAAGAAACCAAAGTTTAATACCAAAAAGAAAATTTGTGTATGTGGAGGATGTCATGAAATATATAAAGAGCCAATTCAAGAAGACTGGATAGAGTGTAGTTCATGTCAGCAGTGGTGGCATGAGGAATGTTCATATTACGTGGGTTTAGGAGTTTTTATTTGTTATTTATGTGCAAATAATATGTGATTTCTGTGTTTATCAAAAGTGCGCAATCTTACCGATCTCAACGCGCAGTTTTACACACTAGGATGTGTAAAGCTGCGCAATTCTCGTTAGTCGCTTTAATTTAATTATTATAAATGTTATTATTTTTTTTTTAATTAGAAGTTTGTAGTTTTGTTGTCAAATGATTAATGATTATGAGTAAATAATTTCATACTGATAACCCTTGTACTTTTCATTTTATGCACCTTTAATCGCAAACTGCGCAGTCTTACACCACCCTACCCTATCTATGGATAGGTCTTCAAAAATGATATTGAGGTTTCTAATATCATTTTTTTCTAAACTGAATAGTTTGCGCGAGAGACACTTCTAAAGTGGTAAAATGTGTGCCCCCCCCCCCCCTGTAACTTCTAAAATAAGAGAATGATAAAACTAAAAAAAATATATGATGTATATTACCATGCAAATTTCCACCGAAAATTGGTTTGAACGAGATCTAGTAAGTAGTTTTTTTTTAATAATTTAAAAGTTAACTTAATAATTTATAACTCGCGCACCGAGGGTTCCGTACAGACCTGTACGGAACCCTCGGTGCGCGAGTCCGACTCGCACTTGGCCGGTTTTTGTTTTTTTCTCTTGAGTCTTGAGGTACGGAACCTTAAAAAGGGCCCAATTGCATTC
The DNA here is from genome assembly GCA_917051295.2 of Erebia ligea. Taxonomy (NCBI): domain Eukaryota; kingdom Metazoa; phylum Arthropoda; class Insecta; order Lepidoptera; family Nymphalidae; genus Erebia; species Erebia ligea. The sequence goes on from OU785226.1 coordinate 3,817,288, forward strand.
AGTTGACTACTATATGTAGACAGTAAACTGTAGAGTTGTGTCTTACTTACCATACGAGGTAGTAGATGGGAGCGCGTGGTGGCGTGAAACCTGCACGCTGCGGAGTCTCGCGCGGTAGGCCCGCTTGCGCGCAGCAAGCGCGGCCGCCTCGCCGTCGCGCACCAGCCCGCCCGCGCTTTGTGTATGTAGACTGTAGAGTGGTGTCTTACCATACGAGGTAGTAGACGGGAGCGCGTGGTGGCGTGAGACCTGCACGCTGCGGAGTCTCGCGCGGTAGGCCCGCTTGCGCGCAGCAAGCGCGGCCGCCTCGCCGTCGCGCACCAGCCCGCCCGCGCTTTGTGTATGTATACTGTAGAGTGGTGTCTTACCATACGAGGTAGTAGATGGGAGCGCGTGGTGGCGTGAGACCTGCACGCTGCGGAGACTCGCGCGGTAGGCCCGCTTGCGCGCAGCAAGAGCGGCCGCCTCGCCGTCGCGCACCAGCCCGCCCGCGCTTTGTGTATGTAGACTGTAGAGTGGTGTCTTACCATACGAGGTAGTAGACGGGAGCGCGTGGTGGCGTGAGACCTGCACGCTGCGGAGTCTCGCGCGGTAGGCCCGCTTGCGCGCAGCAAGCGCGGCCGCCTCGCCGTCGCGCACCAGCCCGCCCGCGCTTTGCTGCCGCCGCAGGGCAACCTGTGAGCAAATGTGACTTTCATTCATTTCAACCCGTTGCCAGCCAACTACAGAGAGTCTCCTCTCAAAATTAGAGTGTTTTGGTCACATAGTCACCACGCTAGCCAAGTGCGGATTGGCAGAATTCACACACCTTTGAACATTAATCACAGAACATTTAAAGAATTCTTGGGCATGCAGGTTTCCTTACGATATTTTCCTTCACCTTTCGAGCGAACATAACACAGAAAAGTTATAGAAGTGCGTGCCCGAGGAACGAACTCCTGACCGAATAGGAGGCTGGACGTCTAAGCCACAAGGCCCTCATCACTCTATGTATCATCACTCTATGTAGATATCGTAAGTCGTAACTATAGGAAAGCGTATATACCTACAGACTTAAATTGCGGACTAGCCGGACAGTCTCAGGACCTCCTTATTCTAAGATATGGGGGTCTACCCTCTTCCTCTCAAACGAAACTTCGCAAACGAACGTATTAATTAGTCGGTTAATAGACCCACACAAAATCGTTCAATCCAATCGGTCACGAAAATTGTCTATGGATCCGTACTTCGTCTGCGTGTACGAAAACGAAATAGAGAGGAGCATAGAGATAATATTATGTCGGAGAGGAGTTAACGAAATTTCGTTCGTTCGTTTGCGAAGTTTCGTTTTAGAGAAAGAGAGTAGACCCCCAGGACCCACATACCCGACGATCCACTACCTACTAAGAAAAGTAAAATTAAAGTTTGTCTGATCCTCCACGGGATCAATAAAACTCTACGTGGGTTTCTGGAAACAGTGAGGTATAAGATAATATGAACTTGTCCATATACCTACTTTCAGTTGGAAAATCTAATATGCCTAAAGTAGGTAATTATATACCTATTATAGGAAACGTGACACAAACCTTTGCAGCGGCATCCATTTCGGGGAGTTGACTTTTTACTGCTTATTTTTCTAGAACTTTTATTTTTCCCCCGATTTTGGCTTTTTACTGTTCTCTTTCCATTTTTACTTCCGGTAATAACTGGCCCACTAGATTCACGTAAAATACCACCGTTTGGGTTTTCGACCAGATTAGTCACAAGCTGCACTTTCTTTTCATAATCAGTACAAATATTGTTAAGTTCTTCGTCATGTGAATCTTTTGGAAAATTATTATAATGCATTTTTGGACTGTTTTTAACTTCATCAAAAAGATGAAGTGCAAGTGCTTTTTCGTAAGCTACATCACACAAATAGTCACTTTCTACGGATTCACATAAATTCACAATTTCTTCTTCATAAGTAGCAGGGAGATCCGGAAATAAGCACTGGTTGCTTTTACTCATTCTGACCGTTACTCGCGAAAAAGTGCAACCGGTTTGAGGACGCTATCCCTATGTCGCTCTATTTATCTTGTTAGAGGATAGTAAAGTAATTAGGTACGTAAAGTCGTACAAATAATAAGCCGCATGTATCTAATGAATACTAATCAGGCAAATTATTATAACTATAACTAGATAGGTATACCTACTTAGTCTTACTGGGTTAGTAATTAGAAACGACTTTTTAGTAGATATTATAAAACCGTATCGCCTAATTATGAACGGTTATTACTTAATTGTCAAGGAAGATGGAGTTATGTAAGAAGCCAATGAAATTTTAATTAAAGCTGTCATCATGGTTATTAGAAAATCCAACTTTTTATTAGGTTAGCTAAGCTCATAAGGAAGTTACTAAGTAATTAGGGGAGTCCAAAGTAGATAATAAGTAGAGATGGTAGCGTGTAGATGAATCTTCCACTATCACAAAACGTAACACTAGATGCTTCTAACCATAAAAATTCGTTGCATTAGATAAATGGGTAAATAAAAGCAGCTAATATAGCGCCCGCGGCAAATTGTGGAAATTTCTAAAACCTGGCCGCATTCTACATTTTAAATTTTAAAAGGGAAACTTTGTGCAAAATTTCAGCTTTCTAGCTCCAAGGGTTTGGGCTGGGCGTCAATGAGTCAGTCAGTGAGTGACTGAGCCAGGACTTTCTTGTTTAGGCCAGGTCTTTTTACTGTATGAGATAGTAGGTATGATAACCTCACCTGAGCGGCCATCACCCGTTGTCTCTCGAGCACCAGCAGACATCCAGGGCATCGGCAATCCCGCCACCGACACAGCCTCTTGTGCCCCTTCAAGCAGGAGATAACGCCGTGGTTGCGGCACCGGGCGCACTTGGGTGTCCGGAGAGCTTTCCGACTGCCTCCGTTTTCACCCTCACTGCTGTTGGCTTGGCTTTGCATGTCTTGTCGTCTAATATTTCGCTGCACTGTAAATCACTCGTCAACGAAAACGTGAGTGTCCAAAAAATATAAAAGCTTTGGGAGCATTTCACAGAAAACTTTTAAAAAATACAGAAGCTTTTGTGTTTTTTAATTAAAAAGTTAAAGACGCTAGACTAAGACTTCTATTCCTTCGGATAATAAGTAATTTATTTCGAATGCGCCGCGAGTGATGTGTTTCCGCTGAAATATCTTTTCAGAGATTAGATTCAGTGTATTTCCTCTCGAACTTAAACGTCAGGCACCGTAAGCGCTCCGCCCAACAAGTTTTTCTATTGGTCGATGTACAAAGGGGCGGCAGCTACGCTACGCGTCGGCTGAGTTCTCACATGTTTTTATTATGAAAACTGATACTTTTAAAAACCATGATTATTTGTTATCAAATATACTTAATATGCCTAGTCCTACTTATTTTAAATCAACGTACCTATTACTTGTTTTATTTAAGTCGGTAGTTAACTATAGTTCGCGGCCTTCGCGCGCGAGTTGAATGCAGAGCTTAGGTATGTAGTTATGGTGACACATACAAAAGCTCTGCATTCAACTCGCGCGCGAACTCTACTTATAAGCATATACCTATACCTAAGCATGCAATTTTTTCTATCTAAGTATACCTACTAATATTATAAATTCGAAAGTTTGGATGGATGGATGGATGGATGGATGGATGTTTGTTAGGTACTCAATCACGCCAGAACGGTTGAACGGATCAGGATGAAATTTGGCACAGAGGTATGATTGTAGTCTGAAATAACACATAGGCTAAGGCCCGGAAAATTACAGAGCTCCCGCAGGAACAAAAAAACAATCCATGTGGACGAAGTCGCAAGCATCAGCTAGTAAGTAATATGATAACCCATCTCAGGTAGATTATGGTAGGAGATGGGTGCGTTAGTAAATTAAATAGGTAAGTACCTAAGTTGGTACCTATAGGCATATATTTACTCCCAATAAAATAAATAACAATTTTGTATCATCATAACTCAGAAGGATCGATGTAAGCGATAGCCAATCTCTGGTAGCGGGTGACGATTGCCAATCACATCTCCGGTTACACTGACCTCTGTCCAGCGCGGCGTTAGGTTTCATTTTCAATTTACCCGGTAACTAAGATTACGAAAATAATATCATGTGATTCAGATTGACTTTTATTAATTTATGATAAAAACTCTACCTTCAGGGACCTTAATTTTCCAAAACAAGTTTTATCTTACTTTCATTAGATACGAGAACTATCTACCTAAGTAGGTACTGAACTAGACGGTAGAGTAGGTACCGAAACGTACCTACCCATGGGAACCTCTCGTGATAGGTGCATCGTTAAAATCAATGCAAACCAATGTGAACCATGTCTGGTTTGATCAATGCATGAAATTCGTCAGAAACAACCAGCCTATTGCAGGTAGGTATGATCTTTAAGTATATCATTCAATGGGTAGGTAGATACTTAGGTTGTTGCTATACCCATTGTACAAGTATTTGTATACCTACATATTATTTTGTAGAATTCATAAGTTGTTCTATTTGGATAAATCCAACAAGGGTTTATTTCATCCAATAGCACATCCATAAAGTTAAACGAGCTTTACCCAAGTATCTATTAGTTTCTTTGATACAACAACGAAGTTAAACGAACACAAAGAACAATATCCTTGTGTGCTAATTGTTTGTTCATGGAGCATCCACTGGAATCTGGATGCAGTGCGTATTGCTTGAGATCTCTTCATACACAGCTGCATGCATTGTTTTGGGCTCGATGCGCATGATCCTCATTCATTTCGCGGCCGAGCGCGTTTGATCTTACGAGCCCTTATTCGTTATAATTTAACCGTTCTCAATTACCTACTGAGCTCGATGTGGTTACAAAATACGTTCAACTAAATATTTAAACCGTGATCATTTGATTCAGGCGTCTTTAAGAATCACTCTCGTAGTTTACTTATCCTTTTAATCGACTTCTTAAAGGAGATGGTTCTATTTCGGCGCTATAAGGAAGCGAAAAAAATAAGTCATTACTTTGTAGTTTTTGTCGTTTATTGGTAAAATGATCTCAGTCATATAAACTTGATTATTTGGAGCGTCTCATCTAAAAATGAACGTCAATAAGTTTAACCTCAACAATGTGTACCTATAGCAAGCAATACACAAATTGGACTTCGTCGGTCGTCCAGACACCGTAGTAGGTATACCAACAAGCAAACACACATTGATATTAGTAAAGTACGAATTTTCTCTAAAGCCCGTTTCACACGAGGGCATAGCAGTGAGGTAGAGTCGAAAGCAGAAAAGCTAGGTAGGTAGGTACTGCTACCATAACCATGCTACAACTGAACAGGACGTAAAAATTCTCTGGGCGGATATGTTGGCCAAATTACAAATAGTGTATAAATAACGCGAACCGCGAACTCTTATTATGCGCGTTCATTTTTAGATTATATTAAACGAATTACAAAAAATATTTATTTTAAAACAAATAAAATACATGACGTTTTAATAAATTAAATACTAAATTAATATCACAATAAATACTCTTCTTCTGAAATCTTTGCCTTTTGTTCGAAACATTGTTTTAACCAGGCTTCAGTGACAATTTTTGCCTTACAATTTATATTTAACGCCTCTAAATCTTCCGTCTTGGTGATATTTGCTACGACGACATGCGTGGCCGCTTGTGGAGTGTCCGAGGCTTTGGCTCCATACACGCGCGCTAAAGATGCGTACAAGGCATTATCCACTACATGTATGGAACAACCTCGCAAAAAAGAGAACGGGTTATTTTCGCCGAACAACTGCCGGTCCAGTTTTAACATTTCTCTTGTCGTTAAATATATCGGCAGTTCCTGGAACAAAACAGAACATAAAAATTCCACTTATTAAAAAAATTTAATGTAATTATGACCTAATTCAATTTTCTAAGTATCATTTGTAGTAATTAAGATTACCTACAGCTGATTAGTAGACAGTAAAGTCCTTACTGACTCATCAATGTCCAGCCCATACTCTTATGCTGAGATCTATAGAGCTTTATCTTTGACTTGGCTCAAACTTTACTCAGAGTTAAAACGAGATGGACCTATGTGAGTAACATAAATCTGTCTCGTTTTAACCATGTCTTAAGTCTAAGCAAAGTCAATGTTTGCTCTATAGATTTCACACTTAGACCTAGATAGGTGATATGTTGCACACAGGTTCGTTTCAAACTACCTCTGCGGTGAACGTTTCGCAACCGCGGATCCTCTATTGCCAGTTGCCACCCATAGGCGTTGCAATCACACACAGCGTATCGCAACACTTACCGCATCCATTTTGGTGAAACACTTCCTCAGCGTGTTTTCATCTATTTCCTCCTTGTAGCTGTCTCCAAACGTGTCATAATCTATACACAAGTCAAGTTTAGTCTCGTCCTTTATAGACAGCATGTCTAAGGGAGACAGAGGACACAGAGTCTCTGAAGCAGGCAGAGAGCGAAGCCAACTAGTTGTGATGATGTCTTCACTTCGCATCGCTATCAGGTTGCGGATTTTGACTGTGATAGTACCGGCCACACAGCACCATGTATCGGGCCCTGGAAAAATCATGTACCCTGTACTTTAACTTAAAAGTTAAAACTACCTTTTATCCTCGCTTTCCTACCTAGAAGAAACCTCAATATAGAGACGTGTGCGTACTGAACTAATATTATAAATGCAAAAGTTTGTCTGTTACCTTTTCTCTAAAAAGGCTGTAGCCACTTTGGACTAAGGATCATGATCCTTAGTCCTTAGTGATGAACGAGATTAAATAACGGTGAAGGTAGGTACTTAAATTTTTTAAATGTCGCAGGGAACTAGATCGTCCAGACATGGTGGAACAGGCCAATACTCAAACTCAAAGTATATATTTTATTAAATATAGGTACCTACAAAGTACACCTTCTGAACGTCACGTTTACAAAGTATAAGACGTGATGCTGATAATTAACTACGGTATCCTAAAACTAAAGCTACGAGGGTTCCAAACGCTGGTCTAAGAAGAGCCCACGACAAACTGAGCTAGGATTTTTTTTAAATATCACCAGCTCACAGATATCAAATAATCAAATAATCCTTTACACTGTAATAAATTCATCAACTCACCACTATTTTCAACATGTTTCCCGCCGTGTGACTGAATGATTCGCACCAGGTCCGCTTTCTTGCAGTCCTCGTCATCAGACAGTATGCACAGTTTTCGACCCAGTAGCGCTTTCGAAGTCACCTCCACGTCGCCGGTCAGTTTTGTGCGGAATTTATCCGACACTTGCGGCGCTTTTGATATTCTTTGAATTTTCCTTTCCTTTGGCTCGCTGGGAGAATCACTGACCCGTTTGGTGCTTAATTTAACAACTGGACTTCTTGTCTAAAGAATGAAGAAGATTTCGAATTGAAATAATTTACTTAACGTGGAGTAATATGAGGTCCCAGCGTAACTTTGTATCTAACGGGACAATGACGTAACATTTTCAGCTCCGGCGTCCGAGTTTTGTGACTTGAAAAATAATACTCGACGGCTCTTTTTTGCTATCAGCTTAGTTTGTTTGAGATAAAAGACGAAACATTGGCCACGCGTAGAAGATAGGCCTATACCTAGTTACACTGTCCTGCTCTACAGTTTTTGAAGTAAAACTTCTTTACGCACGCTTGACTTGGGGAGTAAGCTGGTAAATGCGTGACGAGAGCGCTACGAAAAGTGTGATCGGGCGAGGCGAACGGAAGTTGAGAGGGAGATTAAACATATATGTATATATATATATACATTCATATAGATGGAGCAAAAGAAGTTTTACTTCAGTCGTGTGGTCTAAAGCACACTCGTTTTTTCTTGAACTGCGTAGGGTGTGTCACCTCGGTGTTGTAAGTTTGAAAGTTCCGTTCAAAACAACCTACGTGCCACAACCACCACCACAGCCCAATAACGTCCCACTGCTGGGCACAGGCCTCCTACATCTACTACTAACGTGCACTACAGTGATATACTCACGGAGATGAGCTGGTTGTAGCTCTGCAGCGTCATGACGTCAGCGACGGGTTTGTCGTCGCGGATGCGCTCGACGCGCGGGAAGCGCAGCGCGTAGCCCGCGCCGTACTCCGCGCTGCGCACCAGCTCAGTGGCGCGTACCTGGCCACAACACCCAATCAGTTAGGCTACGTTCGCACTGCGAAAAACATTCGCACGAATTTTACTCTCGCGATTTATATTTCGTGTACAAATTTTACCTACTCCTAGCTCATTTGTATCAAACCAGCGTTTAATTTTTTCGCAGTGCGCCTTAAAATCGTTTAACTTAAGTCGTTAGGCAAGTGGATGGATGTCTGAATTGTTGCCCACTCACGGCATCACAGTTTAGTTTATTCACGTACGAAGATGCCTCATGTGCCGTTAACAAAATATGTTTCAGAAATATAATTTAAATGTTTTTGTCGAGCGTAGATAAGGCAGGAGTCACGACTAACCTATGTCTGGCTTAATGTTAGAACTACCATATTAAAATTGAACTATTAGCGTAATAAAGTTGTAGGTACATGTAGGAGCACGAATGCACTCGCAAGGCTTCTATGAGAGAAGAGTGGAGACGGATCGTTAAGCGTGCCACAACAGTAACACCAAAGTGACGACCACGACCGCTCTGAGAAGAGCGATACGACGAAGAAGAAGAAGACATGTAGGAGAGGCACGAGTGAAGTGTACAAAAGCTAAGCCATTAAAGTCAAGTAGATGGAATGCAAAATTTCAAATGTTTGTTTTCTAACGCGACTTATGTCTGACTGAAAATGATTTACGGTTAATGGCCAGCATAAGATAAAATTTGATAAGGCAAGTTGTACCTGTAAAACAATGGAGTGCTCGGGCAGTATCCAGAAGTCCGGCTTCTTCCGGCCGAAGTACAGACAGGGCGGCGCCGGCGCGCTCCTCGCGGCGCGCCACTGCTGCTGCAGCAGGCCGCACAGCCGCGCCTTCTCCTCGTACGTGACGCCGCTGGACACGTGGCCCACGCACACCCAGCGCTTGTCACCTGAATACCCCGGACCCCCCCACCCGGCTGAATATTATCAGAAAGTAGATGATGTCCGCAACTTGTGCTTAAGGTCCAATTTGCTCGCACGAAACGTTTTTGCTCGAAGTTTCTGATACGAACCGCTAGGGTGTGGAACACCCTCCCAGCGCACGTGTTTCCTGCCACTTATAACTTAAGTAGGTACCTTCAAGGCAAGAGTGAATAGGCATCTTCTAGGCAAGCGCGTTCCAACCTAGACCTCATCATTGCTTTGCACTAAGCATGATTGTCGTCAAGCGCAAGCCTATCACCAATAAAAAAAACCGAAGCCGGATTTTGCGTCGTGATTTACCACGATAAAAAGAAACCTATATTATGTCCGACTCGGTCTAATACTAAATTTTACGCGAGGACGAGGCGCATGTCGTCCATTTTCTTTTAGAAAAATGCTGATGCGCCGGAAGTCACTCAGCTTGTGCCTGCCAAGCAAATTATAGGGCTGAATATTAGCAGAAACTAGATTAGGCCCGCAACTTGAGCCGGATATTTCGTCGTGATTTCCTGCGATTAAGAAGATCTTATATGTCCGTCTCCGGCTAGGCATCTTTCTTATACTGAATTTGATCAAAATCGGTTAAGCGGTTTAGCCCTCTGTCGCATTACTCTGCGAGCATAAGTGATCGTTAGAACTAGGCAAAAATTTGACAGTGAGTAGAGTCGTTGGGGTCTATACCATACGAATTACGATGTAGGTGTTCTACATGAACAACACCAAGAATGTAAATAACCTGCTAACCAGAAAATGTTAAAGTTCTTCCACAGTATTCCAGAGTTTCCATTCCACATACTTATACCTACATACCTGAGTCAACATCAGCGCAAGCTACGTAGAAGCTCTTAGCGCGGCCCTGTCTCTTGTTTTCCGCTTCGTCGGCTCCGATTATCACTAAATCCAAGTCCGTCATAGTGCCCTCTGTGTACTGAAAAGAAGGAATTTATCTGTATCCCTTTCTACGTATATACTTACCTAACTACTTTACCAAGACTTTCCAAAGCTACCTAAGATAACTTTTCGGTGAAATCAATTCTTCTTCATCATCGTTACACTCTTGACAGAGTGGCTGTGGTCATCACGAAGTGACGGCTTTTGTGGCAGATGTTATGCGCTTCACGAGCGGATGCTCGTGAAGCGCTCACAACCACAACTCCACACAACTCCACAACACACTTCTACCTGCTGGCCGACAGCTTGGTACACTCGTGCATTGAACCGCCAACAACCGACTTAATTTGGTCGGTCCAACCTGGGTGGGACTGGGTTTGGGTGACCTTCCTCACCCTCTGGTGCCCTCCACCTTGCCCTGCACGACGAGGCGCTCGATGGAGTCATTTCTTTATGTTTTAGTATGCGTAAAACACGTTTACTATAAGGGCCCATGGGACACGGAAAGTGTCCATTCCAAAAATCAAACCCATTCGAAAAATCAACCAAGAAAAACACATTTCAGGTATTTCCACAAGGGCCCCAACGCTCTGTGTACCTCAGGACCCTTGCAGGGCCTCGACTGCTCTGGGCGAAAGGAAAACATCGTATGGCCAATACAACACTTGCATATTATCATCTCCGAAGAAGTTCTGAATGATGAAGATAATTTATTTAGATATAAGTACTAAAAACTTATTACATATTATATCCAAAAATATCCAAAAAAGTGGAGATTACATTATTAGGTATCAGGTACGATTGGCGCGCGCGCGTTCCCAAAGAAAGCCATGTATGTACCTAATTGAATACCTAACGAAATTAAAGAAACCTAATTGGTATGCCTATATGGTTTAATTGTGACAGTGCACATAAAATCTTGTAATTTCGTTTCTTAGGTCGAAATCTCGTGTGTTAGTAGAGTTGCATGCGGAAGGATCTGAGGAATCATAGCATTATTACTCGAGAAAAATTTCATTTTCTGAATAATGACAAGGGAATAATCTATGAAAAGAGAAATATGTCAATATTTACCTCAGGTTTAATCTTGAACCAGCCGGCATTGCGCTGGGCAGGAATGTAGTAGGAGTGGATTTCTTTCAGGACGATGCCCTCGTCCTGGTTGTCGATAGCCTTATTGAGGGCATTCACGACGTCAGAACTACGACAAACAACGACAAAAATGTGAAATACCAACTTACCTTTATCGTTAAAGGTTAGTTTTGACCGGACAAGTCTAAAAACAGATACACACGATACGATATCGCATCGTGGCACGTTACGTTAATAAGAGGTCGTGTCGCGATGTAATGTCGTGTCGTAGAATACATCACGACACGACGTGGACATGATTTTCAAGGCACTTTATTTTGGACCCAGTATTATCTGTGTTTCTGCTTCTTTATGGAACATGATTTTAAACGATTTACGTAGATTACTATTTCATACTGCATTACAAACACTCAAAACAAATCAAAACTCAAATGTTTTTCAAGTATACTTTAACAAGTGCTTTTGAATTAAGAAACCACGTCGAAACGTGCCACGTCGTATCGTGTGTTTTGGCCCCAAGAGTTCTGACTGCAACATGTTCACTTACACATCTTTGACAGTTTCTCGTTTACTATGCTGTATGACTCCGGGCAGCTCTGTAAAGAGAGAGTCCAGGATCTTGAGTCTCTCGTGGAGCGGCAGGCCTCCCTTGTCCGGCGGCCCGACCAGCGACTGTTCGTTGTAATAGAGAATGTCGAACACGCAGTAGCATGCGCGGTATGATGAATGTTCAGTTATCTTCTTTATGTCGTACGACATTCCTAAAACATGCATACTAACTTTTTAAGAGGCAGACACACTAGGTTATTTCCGAAAGAACTTTTGGATTTGCCGTTACACAAATTTAAAAAAGCAGTAAAGGACCACTTGTTGAGTCGAGGCTAATTTCTTAATGACAAAGCCGATTGCATCCATACAGGATGCAATCGACTTTGGATGTAGCGCCCCACAGGATAGTGTAAGTAATAACTGTAATATAAATTAAATACAGTAGTGTATTTTTTTTTTTTTTTTTTTTATATATATAGCGAGCAAACGAGCAGGCGGGTCACCTGATGGTAAGTGATTACCGCCGCCCACGAACATTTGCAGCACCAGAGGAACCGCCAATGCGTTGCTGGCTTTTGAGAAATTTGTTTATCCGCCCTTTGAAGAGCCCCATATTATAATCATTAGGGAACACAGAAGATGGAAGCTGGTTCCACAATTTGCAGGTGCGTGGCAGAAATGACCTGGAATAGCGGGTGGTGGAAGAGGACCAGGCATCCAGGTGGTGAGGATGAAATTTGTTTCTGCGACGAAGAGTGCGACTGGAGAACACGGAAGGTGGTATTAGATTAAATAGCTCCTCAGAGCACTCACCATTGTAGAGACGATAGAACACACAAAGAGAACTAACGTCTCTTCGGTGCTCTAGGGACTCCAGCGTGCAAGTAATTTTGGGATTATCCACGAGTCGAACTGCCCGCTTTTGTGTATACTGTATTTAATTTATATACCTACGTATTGTAATATCTTGTTGTTTAAAAAGGCAAATGCTGAGTTTCTTTTGTTTCAAGAGCCGGCTCATCTCAGCAGAATCTGCTTATCGAACTGGTGGTAAAATCAAAACATGACGTAACATAAGAGACACCTGGATGTCCTGCATGTTATAAATAAATTGAGTTTGAGTTTATTCAAAATGTTACATTATTCTTAAATCCTAAGAATCATAAATCTTGGTAGATTAGGAAGGCGGAGGACCGTGTAGTGATACGCTCTCCAAAAGGTCTAGGTATGTCCAACAGTGGATTAATACAGGCTAAAAATCGTAAAATTTAGCGAAATTACATCAACATACAGTTTGAAAGGATTTTAGTACCTAGTTGGTATTAAGGTAAGAGTCAGTGGCGATTCCTCTAAGATTGCGCAGCTTGCGCCGCAATACCAATAATTATTAATAACTTACTTACCAATTACCTATTCTAGATCTATATTTAAGTAATATAAACTAATACTTATTTTATAACATGAAATAGGTACCTACCATTCACAAATCATATAAGTTTATCAATTAAATGATTGCGTTAATCGATAATTATTTTAAATCACGCACGCTCCATGGCCACCTCGCACCTTGGTTGTGAGTTGTGACTTGTGACGTGCGCCGCATTGCCACGTGGCTCGTACTGCGAGAATCTTCGAACTCCGCGGCCCGCTTACTCCCGCACATACTACGGGCTGAAGGCGTGCACTATGAGTTGCGCATGTGCTGTGTAGTATTATTTTCGAAACTCAAAAACTACTCAACCGATTTTAAAAATTCTTTCTCCTATAGAAAGCTACATTCTCGGCGAGTAACATAGGCTATATTTTATTTTCAAAAACATTAAAGATCCCTACGAATATTGCAATAATGTGAATGAAGTCGGAAAAAAATGTCTCATCTGAGAGCTTCCGTGGCGTGCGCTGCGTAAATGGTAAAAGTTACATGAAAACAATGTATGGTGGAATTGTTCCTCTCAAAAAGTTCTAAAAAAAAGTCCGCGACAGCATATAGCTATGTTTTAAGGTCGTCTCACAATAACCGTCATTATAAAGAGGTAAAGTTTGTGAGGTTGTAGGGGGTAATCTCTGGATCTACTGAACCGATTTTGAAAATTCTGGTACCAACAGAAAGCCACATTATTTGTGAGTGTCATAGGCTTGGTACGAGAACCGAGATTAACCCGAAAAATTAGGGAGGTCCCGTGGGAATTTAAAAAACTTATTTCACGCGGACGAAGTCGCGGGAATCTGCTAGTGTAAGATAAATAAAAATAGTATTCTTTATTCTAGTAAGTACAAGTTAGCCCTTGACTGCAATGTCACCAGGTGGTGGGTGATGTTGTAAGTTACTACTCTAAGATGGCGGGCAAACCTGTTAGGGATGTACCTATCAGTTATATTAAACCTATACCCCTAATCAGTGATATATGAGGTAAATGTGTTTTATTGAGAAAATACCTAACCATCAGCTAGCGCAAACCCCAGATTGACCACCAGGAATCGCCACTGGTAAGAGTATATAAAAAGTATTAAAATACCAATATAATTTATTGTTTACCTTTGGAGCCAAAACATCGGTTTTCTTTATGCCAGCCCATCATTTCGCCATCTAGTATAAAGTTGCGTGCATTCGATGAAAAGCAATTTCTCAAATCAGGCGTCAGCATGCCAGATTCAAATGTTTTGCCGTACTTCTTCGAATAAGCGAAACCCTTCCTCGAATAATATTCAAAAATGTTGTTTTCCATGTGTATCTATAGGTATGGCATAAAACATTCATATTAATTTTATGTACGCAGTTTTAGCCTGTAGCTTGCCTGAATGATAGAATGAGAAACCTGCATCAATCATTGCAACAATATCATTATTGTAGGTAATTGGCTGAAGTTATGGTATTCTTGCTGCGACAATAAATTCTGACCAACATCGAAATCAGAGGCGATTGCGATCGTTACACTGTAGCAATAATTTCTAAGTAATAAGGCCCTTGAATATCTCAGAAAAGAGACCTCCGGCTCCGGTGACGTGTTGAATACTAAACTATTTAGATAGACAACACCATCTCTGAACTAAACTAACATGACAGATCTATTTATATTATTATCCCTTTAATAATGCTCCACGAGGAAAGGGGAAGCACTAAGTAGTGCTGTGCATTTTAGTTTAGCTTGGAGATTGTGCTAAACAGAATTGGCCACAACATATAACCTGGAACCTCTCCCCATCAAACTTATCTTCAACTAGGTAGGTTTTATCTGGAGAGAGATGTATGTGCGTGACGTCCATTCGCTCGGACAGCATCGGCCTTACTGCAAAAAACAACTGCACGCCGAGCTCTAACGGCCGAGTGTCGCCATCTTCCAGATCTTCGCAAACCTATAGTAAAGATTATAATTTTTTGTATTACACTATACGTTTGTTAAAACAGCTTCCTTTAATTATTATAAAGTAGTTCACATAGATTAGGAAAGTGGGTAGCAGTTTATTTTACTATTGTCAACACATATCATGTGATTGCGCAGAGAACTTTTGGGTTTGGCCGTTAATATCAAATAGCTTCTTGAAATTCGTAAATATGTAGTAAGTACTTATCTTGTCGAAACAGCTTTGAACAAAGCTAAGCTTTTCGTCAAATAGCCTAGGTAGGTATATGTTAGGAAGAAGTAAATAATTAGGTATAATCAGATAAAGAAACTTTGGGGTGCAACGTTGACCGTGCAGTCTTCCTCAGTCTTACCTTACGAAGATCGCTACAGTTTCTATAGAGTTCCGGGGCGTCGGGGTGAAAGCATGATAGTATGCGATGTGAACTCATGCTGAGCTTCAAATCCTTTAAAATCATTCGCAGAAACCATTTAAATTCTTGAGATGTCAACTTTGTTATCGCGTAGCTAAATGCCTCGTCCAGGATCGCTGGAATTAAAGAATTCTTTGCCTGGTGGCAATGTACTAATAGCTTAAAACTGGCGTCAATCATTTAGTCGCGTCTGCAGTTGACCGAATGACGCGTCACAATAGCATATTTTCGTGCGTAGTATGTACCTACCTTGACTTCGACAGTTTGTGTGAGAGCTGCGCTTGCAAGCACTCGCACCTCTGTTCAAAGACGACTATTTGATTGGCGCTAACTATAGGAAGGATAGGTATTACCAAATATTAACCACCTTTAAAAGACAAGTAGTCAATGTTATTATCAGCTATTCTAGTTAGTAGTTAAGACTTCAGCCTCCTATCCGGAAGGTCCGAGGTTCGAATTCCGGGCACCCAACTCCAATTTTTGGAATTACCTATACCTAGGTATGTTTTTAAGCATTTAAATATAACTTGCTTTAACATTGAAGGAAACCACCATGACGAGACCTGCAAGCCTGAGAGATCTCCATAATGATTAAAGTTCTCAAAATGACGTGTGTAAAGTTTGCCAATGCGCATTTCGCAAGCGTTGTAGACTTTGGCCATAACCCGGCCCATTATGAGGAGACTCGTGATCAGTTGTGGGCCAGCGATGGGATGAGATTGATAACTTTTCTATAAAAAAAATATCGACTAACAACCGCGATCTTACATGATGTTACGATGATGCAGACTAAGATGGTAGCGGGCTAACCTGTAGGGATAGGTCATAGCCATAGGTATGGCAGTTTTATTAAACCCCAATCGGTTTCTACACGGCATTGTAGCGGAACCACCCTTATTAAGACAACAGCGCTCAACATGGCACCAGGGAAATCATCAAACAATCAATTAATTAGGTACCTACCATTACGTAAGTAGCTACGTCCTCTGGTTTCAAAAGGGAAGGTGATTCTGTGTTCACAAGGAAAGGTACGACTTTCGTAGGGTAGGTACCATAGAGGTATAATATGATACCTACGTATTTTACTTCAGCTTAAATACGGCTACGTCTACTAACTAAATTGACACTTACGTCCTTTATTTCCAACTTCATCTTTAGCAATTTTGTCTAAAATTTCATTAACAGCACCCACTGTTAATTCTGGATTAGTTTGTTGGGCCCTGGTCTTCAAAACGAAATAAGCTATGCTGGCAAAATCGCTTTCATGCGTGGTGGAATGGACGGAGCGAAAATTTAATAACTTTTGGGCATCTACTGATTGTTTATTGAGCGATAATACTTTTACCAATAAAGTGCCAAGTTTTGTTTCTTTCAAATTATATGCACTTCTTTCTCGTTCACAATCAGGCAACAGCAATCTTAGAATCGGGAAAAAAGTAGAATTCTGAAAAATAAAACTTATTTCAGTTAAACCTATCTAAGCAGTGGCGGCCTTAAGGGGTGGGAAGCAGGGCAACTGCCCTGGGCCTCGATCTTGCAGGGGCCTCACGCTCTTGCGCTACAGCCCAAGTAGAGAAAGTCATTAGGTAGATACTAATGTGTATTTGAATATCTTCCTCGCAAATATCTACCGCCCAGAGCCTCGCAATAATAATAATATTAATATAATAATAATTGAGGACAGCGCTGAGGAAAGTTTCCCTTGATTTAGAGCGGATGGGAAGGATTCTAGAAGAGGCGATTTCTGAGACTCGGAGCGCTCCTCTAGAGAATCGTCCGCGGCTCTCCCGCCTCACGCTGACTGTAGAGACGCGGGATGTCATTGAGGCTATCAACCAAATGCTGCCTCAACACCTAGCAAGCAGCACTGGCTTGGATGATACGGCTTCTATTCTCTTCGGTGCGGCTTTAGCCGTGCACCGATTTATCGGAGCCAAGACCCCGGGTCCGGGACGCGCTGCTGTTGCAAGACGCAGCACGGAACCGGCCTGGAAGAAGAGAATAGAACGCCGTATCAGCCTTGCCAGAGGCCTCATTGGCAGACTGCAAAGCTTCAGGTCGGGCAATACCAGGCCAAGGATTGTGCGCTCCGTTAGGATTCCCTTCAATGGGCTTGGGGTTAGGTTTGATCAGCCCGACATAGCCCAAAAGCTAACGGAGCGCATCGACGACCCGAAGCAGAAAATCGCTGCATGGGGGAACCGCATTCGACGATACTCGGAGAGTTGAGCGAACCGAACTGCGGGTCGTGTATTTTTACTGCCTTATTTAATTGTGTATCAAGCAGGCTGTCCAGAACCTTAGCTGTGATCGTCGCCAGGGATATCGGCCCGTAATTGGTTCTGTCCGCCGCATCTCCCGTCCTATTTTTGATAATAGGCACGACCACTGTCCTCATCATTGTATTCGGTAGGTAACCATGGCTAATACACAGATTGTAAAGCAACTTAAGGACTCTAGGAAGGTGCACACCAGCATAACGCAGGTGCTCAACGCTGAGGCCATCATGTCCAGGTGACTTCCCACGTTTTATGCTCTTTATCGCATCTTAACTTCACCGATTGTGAAACGCAGCAAGCCTCCCCTAGACTCTATGTTGTCCCCAACGTCATCGTCACTCACAAATCACAATACAGCTCGCCTTACAGGGATCGACTTTAAACTGTGCCTTGAACATCTTCGCAATGGTTGAGGGCGCCCCTGTATCCTAAGCACGCATCAGACGTAATCGTTATATCGTTCTTTGTCAAAATCAAGCTATAGTCCCACAAACTTATTTGACCCGGTGTCCAAAATTGGAACTAATTTATATGCCTGTTTAGTTTTTGTTTTTATTTTATTAACATAGAAACAAGCGACGCATTCACAGGGTCAGATAATTTTGTCGGACTATACTTCTAATAGTGAAATTAAAAAGTTAACTAACTACCTAACTAATTTTATTTTTATTTTTATAAATCAATGTATTTTTATATCTCCTCACCTTTTCACCCACAGTATTAGCCACTCTCATACTAAAATTATTAACGAATTTTGCTAATATTTTATCTTGCTCTGGCCTTTGCTTCTTTTTCTTATGTATTTGTTCAAGCACATTACATAATTCTCCGAATAATATTTCATTTGCTGGTATGGTTGCCATATTGCACAAGTTATTTTCCATGTAAGCCTAAAAAGAATATATACACATAAAAATATGAACCTGGGTACCTAATACCTATCTATTATTTAAAGAAATGGGTAAAATGTGGGTCTGTACATTTATGTATAATTAAACACAAATTTATAAATTTAAATATATATTTTTAAATAACTAAATATTTTGTCATGTATCTTCTAGCGATGTCTGGTGACTGATCTTTATACAACACATACAGATTGAAAGCAGTCTCCCGTGTTAAATCTATGACTCCATGCTTACTACAAGTTGCAACAGGGTCACAAGCCAATGCTCTTTCGTAATACTCAACAGCTAAATTGTTAATATTCAACATCTGGTAGGCTCTGCCCATGTTATAGTTGACTTCCTGTTCACACTTCCGTAGTTGTTTATATGTAAGCAAATAAGCAAACCCTTGTAAAATTAAATTGTGGTGTTTATCAACTGTTCTTTGAGCTGCCAT
The DNA here is from genome assembly GCA_917051295.2 of Erebia ligea. NCBI lineage: Eukaryota > Metazoa > Arthropoda > Insecta > Lepidoptera > Nymphalidae > Erebia > Erebia ligea. Next base: position 3,836,256 of record OU785226.1, read on the forward strand.
TGCCAGTATGGTGACTGCTATCAACAAGGCTGATAAAGGTTCCCTGCACTGGTTGTGATATTCCAAGAAGTACTTCAAAGCTACCAGATATCTACCTGATATTAAGAAGTTGTTACCCAGGAAAAGATGCTTTACAATATTATAATCCTTTTGAAAGTGCCTTGAAAGAAATTTACCATGTGTGTTTTCATCTAAAGAGTTGATGACATAACTTAATAAGTTGTATATCTTTAGACCAGGGTACTTAACAGCATATTCTTTGGCAAATCTATGGGCATTTTGAAAGTCATTATTCAATAGACAAGCTTGAAGGCAGTAAAATTCAACATCAGCACGATGAGAGGATAGGCCCTTTGAAAGAAGACCTAAAAATGTAATTCTTTGCATGGTGGTATATAACTCATGTTGGTGGGCAATTTCAATCAATTCCTTAAAAAAAGCGAATTCTTCCTTGGGACTGAATTTAAAAGGTTTTTCATCCTCAAATTGTATATCATCTTCATGATAAGTGTTCTCCCCTCTCATTGTACGGAAATTAAAAATGAGGTCAACGCCACCCTTGGCTCTACAAGCAAGATTAAGCTCCTCTCTGTGTCTGAATTTGGTCAAATTTCTGGACAGCAGAGCTTCCCCAACCTCTAAATACTTCAATAGTTTATTGTACTTCTTTAGAGCCTGACATTGGTCATACAATAGGCTAGCACTCACAACATATTTATAATCTTGTTGTAAAATATTTAATGCATCCTCTATACATCCTTTTTCTTCAAGTATGCAAAATAGTTTTTTCCGAGCATTAGGGTGCTGTGGAACATGTTTTAACACTTTGTAATAAGACTCAATGGCGTCATCTACTCTCCCCAACTTAAAAAGGCATTCTGCATGTTTCAGCCACACAGCTCCCAAATCAAAGTTAGTATTCCTCACTAATGGCTCAAGCAATTTAATGGCCATCTCATAGTGTCCAACGGAAGAGAATGCTTCCTCTATGTCCATATATAAATCCCCAGCTTTATCTACATCATTACTCAAAAAGTCATTTAACAATGTCTCCACCAGGCTTAAAGAACCCAAATGAATAAAACACACTAGCAATTTACTCTTTAAATCTATAGCCATTTTGCTGGGTATAATGCAGCTCAAATAGTTAGTGTGTTCTTCTATGTCCCCATTAGCAGTCTTAAAAGTTTGTATCTCTGCTTCAATTTCAACACCTATGCTAGACACAAATACTTCTATACAAGTATGAAACTGTTTCACAGAAATAAGCAACTCTAAATAAATGTTTATATCTTCAAGGGTAAATATTGATGCACATTTTTTATATGCTGCAGACATAACTTCATAAGCTCTTTCTATTTCTTCACTACAGTGGTATAAGTTTACAGCCATTTTAGCATATTTCATTATTATTTCTCCTTCACTTGATGGCAAAGAAGTAACTATCTTGTGATAACATCTTACTCTTGTAACATTTAAAGTATTTACTGGATATTTCATTTCTTCCAAAGCTGTTAGGAATTCAAGTCTCTTCATGTGGGCATCCATATTTTGGGGCTCTGCTTTGATGGCCTGCGTGTAGCAAATCATTTCCTGTCTCTTGTCATCTCTCTGCTTACAAATAGCAGCGAGCCTCCACCATTCCTCAGCATCAGATCGACTCAGATGTGCAGCTAACAATGAAAACTGCAAGGACTTATCAACATCATGCTCATAAATTTGAGCCAGTGTTTGGTAAGGTTCTGCAGCTGTGGGCAGCTGCTTTATGATTTCATGGCACATGCGTTCCGCCATCTCCAAGTCTCCTCGTGCGAATCGTATATTAGCCTCGCCCATTAATCCCACTAATGCTGGAGAAAGGCGGGTGTGCCTCCGCCGCCTTTGTAAACTTTTCTCGACTACTTGTAATGTATTTGTGGCCTCCTCACTTCTTCCTATATCGTCTTCTTCGTCTTCAGGGCGAATAGACCATTCACTAGAATAATCGGCGAAAGACATTTCTCCATTCAAAAATTTGTTGGTCAATTCTACATCCACATTCATCTCTTCATCACCATCGGCATGTGAAGTGCTTCCTAAAGTCGTATCCATGGTCGATTTCTTCTTCTCACAACATTAGAGTGAAACCAAACTAAAATTATAGTAAAATGTCGAATTTATAGAAGTAAATACCACCACCATTCACCAATTATTATTAATTTGCACAACGAATTAAACAAGGCATGCTATTATTTTGTTTTGTATTTTTATACAGGTACCTACCCCTTCTTTCAAAAAAAGAAATTAGTTTTTTTTTGAGATCACAGATTAGCACCTCCGGCATCATCTTCTTATGTCTGTGCTCCGGATATGTCTTAACTGGCTTTACGGCTCTGGGTTCCAGCCCTTCTTAGCCTGGTAGGATATTAAAGATTGGAAGGAGAGGTCGGACCACAGTCAATCTCCAGTCGACCCAGAGGCTCCAGCACAGAACACTCAAACTCCTGGCTCCAGCCAGCCTAGGGTTGAACCCAGCAAGCGGTTAGTCCGTAAGTCCCACCACATATAGGTAAATAATCAAAGGTCAATAATCTTGTCCCACCCACAGAGTTATTCATATGTCTGTGGTCCCACCACAGCACAGAACACCACAGACATATACTTATAATATACCATAGACTACGACCATAGATGAATATGTTTCCTGCCATGGAATTAGGAATTACCACAGAAATTGTGGGAATTACGACTTAGTCTTCCTATTTCTATGTTTCCTGCCTGAAAACCACAGCTGAAAATATTTCCCTTCTCTATAAAATGTCTTTATACTTATTCAAAGTGAAAACCTGCGTTGAAAACATCACATGAACTCCGCTAGGAGTTTATGTGTTCTGTGACATAAACTCTTGAACCTTTTGTTTCTGCTGGTCGGTGTCTAAACGTAGGTACAAGTCCGTGTCACAATTGCTTAGACATGCGCCGCCTCTAGGGGACTTCTTTTGTGACACGGTAGACTGAGTAAGATATATAGACGCCGCCATATCTTCTTTTCACTCCCACATGAAAGAGATGCAGTGTTGGGATGTTACACAAGATAGAATGAGAAATGTGTGTTTTTCTCTCCCTTTCTGCGTGTCACGGGTTTTGTGCCTATTGCACTTATTGTGCCACATATTGTGCCAGACAATTAATTATGACGTTTGTATGACGTTTGGGAGGTGTTTCATAGTATACCTATCCCTTTCGGTTACAGCATGGAGGTATTAAATACATGGAGATGAAGTATATAATATACTTATATGCTGAGGCCGGGTGCCATCCGCCATTTTATGCGTTACGTACTGGTTATGTAATTGGTTGTACTTCAGCTGTCAAGTAACTGCGTTGAGTGCGTGTTGATACAGATTATTGCTAAATACTTTAAAATTATCTAATAAAAGTTCAAGTGCATGTTCAGGAACATAATTCCAATATGCCTATGTGTAGCATCAGGCAGTGTGGCTCTCGGAAGGACAAAACTCGGCCAGGATTAACTTTTCATAGGTTAGTAACTATTTTTGTACTGAAAGTTATTAATTTCTTCGCTATTTTTCCAATAATCTTATTAAAAGTGAACGTGTAAGCATTTTATTACCCATATCGTCTTGTAACTAACGCCGATAAGTAGTAATCACGTTGCAATAAGTACATGCATGTAATGTAAACATGAGACCTAGGGATGTCCATTGTCAATTAAGATCAACTTGTCGATAGTATTCTATGTAGTTAAGGCTAAACGTCTTGAATAAATAATTTTAATGCATTACTGCGCATAACAACATCAGATAATTCTCATAATGTTATACTTCTTATTCTATTAATGTTATGTTATTCTATGAATGTATAAATGATCTTGTCATTCTATTAATGTTATACTTTTTATCTTCAGGTTTCCAGCTAATGAAAAGTTAAAGAAAAAATGGATTGAAGCTATAGGTGTAGAAAATATAAATCCTCGACATAAAACTCTATGGGTTTGTTCAAAACATTTTGAAGAGAGATACTTCAACAGAACTCTGGACGTTGTGAGATTGCAAGATAATACAGTCCCTTCGCTTTTTGTTGTGGTAAATATTGAATTTGAGAGTGTTTAAGCTAAGAAAGGGTTTTTAGAAATCCCACCCCAAACATAGGGTGGGTGTGACATAGGGGTTGAAAGATAATATAAAAGTCGTATGTTTTTCGAGTTAGAGACTAACTAAAAACTACCTTTATAAGTTGTCTTGCAAATTATTCTTCAAGGGTGGTAAAATGGCAAAAAAAATTGTAGGGGACTAGTCCACACGGACGAAGTCGCGCGCAAATGTTAGTGTCAAATATATTTACAAAATATAAAAATCTTTTACAGACATCTAATTCACCGACTACATCTGTTTTAATTGATAATGTTCAAGAGTTGATTGCATTTGCTGGACCAACGCCACAGTCACAGAATATTACACAAGATGTGGCTTGTACAGAGGTAATTCTTTTTAAATATCAATAATTCTTTTTACATAATACAATATATACATATATATTATACTAAAATATTATTATAATTATATATATTATTAAAGTATTATTTATGCTATGCTAATACCAAATATCTTTTGTCATGGTAAAAGTTGATAAATTGGATCTATATAATTTTTGAAATATTTAAGGTTTTATAAAATATATTTATTTATTATTAGTTTGATATAATTTCGCATTTTCGCGTTTTAAAAATGATGGATAAATTAAAATGTTACCCAGTTTGTTTTAGACTAGCTGAATTAGTTTTAGGGTTCCGTACCAAAATGGTAAAAATGGAACCCTTATGGTGCGACTTTCTCCGTCTGTCTGTCTGTCTGTCTGTCCGTCCGTCACACTCGATTATTTCAGTAACTACCGAAGCTATCGACATGAAATTTGGAATAGTTGTGTATATTAGTGGCCCAAAGACACTGGAATTAAAAAAAATTGGAAATTATTTTTGTTCTTATTTAAAAAGGGGGGAAAATCGGAGGGTTGAAATTTAAAAGTGAGATAACTGTACTGTGTGGGGTATCATATGAAAGGGTTTACTTTGTACATTCTAAAACAGATTTTTAATTATTTTTAGTCATGATAGTTTTTGATTTATCGGGGAAAAAGTCAAAAAAAATACCGTCCCCCCCCCCCCCCCCCTTATCTCTGGAGTTTACCAATCGAAAAATCTGAAATAATTATGGTCAATAGGAATTTATGTATATTTTACAGGAAAACTATAGCCAATGCTCTAACTAGCATAGTTTTTTTGATATTAACAGAAAACCTCTACAAACAAAGTTAGTTTTGCGGTTCATTAAATTCATTAATCGTAAAACTTGCTACAGGTTTGTACGGAACCCTCGGTGCGCGAGTTCGACTCGCACTTTGCCGGTTTTTATTTATTTTTACATACCTAATATTGAAATCTTTTACAGATATCTAATTTGAACACTACATCTCTGCAAACTGAAAAGGAACATGTCCAAGAATTTGATCTATTTGCCGGAACATCGACACAGTCACAGAATATTACAATTAATTCGGCTTGTGCAGAGGTAGTTATTTTTATCCGTATATTAGATGATGCCCGCGACTTCGTCCGCACGGGTCCAGTTTTCTTAATTTCCGGGGGGACTCCTTAATTTTTCGGGATAAAAAGTAGCCTTTGTCCTTTCTCGAGATGTATAAATGTAACCTACCTCTATACCAGTTTCAACAAAATCGGTTGAAAAGATAGGCTATGAAAGCTTAATAGACAAACAGAGACACGCATTTGTAATAAAATAGTATGGATTACTAGTGTAGGTATGCCTGGCATGCGCTACAATGCGACTCGCATGCCATCTATTGTACGCTGATGGTATTGAACGTTAGGGCTAGATAACAACTACGTGTTATTGAAAACTGTACTTAACCTAGAAATAAAATACAATACAATTTATTGGCCAAAAATGTAATTTAAAGGTTTAGCGTCTCATGCCTCCAATAAGTTTACTTTTACCTCAATCGGATCAACGATACCTTATCCGTTCCCATTTATCCAGGTACAGTTAAAACTCAAAAACTAAACAGTTAATGGTCATTAATTTCAGATGCAGCAAAATATGAATAAAATTAAACAACTAACAAAAACATGTATGATTCAACGTAACAAAATCAAACGGCTCAACGAAAAAGTGAGAAAAAGAAATAAGAAAATAGCTGTATTAAGTGATATCATTGAACATTTAAAGGAGACAAATAAAATCAACACGGAAGAATCTCTGCTTTTAAAAGAATGTGCAGGGCCTAAAGATTTTCTGAAACGGCAAATAGCCAAATCAAAAGGGCTTCCGCTGAATAGAAAATACTCTGAGGAAATCAGAAAGTTCGCCCTGACGTTGCATTTCTTGTCTCCAAAGGCATACAATTTTATCAGAAACACATATAATACCTGCTTGCCACATACCAGAACACTGTGTAAGTGGTATGAGCACATTGATTGTGAGGCGGGCTTTACAAAAGAAGCGTTAGATTTATTGCAACAAAAGGTAGCAGATAGTCCACACCCAGTGGTATGTAGTTTAATTTTTGATGAGATGGCGATTAGAAAGTCACTCACTTGGGACCCAAAAGCTCAAAAATATTACGGGCGCGTAGATTACGGCCATAACCTTGACAGTGACTGTGTCAGTGAAGCAAACCAAAGCCTCGTTATTCTTTTGAATTGCGTCAACGGTACTTGGAAGTTACCAATTGGTTATTTTTTCATAACAACGCTAACTGGTGAACAAAAAAGTATTCTTATCAAAACCGCCATACAGTTATGTGAAAATGTAGGAGTCAAAGTTGTGAGTATCACATGTGATGGACCGGCACCCAATTTCAGCATGTTTGAATGTTTGGGTAAAAATATTATGAGCAATCCAAATTCTACAAGCTTTCAATGTAGTAATAGCCACATTCAAGCTTTCATCGACCCGTGCCACGCAATAAAATTAATTCGCAATTCTTTTGGAGAATTAAAAGTATTTATTGACCACTACGGTCGAAGAATAGATTTTAAATATCTAGAACTTTTACTTGATCTTCAAGAAAAAAAAGGATTACACCTCGCTAATAAAATATCGAAGGCTCATGTCATATTCTGTAAACAAAAAATGAAAGTGAAACTGGCTACTCAGTTATTTAGCAGTTCAGTTGCAGATGCTATTGAATACTGTCGGAGCAAATTAAAAATCAAAGGATTCGAAGACTGCGACGGGACTATTAACTTTCTAAATATTATTAATGACGTTTTCGACGTTTTAAACAGCTACTCGATTCGCCCTCCAGGCTGGAAAAAAGCATTGTGTCCAGATAACATTGGAATGGTGAGAGCTTTATTTGAATATGCCATTGAGTATTTACGAACCTTGAAGCTTCCTTCAGGAGAACTCCTAATACAATGCCGCAGAAAAACAGGATTTATCAGCTTTATCATAAATATGCACAGTGCACTGGGATTATATGAATATTTAGTAGAAGATACAAAAATATTGAAATACATCCCTCTATATAAAATCAGCCAAGATCATGTAGAACTTTTCTTTTCTGCGGTAAGGGCAAGAGGTGGATTTAATAATAATCCCAGTGCTATTCAATTTCGTGCGGCTTATAAGAGATTACTTATAAGAGCTGAAATAAAAGATGGTGGCATTGGGAATTGCGTTCCACTTGAACAAATAAATATTTTAACTTGTTCAAGCAAAAACCCAGCTGATACAATCAATGATTTGACTGAAAAAAAATCCCTCGTACAAATTGAAGAGGAACACAGCGACCTTTATGAGAAGTATATAAACTATATAAATTCTGACTTGGATAATTATACTGAAGGTGTTGTTGACTATATAGCAGGTTTCATTACAAGGAAATTATCCAAAACAATTAAATGTGAATCGTGTATAAGTTTACTAAATGGCGAAGAAAATACTAATACTTTAATTTATTTGAAGTCAAGGGGTGGGCTCAAATATGCTTCTTCAGGAGTACAAGACATCGTGAAAAAAATTGAAAAATTGATAAAACCAATTTTAAATGATAAAACGAAACCTGAAAACTATTACCTTTATGTATTTAAGTTTCTCGTTGAATTTTACAATACAGAAAATCTTTTGTGTCTGAGGAACGATCCTGACCATAACACTAATCACCGATTGTTGCTCATAAAAAGTGTGATTAAAACATATTTAGATCTAAGATTCCGCTATCATGGTACTAAAGTGAACGATGCTGTATCGCAAAGGAGTTTTTTAACTAAATTAATTTTATTTAGAAACGAATGAATCATACTATTATTATAAATGCGAAAGTGTGTTTGTTTGTTGGTTTATTGGTTTGTCGTTCAATCACGCCGCAACGGAGCAACGGATCGACGTGATTTTTGGCATGGGTATAGTTGAGGACCATGAGAGTGACATAGGCTACTTTTTATCCCGGAAAATTGAGGAGTTCCCGTGGGAATTTAAAAAAAAAAATCCACGCGGACGCAGTTGCGGGCATCAGCTAGTAATACATATTTTCACCCCCATCACTAGCTCAAAAAGTCCGCCTTCGTAGCTCAAAACTCGACAATGCACGATTGTAAAGCAATACAATCGTACATTATCGAGGTAACATCTCTTGAGGATGCTCCGGTGTCGGAGTGAAACGTACGTTGAGAGTAATTTAACGTTTTGATCGGCCATTCTTACATGATCGGGGGGCTGTTTAGTTTCTATGCGTAAATTTCATATAAATAAGAGTTAGATGCAAAAATTGGTGTGGATCGCTAAAAATTGTTCCATTTTCATAATTTGTTAAAATTTATAAAAATTAATTAAAATTAATATTATTAGTGTTATGCGTAAGTACACATACTTACGCATAACACTAATACATAGTATATACCTACTAACTGTGTTTTATTTCTTTTATTATTTGACAACATTTGCTCTTAAATTTGCTTTTGCTTTTTAAAAGCGGTGAATGCTTATAATACTTAGTTAAAGTTTCACCCTTGGGAGAAAAATTACAACCGCACAGCAATTACTAGCCTTTGAAGCGGTGCGGTAATATTCATTATGTATTTATTAAATAGGACATTCAGGCAGCTGTCTCTTATGCGTGTCATGTTTTGACTCTACCACCTGTTCAGTGCAGAAAAAAAAACTGCGAAAAGTCGGCCAGAAACTCAGCAGTTGCTCTTTCATAAAAAGAAGTTTTTAATTTACAAGCGACTGATACCTATGTAGACGAGGCAGTCTTAGCGGCCTGAGATATCAGTTTTGCATCCAACAGAGAGTACCTACTTTTTAGGGTTCCGTACCAAAATGGTAAAATGGAACCCTTATGGTGCGACTTTCTCCGTCTGTCTGTCCGTCCGTCGCACTCGATTATTTCAGTAACTACCGAAGCTATCGACATGAAATTTGGAATAGTTGTGTATATTAGTGGCCCAAAGACACTGGAATTAAAAAAAATTGGAAATTATTTTTGTTCTTATTTAAAAAGGGGGGAAAATCGGAGGGTTGAAATTTAAAAGTGAGATAACTGTACTGTGTGGGGTATCATATGAAAGGGTTTACTTTGTACAAAGTAAACCCTTTCATATGATACATATCTTTCATATGATATCTGTTTTAGAATGTACATTCTAAAACAGATTTTTAATTATTTTTAGTCATGATAGTTTTTGATTTATCGGGCAAAATGTCGAAAAAAATACCGTTCCCCCCCCCCTTATCTCCGGAGTTTACCAATCGAAAAATCTGAAATAATTATGGTCAATAGGAATTTATGTATATTTTACAGGAAAACTACAGCCAATGCTCTAACTAGCATAGTTTTTTTGATATTAACAGTAAACCTCTACAAACAAAGTTAGTTTTGCGGTTCATTTCGTCTTGTTTTTAATACGTCATAAATCGTAAAACTTACTACAGGTTTGTACGGAACCCTCGGTGCGCGAGTCCGACTCGCACTTGTTTATTTCTGGTCCAATCTCGCAGTGTGGCTGGCATCGAAACTTACGAAATGGCAAAACCCCGGTCGCGTCGAAGGGTTAAGATCTCTAAAAACCTAAATCCAAGCGAATAATACCTACGTGATACATATGTGTTTGTAATACTAACAAATAGTTGATTATCGTTGCAAACCTTATCGATGTCGATAGTTTTGAAGCAAACTCCCTAATGGGCGGCCATCTTTTGCGACATTTTTTTTTAGATATGCACCCTAGTTTTATAGGTAGGGCGTCTCCATGTATTTAATACCTCCATGGGTTACAGGCTGACCCTGATTCTAGAGGTTCCTTCTTCTATGTAGTGGTTATATTTATATTCTCTTTGGGTGTCTTGAACCACCGACCAAAACCAAAGAGTATAAAATCAATACGTTCTAAGAAACAAAAGGCTGGATACTAGTCTCTGACAAAACTTCAAAAGGTCTTGAACGCACCTTGAACGGTTGAACTGTGATGTGGTGGTACCATGGAAGAAGGAATTACGACTGCCGTCTAAGGAAGTAGGACTAAAATAAAAACTAAGAATACTATATTTTATCCAATTTCTGTTTATTACCATCACGTAAGTGTGAGTGAAACAAAATATCGCTGTTTGTGTCTATTCGATTAGCAACTGGTCACAAGGTTCAGATTGTCAAATTATATCTTTTATCTTTTAATACTGTCAAATTCAAAATACCCTATTCTTGTACGAATAATACGGGTCGTTTAACTGTACACATAATTTTGTTGCTTAGTATTTGTTTGTTTACATTCGAGGTTACAGAAAAGATTTTTAAGAATTTCTTTATTTAAAGTAAATTTCTAAGGTGCATAAAGCTCTAAAATCAAAGCCAAGTGTCCACAAAAAATGTATTGTGCCTTTGAGGGACGTAAATCCAATAGTTTAAGAAAATAAAATGATACAGAATCTGTCGGGTTTCATCGGTGAGTTTTGGCAATGGTTCTTGTTTAAGACTAAGGATTTTACTAGTAAATAGGTAAGCAAAGGTAAGAAAAAGTAAATAAATATGTTTAAGTACTCAATTACATACTTATTTAATAATAATAATGATTTTTCGCCAAAACGCTTTTAGGTTACTAGTGCTGTGAAATAGATTATTGATAATTATTGCACTAGTACGTACATACGAGTATTATGTACTCTCTAATCTCTATGTTGTAGATTTCCTTAAAAATGAACTAATAAAAAGGAAATGGATAGAAATGATAAAAAGGCCTAATAGGATATCCCGGCTTAGCAGTCGTAAGTATTTGCTCAAAACATTTCACAGAATACTAATTTTTGCCAAACGAGTAACTACACCAAATGTAGGCGACTGAAATCAAATGCTATACCCACTATAAATTTACCCCAAGAAATAGGCGTTATCACGACAAGAAAGTTTAATATTTATAAATTAACTAGCTGACCCGGTGAACTTCGTACCGCCAACTTATCTATAAGAATAAAACAAATAAACTATCCTATCTTTTAAGTTAGACCAAATTACAGATAGTTACGAAGTTTGATCAAAATCGGTTCAGTACTTTCAGGGTTTATCCCGAACATACCTACATAGTGACACGAGATTTTTATATACTTACTAGCGATCCGCCCCGGCTTCGCACGGGTAGCACTAATAATCCTAATCTATATAATATAAACTATCCTATCTCTCAAGTTAGATCGAACTGCACATGGTGTGCGAATTTTATTATAATCGGTTAAGTGGTTTAGAAGTCCATTGAGGACAAACATTGTGACACGAGATTTATATATATATAGATATAAGATCGGATATTATATTGTACCAATTTTTACCCGACTACGACAAAGCCCAAAGGAAGGGTGAAGTATGATTTTAGCTGTCGATGGTATTTAGCTATTTACGAATGTTCCTCCGTTACACCTTCATGAAGCAATCATAATCAAATTACGAAAGTTGGTGGTATTCTCTAAAATTGATTGGGTGTAACGATCGCAATGGCTTCCACTCTCCCGCTAAAGGTTAAAATGCATTGATACACCAAGAACGCCGTAAGTGCAGCCGATCAGAGGTCATCACGATTGTTACACTGATGCAATAATTTTTAGATAATACGAGTTTTTCTAATTAGAATTCTTTTTCTAATTTTTTTCTAAAACATGGGATATTTGGAAGACGATATTTTGGGCAAATTATATTCTTTGTACATGTAGTATGTAAATAAAATAAAATATATTATTGAAACTTACTAACTAAACTGCATTTTAATTAATAACCCCGTGCGTAATTAGTATAAGGAGTGTGGTGCCAACCACGTAAAAAATTTTTTTAGTTTTAATTAATTTAGTAACTATTAATATAGTTAGTTAAAATTTTACCTTCTTTTATAAATTATTTAGTTGCTATTTGGGTTTAAATAAGGTTATTTATTATTATTTTTAGTATTAAATAAATAAATAACAAGAAATTTGTACTGAAAAAACTAGAAGTTTAATTCGCTATAATCCGCCACAGAATTATACATTCTGTGGCGGATTATAGCGAATTAAACTTCTAGTTTTTTCAGTATCATGGACTTCTGCAAAGTAACGTCTGCTTCTATCCAATATAAGAAATTTGTAATCAATAAATGTACTACTTTGATTTCAGTAAAGTAGTTAAGTATTAAAACTAATCTGTCGTATTAAGCGGGCTAGTTCGGGTTGCTAGATTCAAGAAAATTTTGCGACAGTGGCGCTCCTATTTATTTCACGACTTTTTTGCCAAGCTATAGTACCTATGGCTTGTATATTTTTTATAATTATTGTTAAAATCTGTCATCACCTATCCCGAAGGAACCCTATAATTTTTGGGATAAAAATATTCTCTAAGTTAGGTATCCCAGGGCAGAAAGTATGTCAAGTTGCAATCAATCCATATTGCAACTTGATAGTAAGTATTCACTGGTTTGAACGTGATCGGATAACAGGCAGCCAAAAATAAAAAATAAACTGTAGGTAACTGTAAACTTTTAGGTTCTTTATGGATACTAAAGCATTTTTAATTCAATGATTTTATGAACTAATTTAATTTAATTACATTAAAAACAAACAATTTGCACACCATTATATGGTAGAATATGTTAAGGAAATTACCACTTTAAGATCTAATTTGTACCCATATTCCTGCAAATAAATATTATTTATTTATTTATTTTATTTCCTCTATTAAATGATTTTTTATACAAAAATCATCCCTAAGTTATATTTGATAGATTACGTATGTTAGACAATAATATACATAATCAACAAATATCCGACCCATCACTAGGAAAATCCTACCTAGTGACAAATTAAAAACACAATCTTACTTCTATAGTCTTCATATTTCTATGGGTGGTACTCTGTGAAATTGTGATCAGACTTCAGAGACAGAGCACAGAGTAGGTACATTATTTCAGAGATTAATATATTTTGTGATGTAAATAAATGAAGAAAAAATAACGAAAGAGAATTAATGTGAATTTTATGGATTTTATTAATCCGACCAGTATATTATTAAATGTTCTCTGATATGAAATATTAAGTAAGGTCTATTCCTTGTTTCCGAATTCAACAAGATAACGAATTAGGTACGAAAAGGTTAAATTAAATATTAAGAACTAAACAGCTGTTAAAACTATTTTTTTCATTTCAATTTCAAGTGTTTAATAAAGCATAAAATATCTTTGAAGTTTGTGATGATGATGACATTATGTATTATGATATGAATATAGGTACTTACCTATTAAAATAATGTGCGAAAACTACTTAAGATACCCTTGGAACAAGATTCTGATTACCTTATACAGATACTTGCAGAAGTTTCTATTAGTCATCAGGTTTACCTATGTGTTTCTACTTTCTTACTTTTTAGGTGAGCTGGCAAAAAATACAAAATGTGTGATATACTGCAATCTGTTAAGGAGGAAATTGCTGATATTGAGAATGACTGTAATATAACACATGCTGAGATGGTGGATGTCTTTAATGCTGCAGAACCCACATTAGAAAGCATGCCACTTGAGGTTTGGTCACTATTTCTTGGCATACAAAACTATACCACAGTAAACAGATACAACCAGTATGGAAACTACCTAAATAGAAACGTTCGAAATAGCTCACTCACACAAACACGCATCCACAACACGTCAAGACGCGGCACTCAGTACTGACGGCACTGCGACCCGTGCTTATGGGTCTCGTAGATGCGCATGTTTGTGTGAGTGAGCTGTTTCGAACGTTTCTAGGTAGTTTCCATATTGGGTGGCGGTTGTATCTGTTTACTGTGACTATACCAAAGTGAGACAAAGTATTTTTTTTTTTTAATGGGTGATAGGCTTGCGCTTGACAACAATCATGCTTAGTGCAAAGCAATGATGAGGTCTAGGTTGGAATGCACTTGCCTAGAAGATGCCTATTCACTCTTGCCTTGAAGGTACTTAAGTTTTATAAGTGGCAGGAAACACGTGCGCTGGGAGGGTGTTCCACACCCTAGCGGTTCGTATCAGAAACGTCGAGCAAAAACGTTTCGTGCAAGCAAATTGGACATCAACCACATAGGGGTGCCAACGCTGACTGTTTCTCGCTGTTCTGTGGTAGAACGGAGAAGGAGGAACAAGGTTGTGAAGTTCCAGAGCACACTCCCCATGGTATATCCAATAAAAAACCGATAAGCAGGCGACATTGTGTCGGTGTTGTAAACTGAGCAATTTCGCCTGCGTAAGTGATTGATCGCCTATTATTCTTCGGGCCCGGTGATCTATCGAGTCTAGCTATTAACATAGGTAGTAGGTCCCAATGTGAGAATAACTTTGACATTATATTAATGCAGATTGTTATTCAACACTATTTGCAGTTTTAATATTTATATTAACAGAGTAAGGAGCGGGATATATACGAGAGGCGACGGGCGAGGTGCGGGCACAGCGCAGGCTTGTTGCTGCTTTTATCATATTTCATACAAAATGTATGCAAATGACGAGACTCCAGTTATACAGAGGAGGTGAGGCGCAGACACCACTTGGACGTCACTTTCATACTTTCAAGGCCACACCGTGGCGGTGCCTCCCGTATATATCCCGCCACTAAACTTTGATTAAGATATATTATATTAGCATTGTACACAACATAATTGTCTAGAATTACATTTTTGTGATCCTTGTGTTCAAGATTCTTGGGCTTGTCCCAACTGTGTCTTGGGTATTTAATTTTTGTGATAATTTCAATTTATTGTAAATATTTTACATTGTTGAAATGTAAGTCCCTTATAGGAGACCAAATCTAGGTTGCAATTGTCATATTTATTTATGGTTATTTCCAGATTCTATTGAAAATATGCTCATATTTGGATGCAGAATTTCTTAAAACTGTTCTAGGCAAAGTATGTAGCAGATTTAATGATATTTTAGCTGATATCAGCCTATGGAAGCATAGAGTGATTTGTAAAGTGAGTGGGAGTTTTCCACCATTATCTAATTTGGACAATTTAAATGAAGATGAAGTGGACTGGACAGAAATATGTATTGAAATGGAGAGGGAGAGAAATAAATGGTGTAATGTTGATAAGGCAATGAGCCACTTTGTTATTAAAGATGTCCACTATGCATCAGTTGATGCAGTGATCTTAGTTAATGTAAGTGCTTGTTAGTTTACTTATAATTATTTATGTATCAAGGTGCCCTGCCCCAGGTTAGCTCTAATGCATTATTTGGGAATCCATGCTTAATATTAAGATATATTATTCAAGACCCTGAAATTCAAATTTTATTCACTTGACTTTGATATTAATCATTGTAAAAAATATGTGAAACCCATTGTAATATACTTTCTTTAAAAAGGAATGTTATGATAGATTTATCACATACAGATTTTTTTAGAAAGGCAAGACATGTATATCAGGTGGAAGAGACAGGTGCTTAGCATTATGGAATGTGATCGACTTCAAGCCAGATGAGAGCTGCAGAGTTGATACTGTTCTAAACGATTTAAAACCAACAAAGATAAGGCATGATGCACATTCTGGTTGGGTATGGGATCTTGCTACCAGCGATGACCGAGATTGTTATATTTATTCAGCATCATGGGATAATACAGTCAAGGCATGGGATATTAGCAGTGAATTTGAATGTATAGAAACATTTCAGTAAGTATTTATGTTATTCATTATAATATTATCTCTTAAAACCTCACTTCACAGGATCATTTCTATAATAAGCTCTTCGCAAGTCATACACAATGTGAGTCGTTAGCAAAAAATTATATTATCTCTTATGTGTTGTATTCCTAATGATTGTCATCCTTTTTTCCATTAATTGCAATGCTTAGATGAAAATGCAGTGGATTCCCAGATACTTCTGCTAACAATTCAACTAGTGCATGACTTACAACTGAATATGTAAATCTCTCTTTGAGCATTAGAACATCTTATTGTACAGATTTTTGACCATGTATGATGTAACATCCTTACTAATAATATTATAAATGGGAAAGTGAGTTTGTTTGTATGTTTGTTCCGCTTTCACGCCGTAACTACTGAACGGATCTGGATGAAATTTGGCACAGAGATAGATTATAGTCTGGAATAACACATAGGCTACTTTTTATCCCGGAAAATTAAGGAGTTCCCGCGGGAAACGAAAAACCTCGATCCACGCGGACGAAGTCGCGGGCATCAGCTAGTACATAATAAGGATTATGGTGTGCAAATCATTGCAGATTTTTTAGTGACAATTTTCATTAATGTTTAAATTTTGATTAATTAAATATGATTGTTCTAGATGCGGTATGTCTGCGCTGTCTGTAATAGCATATGGCTATAATGTAATGGCTGGTTTATATTCTAAGAAGATATTGACTTTTGATGTAAGAAATGGACCAACACCGGTTAATGTCTACAAACCTCATAGAGGACCTGTATTAGCACTTACAACTTATGGCAATATAGTTGCATCCGTTAGCGAAGACAAAACCTTAGCTTTGTTTGATAGAGTAGCTGGAAAAATAATGAAGAATGACATAAAAATACCATCCGACAAGGCATACCCAGTGTGCTTGAGTTGGAATACTTATGCCTTGTATGTTAGTGATTCAAAAGGATCTCTACATCTATTCAGTTCCAATAATAATAAATATGTAAGGTCACACGAACTCTGGCCAGAAGCGGAATCAGAGACTGAAAGATCAAATAAGATAGTTGGTTGTTACCAAGGCCATGGGACGCTGATATGCTGCTCAGATAGAGGAGAAATCAAGTTTTTGTACAATTGTAGTCCACCTAAAGAATATCATAGTATTCAAACAAATACGGTTGATGTTACAAAGGTATTTATATTACTTTTTCTGTAAATGGGCTGGCCAGTTTACGTCGCGGAAGTTGAAAAAGTGAGCTGTTAAAATACTTACTAGTCATTGATGTTAGCTGTAGAGCAGATCTTATGAGTAGGTATGAACTTGTAGGCATGGGCATGAACTCACTTCAACTTTCGTGACAAGAACAGACTGCTAATTTTAATCCAGTTACCTACTTATTTGCAATTTTGCAGCTTTAGTAGGTTATGGTTGTTGTCGCTGTTTGGTTTGCAATGATTTGGTTGAAGTAATAAGCTTGCTAGGAAATTATTATATTGAGAATATAATATATTAATTTAGTACTTATGTACTAATTATATTATCGGTATGGCAATTCGAGAATAGTCCGTGTCACGAAATAAGTCCGCTAGAGGCGGTGCGGCGCTCGTAGCAGCAGCATGTTGTATTTGTATGTAAAATAAGGCATGAGGTAAGTAAATTAAACTTAAGTGTTTCATTGGTAGGTAAAATGCGTTCCATATGTGCTTATTAATTCGCGGGTGCGATGGCGGGCGCGGTCACGAAAAATAGAACGTATGGCATACTTAAGTATCGAAGCGTTCACGTACAAATCGCGGTCGCGATGTAAGTTGCGGGCAAGCTCACGACTGGCGGGTGCGTCGGGCTCGCGGTAAGATCAAACGTTAAGTCGTTTGTGTGTGTTCACGTCGAACTAGCGGCGGCGCGCGCAATCCTCTCACAGCGTCAGGTAAAATCAACCTATATTTGAACATATCGCTGGAAACGATTGCACGTTGTCATCATATGGTTCACTACAAAAGAGTTTCAGTGCTATTCAGGGAAGGACTCCAATTTGCCAAATAAAACACTGTCCTCGTATGAACAGAAATGTTCTTAGTAAGTTATGGAAAGAAATTACTGAATTATTTCCTGATATGGACTGTGAGTAAATCATATTAATTTTATAAACTAGCTAATGCCCGCGACTTCGACCGTGTGGATTGAGGTTTTTCGGTTCCCCCGGGTTTAAGTTTTTTGATTTCTGCGGAAAATTAAAGAGTTCCCGCAGAAATCAAAATCAGCTAGTATAGTATAGTAATATATTCACCATACTGTTTTTTCTTTACAAATCTTCTTTTTATCACCTTTCATTTTAGGTAAGAATTTTCTGTTAAAATAATTTAATAGATGTGGTCCATGTTTACAAATTACAACTACACGTCACACCCGCGCAAACGCCTGGCGGCCAACGTGATCGCGAGTCGCCAACTCGCCTAGTCAACCGCGCCCACTGCCACCCCCGCAACCGCGCGTTGTACGTGAACAAGCACGAATTGCCGCGGAACTCCTTTCGTCACAGGGACTATAAAAGAATTTTGTTTTCATAGCACACGAATGTATGAACTTAACATTATTATATTATAATATATAATAGCAATTGGTGGCCCATTTTTTGTCGGCAGAAAATAAAACATACAGATTGCAATATTGAAACGCACGCGTCCTTCAAAACGGCGGTCAAAAACAAAATCGGCCGGTTAGATTGTAGGTGGAAAATGAATGGAAGTCGGTGACAAAGTCGGCACGATTAATTATCGGCCCTACAAATAGTCTAACGTGGACATAGCCTCTAAAATCTAAATCAGTGTTTTGTTATACTATATTGTCGCAGTTGCTGAAATTTTATTTTATTTTGTTTTCAGTTGCGCTATTTAAATGGAGTGTTAGCCGTTGGCACGTGTGATGCTGCTCTCGAATTCTGGATACCGAACGAAGCACTTGAAAAACCTAATTTATGAACTTGAGATTGATTGTGAGATTATTAAAAAAATATTAAAATAATTAATGAAAAGATGTAAGAAGCTTAATAATAATATTTGAAATTACAAATGAAAATAATGGGTCATCTATAAAGTACGTCACACTAGTTTCGTGATTTTGACCCCTCCCCCGTCCTTACAACATTTGTGAGACCCCCCTCCCTCCCTAGTGTGACGTCACAAATCTTGCAATTTTACATCTAAAAATTATTAAATTAAAACAGCACGCTGGAATGTGACGTCACGAAACTTAGGACCATAGAAATAGTATGTATATTCATACAACTAGAAGGACCTTGCACCCCAACAAAACGAGTGGGGACCGCTAGGGCCAGGAAACCAACGCATCCAAAAATAAAAATCGCTGTGCAACAGGGGAGCAGTAAGGATCGAACACGGTCTCCGGAATCTGAATCAGTACCCGTAATGGAGACTACGCACTCCCAAGAGGTGGAGCCGCCGACGGGGATTCAGATAGAAATCGTCACGGACAGCAGCGAGGGTGAGGGCTACGATGAGGGATCATTGCGAGGGCACTCAACGTCCACTCCCGAGAGGGCACCACCAACCAAACCAAGATCGGATTCTTCCCTTTTGCGGATCAAGGCCCAGCTGAGGGCGGCAGCCGCGGCAAAATTAGAAGGTAGCATGAAGCATGCCGACGAAGAAAAATCAAATGAATCAGTAATCTCGGATTCCTCAGCTGTCGGGGGTGGTGCGCTTCACGAGATGCCGCGACTTGCTGGAGCACTCCTTCAGCAGAACAAGGTAAAACTGGAAGAGAGTCACACCCTCAGCAAGGACACTCGAGAGGCCATTTGTAACGGCATGCATGGCCTGTACGAGATGATCCTACGATTGGCCGACTCCCGAAGCCGACATATTGCCGAGAAGGAGAAATCCAAAGCCTATTATGAACATCTCATAGCTAAAATGGAGGCCAGGCACGCCAATGAACTTAAAGATCTGCAGAGTAGGCAGTTGGAAAGGGAGGCCGAGTTAGCGGCGAATGTCCTTAAGACTTATAAAGAGGCGGAAGCCGCTAGATTTCTCGTATACGACATCGAGACCCGCCTTAAAGAACATGCCGTTTGGGAGCAAAAAGTAGAGACCGAACTCAGAAAACTATCGAGGTGCTGGGACAACGAAGCTACTCGCGCTACGCCTATCGCAGGGTCTGCCACAGAAAAGTTGGCCTCCCCTGACGGTGTTGCCACACGGTACAACAACGAAGCTCTACAGACAATCTCAGAGGAGATTGCAAAACTGAGGCATGAACTGTGCTTGCAGAACAAGTCATGTACAGTTGATATTCAGCAATCAAC
Organism: Erebia ligea; assembly: GCA_917051295.2. Classification (NCBI taxonomy): domain Eukaryota; kingdom Metazoa; phylum Arthropoda; class Insecta; order Lepidoptera; family Nymphalidae; genus Erebia; species Erebia ligea. Next base: position 3,856,734 of record OU785226.1, read on the forward strand.
CGAGAGACAGAAGATAGTGCGCTCAGAACTTTCGCACATCCCTAGAGCGACCCCTGCCAAAACATTCGCTGAGGTTGTTGGATCGCCTAGATATTCAGTAGTTGTGGAATCAGCTGATCCACGCCATTGCTCAGAGGACATTGTAAAACATATAAAGAATAAGGTAGATGTCGTTGAACTAGGTATAGGAGTTAACGCGGTCAAAAAACTCAAAAACCAAAAGGTTGTATTTAGCTGCGACTCAGAATGTGGCAGGAAGGCACTAAGCCAGGCGATAACCCAGTCGGACTCAAAGTTCAGTGTGGTCAATCCAGTAACCAAAAGTCCTCTTATAAAATTGGTCGGTGTGGCCAACGACTTGGACGATCAAAAACTGGTGGAGGCTGTAATTAAACAAAACCAAAAATTATTACCACAAACTAAGGAAAATGTCTTATCAGCGAAAGTAGTTCGCAGAACCAAGTCAAGAAACGACTCACTCAATAATGTTATCCTAGAGGCCAGCCCGCAGCTATGGCAGGCTCTGGTGGATCAAAAGATCCGACTGGGGTACCAAGTAGTTCGGGCCGTCGACCAATCGCCAGTGACTCAGTGTTATAGGTGCCTAGGATTTAGCCATAGAGCAGGAACATGCAGGGGTGACATCAAATGCGGCCACTGCGCGGAAAGTCACGACACACGTAACTGTCCAAATCGTAATAAGCCTCCCTGCTGTACAAACTGCGCAAACGCTGATCATCCAGCGTACTCACAGAGTTGCCCTGAATGGCAAAAGTGGGATAGAATAGCAAGAAGCGCAGTCTCTTACTGTTGAGAAAGGCTCCACGGATACAAACCACAGTTTAAAAATTGTTCAGGTGAACCTCGGACGTAGGTACGCAGCGCAGAAAGAGTGTTTAATGGAAGCGGCTAAACGTAAAGTAGCTATCGTAATGACCCAAGAACCCTATGTGGGCGCAACGGGTATTACAAAAAGCTCGCACAGAGTAATCCAAAAAGACAACTGCAATTCTGATAAACCAGTTAAATCGGCAGTCTTCGTCGTTGACCGTAGGATCGAGGTTATACAAAATACAGAGCTTATAAGTGAAAATATTGTATGCCTAACAATTAGAATTAACAATTTGTATTTAGGTATAATTAACGTTTATTTAGATAAAGATAAGGACATCTCCGAAGACCTAAGCAAGATAGCAGAAATGATGGGAAGACTGAAGGTCAATAGCTTTATAATCGGGGGAGACTTCAATGCTAAGAGTCCCTGGTGGGGCTGCGAGGTGGAGGACGGAAGGGGTTCGCATGTAGTGGAAGCGTTAGCAGAGCTAGAACTAAACGTAATAAACGAGGGTAACACTCCAACCTTTTATACATTTAGAGGCGACAGACTGTTCAAAAGCATCATCGATATCACTCTCTGCTCTCATAACCTGCTCAACCGGATTCGGAATTGGAGAGTCGATCCTACCTTCGTTAATTTATCCGACCACAGAGCAATTATGTTCCAGGTGAGCCTCACCAAAGATCAAGCAGCAATAGGGGTCAGAAGATCCACGAGAAGGTATAACACCAACAAAGCGGACTGGGGATTATTTGCATCGGTACTTAACACAGAATTGGAAGTCAAGGGCATAACGGCAGAAACTATAGCAACAATCAACAGCCCTGAGACGTTGGAGGCCCTAGTTAACAATTATGTTGAATCTATCTGCAAAGCTTGCCTGGAAGCTATCCCAGAATTGTCAAGTGCTATCCCGGTGAGCAAAACGGTTTGGTGGACAAAAGAGCTAGCAGCCAAAAGGAGGGAAGTCATTAGGAACCGCAACAAAATAAGGCACGCAAACTCTAGACGAAGACCCTTCATTGTCGAGATCTACCTACGTGAACTAGAAGAGTACAAAGAACTCATCACGCACTCAATAACAACTAGCTGGAGAAATTTTTGTGCGAGGCAGGAAAAGGAGACAATGTGGCAAAGTGTCTACAGGGTGATTCGTAAATGCACGAAAACTGGAGAAGACAAACTTCTCAGGTCACCGATTAACAGTCAAATCCTAACTCCAATACAATCCGCGGAGCTTCTCGCAGAGACATTCTATCCTCACGATGATTCCAACACCGACTCAGAGGAACAAAAAGAATGCAGGTTGGCAGCCAAAACATTGGTAGAAGAGCTAGTAGACCAGGACCGTCCCCCGAACGTTCTGATGTGTTTTACCCGAGAAGAAGTTGAAATAGTTCTAATCAACATGAGTGCCAAAAAATCTCCGGGGGAGGACGGGCTATCGGCGGACATATGCCAGAAAGCGTACTTAGCGAACCCGCTGATACTGTTAGCACTATATAACCAATGTTTGACACTGGCACATTTTCCTGTAATATGGAAGTCAGCTCTCATCCGAGTCCTCCCTAAACCAAACAGAGACGACTATTCTGCACCAAAATCGTATCGACCCATTGGCCTGCTCCCCGTGCTTGGGAAGATTCTAGAGAAAATGTTCGCCAATCGGATTATATGGCAAATAGGCAAAGAAGGCACATTAAATAAAAGACAATATGGCTTTATGCCGCAAAAAAGTACTGAGGATGCCCTATACGATGCAGTGGAACAAATCCGCTCAGAGGTAATTGGAAAGAAAATCGTCGTCGCAGTATCGCTGGACATTGAAGGGGCCTTTGATCACGCCTGGTGGCCAGCTATTATTCACCAGCTGGTCAGAAAAAACATAGACCCCTCCCTAATAAGACTAGTCAGCAGCTACCTATCGTCCCGATCAGTCACAGTCACATACGCAGGTGAAGAGGTCCACCGCACCACCAATAAAGGCTGTATACAGGGCTCGACATGTGGTCCTCTTTTGTGGAATGTGTTGCTAGACTCCCTGTTGGAAGAGACAGAACATCACCCAGTGCACATACAAGCATTCGCGGATGACATACTACTAATCGGATGGGGGACAACAGGACGAGAAGTAGAAAGGCATATAAATGAGGCATTAGCTACCATAACAAAATGGGGCAAGTACAATAAACTGAGGTTTGCTCCCCACAAAACGCAGACAGTACTTTTCACTAGGAAGCGAAAGTATGACCAGCCAAGGCTTCGAATGGATGGCGTTGAGCTTAAATTAGGTGAAAGCTTGAAAGTTCTCGGCCTCAATCTGGATAGAAGCTTGAACTTTTCTAAACACTTGGACCAGACAACACAAAAGGTGGCTAAGCTGTACAAAATTATCTCAAGATCAGCAAGAGCTCAGTGGGGTCTAAACTCTGAAATCATAGCAACAATTTACAGCGCAGTTATTGAACCCACTGTCTTATACGCAGCAAATGTGTGGGGGGTAAAGAGCCATAAAGCATATATGCGCAAAAAGCTCGACAAGATAACCCGCATGTTTGGCCTGATGATATGTAAAGCACACCGCACCGTATCACTTATGTCGTGCGTCGTCTTGGCAGGTATTCTGCCCCTTGACCTCAGGGCAGCCGAACAAAGGGATATATACGAGATGAAGAAAGGCAAGCTTCTCCCAGATCTACCAAAATGTCAGATGGAAACGCCGATTAGCCCCTTCAGCTTACCTCACCCAGCTTCAAGGCAACGCTTCACGTTTGACTCCATCAACAACGCTGAAGAATTAGAGGCGGTAGAGGATGATTGGCCTAAAATATACACTGACGGGAGCAAGATCGGGGGGAGAGTTGGAGCAGCTGCAACTATATGGAAAAATAACGCAGAAATGCATTTTATTACCATTACGCTTGCTGATTATTGTTCAGTGTACCAGGCTGAGCTAGTCGCCATACAGGGGGCATTGGAAGCCATGGCACGAAACAACGTAGTGCGGAAGGCCCATATCTTCTCAGACTCCAGGTCCGCTTTGGAGAGCATAGTAAACCCAAATAACCTACACCCGCTTGCGGCTGATCTTCACGCTCGCATATGTGAAATAAGAAAAAAAGGAGGGGAAGTAAGACTTCATTGGATTCGGGCACACGTGGGTATTCCAGGGAATGAGCGTGCTGACGAACTAGCTAAAGGCGCAGCGCTGAACCGCAAGTACGCACCCACTTACGATCGACTCCCTCTGTCCTCAGCCAAGCGGCTCATCAGGGGCCCAACACTCAAAGCCTGGCAAGAAAGATACAGCACTGCAGTAACTGGAGCCGTCACGAAATCGTTCTTTCCAGAAGTACAAGAAGCTTTCAAGACCTTGAAAAAGATAAGGCTTAATAATACCATGTCTCAGCTTTTCACGGGTCACGGTGGATTTAAAAGCTATCTATTTAGGTTTAATCTTGCCCCTAGTCCATTCTGTGCTTGTGACGAGACCACAGCAGAAACAGTAGAGCACATACTCGTAGAATGCCCAAGATTCTCAAGCGAAAGGCTTGACTGCAAGCACAGAATGGATAGGAACATAGAATGTAAGAACTTGTGCGCGCTGGTCAATGACGAAGACTGTCGGGACGCATTCCTGGGCTACGCTGTTGAAGTGGTCAGGAAGGCGGCCAGGGCCAACGGGTCCACCATTTAGGCGTAGGATAGGCTAGTTTGTTTTAAGTTTAGGTTAGTTGCTATAAGTAAAGCCAAAAGTCCAAAGAAAAAAAAAAAAAAAAAAAAAAAAAAAAAAAAAAAAAAAAAATGGACCGGCAAGTTGTGACATTATTACGTGTAAAAAGCAATTGTGTCAGCAAAAAAGGTTGCTACATAATGAATAGTAGCAGGAAATGATGGAAAAAAAAAAAAAAAAAAAAAAAAAAAAAAAAAAAAAAACAACTAGAAGGATCACTTATGTGTTTTTGTTAAACAAATTCACACCTTTTTCCTTAAATTATAAAGTTCAATTTAGATTACCTTTCACTCATAAGGAATTTCGGTCTCGACAAGGACTCACTTTTTCTTCGCGCGTCCCGTTCACTCTCGTGTTCACTATTGTGTCTCGTTCAATTAATAATAATTATGGTGTCATGCCAGTGTAGCGGTAAGAAAGAGACAACGCGAGAAATATTAGCTCTCTTTCGGCTCGCGTTTCGTGCGCTAAGTGATCCTTCTAGTTGTAATACATACTATTTCTATGCTTAGGACCCTTCGTCGACCCCCCCTCCTCAGCGTGTATCGTGCTTTATGGATGACCCCTAATATGTAAGAAGCATAATATTTGAAATTACAAATGAAAAGATCTAACAAGCTTAAGGCCGTGCTCACTGCTCACTTTGGGAGTGCTAAACTCACACTGGATGCGAGTTAGTCATACGTCCGAAAACGAACCAAACTTGTTGGGGTTTTTAATACACTTTCGTGCGTTCATGAAATGGATGTAGAAAAATCGATTGAAAAATTATTTCTGTATGTAGACCGTAGTCCGTACATAACAATCAACTCTTTGATATCAATGAAACAGTATGGGGGCACATTATATTAGTGTACCAGCGGTGCGGGAATTCACCGAATTCATATCTTTAAATATTTCTCGCGCACCCATTCAGTTCTACGATAGCGACAATGTCGCCGCAATGAACGAGATAGAAGGGAATTATTTATTCTTGAAGAAAGAGGACGTCACTAAAGCGATATAACCAAACACTGTCTGTTTGAAAAACATATTCAGTGTGCGCCGATTAGTCCCAGTTGTCACCCCCGGCATTGTCCCCGGGTGACAACTGGGATTTTTATTTAAAATAATTCCCAATTATCACTAGAGCGATGGCACTTCAATCGGGACAATTGGGAATGATAGAATTTTATTCCCGATTGTCAATTCAAATTGAAAAATTCAATTAACTTGTCCCCGGTTTCCACAGGGAAAATGAGTATTATTTATTTACGCTTAGTAATATTTTCTGTTCATTCCCGGTTTATTAACCCGTATTTAATTTTTATTAGAATAAAAAGAATGTCTGTAGGTAAATTAATGTTACTTCGATTTACAGTTGGTAACCCGTAAGCGCATCACACGTTTACGTACGATACAAATTCGCATCCAAAGCGAGCAGGGTCTAAAGGTAAATCATATACCTAATATAATATTAATAATATATGTTGTGGATAGCCACAATTTTTAACCCATATTTATTGACATTTAAAGCTCTAGCTGTCCATGAAATACATGTCCAAAAATAGCTTTATTTTATTTTTTAAATTGAAAACTCACAACGAAGTCCGAATAAAAGTATTATTTATTTATTAATAATATACTTAGTTAGTTAACTAATTTAAAAAAAAGTGAATTGGTCGACTTCTATTTACAAAACAAGGCACACCTATGAATAATTTAAGTTCAATAATTTTATAATTGTAAGGGATCTTATTTCTGTCTCTTTCATGACATTAATCTATTTCTGATTGGTTATAAGTACTTATAACTTGGGATAAAAACCAACTTCCTTGCAGAACTGAGGAATGTCCTTTGAATATTATTTTGTTATACTTGTGGGTGTGTATTGAATCCCTTTGGATACCTAACGGCTGAATTACTACACTTTGTAAAATATAAAAAACCGGTCAAGTGCGAGTCAAATTCGCGCACAAAGTTACACGTTATGAGCTGTGAAATAACTGTTACCTAATCAATTTTATTTCTTTTTAAGTTTCTTACTTTTGAGTCATGGTAAAAAATATATGAAATTCTACTAATTAGCTCCGAAGATTGCAAAGTGAAAAATCTGAAAGAATAAACTTTAATAATTGTAAATTTGTAGCACCGTCTTCATTATTTAGAGGTCTAATTTAAACCAACTCTTTCCAGAGTACGCGACCCTCGGTGCGCGAGTCCAACTCGCACTTGGCAGGTTTTTCCTTTTGAGGTACGGAACCCTAAAAATGCAGGTGCGAAGTGATTAGTTGACATATTTTCTGAGTATTTTATGGTGCGGTACAGTAAATGTTCACACAGTGATTACTGATCCTTGCAGGATCAAAGTGCTGTACTCGAATCAATTTGCTCACACTCGCACTTCACACTTGACAGAGTGATGCGTAACCGATTACACGTTGATTTTACTAATCACAACACTTGCATTTTTACCCGCACTCAACAAAGTGTAATCCAGCCATAAATTGATATACTTAGCCCCTGCAAAGATAAGTCATTCCATTTTCTTAGTAATGAGTTATCATCAATGACGAAGGAAAATTTACTCATTGGTTAGCATCGAGTTCCGTTAAATTACTTTACTCTATAGTCAAAGTCTACAATGACGGCATGAATAATTCAGTATGGCGGATTTAAATGACAAAAAAACAAGAGTAGTAAAAATAATTGATACTTCCCGTGTCTGGTATCAAAAATAGATAATAATTACTATATTAAATTATAATTTATAAACCATTCGTCTGTAATGGTGCTTTTAACAGGAGTAGTAAGTATTTTGATTATTTTTATGTTGTTTATGAAAATAAATTAATATGACGTATGGATCATGACAACATTGAGGTATTATGTACTCATGACAAAGTAATATGTTGGCATAAAAACCGTTCCGCTATTTTTATTCACTACTCGAAATAGCGGCCACGCATCTAGCCTCTCATATCCAATAACTAACGACCTCAATTTTCATAGACGGGCCCTGTCAAACAAAGAATGTGGACTTATTTTTATTAACGCCATCTAGTCTGAAAAGTGGGAACTTGCAACATAATGCGCCATCTTGAATGACGCTTGAAAACGTATGACGCGGTCATAGATAGTAACATCTGTGGATAGTACTAGGTCATAGTCTTAAAAGCCGTAAGGCCAGATAGTAAAAAAAAAATCATACCGTTTACCGCGGAAATTAAATGATTGCGTAATGGATAAAAATATTAAATAGGAAGACGTTTTTTATGAAATGTATAATTGTGAATTGAAACACTTACCTTAAAATAAAAATATTAAATACTTATACCTAGTGCCAAACTTAATAAATTAATAACAAACTCGACGAGCGACCGTGACAGCACTAAGTACGGCGGGGACAGGCTCATGACAGGTGTGGAACGTGCTCTACAAGTCGGACACCTAACTTTTTTCTATAAAAGGGCCCAGCCCTTGCCCATGTAGTAGGTACCTACATATATATCGATGTCAATATCAACAGTTTTGACAGCTTATATCGGAAACCTGCCGCTTTACAAGATTTTGTCTCATATAATACACTTGCTTGTATTCATGCCAGCTATTGATTATTAACTATTCAGGTTTTATGAGTGGCCGTAATTAAAAAAAATTGAAATGGCGGCCAAGCTCCATCCAAAATTATTCTAACCCTTTTTATAAATTACTTACCTTACATGGTACATGGTAGATACCTACATATTTACGCAATAGTAATTAACAGTTTTGTATTTTTATACATAGGTACTTGTAAAATATTTGACACAAATCAGATTTAATTATTAATTATTATTATACACTAGGCATTTTGTTTACTATTTATCATTGTTGTGCTTCATGTGAAAATAATAAAATAATGGAATAATTTTAACAAAATCGAGTCTTAATTTATTTTATGGATAAAAACTAATATTTGCCTTTTCGTTCACTGGATATTATGCCTATAATGCCTATAGATTTTGCCAACTACGAAATAGGATTTTTTTTTGGCGAAGTAGGTATGTATAATATTAAGTTGCATTCTAACGTTCTAAACTCATATCCGTTCTTATGGTTCATACAAATGTATATGTACAGTGGCGGGGCAAAGATACATTTTGCGAGGCCCCCTGGCTATGCGTGGGACTGTAGTTACTTGTATCATTATGATGATTGTAAGTTTTGATGGAAAAGAGCAACCACCGAGTTTCTTGCTGGCTCTTCTCGGTAGGAATGGCATTCCGAACCAGCGGTAGATTCATATTATAACGATTCAAAAGCGCTTGTAAAAGCTTATTTGAATAAAAAACATTTGAATTTTTAATTAAATAATGGTGAGCAATTTTAAAGGACAACGTAGTTGAATTGAGCTATTGAAAATCTATCGATTAGTATTTTTTTTATTACAAATATCAATATTTTGCAGGCTGGGGTGGGGTAGGTCCTTTTGACTGCACCTTTTGTTTCTGGTCGGTGGACTGCACCTTATCTGCAGTCTGCACAGACATATTTTTGAAAGCTTGTGTTGCCAGGAAAAAAAATAGTTCAGTTTCTTATGACCCCACAGACATAATAACTCTGTGTATGACCCACAGAGTTATAAAGTTATGACCACAGAGTTGTTTTTGCCAAGCTCTGGGTCTGTGGTGTGGCATGTATTTAATCCAATGACTAGGACCTTAAGTTTGTGATCTAGGCTCACTTCTGTGTGTTCTCATCCATTGGCAATGAAAAATTAACATAAGTACATAATATAGTATATTTAGGTGATATTTAGTTACTATTTAAACCATGGCAAGCACCCCAAAGGGCTCAGCTTTAATATACATGTCGCGGAGTTGGACGTTCACATTTTTTTACAGAAAGACTCTGATGTGGTAAGCCTTGCACTAAAACGTTTTATGTCGGAAACTAATACTTTTCGAGCAATATTTTTTTGAAAATTCGCAATTCTTCACCACTATTTCGTACGACATTTGCCATAGATTGTACCATAGACTAAAGACTCGTTGGCGTTTGAGTACCTAATCTGTGATTAAAACACAGTTAAAATCCGTTCGATAGACGGCAGTCGTAATTCCTTCTTCCATGGATGGACGTTATTGGACGTTTTTTTCCAATCATTCGAATAAAACCATAGAAATAGGAAGACTATAGTCGTAATGTGGTAATTCCCATGGAATTATCATTATGGTAATTCCTAATTCCATGAATAAAACACAGAGTTAGGTTATAGGTTTATATAAGAATTAACTAAAAAGGTATAAAGGTAGGTTATTAAATGTTTATTTAGGTACGATGCGCGAGGACGAGGCACAGAGTTGGACGAGGAGCGTGGCGAGAGCATGGCGAGTATCGTTGACACACGACGTCTCTGCCTCCGTCCCACGCTACTTCCCACGTCACTCGGGCAGTGTGTGGCAGGGGGGTAAAGCCCAGCCCAACCCCCCTTTGGCTTGGCTTCTTGTCTTGATACTGTTGTGTTGATACCTTTGTTGATACTTACTCTGAGAAAAATAGTAAAATCTGAGTAAAATCCACAGAGTACATTGAGTGTGTGTTCCGTTAAAAGCACTGCGAGCACTGGCAGTGCTCTTTACTGGGGACTTACAGTGCTCTCAGTGTATTTCGGAACGCACTCTGAATATAGGGGTAGTACAATCTGTGCCTGCTAATTATTTTTTAAAAATGGCTGAAATGTTGTCTAACTGTCAAAATCAGTGAAATTTGTGTGAAAGAGTGAAATTTCTTTTATTTTCGCAATGACCTATAATTCGTGAGTTGTGATCTGTAATAAATAAATAATGTTTAAATGAATAACAATAAAATTTCACTATGAACGGGTTAAGTTTCAGTGAACTCTGTTGCCTGTTTTGTTGTCCGCCATGCCCAGGGAAAATCGCGGCTAAGCTTGCATTCCTGCCCCCCGAACCCACGTATACATTCACACCTGATGAGACTGGATCCAAATTCTCGTTAACCCTTACGGAAAGAGCGGAATGGCAGTATTCGGAACGCGAAAAGGAAAGCATCGAGGGGTTCTATTCGAGAACGTCGAGAGGAAACAGAATAGCTTGCCTCTTTGTTCGTTGCAGCCCCAACGCTCGGTTCACGATATTGTTCTCTCATGGAAACGCTGTAGATCTGGGCCAGATGAGTAGTTTTTATTTAGGGTTAGGTACTAGGATAAATTGTAACATATTCAGCTATGACTATTCCGGCTATGGTGCAAGTGGTGGAAAACCTTCAGAGAAAAATCTATATGCAGATATCGATGCTGCGTGGCAAGCTCTACGAACGCGATATGGTATTAGTCCAGAGAACATTATACTGTATGGACAAAGCATCGGCACAGTGCCAACAGTGGACCTAGCAGCGCGGTATGAGGTTGGGGCAGTGGTGCTGCATTCTCCTCTAATGTCTGGCATGCGTGTGGCCTTCCCGAATACTAAGAGGACATGGTTTTTTGATGCCTTTCCAAGGTGAGTCAGATTTCATATTATAACAATATGATGAGTCATCTGATTTACTCAGTAGGTTTATATTAATTTTATATGTATCAAAATTGATACTGAGCCAGCAAGCAATAGCACAGGAGAAAACTGGATGTAGGAATGACTAGAAGAATAATATGTACTGTTTTACTTTTTTTTTGTTGCCATGCCTGAACAAAAATTGTTAGAAAAGATAATTAATAAGGAAACTATTTTGTGATAGGTACTGAATTCTAAAGTTGTGAGGGCTTTATCAACAATAATATAAACAGTAATTTATCACATTCATTAAGATTACGATTAGTATTGACTTTATCTTCGTAAGAAGATTGTTCTAGACATTATTTATTTATTTTTATTTTTATTATTTTTGTACAAAATATTGTCTTCAAACTAATAGAAAAAAAGTGGACAAAGGTAAACTTATCTAAAAACATTACTGAATGTAATAGAATAATTATACTCTACACATAATATATAAATAAAGGCATTATTGACAATAAGAACTAAGTTCAACTTTCCTTAACCTTATAAATAGTTGGGTGACTTGAAGGTTAATGTTGATAAAGTAAAATAAAGTGTTATTGATAATAATATAAGTAACTACCTAACATATTTCAATAATCAATAATAATTTAAGTCATGATTTGGTTTCGTTGTTGCTAATTTCCTTTGTTATAATTATTAATGTTAAGCTTTTTTATATAATACCTATGATTGGATTAACTCATATACAGCTCAAACCCAGTACAATACAGGGCTGAGCTCTGTCAGATTGCCAAGTGGGCAGAAGAAAGGGAGGAAGATTAATTCTAACTTCAAACTTTCTCTTTTCGCTCAAAAATTACAGTTATTATTAGGATACAAGTAAAAAGCATATAGTCCTAAGACAAGTTTATCTGATGCCTACATCTACATTTTTAGAGCTTTCTAACAGGAAATCTGTAAGGTTTTAAATGGGTTTAAAAAAATCAGGTGTTTGAAACTCGTAAAAGCTGTTTAATATTTTAATATTTTAATATTTTGCATTATTGACTGTCTTCATAAACTGAAGAGGTTAGGATAGGGGTTGGAAAGGGGGTTTAAAGAAAAGATACCCAGAAATAGTATTTAGAATTCTGTTTAGTATGTTGGGATATTGTTGGAATATTACAAAATTAAAAAAAAATAGAATTTAACAATAAGTAAGTAAATAAAAATTTATCACCAATAGCCTTTCACATTAAATAGTAATAATTCAGCAGGAAACTGCATCTCTCTGTTTATCTAAACTTGTCATTTCACTGATAAACAAAACTAAAAAAACGCAAACACAGCCACTTTTTTGATTTCATATTTCTCACTAAGTTGCTAATTCTGTTAGGTATACACAATCCTTATGCTAAAATCACAGGTCTAAAGTCTATATAGGTCTATTGCTATCCCCTTTTACAATGTTTCCTGCAGAAATTGATAGCACAAGATTTGGACCTGTCAGTTTAGTTATGATTAGAGATAGGTAGTTGTACAACCAATTAGGCACTATGATTTAAAACAAAATAGTAAAAATATATTTCACAAGGGCACTGCTCACCCAGAACTGTCAGATCAACTATTTGTTATTTTGTTTTATGGCGTTTATTAGTGCCACACCAGCACAATGCACTTTGCCAATGTCAGGTGAACAGATCAACTATAAAAAAAAACTATTATATTGGAGCCTGAAATTAGTGCTCTGCAATCTAAAATGTTTAAAGGGGAAGACTCTTACCCATAGATGAGTGTTGTTGCATCTATTTCTAGCACAAGCAGTTATTATTATTTAGTTGCTAATCTTTGTCCTTGCTTCTTGCTTAATTAGAGATTATAGGGAATAAGTGACTTACCACACTTATTCTAACAAGCTTGATTTCTATACATTTGTTGTTTTTTGAAGACTTGCATACACATATTATGTTCAGCAGCTGTGTAAAGCTGAACTAATGTATCAAGCTGAATAAGTGTCATTAGTGCCTATAAGCACAGTGTAAGTATAAGTATATTCATACAGTGGGTTAATGACCACAAAAATGGTACCATCATCTGGCTACTGTCACAGTTTAGCACCTACAGGTATGGTATCTCTACTCTCTAGATATCTATATCTATACCTCTAGGTAGGAAACTGCATACATATTAGACATTAAGTAGAGTGACCGAATTTGATTGAAAAGAATTTTCAATACAAAATTCGGACACTCTTCTCACACCAGTTACCACTTACCTCCATCACATCCCTGTCACCCAGCAGCATTGGTCTGTCTAGACACCTCTGTCAAATGAATAGGTGGGGGTGGGGTCCTCAGACTGTTAGTCATGTAAAATACCTAATTTTCTATAAAAACCCAACTTGGGATGCTCATGTGATAAAAACCCTCCTTTCTCTTGCAGCATTGATAAAATTCCGAAGGTAACCTCTCCAGTTCTTGTAATCCATGGAACTGAAGATGAGGTGATAGACTTCTCCCACGGTTTGGCCATATACGAGAGGTGCCCCCGTGCAGTGGAACCATTATGGGTGGAGGTAAATATGTTAATGTTTTATATGTAAGTAGTATATTATTTTTATCCTGGGAAACAATAACAAACCAAGCAACAACAATTGAGTCAGAACTGCGACATCGTCTGCCGCAGTTTGTTTTTTCAGTTGGTTGAGCATCGTCTGCGACACGTAACAGATGGTGATTTCTCTAAGAATGTTTAAACTTTAGATTACATCTCTGTTTAAATATTATGTTGATGCAACTAGCTATTCTATACTAATTATATGACATGCTGAAGTGTAGCTGTTACCTTTTCATGGCTCTGCTACAGCTATATATACAGCTATGTATACAGTATATCTGTGGCACAGAATAGCTTGCATCTTGGACATAGGAAAGGAGGATCAAAGAGTACCCATAGATTCAAGATTAAATGTTTATTTATTCAAATTAGGTACACTGTACCGTTTTTGAACATCAATAAAATATAAAATGTGATGGTGATAAATTGATAATAAATTAAGTATGGTATCTTAAAACTAAAGCTACGAGGATTCCAAAGGCACTCCTGTTCTGAGAAGAGCCCACAACAAACTCAGCTCGGTTTTTTTTTCATTATCACCACACAAATCATCTTAAACTAATTATTAGAACTATCAGAGTCATTAGAGCAAATTATTGCCAAGCTTCCTTGTCATTTAAATAATCCTTTACTCCTTAACTTTACTTAGTCTCAAAAAAAGCATTACAATTTTAATTTCATTTCTAGTATTAACATTAAGACAATACTTTCTTTTCATGAACAAACAAACAAACGCACAACCTCTTAGGGCAAACACATATACCATCTCCATTCCGTCGTGGGACTGGCGTTTAATGTTTTTTCATAGGATTTTTAAAATCTAAATCCACTCAAGATGGAGTTCTGGGCATCCACCACCATCCACCACGATTACAGCCCATTAACGTCCCACTGCTGGGCACAGGCCTCCACTCTCATAGGAGAGAGGGAATTAGATCTTAGACCCACCACGCTGCTCCAATGCGGGTTGGCGGGCTTTAACGACTATTATCATGTTAGTGATAATAACCGGGACGGACGGTTTAACGTGCTCTCCGAGGCACGGGGGTGAAACACCGCCAACTTCCTAACTCCGGGCTAGTACCTACTGAGAATTTTCTAGTCAGAAAAACCCAATACTTAACTATCGCCCGACCCAGGACTCGAACCCGGGACCTCGTCGGCCGCAGTCAAACATGCTAACCACTAGACCAACGAGGCAGTTCTGGGCATCAGCTAAGAGTTAATATGATAAAAACATTTTTATAAATAACTAGCAATCCGCCCCGGCTTCGCACGGGTAGCACTAATAATCCTAATAGTCTATACCCAACATAGCCAGTGGGCAGTGGGCAGGTTTTACATTTTAATATTACATTGTAAGAGTTATGCCCCGTCCTCGCCACACCTACCACAGCCGCCAGCCCGCCATGATGTAAAGGACAATTTTTATCTTAATTATTAGATACTTGAGATGAATAACATATTTTTCAATACACTTGCTCGCAAAATGCACTTACAGAGGCAGTAAACAGGGCTTGTAAGTTAAATTTACTGCCCTCGTGCTTTTTTTTTTGCAAAATTTACTGCCCTCGTGCTATTTTTTTGCAGTTTTTTTTTAATTTTTGTAAGGCCACTTTACTTCTAAATAAAAAGTTTTCTTGAAAGAAGGTTCATAATGATATTGACTTTGTATGTAGAAAACTTAAAAAATAATAACATTTAGATGTGGATTGATGAAATTAAAAATTGTATTTAATTTAGTTAATTAAAATTGTTTTAAGTTTTATAAATCAAAAAAGTAAAGGCTGAATAGTCCAGGCTGATAGTTAAGAGCTAGAACCTAGAGCCATGAAGCCAATTAAAAAAAAAGCAATTACAACAACGCGCTATAGATAGGTACTACTAAAATCTTGAATCTGTGCGCGCTATTTTTAAAAGTTTCATTGAGTTTTTCTTATAAATTATTAAATAATAAGATGAGTGGTTTATGTGATGTGTAATAATAAAATTAAATCATCAATAAGGTATTTTAGCTGTGAGAAAAAAGTCGCGCTTGTAATAGCCGCCGAAAATCTCGACTAAGTATGGGCGTGAGAAGCCATTTTCTAGTGAGTACCTACGACCTACTCGACTTTTAATTTCAAGTTTTCTCACAAATGTATTGAAAAATATCGTGTGATACACGGGCGTTAAGGTTTTAACAAACTCGTGACGATGGTCAGCCCTCGACTGGCGTCATCGGGCTGACATTAGTCAACTCGTATGTAAAAACCTATTTACCGCCCTTATATCACAAACTACTATATTTTGATAAGAATTATTAATACTAGGTATGTCGGTAAAAACATCTTCGCAAGTAAAGCATTGGTTTCGGCCAAATTTGAATTTGAAATCATAAAAATGGTTATTGTGAGTCAACCTTAAAAGATAGATACCTATTATATGCTATCGCGGACTTTTTTTAGAACTTTTTGAGAGGAACAATTCCACCATAGGTACATTGTTTTCGTGTAACTTTAACTATTTACGCAGCGCACGCCACGTAAGCTCTCAAAAAAAAACGATTTTTTCCGAGTTAGTTCACATTCTTGCAATTTTCGTAAGGATCTAATTTTTTTGAAAATAAATATAGCCTATGTTACTTGCTGATAATGTAGCTTTCTTTAGGTGAAAGAATTTTTAAAATCGGTTGAGTGGTTTTTGAGTTTATCCATTACAAACAAACAAACATACAAATCTTTCCTCTTTATAATATTAGTTTAGAAAAATAAACCAGTTTCACTTGCATGAATTTATTCTGATAATAATCTCTCTCTGATATTTGATGTATAAAACATTAATACTTTCTACATTCTAGTTACACATACAGTACATAAATTAAGTTTTTTTTACATTTTGTTATACAAAACTCCAGATTGTTATTGACCATTGGTGGTTGTTAGCTGCTTATGGAGGCTTTTATTTAACAAAATCTTTTATTCTAGGGGGCAGGTCATAATGACGTGGAGCTATTTAATCAATATTTAGAAAGACTGAAACGTTTCGTTTCGGTAGAATTGCTCAACTGACAAAGACTGCCGGCCACGGGCCAGACGACTCAAGGTGATAAATGTTGTTTATTAATGAAAGTTATTCTTTTTACCAATATTGTCTTCAATAATTCTTATTAAAACTATGTAACACTTTCAAAAATGACTAGACCTATGATTTTCTAGGAGAAGAACAAAATCCAGCGTCTACATTGAGCTCTGGAACCTCAAGTTCGGCGACCGAGAGGCTCCTCTAGCTAGCGGGGGCCGGGCCCAGCCGGGCCGGCCCCGAAAAAAAATGCGTAAATCTCGACGGCGCCGCCGACCAACACGACGCAGACGCGAGCGTGCCTAACGACGCCGGCCCTGCCGAATCGCGAAGCCCGCGCGCGCTCGCGCACAACATCAGCATCAACGTGACGCACGCCGACTCGCCCGTCGGCGTGCGGCGCCGCATCCACCTGCGCTCGCTCAGCGACGTGACTCCCGCCGCGCGCTCGCCCGTCGCCCGCGCGCGCTCGCACTCCGAGCGGCCGCGCGCCTCGCCCGCGCCCACGCCCGCCGCCTCGCCAGCGCCCTCTCCGCGCCGCCCGCCCGCCGGCCTCGCGCCCGCGCCGACGCCGCGCGCCGTTCGCAGCGAGCGCTCGTCACCCGACGCCTCGCTGCACACGCTCGCGGACGAAGCGCGCGGCCGCCCTGACCTGGATCCGTGGCGCAAAATGAGCGAGATGGACCTGGGGCGCGCCGGGCGGAAGGCACGCGCCGCGCTCGACCCGTGGGTGCGCAAGCCGACGAGGCGCGCGGCTTCGCGCGACTCGGTTCGCAACGCGGGCGAGGGCGGCGGCACGGTGCGCGCGCGGCGCGGGCGGCTAGAGCGCGCGGCGGGCGGCGTGTGCGACGCGTGCGGCGGCGCGCCGTGCGAGTGCTGGCGCGGCGCGTGCACGTGCTCGCCGCGCGCGTCGCCGGCGCGCCTGTCGCCGCGTGTGCCTGCGCGCGCGCACTCGCACGACGAAGGCCAGCCACGACGCCTGTATAAGTCGTCGTCGTCGCGCGCGCTGGCGGCGCCGCGCGCGGCCGAGGCGCCCGACCCTCTGCTGGAAACCACGTGCTGAGCGCGCCGGGCCTCGTGTCGTTTGCGAGTATTATTAGTGCGAATTTTTATATCCCTCTAGTTTTTAAGATTTCAAAATTACGATTGTACCATATTCGTTGGATTTAGAGTGTTTCGGTATGTAAAGGTATGATATGATAGTCGTATGGTTTTATAATCTTGTAATTATCTTTGAATATGAGCGGTTGTGCACATAATATATTATATGAGTGTGCCGAATGTGTTTCGACGGTTGCATTTGAATTGTTATGGAGTATATTATGATAATATTTTGATCATAATTGGTAGCTATAAAATACTTAATACGGATTAACATCAAACAATATGTAGCTAGTTCCTACACTTGATTTCGCTGGCCAACATTAATTAGTAACATAGGGTTCCACTGATTGCTTTTTTGCCCTAATTGCTAAATGTATGTTTTATTATTCTTATTTCTTTATAAAATTTTAATACTACAATGGCACTATCTATATAAAATATCTATATATTTATTAAGTATCATTTTAAATACAACATGCTCTAGTAAAATGTCTTTGTCTGAAAAACCTTAAGAAATTATTTTTCAGACAATGTTTATGTGCCCATTATAATATGAATAATTATTCTTACTTAATTTTGTTATCTTAATCTTGATTATTTGAAATATTTCACTTAAAACACAACAGCATTTTCATGAGTTTTGGCCTCAAGACAATTCCCATAGGTACTATAGCCAAAAACAATGAAATGCAATTCATATTGCTTACATAGAGGTACTTTGAAAGATATATATTGTATATTATACACTTGAAAACAGTACTGAATATATAAGAAAACTTTAAATTTTATCAATTATTATTCCTTAAAAAATATTCCTTTAATATTGTGATTGAAATAAAAATGCACTTGTTACGATAAATCCACTGTCAAAAATCGTAATGTGTATGTATACTAATCAAAATACATTAATTATATTTATAGCTGTTTTAATATAATATGAATTCATAGTATTGAAATGTATAAATGAATAATAGCTTATTTTAAGACAGATTAACTTATTTCACTATGGGGGCGAAAACACACTTTGGACTGTACACGTCCGTCGAAATGGGACCACGGGTGAACGCTCAGAGGAACGACGTTTTGTCCTGTCAGATCCCTAGTATTTTCGCCCTAATGCCAACAGTATGCTGGTATTTTAAGTTCAGACACATTTGTCTGTACATACTATAGACTAATATCGCGATCCGTAAAGTGAGACGCCAAATTACAAACGCCAGCCTGTACTATTTTTATAGTGCTTTGGTCTGCAAAATTGTGGTGTAATTTTAGAATTTTTTATAGGCATTAATTAAATTAAATTAAATCATAGCTCGGTTTAAGATAATACTGTCGAGCAAAATATTCATGTTTGATTCATAATTCTGCATAGTATAGTCCGCGTTAATTATGCATAGTATAGTCCGACAAACTTATCTGACCCATTGACAGCGTCGCTAGTATCTATGAAAAATAAAATTAACGAAAAACTTAACAGGCATAAAAATTAGTTCCAATTTTGGCCACCGGGTCAGATAAGTTTGACGGACCTGTACGTTTGTTATCGACTAAGTAGGTGATTATGTCTCTTTTCGCACTGCATCCGATGCCAATCCGAGAATTCAGGGGGTCTACTCTCTTTCTCTCAAACGAAACTTCGCAAACGAACGTAATTAGTCGGTTATTAGAACCACACAAAATCGTTCAATCCAATCGGTCACGAAAATTTTCTATGGATCCGTACTTCGTCTGCGTACTACGAAAACGAAATAGAGAGGAGCATAGAGATAATATTATGTAGGAGAGAGATAACGAAATTTCGTTCGTTTGTTTGCGAAGTTTCGTTTTAGAGAAAGAGTAGACCCCCAGCAGGGCTAGCATGGGCCGGAGATAAAAAATTTATCCCCCGATTTTATCCACTGACAAAAGAGATAAAATTATCTTAACCCCTTCTCAGAGCACGGCAACAGTGGAGAGGAGAAGTTTATCACCGTTTGACATTTCACGGGGACTCGGGGGACTATTTATCCACCGTTATTTAGCGTTTTTATTTATTTATTTAGGAATAAAAATTTTATCCTTTTCTCGGGGAGAAAATTGTCTCGGCCCATGCTAGGGGGGCTGGTTTGTGCACTAGATCGAAATTTCGTTTTCCGAATCCGTAAATCCGGATCTAGTGCGCAAATAAATCGGATATAATGCGATCTAGAGCCTGAGAAATTTGCAACCTGTCAAAACATCAAAAAAATCCAAATAGGAAATAAAATTGGCCTTAATTGTTACAAACCAACTTGGGAGCGTGCTGAGACCTATAGAGTTATTATATTTAGGAACCGAATCCATAGAACATAATACATATAATTTGATTGATCAATTGTGACTAAGGGTTGCCCTTCGACCGACATCTAGAGGAGAAATTAATGCCCGTTTGCACTAAACTTAGGAATCGCCTAATTTCCTGCCCAACTTGTTTAGGCTTATCCTAGCGTTTAAAAAGCTTGCACTAACCTTAGGCCATTCCTAAATCCACTTAGGAGATGCCTAACTTTATGAGCCCGATTAGTAAGCGCCCAAGCGTTAGGCGATACTTAAGTTGAATTTTTTGTAGTCTGTGGACCATTTTGATTGGTCTCACGGTTGATATGTACCTACTCTGTGGTTGATAGGTATCACAACCACAGAGTACCTACATTGTTATTGTGATTGTTATTTAGGTAGAACACTACACTGATCACAAGCAAAATGGCACAAGATTTATTAGATTCTTTCTCCTTCTTTCTCATTATGTCACCACTGGAATTGTGAATTTGGGTGATTTTTGCCCAAGCCTGTTCTTTCTCTTTATTTGATGCAGTATCGTGTGCTGTTACTTTGGAAATAATGCACTGCCCCTCTTCGCACAACAACCGTACAAACCGCAACTTCTCCTCTGCCGTAAAATTGGCAGTTCTTTTTTGTTTATTTATTTGTCTTTCCATTTTAATTGCTGATTTATAAAATCCCGTAAAATAAATAACCTTCAACTCCACGTACATAATGTCACCTGTGCAATATATAAACCAATAAAATAAAATACACCAATGTTTTAGCTTTTGTCTCTATTCAACTCATGCCTGAGGTTATGACAAGATAAGGTAAAAAAATATTCTAGTGTTTACATTACTTTGCAAGATATATTTTTTTAAAAAAACCATAAACAATCATTCATTCCATTCGTTCCTAGAGATGCCTAACTAGGCAATGCTTAAGTTACGACACAGCAAGGACAAGACTGTCAGTGCAAACGAATTTTTTTGCTAGGCCGTTCTTAAGCCTAGGTGTATCTTAACTAGGACAAGCCTAACTTGAGTTTAGTGCAAACGGGCATAAGATTATCTGATTAAGGACCATTTGCGCGAGGCCGCTAAATGTGTTTAAGTAAAATCATCTATACTTACCTGTCTCTTTCATGTCAACCCCCACAGTAAACATAACAGCATCACAGAATTTAACTCAATTAGTTTAGGCAGTGTTGTGCAGGCAACCTAAGTTTCGTAATACAGGATTTACTGAAAAATGCAAGGTTTGAAGCATTTGAGGGGTAGGTACTTACGATTTATTGAAAATCTGGCTGTAGTGTTAGTTTTTGTTTAGACAATTCGAATTTAAGTGCAGTATTCCAGTGGTCAGATCGGTGGTTTGAGGCACAGTGATTCGGTTAGAACAGCATTTCCTGTTTAAATTATTGTGGTTGTAGTCTTCCACTAGAACATTAACTTTCTTGTATGAGGCATATTATATTTTAATTTTACGTCTTAATTTAGCATTAATAAATTTGGAACCAAAATTATGTTATACCTACCTACATACATATGACTAATATTATATTATAATCTTTATACTTATGTATCGATTGTAATGTTTTTTTTTGTTTAACTATTTAGATTATGTCCGCCACTTCGATCCGTTGCTCCATTGTGGCTTAATTGAAGGACAAACTAGCAAATAAACACATATTAATATCAATAATATAAATAATCAAGTAGAATATTCGATGAAGATGATATTGGGTTAACCACATACTTAATTGTTTCACTTAGACTATACTTACCTACATATTATTATTATTATTATTTAGATGGTTGACCAATTTAGGGTTATGTTTAGTACTAAATTTAAATAGACTAGGATCTGTGCTAACTTTTTAATTATTCTAGTGAAATGTTTTTATAATTTTAGACCGTTACTCCCGAATTACGTGTGATCACGATCAGATAAATTAATAAATCTTTCTTTGCGTCAAAATGCCAGACAAACATGGACAAGGCTGATAAAGATTGTTGTGAATTAATAATAATTATTGTACGGTTTTATTTTTACTACAAGAATACTTACTGCCACAATTTAAACTCAAGTATAGTTACCTAGTGTGTGTTCCGTTATAAGCACTGCGAGCACTGGCAGTGCTCTTTACTGTGGACTTCCAGTGCTCTCAGTGTATTTCGGAACGCACCCATCATTTCAATCTTTTTGACGTCTGACAAGTGAGATGCGGGCATGTTGCAGGAATGTGTGCGAGGAGAGAGTATCGACAATATTTATCTATGGAGTATCGTTAAATAAAGTAGGACTCAAAAATGCGACAGCGTTGTTCTCAGCCGCCAAAAAATTGCATCCAACACTATAGTAGATACATACCTACATATTAAACTGTTACAGGTACTATTTTGTTTTGTATTTTTGTTCTAAATAAAATGTATAAAGCATATCCAGATTCTGTTAGGACAACAGTTCGAGTTAGCACTATATAGGTATAACCTTTCCTTTTCTCTCGAGTCACTGTAATAAGATGAAAAGAGATTGACCTATTTTTTTTTATTTTCCTGATACCATTTTAAATTGGGTTATAATATGTCAATCGTTAATTTGCAGGCTAGATATTCTAATATTTGAATTAATTCTCATTTCACGGGAAAATAAATGGTACAGCTGTTGGCGTCACGAAAAAAGAGCTGTGGCCTTGAAGAAGTTGATTTATCGATCTATTTGGTAGTACGAACTTAGTGAGATTCTACGGCAGGGGTGTCTATGTGGCCACGCGATTGGTTTAACAAATTTCTTCCTTGGATATAAGCAGACTCCGCGTTAATTACATTTTAATCCGCTAAAACAGACAAATCTATCCCTTTCGGTGTCACGCTTGGGTAGCTTCTAAACCATGCAGGAAAAGCAAGCAGCAGGTACACATCAGCCCACCACAAAATGTTTTTACCTGGAACCAACTGTGTTCATATTGTTACACTGAGGCTACGTTACATAAACTTTTAAATAATTAAAATAAAATTAGTGCATGAAATCATTATACTTATTAATTATTATAATTTATTTCTTATACTCACTAGAATCGACTACGGGTAAACGTATATAAAAAAACATTGTTAATTACGAGATACTAAAAATCTGCAAAATAGGGTAAACGTATCGGGCGGGTCGTGAAAAGGTACAGACAGACAACTATCGTATTTATAGACAGGTGCCTTATCCTTCATAAATTATACACCTAGAATCCACCTATCTATTGGTGGAAAAACATGAAAATTCGCACAGGTGTTTATGAGATATGAGCAAACAGCTAGACAAACTTGATTGAAGGGACTTTTGATGTTGTTTTATATCAATAAGTAGTTATTAATGGGATTATGCATGCCTTAATATTTGTTTCATAAAAACTACAAGATACAATATATATAAAATAAAAACAAATAGTACATAATATTATAATTTAGTTATTAGACCTGTGGTCGACATAATTTTATTGCACATAATTATGTGGTCTTACAATACAAATATATTATAATAAAATAAAACCATTATATCTACAAGATTTGGAAATGTACCTACCCAATGCTCTTACGACATTACAGTGAGTGGTGTAGTTTTTATATACACTTTGGCAATTAAGAAATGCTATTTTTATCTTCCACAATATGTATTAATCCTAAATAAGTGCCATTGTTAGCTTGAGATACTCATTGTTTGTCCTCTAATACAGTACTTACTTACTTTTTCAAACTCATAATTATTGTATGGTGAATTATTAATAAATGGCTAGTTTTGAATTGTTAATCAATTATAATTTTAATAAATATATAGATTATGCCAAAATCAAACATACCATCTGTGTAAATTGCAGCTGTATATAAATGGTGTGGTGTTAAATATTGGATAGAAGCAGGCGTTACTTTGCGGAAGTCCATGATTATGAAGGAACTAGAAATTTAATTTGCTATAATCCGCAACAGTAGGCAAATATGTGGTACAGTGTATCTTGCACTTGCAGCTTGCAATATTCACCAACTAAAGATTCTTTACAATCGTGCATTGTCGAGTCAACATCTCAAGATGCTCCAGTCGGAGTGAAACGTACGTTGAGAATAATAATTTGGAAGATTTATGTGGGGTGGTTAATATTACAAGCTGCAAGTGCAAGATACCTACACTGTACGGTGTACCACATATTATATTTGCCTACTGTTGCGGATTATAGCAAATTAAATTTCTAGTTCCTTCATATTGGTGTGTTGTTGCCATGTAAAGGTGCTGTTTTCACACATGGTTATGAATTAGGGGCCCTACACAATATGTCCAAGTCTACTGCCTGAGTAGAAGCAATTGTATGTGGACCTACATAAGTTTTCTTCAAGACTAACCAAGCCTCATCTTTGATCCACTTTGGATAGTGGACTTAAATGTTTGTAGGACCCCTTAATATTGACAATGTTATAATGCAATTCCAACAATGTATAAAATAAAGTTAATATAAATACTTATATGGTTTCAATAAATTTAAGTGCACATAATATATAAAAAGTTTTTAATTTTTGAGTCCTACCTGTGTTGTGTTCAGATAGAAGTGCTCAGCTGAACCATTACAGCTTAAGTCTCACCAAGCTTTAAACCAGCTTGATGTTAAGCTTTAATTAACAGAATTTTACCTCATACTACTCGCTAGTTGCTGTGTGTTTAAAGTCTAGAGATCTACTTGATGTCTGTTTTATACCTATTTATAAAATCTGCTACTATACCAGCAATTTTCTCAGAGGATTTTAAAACAAAAGCATGTTCCACATCATGAGCTTCTGTCATCTGTAGATGTGGTGTAAATTGTTTTAAATCTTCCATATATTCAAGAGGTGCCCAGCCATCATTACTTGCATATACAATGTTTGTTAAATGCTTGATTCTTTGCATGCTTTCAGTGTTCAAAGATTTCACTGTATCCATTTCATTAAATGCCAAGTAAAAGATGTTTGCTGCTACATCAGGATTTAATACTTTTATAATTGCAGAATTAAATTCAGATGGTAAAGATTTTATCCATAGGTACATACCTATAAGACAATGCAAGACACAAACAGGAATAAAATACAATAAGGTACTTAAAAATAGTATAAACTTATAAATTTTCCTCAGCACATTGTTCACAAATTTTCCATTCCTTGATTCTGCCATTTTCTGTATTGTAGGAAATAATAGGTTTACAGAGGAAATTCTGTTGTTCAAGTGGCCCTGCTTCTGTAATAGTTCCAGAATCATCCAAGCACCAATAGAATGCCCAATAAGATGTATTTTACTATTTTTATCGATATGATTTCCAATTAAATCTAATTTATGTTCCAGTTGGTCATTTAGATTGAATAAATATTTCTTATTTTTATCTAGGCTCTCTTCATGACCTGCGTGACCTTAAACAAGATTAACAATAACTATAATATTATTATGTTAGAAATACACTGGTAATTATTTTATTAAATATAATAACTAAGGTACAGTCACAGTCTGAAAATGTTTTCAAATAAGATAATAATACTGTGTGCAGTGAGGTCTAAAATGCCATATCAAGGTATTGTTATTTATTACATAGGAAGGTACAGTCACAGTCTGAAGATGTTTACCACTTTAAGGTTCATAATTGCATACACATATCTGTGTCAGATTGGTACAAAAATCTATGTTTAATGAATTCATAAATCAACCTTCTGACTAGAGGTCAGGCGTATTTATTGTCACAACAACCAATATTTGGTGTAAAATGTCACATTCTGTCACTGCTCCCTGATCACACGAATACTTGCTATCACAAGTACGTATTTACTACCTATGTATTAACATATGCCGCCGCTGCTTCTGCTCCAGGTTCACAGAGTAACTACGTTTCAAAATACTAGCCTGCTATCTCTTACTTTTGGCATACAAGAGAAATTTTTTTTTGCAACATCGTAGTATTTCACAATGAATCTGGTTGAAGAAATAAATATCATCCTTATGCAATTGTAATAGAGCTGTAAACAGTATGCAGTCAAGTTTTGTTGTAGTTTATCAAGAACATCACAGATGGAGTTTTAAGTATCAAACTATTATACTTTCACTATTTGGCATTGTGAGATTCAGAATACTAATCTGGCATCTCTTTCCTTTAACATAAAAGAGAAAGCGATGCACCTATTATTTCAAAACAGGTTTATTTCATTTCCTCTGATGATTACAGTCACTCGAGAGATAGGGACAGAAGGCTAGTATTTCTGAGCATCTAGTCCTTGGCTCGACCTAGTAAGTATTTTGTCACAGATATAATTGCCACAGGTTGTTTGAAGTCACGGTCGCTGTTCCTTAGAATTTCATTTTGCTTAGTATGACCCAACTTTACTTTGTGCATGCAATTAAGAACCACAGCGGTAAACATTTTCATACTGCAACTGTTGGTACATAGGTACACAAAAACGGTTTTAATGTGCTTTACACAGTACACTGTGCACATACACACATTGTATACATATGCAAGAACTGCAAAACACATTTGAACTACATAGGTACTACTGCAAATCTGTTGGCCTGTTGCAGTCCTAATCCAGAATCCAGATCTCTCTGGTTACTAGTCTCTGATCCAGATTGCATGGACTATTTCCCAATTGAATATTTTGAAAGTATATCTAATAAGTAGGTATTCAAGAACTTACCAATGACACAAACAGGTATAGATGTACATCTATATAGTTCTGAAGCAAAATCTATATAAAAATCAGATATCCCAGGATTTCCAGTTAAACATATTATTACATTTCTACTGTTAGTCAATGGATTACCCCACATTATCAATGGAGTTTGAACATGATTAATAACTTTGCTAACTCTGTTCATTGTACATATTAGTCTGAATTCATA
Organism: Erebia ligea; assembly: GCA_917051295.2. Classification (NCBI taxonomy): domain Eukaryota; kingdom Metazoa; phylum Arthropoda; class Insecta; order Lepidoptera; family Nymphalidae; genus Erebia; species Erebia ligea. Next base: position 3,883,729 of record OU785226.1, read on the forward strand.
GGTACAAAGTAATTCCTAACTACAAAGTGGGTTAGATAATATATACTCAGTTGACCACGTATAAGATCGCAGTAGGTATGATGGTTAATTTGAACTGTCCTCTTTAGCACCATTTATGATCAATAGCATTCATCACATTAATGTAACGTTATCCATCTTTAGGCATGGCTGCAACTGCTTGAAAAGTAACGGCTCAGGTTTAGTTACGAGGCCGCGGAGTTGGACGTTCATATTTTTTTACAGAAAGACCTTGATGTGGTAAGCCTTGCACTAAAATATTTTACTCCGAATTCTAATACTTTTCGAGAAATAATTTTTTGAAAATTCGAAAATGTTCACCAGGTTCACCACTTTTCACTATTTCAGATTTCCTAAGACATTTGCATTTTGCCATAGATTACAGACTCATTGACGTTTTTGCAATGACTAAGTGTGTGTTCCGTTATAAGCACTGCGAGCACTGGCAGTGCTCTTTACTAGGGACTTCCAGTGCTTGCAGTGTATTTCGGAACGCACCCGAAGGAAGCACTGTCGAAAAAAAGCTGTATACTTACCTAGTGTGTGTTCCGTTATAAGCACTGCGAGCACTGGCAGTGCTCTTTACTGGGGACTTTCAGTGCTCTTCAGTGTATTTCGGAACGCACCCCTAAACATTAACGGTCTACTAAAATGGCGACTTACCAAAGTGCGGCCCTGATGACTCGATAATATTTATCGATGTGGCTTTGCTGTAATGCAAATCACGCAACATAATAATTATATTGTTTCATCATATTATGCCATTCTTGCATATGCCTTAACTGGGTGACATGTCAATTATTGTACAACTAGCTGATGCCCACGACTTCGTCCGCGTGGATTGAGGTTTTTCTGATTCCCGCGGGAACTCCTTAGTTTTCCGGGATAAAAAGTAGCCTATGTGTTATTCCAGACTATAATCTATCTCTGTGCCAAATTTCATCCAGATCCGTTCAGCCGTTCGGGCGTGATTGAGTAACAAACATCCATATATCCATCCAAACTTTCGCATATTATATAACTAGCTGATGCCCGCGACTTCGTCCGCGTGGATTGAGGTTTTTCGGTTCCCGCGGGAACTTTCTAATTTTCCGGGATAAAAAGTAGCCTATGTGCTATTCCAGACTATAATCTATCTCTGTGCCAAATTTCATCCAGATCCGTTCAGCCGTTGGGGCGTGATTGAGTAACAAACATCCATCCATACATCCATACATCCATCCAAACTTTCGCATTTATAATATTAGTATAGATATTTATTTGATGAACCTGACCTGCTCTTCAACATACCTGTCTAGTGCTGTGATATTAAGAGTACAAACTACATGGTGGTACTCAGTGGTCCCACCTGTTATAGGAATATGGACTCAACAACTATTGCCTATTGGGAACAAATATACTGTTGTGTTGAATCAAGGAGCAATGAAATAAAACTTACAAATCGCTAAACACTACATTTTTTCTCTCATTTATTTTCATGGCATTATTAACCATTAAAATCAATGTTATTAACCTATGTAGAAAATTTAAAAAAAAATTGCTTATGAATATAGAAAAACCCATCATAGGCTTTTTAATTATTGCAACTTTTTTTAAACATTTATTACTTAATTAATAGTTCACCCGCAGTCTGATTACGTAAAATTTGCAGTAGCGACAGCAGTAGCAATGCGACAGCAATCACTACGCTATCGGTCGAAAAACGTCACTAGAATTCGTATTACGCAAGCCGATCGCACGTCTATTGCTCGCCTGTCGCAGAATGCACTTTTCATGCACTTTTGCTATCGATAGCCGCTGTTACGTAATACAAAATTGCCGTTTGACAGCAGCGATCGCGAAATTTACGCCTGTCGCAAGCCTGTCGCGAGATACGTAATCAGCCCGCCGGCCCTTACCCCTGCTTCGCACGATGGGCCTACCTATTGCATAGACAAAAAATCGCCCAAGTGCTGAACTCGATGCACATTGGTCTTCTAAAGACAGCTGTTATTTTGGAACAGCTTGGTTTTCTAGATAGGACGATGGCTGTAAAAAGTAAATCTTATGTACAAAACAAAAACTAAACATAACACTTAAAAATTAGTTGACCGAGCTAAGCGAGCAGATCACTGAGTCTTATATGTAAATCTGCACTTGTTCGTCTGATCACCCGTCCGTCAGTCTGTCAGAGCCTTAAATGAGTGAATATCATTACTTCAAATTTAAACATAATATTTTTAGAACGATGGTCTCAAGCTGAAAATTGCTAAAAAAGTTGATAATATGATGAATGATAATTTTGATAAATTATTCATGCAAATATCGATATCGATGAAAATTTCCTCTCATGTAAATCAACAGGTAAAAATCTAGCTTAAAATCAAATATTTACAGTAAACTAAACTAAAATATGTTTCTTCGTAGTGTATTAACTACTAGAATCAATATACGAGAAAAATTGTTTTCAATACAGTTGTCAAACATGGCGCACTTTCAGAGGCTGTAGTTATGATTCGAAAATTGAATCTTTCGCATAGGCATCTTACTTTTACACGGTCGTGACCATGTCGTGACTTACTTTTACAAGCTCGACACTTACTTTTGCAGTTTAGTTTTAAATTTTCCAAGTCAATTAAAAAAGTTTAGTAGCAAGGAGTTTTCATACATAGAATATAATCGTATAGGCTTTTTACGAGGAAAAATGAATGAATCCGTACGTTTTAGCATTGAATTTTCAAAATTCTTTTATATGGTTGTTGATTATATTTAATTACCAGTTTTAATTTAATTATTTTCAACATTTGACAAAAATCGAATAGGCTGTATACGCGTAGGTACGAACCCGTAGCCTAGTTTCGTTGAAAAAAAAAATATGTCCAGGACCAGCAGAGCGATCGGCTAAAAATTGTCGCAATATCACACCCAAAAAATATGTCCTAAAGGATATCCATTGTTACAGTCCCAGCCGGCTTCACGTAAGCTTTTTAGGGTTCCGTAGCCAAATTTGGCAAAAACGGAACCCTTATAGATTCGTCATGTCTGTCTGTCTGTCTGTCTGTCCGTCCGTATGTCACAGCCACTTTTTTCCGAAACTATAAGAACTATACTGTTGAAACTTGGTAAGTAGATGTATTCTGTGAACCGCATTAAGATTTTCACACAAAAATAGAATAAAAACAATAAATTCTGGGGGTCCCCATACTTAGAACTGAAACTCAAAAATGTTTTTTTCATCAAACCCATACGTGTGGGGTATCTATGGATAGGTCTTCAAAAATGATATTGAGGTTTCTAATATCATTTTTTTCTAAACTGAATAGTTTGCGCGAGAGACACTTCCAAAGTGGTAAAATGTGTGTCCCCCCCCCCCCCATAACTTCTAAAATAAGAGAATGATAAAACTAAAAAAAATATATGATGTACATTACCATGCAAACTTCCACCGAAAATTGGTTTGAACGAGATCTAGTAAGTAGTTTTTTTTTTTAATAATTTAAAACTTACTACAGGTTTGTACGGAACCCTCGGTGCGCGAGTCCGACTCGCACTTGGCCGGTTTTTCAGGATTGTAGCAATGGGTCGCTAACCACAGATTACTAGTCACGAACTCTGATTATCGATATTTTGGTAGTGCAGACCTATTTATAATCCGACTAATTTGAATGTCTTTTTTTTTTTTTTTAAATCATATTTATTTATAGGGGTTTGGTCACGTAGTGATCATGTCACCCCTGTGAAATCTGAAACCTTACAAGTCATGTACTCTGCGTCTTAAACCTATTAATACTAGTTTATACAGCATTCTTGCCTTTTCAGATGTCGGAGAGGCAAGAATGCTGTTCCACACGCCTGTGTCAAGCGGGTTAATATAATTTTAACTATAAATAACTAGATGATTCCCGCGACTTCGCCCGCGTGTATTAAGATTTTTTGATTCCCGCGGGAACTTTTTAATTTTCCGGGTAAAACTAGCCTATGTCCTTCCCCGGGATACAACCTACCCCTGTACCAAATTTCACCAAAATTGGTTAAACAGACGAACCATGAAAGCGTAGCAGACAGACAGGCAGACAGACACACTTTCGCATATTTTATAACTAGCCGATGCCCGCGACTTCATCCGCGTGGCTTCAGTTTTTTAATTCCCGCGGGAACTCGCATAACTTTCCGGGATAAAAAATAGCCTATGTCCTTCCGCGGGATGCACCCCTGTAACAAATTTCGTCAAAATCGGTTGAATACTTACATGGGCCGTGAAAGCGTATCAGACAGACAGACAGACAGACAGACGGACAGACAGACAGACACACTTTCGCATTTATAATATTAGTATGGATATGGATATTAGTATGGATGTAATATTAATATTAATATTAGTTGCAAGAAGGAATTTTAAAAAAATACATCAAATAAGAACCTTAGACACTGAGCTGTAGAGTGTAGAACCTTAGACATTGAGCTGTAGAGTGTAGGTGATTATTGCGTGCAAATTATTTCAAAAATGGAACATAAAAAAAAGTAGATCATTCTGTGTGGATCGTAACATAGCGTAACTATTTATTCATTTCATACAGTGGGTCGACGCTCACACAAATGTGAGACCTGCCGAGCGATCGCGTAACTTCTGCATCAATCATTGATGTACATCGCAATCACCTCTGATTGGTTAACACTCTTCCACTATTGGACATAATCCATTGACGCAGCAAGAATGCCATAAATTCAGCCAATTACAACAATTGATACTGTAACAATGATTGATGCAGAAGTTACACGATCGCTCGGCTGACTACCATCATACCATGACAGTTTTAGCAGTCTTAGATGTACGGTACTGCATAAAAAAAAAGTGATAGAATTTTGTATTATAAAAATTCTGCTAGGTTCATTCGTTACGCCCCTGTCACCCCGCAGCTTTGCTTTGTCTAGATGCCTTCGTTGAACGACTGGTAGGAACGTAGGTATCTTCTTAGACTGTGTCTGTGACATTCGTTTGGGCCGTTGATATTAACCATAGACTATACATTTTTACTACCCATAATAAAAAATAATTTACTTGAATCCCTAGACCCTAAATGCTAACTTTAGTCCGCCTACGATAAGCTATAATGACATCTTTTTAGAGCATGAGAGGTGAAAAAAATTTATCACTGTAATGTAAAAAAAATAAAACCAATTGGAAAATTCATGTTTTTAATTACCGTAAAACGTAGCAACTTGACCGTATTTTTTGACAAAAATCTGGATATTTTTTTATCTATCAGTTGTAACTAACTAGTGGTTCGCCCCGAACTGAGACCTCGCGGTATCCATAAACTTGTACAGAGCGCCATCTATTGACATAATTGTGAAGTTCTGTTAATAATACTGAAGCACCTTAAAAATTAAATAATTTCATTTCCTTATAATATTTATCTAATTTTAGTATTTGTTGTTCATGTACAGGATATAATTCAAATAATTGATAAGTTTCAGGCTCAGCCTTTCAGAAAATTGAGAGTTCTGAGGTCAACTTTGGACGTTAGAAAATCGCCAATTTGAATGCTCCCCATTTCGTCAATTTTAGGGGAAAAATTTAAAAAAAAATATTTTTGGACTCTATTCCTAATTATCTTTAAAATGATATACCGCAACCCGCAACCCTATGTAACGTTATAAAAAATATTTTACTTCGCATTCGCTTCTATGAGAGCCCCCCTGAAATAAAGATTTTTATAACTTTTTAAGCCATATTCGGCGGGAGGCCATCGGTTTACATATTATATTTAAACTTGAAGTAATTACGTTCAGTAATTCAGAAGTTATAAGGCTCTGACAGACGGACGGACGGACGGACAAGTGCAAATTCACTCAAGTAGACCTTCGCTTCGCTCGGTCAAACATAACTTATTGTATCTGTTTATTATACATTTGGCTAACGTATTGTCCATTTGTCGTTTTTTAATATCTAATAATTAAAATTGTGGAGAGTTAAAAAGTGTGTGGGTAAAATTAACAATTTTTTGGCAAGATTACCTACACGGAATTTTTCATATACCTACCTAAATTATATAAAATCTAATATGTAAGGTAAAGATAACATAAGTAAAGATGACTTTTTAATAATGAAAAGATTAATAGTAAGAAAGAAGTACAGGAATAGGGCAATACTGATATCAGGTAAAGTTGCCAAGAGATTCAGACAAATTACATACAAATATTTTTGAGCTCACAGGGTTATCAAAAAAATAAAGGCGGGGGAACATTTCATTTATTTAGTAGGATAGGCATATTGAATTTTTAAGAAAACACTTTTTACTTTCTTATGGTTTTAATAAAGTTCTGGTAGCCAAAAAAATACACTTACTTTTATTTTCACGTAATAAATTAAATTAGGCAGAAACTAAAAATTTAAAAATAGCACATATTTTGTAAAAAAATAGCGAATTATATGAAAAAAAAAACATCTTTTATGTATTAAGAAAAATATATTAGAGGCTCAGTGAACAACAGTAAATAAATGCTACCTAATTTATGAGATTATTAACTCATTAGAGTTCGATATTCGAGAGATTTAACACAATATTGTGGTTCGTTTAGCATCTAAAATAACAAAAACGATAAAGTAAAAATAAATTCGATAAAATATCAAAAAACGTCACAAGTCGCGGGCGTCAACTAGTATGGTAATATTGCAGAAAATGCAAATAATATTGAAAACAAACACAACGGGCAATCAAGCAATTAACCTTCATACCTACCTTTGTACTTTTTGGCAACCCTACACTAGCGGCACGCTATGATGGCCGGTTGACACATTACAATAGGTCAATTTATTCTCGAACAAAAAACAATTAAGTTTTTTTAAATTTATGAATCTCTGCACATCACTATCGTCATAGCTATCGTCAATAAAGTAATACAATTATTTCCTTCAAAGTCGTTATCAATTAATACGGAACGTTTGTCCAACCGGCCATCATAGCGTGCCGCTAGTGTAGTTATAGGTAAAGTTGCTATGAAGCAGTCAGTGGTAACTTTACCTAACCTCAAGTGACATTACCCATCCACATATTTCAATAAAATGAGGAAATAACACTAGTTTATAATTATAGCTGTAATCTTAAGCGTTTTTTACATACAATATTAAAATTTAACTCACCTGCCCCCCTAGCATGGGCCGAGACAATTTTCTCCCCGTGGAAAGGACAAAAATTTTATTCCTAAATAAATAAATAAAAACGCTAAATAACGGTGGGTAAATAGTCCCCCGAGTCCCCGTGAAATGTCAAACGGGGATAAACTTCTCCTCTCCCCTGTTGCCGTGCTCTGAGAAGTGGAAAAGTTAATTTTATGATTCTCCCAGTGGATAAAATCGGGGGATAAAATTTTTATCTCCGGCCCATGCTAGCCCGGCTGTGACTAATAGTTTAGTTTAGCCTCTATGAGTGCAATTTCTCAAAATAATTCTGCACACGTCTATGGAAACGCAACGCACTTTGGAACGCTTTATTGGCTGTATATTATTATACTCTTTGTTTATTGGCATAACTATCGATGTTACCAGTCAGAAAAAAATCAAAAATGTTACCTTATACTCCAAAAAAAAATACTACCATTAAAAGGAACATAAACGTCATTTTTTAATATATTGTAGTGCGTATAAGATCGGATTTATTATTCTTATACACTTTGTTCTCAAAGCCATAGAAGCGGGTTTGAAAGTACGTCCGATCTTGCCCCCGAAGGACAATTTTTTAACCATAGCCATAAAAAAGTACCTATGTATTGTTTTTACATGCGTATAAAGCAGAAACTGTTGAGTTTACAAAAATAAACAAAATTGAAACATAAGCTACGTTTAAAAATTAAACACATGCACCATATTTTAGACATTTATCTTCAACAAATATCGAGGTCTGTAATCCGTCCGTTCTTACCCCAACATAGGGCGTTTCTTCATTGGACGGCCCGGCCCGGCACCGGCACCGACACCGACAGTATTCAACGACACGACACCGGCACCTACATTCTTCATTGACCGACACCGACACCGACAAGCTGCGAACCGCGTGAGCCAAGAGCGATGGCAGCGTATAACAAATTGACGACCTCCGTGGCGCAGTGTGTAGCGCTGTTGTCTTAACGTGCGGAGGTCCCGGGTTCGATCCCCGACAGGGTCAATTTGGGAATTTATAATTTCTGAATTTTCCCTGGTTTGGCCTGGTGGGACTGGGAGGCTTTGGCCGTGGCTAGTTACCATCCTACCGGCAAAGACGTGCCGCCAAGCGATTTAGCGTTCCGGTACGATGCCGTGTAGAATCCGAATAGGGGTATGGGTTTTAATAATAACTGCGTGGCCCTAACAGGTTAGCCCGCTACCATCTTAGACTGCATCGTCACTTACCATCAGGTGAGATCGCAGTCAAGGGCTAACTTGTAGTGGATAAAAAAAATTATATTTCTTGTATTTATTATATTTGAGACGCAAAAAAAGAACTACTTAACAGTAAACGGTTTTGAGCGCATCCAATTATAAAAGTAAGATATTTAGACGGCGTGTATTACAATTGAAAAACTAACCAATAAACCGGATAAGTTTTTCAATTATTTCCGTATGAGTAAAGCAGCTTTGATTATTTACTAATGAACTTGATCGAAAAATGCAAATGAATTGTGTACTAGAGCGACGGGGGCGCGGGGCGGGGTCACTGATCACGCCACTCGCACGCCCACATGGACGTTTGTATGCGTACACAACACATGCACAACGATGCCGGCCCGACACCAGTGGGAGACTTGCTGCCGACGACATGCCGGCGCCGGCGCCGACATGTCGGTGCCGGGCCGGCCCAGTGAGACAGCGTGCCATACAACTTCATACAATTATGCGTCCACTAATGTCGGCGTCGGTGCCGGGCCGGGGCCGGGCCGTGCAATGAAGAAGCGCCCATACCATGGTTCAAGATCCCAGAGCCGCCAGACCTTACTTATTTTCTGAGAAACAAAATGTGTGTAATATAGTACCGTGAAACTAGCCGACTTTGCCCGTTTTTTTATTAAAATCGAATTAATTTCGAGATTTTTCTATAGAAAGTGAAGTATGTTTCTCCATTTCTTACAACTATATGATTATACGCAAGCGTTCGCTTTGTATTTTATTTTTTAAATTAACATTTAAACCAAAATTTGTTCGATTTTAATGGCGGGCAAAATAATCTGGACTTTTAGCCAACATTGCCCACATCGAGATTTCATGCAATATAACTCTTAAAAATACGTAACAGACACCATGACTAGAATTTAGGGTAATCTTGGCCTAGGTTCCAAATTTTTTTTTGTAGTATTCATATTTTCGCAATAAAAGGAGTGGGCAATGTTACCTAGCGATTTTATTTCTCATTTCCATACAAGCTCCATCGAGCAGTTTAAAATTTTAAGGATTGTCACGTCAGGAAATTATTGATTCAATAAATAATATTTTAACGTTTTTGTTGGAGGTGTTGGACCACATATTATAATATGCATTTGGATGCATGTTTTAGAAATAAGAAATGATATTTAAATCAAACACTACCTATGTTTATTAAAGTAAATGTTTATTAAAGTTTAGGTTAATAAAAGTATGAGGCACTAAGTAGTAATTTTTATAGGCTCGGGACCCTATTTCACGTCTTGATTTTCTTTGTCGAATTCTGGACTCGTGTTGGTTTTTCTGAAATTTAAAATAACATTAACTAAATGAAAGCTAAAAAATTATAGAAAAAGATGAAAAGTGGCGCTGATAATAAAAAATAGTGCACCGGGAAAGGTATAGTTTTTTATCAGTAGGAATAGTATACTTAGTATATTCAGAATCGAATCAGTGTGTATGACATCTCACAAACTTCGCCATCTAAGTAGGTATTAACAAACATAAACATTTACTATTAAATGTTCTAATTAAACAAGTGTTTGGTGTTTTGTTTCTGAGGTAAATTACGTTATTAATTCAATCACATGTTACACC